>JAVMKO010000001.1:129511284-130246094 GCA_032164245.1 Sternotherus odoratus
TAGGTGGATCCTATTTTGAGATAAACAGAGGTGGGTGACTTTTTCTCATTTTATGAGGGCCATAAGGAATCTGTGGTTATTAATCCTTCGAGGCATGTCTGTTCCATATATCCCTTCTTCTACCTTCCCTTCTCTTCTGCAGGGGAGCAAGACTAGACCAAGGCTATGTGGGGAGGGATCATGCCGAACAGGTGCCTATCCTCCATGTTCCCCACAAGTGAGCCAGTGTCTCATTTTGGGGAGGAAGGAGTGGGCAGGAGCTAGGGAAGTCAGGGACCAGCTGTGCTCTGCATTGCTCCCTGTCCTCTGCAGCTTCCAAACCACATAAGAGGGGCTAGTTCTCACTCCTTGGAGCAGCATTAGCTCCCTCTCTGTGGTCCCATAACAAGAGTCTCTGGTATCTACTGTGATGGCCTCCCCCTCTCATCGAGGTGCCACCTGGGACTGGGGTACCACTGAGCCCACTTGACCCACCAGTCAGGGCTCCCTTTCACATTGCGGGGCTGTGATAAGTTGCCAAACACTCCAGACACACAGATAGGGACACATCCAGCTGCAGCTTCACACACACATGCTGAGATCAGCTCTGCATGGGAAGGCTCAGATAAGGCACCTCCCAATTGCTAAGGCATGCACCCCCTCTGGAGTGTAAACCAAAATCATACCGTCTTGTGCTGCACAGGGAAATGTACAGCGTAAGCTCATAAAATTCACCCCCTCCCTCAGTGTGGAGACAGATGCAACAACTTTCTGCCCCCAAGTTGTTGTTTCCACATACCGGTTTTAGACAAAACAAGTTTAACTACAAGAGAGAGATTTTAAGTGATTACCGTAGTAAATAAACAAAATTGCAAACTGAGTTAACAAACTAGATAGGTAGGATATGCATTAGCAAATTCTCACCCTGCGTGGTAAACAGGCTGGCAGATTCTTAAGGAATAAGATGCCTTGGCTTTCCTAGGTTTTCATACGCAAGCTAGAAATCCCTTTAGCCTGGCACCATCACTTCCCACAGTTCAGTCTTTGTTCCTCAAGTATTTCCAGGTGTGTTGTAGTAGGGAGCGTGAAGTACCATCATGATGTCATTCTCCCCTTTTTATATCTTTCCACTTGCTAAAAGCTCTTTTTCCGTGAGCTGTGTAGTGCTGTCTCTGAGAGGTTTCTATTGTACATAGTTCTTGGGGTAATCCTTGTGCTTGTGTGCATTTCCTCAATGAGCTACTAACATTGTTTGGTCTTTCTACTGTTGTACCTGAAAGGCTGCTTGTAGGGGTCTCAACCTCACCACATGGTTCAGTAACACATACATAGCCAAACTTCATACACAATAGCACAAGATAGCTCCAATGAGATATTAATGTCTAGCAGATGAAGACTTTTAGAATGATACCTCACAAGGCATATCCTAATTACATGACAGTGATGAATATTAGGTGCAAGGATGTGTCACTTATGTCCTGTAATCAACATCTGATGTATCAATGGAAGGCAGATTGGCCCCCCTCTTCCAGCATAAAGCATCTGCCCAATTAGGCAGTGAAGACCTTCCTATTCTCCGTAGCATGATCCCTTTATGCCCTTAAGTGTGGATTTGAACTATCTTGTTAATATGGTCACTTGCATTGCAAAGCTATTAATGCTCATAAAACTACCCAGCCCATTTAAACAGAGAACTTCAGCCACCATCTGGGATTCATTGCCTTTCCTGTGGCAGCATGAATTCCACAAGGTGATGTGATGCTGTGTAAAGATTATCTCCTTTTATTAGCCCCCAAAATGTATGGCTCTTTAATGTCTCCTCATGGAAGAACCCTAGTTCCACAGAGTTGACAGTGTTACTAATGGAGGAGTCCCTCTTTCTGGTCCTTGCATTGCAACAGCCCCATCTCTCTGTCCTAGCTACCCATCTAATCCCTTCTTGGAATTCTCTCCCCCAAGGCTCACTGTTCTCAGACCAGAGCCTTGGCCAAATCTCTGTTGGGAAAGGGTGATGTTTCCCTTGTTTGGGAGCCAGCGCTGCCTCTCCACCATGCCCTTCAGGGGTGGCTAAATGAAAACCATTTACAAGGGTGGGAGAATTCCAGGAGCCTACCACAGAGGATGGCCCCCCTCCCCCCCCCCCCCACACACTCACCCTCTCCCTCTCCCCATTCTGCAATGCTAATACCGTGTAAATCATCTCCTGCTCTCCAGCTGTAAAGAGGACAGTCAGCTCTCCCTGGGGAAGGAGGAATTGCATACAGGCCAGAAAGCAGATATACTCTTACTGATAGCTTCATTCCTCAGGAAAATGAGTAGGAACCACTTAATGTGGTATGTTAATGCTGTCAAGGTTGCCCCTCGCAGATTTTGCAAGATGGTTCAGATTCAAAGGACAGCCTCTGTAGTGTAGTAAGAAAGGTAATTAATACTGCCATAATTCTCTTGACTACTCAGTTCAAGCCAAGCGTTATGGAGGCCCTGTTAGGTGACACTGGACAGCACAGGCTGTGTTAGTCTGGGAGCTACACAACCACAGGGTCTGTCTGCATCCAACAGCCTCGCTAATGAATCTTCATTGCACTGATTATACCCTTCTCTTTTCTCTGCCATGAGACTCCGTAGTGAATTATTCTACAGCTGGGGCTTGGAAGAAAATTGAGTTGTGCTATGAATGACAAACATTTGTTCGGCACAGTGGCATAAGAACATGATACCCGGTCATCATTTGATAGTATTGCATCATGATGCAATGCAGCATTGTTGTTTGACCAGCATGAGATTGATGCAATAATGTAGTTGGGAAGATCAACCATCTTGAAGTAGCAAAGTTACTGTGCAGAACCAGGGTCCTCACTAGGACTGCAGGAATAAGAAGAGTAAACTACCCCCTTCGTGTGGAAGTTTAGCACTCTGGCTGGTTTAGCGGCATGAGCTACCAGTAGTCTAAGCATAGAGGTGTGACCAAGAACTTTGTTGTTCTTGTCCCAGCTCTGACACTAACTTGCAGTTTGGTCACAGGTGAGTCACTCCTGGCCTAATTCTCTGAGGTCCCTCAGCACCTACTTATTTTAATTTCCACTGCTCTGTGTTTCAATTTCCCAAAGCAAGGATCATGAAACGTATTCATGTCCCAGGCATGCTGCAGGAACATAAAGCACAACAATTGAGAACATTCCTCTGCACGTCCCAGATATGATGACTCTTAATCACTTTGAAAACAAAGAACAGGAACAATTGGTCTGTCATTCTATTTCTGCTATGTGAGCTCAGAAGGTTCTGACTTTGCTGCCACAGCCTGAACACCTCAGGTAAAATCCAGAGGGCAAGGAGATGTCTGTCTGAGTGGGGAAGAACATTACCAACAATTAATGTACACAAAGTGTACATAATCAGAAGCAAAGCAGGTGAGTTCCCAGCTGGCCAGCCTCCTGTTAGCATCAATCACTGTTCAGCACCTGCAGACAGACATTTTGTTCTACATACCTTACTGCCATCCAGCAGGGAGAGGAGCATGCTGTGGGAGGAGTAGGGAATCAGAGACCTGAGAGGAGAACATAGCCAGAGGTAGACATCACAGCCTCTGGCAAAGCAAAAACCCCTCAGGGGTTATGGAGGGTACTGTGTGTGTGTGTGCACACTTCTGCTGGCTGTTTCCTAGCCCTAACGCAGGCAGCATGGGACCTCTCAAGTGGGGAGAAGGAAGCCTGATGGAGTTCCTGGAGTTGTAGTGTTCTCAAACTTTTATCTGCAAACTAGCTACCTTTCCTCCCCAGCCTCTTCATTTTCTAAGGGTGATTGACTTTTGATATTGACTTTTTTTTATGCTGGGAGGGGGCATGTGCTGCAGGTTATGGGTAGAAGAGTCTCCCCCTCCCCCAATCTTAGCTAATGGGTGCCTTGCTATATACAGAGTATCTGCACTGTATCCATATATTCATTAGTACTGTATTTTCTTGTCTCCCTGCTCCTTATTTCAGTGGCTTCATCTTTCAAAGTTTCTGCTCTAACTGCTTCTTACCTCTGTCCCTGCCTTCCTCCCCCCGCCCCCCACCATACTCTGCTCCCCACTCTTGCAAAGTTTCTCCAGCTTTCTGAGACTCTGAATTGAAGTGGGCTCAAAATTGGGCACAATGGTTTATCCTTGCCCAGTATTGCCAGTGCCATAGCTAGACACAAAGGGTGATTCGTTGGTTAGGGCCCCGGACCAAAACTTGGGAAGCTCTGTTTAAATTCCCTGCTCTGTCAAAGGCTTCTTGTGTGATCTTGGGCAATTTATTTAGTCTCTGACTCTCTGCCTCCGTTTCCCATCTTTAAAATGAGGACATTAGCACTGCCCTACCTCACAAGGTATTGTGAGGATACATATATTAGATTGTAAGGTGCTCAAACACAATGGTGATGGGGACTATATAAATATCCTGGATAGCATTAAAAAATCATGAGGCAGGCTCCCCCAAAATCTTTTATATATACATTCATTATTCTTTTTATTTGCCATCTGTTTTTTAAATCTTTAGGATACACTGAGAACATATTTTCAAGCTTTTCTCCACAACCACAAGGGCTAGAACTTTCCTTTTCTTTTTTGGTCATGAAGACTTAGATTCTCTCATAATCACATGCTTCCAGGAGCGGGGGCTTTAGTGAAAACACTAAATGCCACAAAACTTCTGATAGTCATGACAGTTGTCAAAACTTCATGCTCTGTGAGAGGGAGGAGGAAAGAAGGGGAAGGAGAGCCACCCATAGGCTCAAGCAAAGATTGGAGGAGTATCCCAGCAATTCTACCCACTGTTGTTAGATACCCTGTTAAGAGCTAGGTTCTCCTATCATGGGGAAGGAAAGAATAATTATGGAAGATTAAATGTCTAAATTTATTAAAGGAAGCCTGTCGGGGTTATTTTGCAAGGTCTTGCTTGTTGAAGATGAATAACCATGACTTCTGCTTCTTGTGAGGATGTTTGCTAGGATGCTGGTTGAATGATTGCCAGCCCCTACTAGCGTGTGGCAAAGTTTGAAATGCCTTTTCCCTACCTATAGTATCACTGTAGGGCACTTTTGAAAAACCTGCTCTGGGCTCTGGATACCCAGCTCTAGTTGTTCTGGCATGGTGATTCGAAAACCATGTCTAGCTGCCAATTTCTTTAATGAAGCTGCAGTTTCTAAGATGGACTCCCCTGGTTGCTGTTTCCTGGAAGAAAACATGAATTGCTCCAGAAGGCAGTCCTTTTTTTGCAGGGGTCCCTCCCTGCATATCTGGGAAACCACTGGCGGAAGGGAGGGAGACTTCATGCATTGAATGGGGGGCTAAGAGATCCACTAGTAGGGCAAATTCACCCTTGCCTATGGTTGCAAGGAAAAGGTCACCTTGGCACAGCTCCTCCCTGGTGCCTTAGACCAGCGGGTACTGCCTGAGTCTTGCCACGTAGTGGCAGAACAGCTGAGTGCCTTCCATGTACATCCACTCTAAAGCTGCTCATTCTGCAGCCACCTTGTTTGGTGTGCAGTCTACTCCTGGAAAACAAATCATTCAAAGCCCACCCACTCTCTGTTTCTGTGTCTGCCTTGTTAGTATTGCTGCATCCAGCAGGGGTTAACAGGAAAGGTCTGGGTCCAATACAGTACTCCTACAGGGGGAGAATCCCTGCCACCCTCCTGCTTGCCCAGAAAGAAGTGCCTCTTCTCTCGCAGAACCAGAGAGAGGTTCATGCAAAGTTATAGAGGGGTCAGACTCTGCAAGAGACAAACACCCACCAACGAAACACATTAAATTTCTTCCTCTGCCCCAGCCAAACTCTGGTCCTTCTGCTCACAGGTCCCAGACCTCTGTCATTTGAGCGGATGGAGAGCTCACTTCGCTGTCTGGCAGTAGTAGCATTGCTCTTATCTTCTTTGTGAGTTGGTCACTGGAAGGCAACATACTCCTCTACCGCCCCTACAGTTAGACAAGATCATCCCAAGGAACATAGGAACTCAAATCCAAGCATCTGATGCTGGCCTGTAACAAATCCACGTTCTGCGGGTATAATGACTTTGTCAGATTCAAAGGCATCTATTCATATCCATAGTGTGAGGTGGGGGGGGGGAGGGGGAGGGTCAGGGAGTCTTTTTTATTTTTTTGAACTGTTTGTACAGCACCTCAGACTTTAAGATCAGAAGGGACCATCAGGATCATCTAATCTGATCTCCTGCACAACGCAGGCCACAGAATCTCACTCACTGATTCCTGCAATAAACCTCTCACCCATGTCTGAGCTATTGAAGTCCTCAAATCATGGTTTAAAGATTTGAAGATGTAGAGAATCCTCCAGCAAGTGGGGGCATGATCCATGACTGGTGCTCTTGAACACTACTGCAGTACACATAATAAATATTATAATGACACCACTGCATATCCAGAATAACCCACTCACCTTACCTCCCTCCACCCCATGTCAGTACAGCGTTCTCAGTCCAAATTTAAGATGGTGTAACTTAGATCCGAGCCAGATCAAAAGTTACAGTGCGGCTCTTGACAAGCCACTTCCCTACTCTGTGCCTCAGCTTCTTAATCTGTAAAATAGGAGACAATGCTGTGCCACCTCATAGGGCGGACTTGAGACTTCCATATTGTTTTCAAATAGCTTTGAGATCATCAGCTGGTATGACATTATTTCTGATAAACAGGTGCCATTCCGCTCTGTTCAACAGACCCCCATATAAGTTTAAACCAAGGTTATTTCAGTTGGGGACTTGTTTAAATGTATTTGTTGTTGAGCATGATAATAAACTGACTCTGGATAGTGTTGCTTGAACTATTAGACGAGAGCAGATTTGCTGATTCTTAATAATGAGTTTTCTATTCATCATTTGTCCTATGCTCTGCAAAGTCTGAAAACACTTCTTTGTCTGTTGATGTGGATCTTTTTCATTTGATGAAGGCTGGTTATTTTTTTCCCTTCTCAGATGTTTTTTTTTTTTAACACAAAACACAAGGTGATAGCTAAAGTCAGGGCCCCTCTCTGAAGTCAAGGTTTAGTTTGGTATTTTGGGCTCCCTTCACTGGAGCTTTCTGTAACAGTAGCAGAGCACAAAACAATGCATGATAAAATAGGATACAACCGGCTGTTGTTCAGAGTCTTTCCTGTGGACTATCCCAGAATAAAACATAATTATCCTTTCTCCTTCTGTAGCACTTTCCTCTCCGAGAACCTCAAAGCATTTAACACACATTGAGGAATTAACCCTCAGGGCTCTCCTTTGGGAAGTAAGTGATGTACAGAAGCTCGGTAGAACAAAAATAGTAAGGGATGAGACTTGAAGTGGGGTGGAGGTGGTGAGATACAGGAAGGTGGCATAAGACAGTAAGAGTTAGAGGGAAAGGGGCTCCTGCATCAGCTGGATTGAGACTGTATGGAGGAAGCGGGAGGAGGGAGGTGCTATACAAACAGGGAAGGGGATCAAAAAGAGACGAGCTTCATAAGGCCGACTGGAACAAGATCAGGGAGGATTTGAAGAACCTCAGTACCGGTTTCATCACTTTCCCTTGTGGGGATCTGCACACGTTCTTTCATCTTGCCCCTCATGCTGGGAATGACTTGTCCAAATCTATTAATTGATCCATCTCCATCACCTCAATCAAATCGTGCCTGGAAACTCGCCTTCTGTAGCATCACCAACAGTAGAGGAACAGGCCTGATTTTTGTCCTATTGCCTTGCCCCTTTACACCTATGCAAAGTAGGTACGGAACACTCCTTTTCCAGAATGCACACGTCCTTTACACAGGTGTGAATGGCTGCACATGGAGCCAGGCAGTCAAGAATCCATATGTTTACATACAGCCCTTTAATGGCTATGTAGTCAATTGGTATTGACTGAAATGGTCATTTAACTTCAACCTATTTATTTTCTGTAAGGAACTAATGTTTAATTAATGTGCAATAACTTTTGCAACCAACTATATCTCTTTAGATTTACTATGGGGGACAGTTTGAACATCAGCTTAAGCGGCCAATTATTGCAAATGTATTTATTAAGGTTTAAACATGTGTAAATGGTTTTTGTGTTTGGTTGCAGAGTTGTTAAACTACAGTAAATATGTTCTTTGTCAATTGGTGGTTAATTAACATCCATTAGCTCTCCATTAAGAGCACAGTTCAGTGTCTTATTTTCCCTGCTCAGCACTGACTCTGTATTTCTTTGCTGCTGTGTCTTTCCTCTCTCTACACACTACAGTTCTGTAGACTTAAAAATCCACTTACCTGTAAGACCAGAGTGTCTGTTACAGGAACAAAGTTCTAGTCCCTGGAATTCCCCCTGCAGGCAGGAAATTCTCTGAGAGACAAATGGAATTTCAAGGCTCAGAACTGTAGCTCTTTTTTATTAACTTACTAAATCTCCTCTCCTAACCTCTTTCCTTACCAGAAACCAGCATTTTATTTTCGATTACATCTTGCAGAATCATCCCAGGTCTCTTAACACTTTCAGTTTCCTGCCTGTTGTTTGCTCTCAAGGTTCTAGGATGCTTTGGTTCAGAATTGTTAATTGTTGTTTTGGGAAGGGCACAGAAGTGGTGGTTTTCAGGAAGGTTGTTCTGTAGTCAGAAGGTGCTAAGGTAGTTGATCTTTGCAGGGCACAGACACAGTCCCTCATTTGTTTTGGTTATTCAGTTTATGGCATAACACTGTTCTGTACATAAGGATTTGCTTATGAATTGATAACTGAAAGTCAGTGATGATTGGCAGCTGGCATTGGTAATATAGATGCTGCACTTGTTGGAATCTAGACTTTAAATAAGACGAGGAAGACTTTGTAGTACCTTAGAGACTAACCAGTTTATTTCAGCATAAGCATTCGTGGGCTATAGCCCACTTCATGGGATGCAACATCCAATGAAGTGGACTATAGCCCACGAAGGCTTATGCTGAAATAAACTGGTTAGTCTCTAAGGTGCTACAAAGTCTTCCTCGTCTTATTTATGGATACAGACTAACACGGCTGCTAATCTTAAACCAGACTTTAAATAGATTCCCAAGTAAGCCACACAAGCTTCAGGTCAGTAATGAACTCTTATTCAAATGCTGTTTTTTTTACAATGTGTGTAGTCTTCAGATGATGATTTTCAATTATTACTGACCCAGGGCATTTTCTAAGCAGTCCTCTACAAGTGAAAGCTTCCACATGCATACCATTACCAATTCTTGGATCCTCATGACACCCTACAAACAGAGAACCTTCCTCTGTCATTGGTTTGCTGCTAGCACTAATCTAACAATGGAAACACTGCTCCCAGTAACCATGCTTGCAATGGTAAACTATAGGAGTGTCTGTGAGGCTATTTTTTAGAAATACTGGGTCAATTTCAGCCCTGATGTAAAATGGGCTGCATGGAAGTCAGTGGAGTTGCACCTTCTCATGCCAGGTTTCAGTCTGTTCCTTGTCCATTTGTCATGCCAGAAGGGGTCTTGAGATGCCTTGGTCCTCAGTCTGTGCATAAAAATGTAGAACAGTATGAATAGCCTATGAAAGGATGCCTATCAACAGGGAGGTATATCCCATCCCTTTGCCAAGTCACATCAGCCATTTTAACTTCAAGTATGACATCTATATGCAGTTTCATTTCAGACTTCAGCTGCAGTCTTGGCTTATGCTGATCCTGTCATATTGGGGGTGGGGAGGGTGGGAGGTTCTTTATCTCCCTGTTGACTCTAGTCTGTAAACTCCTTGGTGTATTAAAACCATGATCTGAAGACCTACAGGTACAGTGGCTCTATAAATCACACACCCACACATCTAGGACTGGAACCCAGCTCCTTCACCTTCACTGATGCAGGCTTGACCTGAAAGAGTTAGCAATAGTAGTAAAACCTATATCCACTAAAGAATATCATCTCATCTAGAATCAGAGAGGTAGCCGTGTTAGTCTGGAATAGCAGAGGTAACAAAGAGTCCTGTGGCACCTTAAAGACTAATTATAAAGTATAGAAGCATAAGCTTTCATCTCATCTAGGAAAATCTGTGTGCATCAGCCAGAGACTGTGTGTGAAATCCTGACTCCACAGAAGTCATTGATTTCCATGCATGTTTTTAACTTGTCTATACGGTGCTAGTGTGGATAGCAGCATGATCTAGCAGACAGGGCACTGACCTGGGATTAGGGGACCTGGATTCTGTTCCCTGCTCTGCAACTAACCTAGCAAGTCCCATCATGTACTTGTGCCTCAGTGTCCTCATCTGTGAACCGAGGATACTGTAAAAGAACTATGTATTATGATGTATAAATGAACAATCTTCACTCTTCAGCAAATTGATATTCACAATGAATGAAAATGTCACGACCTCCCCCTCCATTTTGTGTGTGTATTAGGGCTAATTTCCACTAATTTTGTACGCCCAATGTGAGAGGCCTAGAAACCTCATTTTTCAGAGTATTAAGCATTCTATAGCACTTTTTGTGTTCAAAGCCCAGCTCCCATGGACGTCACTTGCAGTTGTGATGGTCGGCCCTTCTGCAAGTAAGACCCCAGGCTGTCCAGTTAGGCACCCAGAAAATGAGGAACACACAATTAGTGACCACTTGTGAAAAGCTTGGTTTACGTGACTTGTTCAGAATCACAGAGACTCTGTGGCAGAGAGAGGGGTGGAATCCAGTTCTCCATGGTAGCATTCTACTGCCTTAACCTTGAGACTGCCCATTCTCTCCCTGCAATCCCTCGCCTCATCACTATGTACCTTCCAACTTCTGCACCAAATGAGCTGGGGTCCTGAAGACAAAGGCTTCTTTCATTACACAGTCCTGATTCATCCCCAGAACTGGTCTATTGCTGTGCACTGAATGAGGCAGGAGTCCTACACAGGCTAGCTTAATAGTGCTTAATAGTGGAATTTCCTAACTTTTGAGTGTTTAACTTTGCAACCTTAATAGTATTATTTTAACATAATTTTTGCATGTGTAATTTCCCTGTTTGTTTGTTTTTAAAAAAGCAAATAGAAATTCCATCATGTGACATCCTATTGACAGTCACATGGATCATCAGCATGGTTGGCACCCTTACCACTCAGATCTCTGCCACTAATGGAGAAGCTCATAGGAATCTTGGATTTCATTCCAGGCTCTGGAGGGGAGCATGCTCTAGTGAACACAGATTCTTCTGCCTGTTTTTTCCACACTTGACCCCTTCTGCACTTCCAATCTGACCTGCCACTTTCCCAGTTCTCTCTCTTCCTTTCCACTGGCTCTCATTCCAGTCCCATTCTCCTCACCTGGTCAGTCCCAGTCCTCAGGCTTTTCATTCCACATCCAGTCACCTTGCCCAGCCAGTCCTCGTCTCCCCCTCTGGATTCCCCTTCCCACTTCCAGTTTGCCTCCTATAATCCCAGTTCCCATCGTCGTCCTAGCCCTAGTTTCCTTGGCCCAGCCATTCGAGTTCCTCATCTGCTGTGTCTCCCCCCTCAGCCTCCAATTACCCCCCACCCACATTTCCCTCTCCCCTGGCTCCCAATCTCCTGCCCCGCCCTCCTCACCAATCTTAGTGCTGTCCTCACACAGGCCCCAGTCTTTGTCCAGATTGTTCCAGTCTCTTTGCCCAGGCAGATTCATAATGGTCCTGCAACTCCCAGTCCCAGTTTCCTTCCCCTTTTCCTCCTCATTTCCTGACTCCAGTCCTATCCTCTTCCCTTCCAGATGGTCTCCTTCTCCCAATGTTGTACTTCTCCCATTCCCATCAAGTCTGGCTTTTGTCGTCGTTCCCCCCCCCCCCCCCCCCGTGTTTTGATTCTGGTAGCTTCCTCCTCATGGCCTGGGCCCAGGGTGGGGATGAAGGGGCACTGAAAGTATAGAAGAGAGGCTCCCTGTTCTCAGTTCTGGCACCTGTCTCTGGCATTGCCCTTGGTAGCCCAGGGCTGCAATTACAGGGAAAATCCAATTCGGCCCCTAGTTGGAGAATGCCCAGTGTGGATGGAGTCTTTGGGAAATTAAACTGACATCCTCCAGCACATCTTTACTGAGCATGTGCAAACTGCAATTTTCCGAAAACTTGTAAATGGGCCAAATTTGGGTGGATTTTCACAGGGACAGCAAAAGGCACATCCCTGGTATGAAGGCCACCCCACTGCCAGATTTCAAGTCCCTGCTCCAAACATGCATGTGCTAGAGCGTTCCAAAGAAATAATTCTCAAATAATTTTACATAGGTGCAGAACATTTTTTTCTTGCTCTCATTCTCAAACAGTAGAACATTTTGGCTGAAATTTTAAATATGTATCATTCAGCCAGTCCTTAACTTATGCCAGGACTGAGCCCCGCCACCTCTAGGCTTGGCAGTTCATAGCCCCAGCACCTCTGGGTTTGCCGTGTCAGTTATGCAAGTAAAAACAAAAATTTTGTTTGAGCCCCTGTACCTCTTTCATTACAAATGAAGCACTACATTCAGCCGGAGGTAGACACGGCGCATGGGAAATTTCAGCTGAAATAGTGTGGAACAGTTTATAAGCAGGGTTTTATAATGCAAAGTCCTGGCAGCTTCAAAAGGCAATGGTACCATTTCCAGCTATGACTGAAGCTTTGCTTCAAGGTAGGTTTTGGGTTCCGTTCCACTTTTAAGCAAGCAACCCCTTCACTGCCTCCTACAAGGAGAGGCTGTCTGGATGGTCATTTCAGCTGGGGAGCTGGAGCTGTTTGATGTGGGCTGTCCCTGCCTGTCAGATTACTGTGAATAAGATGAAGCTGTGCAGAATGCTTCATAATTGGATTCTGCTTCTGAAGAGAGAGCACTTACATAAGGTGCTCACACAACTAGACATTGTTATCTCACCCTCTATCACGGGGTGAGATTTGTCTGTACGCTGGTACCCTGACACCATGAATACCGAGAAACACAGACTGACTCATTACAATTGTCACCAGGCGATTGGTCTTCCTTAAAAAAGGATGCGGCTATAATTTCTAACCTATTTTTAGAAAAGAAATCCCCCCTTCCATCTTGCTAATTAGATTATGAGTGTTCAACTATTAAAAAACAGATGTTTAGAAATCTTATTTGCTTTTTTGTAATCTGATTCTTTGTTCACATTTTCCATTTGGTCAATGAAGAGAACTTGGTCCGTTTCATTATCTACTTCTCATGGACCAGCACAAAGTTTCAAAGTTTCGATTGTAAATACAAAAGAAGGCTTAAAATTTGAAAACAGCAACAAAAATCGTACCTGAAATCCAAACCATATCTATATTTTTGTAGTACATTTTAGGTAAACATCTATCACACTAAAGCAATCCTAACATGCTGGGCAGGAATAATAGATTTAATTAACATAAAACCAAAAGCTTGGGTTTAGAACCATGATTATTATGATATCTATTGTGGAAGGGACTGTACATACAAATAACACAAGGACAGTCTGTTTCCTCAACCCCCACCCTGAGACAGTTTCATAAGTCTTCGGGTGAATCAAGATCTTATTCTAGAAGTTGTTGGCTACTAATAGTTTGCCCACCTTGACTTCTGAATTCCTGGGTTTATTTGCTTGCTGAGCAATGACAGGAAGAGAGGATATTTTGTAATTATAGCATAGCCTGTCAGTGACAGGTTTTCTTGACAACGTTTCATGCATCCATGTTCTACTTGAATGTAGAAGGGGCTGTTTAAAATTTAAAGGCCCTCTTTAAGTGCTCTGGTGGAATAGAGATTGACCCACATGCAGCTTGTTGTAATTTCCATCAGGGAAGGAGGCAAGAGGAGAAAGGAGAGGAGGAGGGAGATTTTTAGGTAGGCACCTGAAGAGTCAAATCAATTTCAATAACAATTCCCTGGCTCCGCGTATCTAAATATTTACTAGATAAATATGAGCAGAAAGGTGCTGCTGGAAACAGACACATCCTGGTGGAGTTGGCTCTTGTTTTGTACGCTGCAGACATGATGAGGAAAGGCTCCCGGGTGGGGATTTTGATTTGAACACTGGCTTCTGTTTCATGTTGAGCTCCACAATAATATCCTATAGGAGACTGGAAATGGTTTCAGTCAGGGAAGACAGCCTTTTCTTCAGTAAATTAAAGGTTCATTGGGAAAATAGCCGCTTATCAGCATGACGAAGGGCATGTCTTCACTACCACTTTAAATCGATGTTAACGACGTTAGGTCGAAGTAAACGTGTACCTGTCTTCACATACATGCCCTTAACGTCGATGTAAAGGGCCTTAAAGATCGATCTTGGCACTCCAGCCTAACCAGTGACATAAGGCTAATCTCGACATTCCAAGCTCGACCGTGGGCTAGTGAAGACGGAACCCGACATTAATAGCCTCCAGAGGCTGTCCCACAATGCTCCATTCTGACCGCTCTGGACTGCCTCACTACTGCTCCACTGTGACCGCTCTGCACTGCACTCTGAACTCGCTGCTCTGGCCAGGTAGATAAGACCCGGGAACATTTGAATGCCATTTCCTGTTTGGTCAGCGTGGCCAGCTCACCTGAACTGATCAGTCGCCATTCAGAGCAATCAGCAGCACTAGCCGCCATGCAGAGCTCAGCATCACAGGAATCCATGATGAGCTCATCTACCCTGGAGACCAGCCAGAGGAGAAGAGCTCCAGCATGGTCCACTCGTGAGGTGCTGGATCTCATCGCTATCTGGGGAGAGGAATCCGTGATGTTGGAACTACGAAACAACAAACGGAATGCCAACACCTACGGAAGAGTCTCCAAGGCCATGCTAGAAAGGGGCCACAACAGGGACACCACACAGTGCCGCGTGAAAATTAAGGAGCTGCGGCAATCGTTCCAGAAAGCCAAGGAGGCAAACGGACGATCAGGGGGCGCGCCACGGACATGCAGGTTCTACAATGAACTAAATGCGATAATGGGGGGCGCCCCCACCACCATCGCGCCGGTGTGCGTGGACTCCACCGATGGGATCATCGTCAGGGAGGAGACTGATTCCGAGGAGGACGAGCATGAAGAGGAAAATCTCACGGAGCAGCAGGAGCCCAGCGGAGAACCCGTGTACCCAGAGAGCCAGGAGCTATTTGTCACCCTGGAGCCAGTACCCTCCCAAGCCTCCCAGGGGGGTAAGTGTTTCTTTTTTAAGTGATTACATGACGCGTGATTTTGTAAAGGAAGCATTTATTAATGAGTAACTTGCCCTAAGGACTTAGCGTGCTTTCATTGCTGGTCAATTTCTACTCAAAGAGTTTGTCAATATACTCCGGGATTGACCAGAAGTCCTCCGCGGACATTTCAAGGAAGCTATCCAGGAGGTAGCGATGAATCCAGCGCAGCAGATTTCTGGGGAGAGCCGCCTTATGTGGTCCCCCGTGATAGGACACCAACCCACGCCACGAAAGTAGTAAGTTGTCTGGTATCATTGAGCAGGCTAGCATTGCGGCGTATGGACCAGGACTTTGCATGGACTCAAGGAGCATGCGCTCCCTATCTCTCCGAGAAATTCTCAGCAAAGTGATGTCATTCAGGGTTTGCCTGTTTGAGATACGGACTGCAATTAGTAGGGAGATAAAAAGATTCCCAGCTGCAAAGTACTCTTTTCTGCTGAGGACCGACCAACCGCCCCCCCCCCCCCCCGCCCGTAGCGGTAGCTAGCAGGGAATCTGAGGAGTCTGCACGCGGTTTCCTCCGCTTCAGATCCAACGCGCACCCCCCCCACCCCCAGCCCATAGCGGTAGCTAGCAGGGAATCTGAGGAGTCTGCACGCGGTTTCCTCCGCTTCAGATCCAACGCGCACCCCCCCACCCCCAGCCCATAGCGGTAGCTAGCAGGGAATCTGAGGAGTCTGCACGCGGTTTCCTCCGCTTCAGATCCAACGCGCACCCCACCCCCCCCCCACCCCCAGCCCGTAGCGGTAGCTAGCAGGGAATCTGAGGAGTCTGCATGCGGTTTCCTCCGCTTCAGATCCAACGCGCACCCCCCCCCCACCCCCAGCCCGTAGCGGTAGCTAGCAGGGGATCTGAGCAGTCTGCACGCGGTCTGAAGAGCCCCAAAAAGACCTTAGCCCTCAGCAAGAGTTTTTTTGGCATTTGCTTTGCAGTTTGCGGTTTCAGTGAGAGCCAGCCACGCGGTGGGGGGAAGGGGGCGGGGTTGCTCTACAGTATGCAGGCGCCACTTTTAACTTACCATGGCCGGCTGCACGGTGATTTCAGAAGCCGTCTTGGGCTGAGGCACGCATATGTGTCTGAGATGCTCTGACTTTTCTGTGAGCTTTTAGGTGTAGAACATGACCTTGTACAGAAATCATATCAGGCCTCTGAATACTGAGTTTGCAAATGGCATAGTACTCCCATTGTGTACCGTCCGAGACTGCATCTGCCTCCTAACCTTGAATGTATCTGTCTCATAACTTTCAAACTTTCTTTTCCCACACTCGCCCACAGATGAACAACAAGTATCTCACAATCCCCCGGCCTCCTCCTCTCGCCCTGCACCACAGAAAAGAAAGCGTAAAAGGAAAACGCGAACGCGCGATGAGATGTTCACTGAACTCCTGGAGAACTCGCGCGCTGAGGCAGCCCGCCAGACGGACTGGAGGGAAAGAATGATACAGGCAAGGGAACGAGAGAGAGAGGAAAGGAATCGAGAGAGAGAGGAAAGGAATCGAGAGAGAGAGGAAAGGAGAGCCGCTGCAGAAAAGAGGGAAGCCGCTGCAGAACAGAGGGAACAGCGTGAGGAAAGACGCATGGATGCTTTCCTCCGCATAATGGAGGACCAGAGCGACATGCTGCGATCTCTGGTGGAGCTGCAGCATGCCCAAAGACCACCTCTGCAGCCCCTGTGTAACCACCTCCCCCCCTCCCCAACTCCCATAGATTCCCCACCCAGACGCGGGGTGAGAACACGGGGGGGCAAGCTCCGTGGGCTGCTCCACTCTACCCCACAAGCCAGCAGAAGCAGCAGCAGCAGCAGGCTGACATTCTCGGAAAACTTTTAAAAGCTGCTGTGTCTTGCCCACCCCTCCTCTCCCCCCTTCCCACCCACCCCCCTTCCTTTGCCCGCTCCTCCCCCACTGCGACTGCCGGTTTCCCTCCAGGATACCAGGACAGTGATCCCCTGTATTTGTATTTCCGATTAACCAATAAAGGAACCATGATTTTTCAAACAGTGATTTTATTTCCTCTGCAAGCATGGGGATGGGGGAGGAAAAGCATGGGGAGGGGGAAGGGAAAGCATGGAGAGGGGGGAGGGGGAAGGGAAAGCATGGGGAGGGGGGAGGCAAAGAGGGTTCAAGGGCAGCAGGCTTAGAGCACAGCAAGGGAGCAGATTCTCAAACGCCATCTCGGCCACTCATAAAACTGTCTTTCAAGGCGTCCCTGAGGCGCAGGGCCTCACGGTGGGCTCTTTTACTTTCCCTACTGTGTGGCTGCTCATAAGTAGCAGAAAGTAAATTTGCCTCTGCCTCCCAGCCCGCCATAAACGTTTCCCCCTTGCTCTCACAGATATTGTGGAGCACAGAGCAAGCAGCTATAACAATGGGGATATTTCTCTCGCGGATGTCTGAGCGAATGAGTAAGGAACGCCATCTCCCCTTCAAGCGGCCAAATGCACACTCCACGGCCATTCTGCACTTGCTCAGCCTGTAGTTGAACAGCTCCTGACCCCTGTCCAGGGCTCCTGTGTAGGGCTTCATAAACCAGGGCATTAGGGGGTAGGCTGGGTCCCCAATGATCACGATCGGCATTTCGACCCCCCACACAGAAATTTTCTGGTCGGGGAAGAAAGTGCCTTGCTGCAGCTGTCTAAAAACCCTAGAGTTCCTGAACACTCGAGCGTCATGAAGCTTTCCCGGCCACCCCACGTACAGGTCGGTGAAACGTCCCTTGTGGTCAACCACTCCTTGCATGACCATTGAGTAATATCCCTTCCGTTTTCTGTACTCGGCGTCCTCGTGGTCCGGTGCCAGGATAGGGATATGAGTCCCATCTATAGCCCCACCACAGTTAGGGAATCCCATGGCGGCAAAGCCATCTATTGTGGTTTGCAGGTTTCCGAGGTTTATAACCCGGTGTAGCAGCCGCTCGACGATTGCCCTGCTTACTTGCATCACAGCAAAGCCCACTGTAGACCTACCCACCCCAAACTGATTCGCCACTGACCGGTAGCTGTCTGGCGTTGCAAGCTTCCAGAGGGCTATCGCCACTCGCTTCTCCACTGTAAGGGCCGCTCTCATTTTGGTATTCCTGCGCCGGAGGGCCGGGGACAGCAAGTCACAAAGTTCCATGAAGGTGCCCTTTCGCATGCGGAAGTTTCTGAGCCACTGGGAGTCATCCCAGACCTGCAGCACTATGCGGTCCCACCAGTCCGTGCTTGTTTCCCTGGCCCAGAATCGGCGTTCGATGGCATGAGCCTGCCCCATTGCCACCATTCTTGACAGATTGTCAGTCGCCCTACTTGCAAAAACGGCAGTGTCCATGTCGTCCCTGCTGTGCACGTCAGTGTCCCTGTCGTCCCCGCTGTGCACGGCAGTGTCCCTGTCATCCCCGCTGTCCTTGTCCATCTCCTCCTCACTGTCGTCGGGTTCCGGAAAGCGCAGTTCTCCCCGGATCGCATTCCTCCTCTGCAGACGGTGCAGCAGGAACTCTGCAACCGTGATCGAGGTCCTCACAACAGCCATTACTGCAGCCGTGGTGTCAGCGGGCTCCATGCTTGCAATGCTATGGCGTTAGCACGGCGGAGAAAGGGCGCGAATTATGGGATGCCTACCTACAGTGCACCGCTCGGAATGGGGGTGGGCGGCGCGGAAAAAGGGCGCGAAATTTGGAAATGCCTACCCATAGTGCAGCACTCGAAATGGTGCCTGCTGGGGGATCAGGGAACTGTGGGATAGGTACCCAGAGTGCAACGCTCGTCATGTCGACGCTTGCAAAAGTTTTGCGGACAGACACTGTCGACGTACTGTGCGTAGCTGTGCCTAGTGAAGACACACAACATCGACTGTATACCGTCGCGTTCACAACATCGACATAAAGGAAATCGAACTACTGCTGTAGTGAAGACATACCCTAAGCTGGGAGTCATGGAAATGTGCACTGCCCTTGCTTGTTCTATGACTGCTGAAGCCAGCCCTGTTTGCTCCTCACTTTCATAACCACTCAACTCATAACACACTTGTTGGAATATTGGTTGAGAAAGTGATTGTGAATTTAAGGCAATTTCTTCCTTTCCCTCTTTCCTTTGTTTTCTTCTGTGTTGTGCTCAAATGTCATCCAGCCATTCCCCAAAGAAAAAAACCTATAGAGAGTTAGGGTTAAGAGGCAGACACAAGGGGTGAAATCCTAGGCCCATTAAAGTCCATGGCAAAACTCCTGTTGACTCACCTAAAACCAGGATTTCACCCAAGTTATATGCAACAGTCAGAAACTCTAAAACGGGGAGAGTCTCTTTGAGATATAGACTCTTCCCCATGGTTGCCCTCCTCCCACAGTAGCACTAAGCTGTGATGAGAGAATTGGTGTATGCAGGAAACTCTGCTTGGTACTAAGCAAAATTGGCTTAGTACTTTTTTGCAAGGCCTGTAAAACATTTTGCTGCCAAGTCCACCCGCACTGACCCACCCACAAAACTGAATGAATATTGTAAACCATGCTTTCGTTCTGTTCTGCATCCGGACTCACCTACACTGCAGATTGTTGCTGTGAGTGTTGTGTTATATCGGCCCCTGTAACTCATGGGCTGTACCAGGAGTGCTGTAGGTGCTCCGACTACAAAGCTCCTCTGATTGTAGTCCTAAGTAGGTTTGCATTAAACTCGCCAGCATGTCTGGTAAGTACAGGAAGGTTCTTTGCTAGAGCTGGCAGAGAGGGAAGGGTGGAAATAGTTTAGGTGCAATAGCTGAGTCAGTTACAAATAAAGATAATTATGTTGACACCTAGTAAGTGGCTCATTAGCACAAAGGGATTCTCAGGTCTAGTACCACGGGTGCCCATTTCCAGTCCATTGCTGTATTAAAGGGCAATTAATTATTGACTTGTAGGTTCCATTGGCCACAATTCAGTTGCATTATCAATGATTTCATTTGGGGCCTTTCCTTGTAATTCTCTTGGCATCCAGCTGTAGAAGTTGCTCCCGTTACCTGCTTTCCCTCCGCAGCCAGCTCCAAGGCTGCTGCCTCCAACTTGTTGCTCAACCTCACACTGTTGTTGTTTTTTGTCTCTGCCCTTGCTCTTCTGTGCCCCCAGGGTCTCCTAGCAATGAGTCAGCAGGATCAGTCCACTTTAAGCAAACACCACTTTTTCTTGTGTTGTGTAGCGTTGTGGCACTGAAAACCAGGAATGTCCCTGTTGGTTGTCCGGGAAGCCGTGCTTTGCCCTGTGGTGTGTGAACCACCTGTCACTGTGCTGAGCGAACTGACAGCTGGCTGGGGGAGCAGGTATGCACCTCAGGGTCACCCTCTGCCCCCAATGCTTGTTACATAAAGTTACCGCTGCCACCCTACGAAACCTCCCAGAGAGCACCCTCTACCACCAGCCCTCTCAGGAGGCTATGTGAAGTCTCTCACCAGCCCCTGCTCTAGCGACTGTGCCAGAAACTGTGGGATATGTACCTAGAGGGCAGCATGACAGCAACACAGTGGCAAGTGTGGATGCAGGGCAACACTTCAACCTACTTCAGCTGAATGCATAAAAGCCAGTTGTAAACCGATGTAAGTGTGTCCACTCCTGAGTTTTCTCTGGTTTAATTAGAATCAACTTAAAAACCAGTTTTAGTTAAACTGGAGCAACTCTTGTGCATAGCTGTGTCCTGGGACTGGGTCCTGCTGCAGGGCAGGTGCCCTGTAGTTGTTGAACTGCATCACCCCTACAACCCAGTTTTGGGGTTGACCATCCATACTTCTGCTCCTCTCTACTGCACATGAGCACCGGGGTGTGGCAGGGAACTAAAAGGAGAAATGTGGGCCTCAAAGGATTAAGAACCTACATGAGGACAAGATTTCTGATAGTATAGGGTCCTTTTAACCCAGCAGACAAAGGCATAAGGAGGTCCAATGGCTGGAAGTGGAACCTAGATAAATTAGGCACACATTTTTAACAATAAGGATAATTAACTATTCCAATTAGGGACATGGATTCTCCACATCTTGAAGTATGAAAATTGAGAACAGATGTCTTTCTAAAAAAATATACTGTAGTTCAACCACAAGTACTGGCTTGTTGAGAGAATCACTGGGGCCTGGTCTACACTGGTGGAGGTCGACCTAAGATACACAACTTCAGGTACATGAATAGTTTGGTTGAAGTGAAAGTATCTTAGTCGACTTACCTGGAGGTCCTCACGGCGGTGAGTCAACTGCGGCCACTCCCCTGTTGACTCCACTTCCTCCTCTTGCAGAGATGGAGTTCTGGAGTCAATGGGGAGCACATTCAGGGATCAATTTATTGCATCTAGATGAGATGCAATAAATCAATCCCTGATACATCGAACACCACCGCTGATCTGGCGGGTAGTATAGATGTACGCTGGGTGAAGTACTGTGGCCTCTGTTGTACAGGAAGTCAGACGAGGCGGTCAGGATGGTTTCTGCTGGCCTTTAAACCTGTGAAGTTATGAATGTGACAGATCGAGTAAGTGTGGCAGAAAGAGTGAGGGGGAGATATGAAGGTGAGAATTAGAGAGGTGACAAGAATAGGAACAAGCAAGGGGAAGGAGAGTGGAGAAAGGAGCAGGGGAGAAGGGTATGGGGAAAGAAAAGGAAGACAAAAGCATTCTAAATACAACAAGAAGGATTGGGCAGCTGTTACTCCTGACCTTGCCTCAGTCTCCGGCTGCCAAACCTTCCTGTTCACTGACCTTCCTGAACCCTGCTAAAACAGTACTCTGAGCCCTCATCCACAGAACAGGTGTCCTGGTTTTTCACCTTGAACATCTATTTGTAAGAGATTCTCCTTATTTTTAACATAAATACTGGCACAAACTATGAAACTGTTGTAGAGCATTGGCTCTTCACCATTCAAATTCAGGAAGGCTACAGTTTGAGGGATTTTCCAACATTTTTGTGTACAAATGTATCTATCATACTGTTGTACTTCAGGTTTTCTGACCATTCCCATTCTTCTGATAGCATCACAAATCCTGAGTCTTTCCTGACTCCTCAGAGGTCTCAGTTTGTTTCATAAAGCTATGTGGGAACCCCCGTAATAGATGAGAAAATGTGGAGTACAACGGACAGCTCCAGTCTATTCTTCACAATCAATTTAATTTTCTAGCAGTGATGAATGTGTAACCTGTATCATTTCAGCAAGGCTTTGAAGCTCCGTTCGTAAGCGCCAGTGTCAGAATGATTATTGTTGTCCGTTAGTATTTCATTGAGTGCTCCTCATCAGAGCTAGGTGTAACAATTATGGGAGGGCTGCAAAGCAAGGGATTTTTGCTACCTCTTCCCTGTAAAGGACTCCTGTCCACTATGATCCCAACACTATCAAAGCTAGCTAAATGATGGCATTTCCCCAGTGAAAAATTTAGATCTTAGGAGGGCAAGGGAATTCATCCCAAATCAGGATTTAAAGTAAAAAACTTGACATCTTTTACTGGAAGAAACATTCTGAAAAATTTAATTTCAGGCAAATTGAAATTTAGTTTGGTTGGCAGCTCCTAACTGCCTGCCTCCTTGGATCACTGCCTCCCTGTGCCTCAAAACTCCTCAGTCTGGCTGCTAGGTGGGGAGTAGGGCAGCCCTGGGACGCAGTTACCCAGGGAATCGGAGAGCCTGTGGGGTGTCTGTCAAAATGTTTGATGAAATGAATACATTTCATCCAATCAGCATTTTCCAGTGGAAAAGTGTTCCATTGGAAAATGTTTGTCTAGCTATAAACACAATATGTGGCAAGCCAGCTAAGGCCTTGAGGAGTGCGAAGAAGAGTAGTTCAGTTGGTAGTTTGTCAAAGAATAATGTATTTTATATGCCCCCTCCTTATCATATTACCTGTGCACCTCCATGATCTGTGATGTATTTCCCCATACAACATAATGGGTAGGGCTGTGCTATTATCCCCATTTTACAAATAGAGAACTGATTCACAGAGGGGCTAAATGACTATCCTGAGATCCCACGGGAAGTTTGGGGCACAGAAGGGAATTGAACCCAGTTCTCCAGTGAGCACCCTAACCACTGGATCAACTTTCCATGTGCATATGTTGGGAGAAGGGTGTTTAGCCCCTTTCTGCAAAAGTGGTGCCCGTTTGTGCTGGTGTCTGTGCACATTTGCCAAGATGCAGTGAAATATTTTGGAGAGAGCATTGGTCCAAAGCAGATGGCGCTTGGGGTGACAGCTGGGTGGAGGATCTTGTACATTTGGAGACTTAGGGCACGTGTATATGAAGAGTTACCATGCAACAAACTGGGGTGTAAATCTAGAGCTTGAAACAGCAGTCGATCAAAGTGCACTAGAAGGTGTTTAGTGCTCAATAGCAGGGTGCACACTCTAGCTAGTGTGCGTCAGGCTACGGTGCTGTAGGTTTACACCAACGTCTGCTCTGACTCTCCATATAGACAAGGCCTTATGTTGCACTTTACAAATTTGAAACACATTTGATGTAAGTAAGTGTGTCCATTTTTATGGATGTGCAAGGGAAAGTACAGAGAAGACAAGGCCAACACTTTCATACCTGAACTATAAAGTTAGGCCGTTAGTTAAGCACTGAGGGTGAAATCCTCGTCCCCCTGAAATCAGTGGGTTTATCATCAAGAGCCATAGCATCAGGATTTTACCTTTTGAAAATCAGATTACTTTTATTTAGAGGTGCTGAGCACTCACCACTCCATTAGTGTCAATGGGAACTGGGTGCACTTGATCACACTCTGGATTTACGTGCTTAACTTCAGGCACCCAGGTTTGGAAATGTTGACCTATATAACTTAGCCGAGTCCCCATAAGAAGCGTCAGATCAAGGCTTAGGCCATTATTTAGTTCATATTCCATCCATCCTCACTTTCAGGCTATTAACCACCCCTCCCTGTGGCAAAAAGGTCTGCTGGCTCAGCCACCGGCAGCCAGCCACAATGGAGCTTGTGGCATCTGTAGTTCCATCAGTGGTAGACTGAGCAGCACTGCCTCCTCCTGTTGTCAAGTTATTTGAGGACTTCTGAAAAATCCAAGGGCCTAGGACTTTGTAACAGGCCTCAAAGGCTAGTCCTGGGTGACTTTCAGAGAATTGTGAATAACAGGAGATCTTTAGGGAAAATCAGTGCTACACTTTCAACACTTCGGTTACATTTTCAAAGCTTGACACTTACTTTTGTTTTTGTTGCAAATTGAGATTTTTCCTTCATGTTTCTAGTTCTTCTGAAAGGGAGGGACTTGTAGCCACAGCCTTTGTGGTCCTGTAAGGAGCAGCTCAGACAGTGTCCAAAAACTGAATGTCACAAATCGGTTTCAACACTTATCCCATATAGTGCACCATGGGAAGGTTTCCCAGTGTGCAATGAGCCACCATCCAATGTGGTGTCTTTGGGGAAGTTTTGTCAATGCAGGGAAGGCAGAACATGTCATCTAGGGGTGACTGAAAGGAAGGGGTCAACTTCCCAGCATGCAAGCATCTCCATCTCATCATGTCATCCATAGTCCATAATGTTTGCGCCTTTTAAAAAAATCCCATGAACCCACACAGTCCTCCTCGCTGTCCACCATCTCTGGCAGAAGCATGGAGCCTGCCCAGCTTTGCACCATTGTCATGAGGATGGCAAACATAAGTCCTCCACTATTTGCAGAGGTGCAGAAGAACTACGGCACCAGAGGACATGACGATTTCTTGGAGGACAAATTGCTCTGGGACATAGGAAGAACCAGCTCAAGGCTGTTGGTGGTGGAGTGCCACTTCTCGGCTCAGGAAAGGAGCACTGACTGTTGGGATCTCATCATAATGCAGGTGTGGGATGATGAATAGTGGATGTAGAACTTTTGAAACTGCAAGGGCCACATTCATGGATCTAAGCCTGAGATTGCCCCCATCCCTTCAGCATGGAAACATCAAATGTGGAGCTGTGCTGACAGTGTGGAAATGAATGGTGATTGTGCTGTGGAAACTTCCAGTACTGGATTGCTACTGGTCTGTGGGAAATCATTTTGGAGTTGGAAAATCCACTGTGGGAGCCATTGTCATGCAAGCATGTGAGGCCATTAATTGTTTCCTTCTATGCAGGACTCTGACCTTCAGCCATGTGCATGGCATAGTGGATGGATTTACAGAAATGTGTTCCCGAACTGTAGTGGAGCAATAGACAGCACAGATCTCCCTATTTTGGCACCAGATCACCTTGCCACAGAGAACATTAACAAAAAGGGCAACTTCTGTATGGTAATGCAAGTGTCGATGGATCACTGGGGATGTTTCACTGACATTACTGATGGCTGATCAGGGAAGGTGAATGATACTTGCATCTTTAAGAATACTGAATTGTCCAGAAAGCTACAAAGAGGCACTTTCTTTCCTGACTGGTATATTACCATTGACCATATTGTAATGCCAGTAGTGATCATGCCAGCTTACCCCTTGCTCACCTAGCTCATAAAGCCATACACTGGCCACCTGGATGGCACCTAGAAATGATTCAGTTAGCAGCTGTGCAGGTGCAGGATGGCAGCTGAATGTGCATTTGTTAGATTAAAGGATTGCTGGCATTATTTACTTACAAGGTTGGATCTCAGTGGGGGGGAAATGCCCTAATGATTATAGCTGCCTGCTGTGTCCTGCATAATATCTGTGAAGCCAAGAGGGAAAAATTTGCTGCTGAGTTGGAGGGACTATCTGCTGAGTTTGGACATCTAGACACAAGGGCTATTAGAAGAGCTCAAAGCAGAGCTATACAGCTCAGGGAGGCTTTGAAAGAGCTGCAAGCTTTTAAACAGTGAGCCACAGTAATATACTGAGGTGGACTGTGCTCTCCCTGGCCCTGCTATTTTGGGGCCTGTTAGTAATTTGTGTGGTGGTGGGTGCACATTTATTACTATAACACTGTCAATGCACCTGTTAAGTTTTCAGAGCTTGCTGTACATTTTATGGCTATTGCATTTGGTCACTGATCCTCTGAGTTGTCACACTGTACAGTAATAAGTGGGTGCTTTCTGAACTGTTAGGCACTCTGCAGCATATGTTGTGAATTAATAAAGATGAATTATTTTCCAAATACAATAATTTTATTCAGTAACAAAACCAGTGCAAACAAAATTGGTCCAGTTTTTAAAAGCACATTCATTAAAAACTTAATAAATTAATGGAACAGACCTTAACTAGGGGAAAGAACATTTTTGTCCATTTTACCTACACATACACTGACCTGTGAAAGCCAGGGTTGCTGCATGTGATATTCTAGTTGTCCTTAATATCCTGTGGGTGGAATAATAGGGGCAAGGATACAGCCCATGATACCACATGGAATGTTGAGGGGGTGACGTGGGGTGGCCCTAGACTGGAGTTCTCTGTGGACTGTAAAGGGAGATGAACCTGGATTGTTGAACCTGAGGCCCATGAGAGTCTGTAGCATCAGTCTGCTGTTTGCTGCCACAGAAGCCCCATTCTGTCCTGGTGCATCTCTCTCTCCTTTTTCTGCTGGGGCTCCTGGGCCTTTCTCCTGTTTTCTCTTTCCTTCTCCAGGCTGTCTGCAATGTTCATCCTCCAGGCCCCTTGCTGATGCAGTGCTGGCTTGCAGGATTGCTCTCCGTATGTCAGCCCGAGTCCTCTTCTTTCTCCTCTTTATCTAGTTCAGGCATTCCACAGGTGGGGAGGAGGAACATCCGAAGACTGCAGTGGCAGCAGCTGCAGATTCAACATACACCATAGTCAATATAGTCACAATGGAGCGTGACAGTTAAGGTTCAGAACTCCCTTCCCTTACTCCCCTAAGGCATTAAGACACGCTCATTGACACTTCTGCTTTGGCATGCTGGTGGAGGGCGCACTGTTTTCCACAGCCAATGGTGATTTTACGTGGTATCTTACTCCTGAGGGTAACAAAGGCCCAGAGAGCACAGCTGCTGCTAGTGTCCCAGTGCTGCTTGGGCCTGTAGGCTACTAGCCTGTGTACTGCAATAGTGCCTGCCAAAGTTATCGCTGAGTGGCATGGGAAAGTGTCCTACCGTGGAGGAAGAAATAAGTCTGCCATCCCTAGAAACCTTTGGGAGAGGACTGCACAGTACCTCCAGGAAAGTTTCATCCAGATTTTTCAGGAGAATTCAAAGGACATACCTGTGTACATAACAAACTGCTCTGCATGCTACACACCCCACCCCATGACTTGGCAATGAAAAGCAGATAACTCTACTTCTGTTTGTTGTACCGCTATCCCTTCTGGTACAAAGAAACCAATGAAAAGTCAAAAGCCATGTCCTGTTAAATGGGGGGAAGCCATCTCTGTAATGGAAAATACATTTATACACTTATGCAAGGGATCCTTTCCCTGCGTGAGGCTTAGCCATGCTCAACTGACTGGACTGTGGTGGTGACTCAAATAGGTCCTGGCTCGTGGTATAGCTGGACCTCCCTGGTCACATGGCTCCCATCCGTGACTCGGGCTCCTCAGAAGTATCCACAGTGGATTGCAGGATGATGGTGGGATTTCTGCCAAGGAAGCAGCTCTTTGGCAGGGGTGCAGTTTAGCACCAGATTGACTGTTTGCCTCCCCCGTCTTCTGATATGCCTGCTACAGTTGCTTTGCTTTCACATGCCACTGCTGGTCTCTGTTGTACCCTTTCTCCTCCATCCCCAGGCAATCTACTCCTAGATGTCCACATTTCAATGGCTGATATGTAACTCTGCTTGCTCACCCTCTTCTCCTCACAGCCCAAGGAGATACAATGTCTCCTTTCTACTCCTGGCCACAGCACGATTGGAGCGTGTGTTGGCATGATCAGCCGGGTGTTTGTATGCATCAGTGGAGAGCTGCTAGGTGTGTTTTCCAAGCTGGACAATCCGGAAAAGGCATTTCAGAAATTTATGAGACTTTAAAAGGGACGGGGGCTTTCTGAGCTACATGACTCCTGGGCAACGAAGTTCACAGTTGTGACCATCAGTCAGTGTAGGGCATTGTGGGGTAGCTGTTGGAGGACTGCTGGGGTTGACATAAGTAATGCAGTGTCTACACTCACGCTGCATTGACTTTTACATCAACCATGGCTCAACATCGCTCGGGGAAGGGTGCTACTGGCGCTTACATCGATGGGAGGCAAATTTAAGTGTAGATGCACACACAACTAGGTTGGTGCCAGGAAGCTTACATTGACCTAACTTTCTAATATTGTCCAGGTCTAAGCAATGGTCCTGCCAGATCACTGTCGAGGGGCATTAGCAGGAGTAGTGTGAGAGAAGCTGGCCCTCTCCTGCCTGTGCCATACCTGTACTGTAAGCTAACAATATTCTGGAGTCTGGGATTGTGAATCCTGCACCTTTCGTAAGTGCTAGGAAATGGTTTTAAAAGATGCTAAGGCAGATTTGTGGTGTGTGTGCTCTGATTGTATGAAATTTCCTTCAAGATTTTGTATTGTTTCTTTATCTGCTTCCAGCAGGGGGAGATGGGTCCAGAGAGCATTTATACTGGGAAAACAAAACGACTGTGATATATTTTAATCGTGAGGCTCTCTGAGATTTTATGTATGGTTCCAGGTTGTTTGGTTGTTTCTGTCCCTGTCTCTTGCATCCATTTACCTATAATAATAATAATAATAACAATAATAAAAAATAAAACTGAGCAGCCTTGAGGGATTACATGTTTCAGAGGCTGAGACCCTGAAGTGAATTTCTTCCCCATCCCACATTTGATGATTATGATTATTAAATAGTGTGGCAGGGCAGGGGTAAAACCCCTTGAATGCCCTGCCCCTGCTGGCTAAGCCCTGCTTTCTGGCAGGAGGGGCAGGAGCAGGGTCTTGAAGCAGTCAGCAGGGAGCCCAGCTGTGGGCCCTAATGAGGGCTGGCTCACTGCACCAGGCTGGGCTAAGTGGTCACAGCTGAGGCTGCAAACTGAGAGGGCTAGAACAGCCCTAAGCCAAACTCAGTTGGGGGGTGAGCCAGGAAGGGGACAGGAAGCTGCTGCTCTGTTTCCTCACCACAGGCAAGATGCTTAAGGGGCCTGGAGACCCTGGAACTAGGTACAAAGAGGGTAACTGTTGGGGGATAAAGGGAAGCACTTTCTTGCAGTGAAGCCACTGATGTACACTGTAAATAAAGAACACTAGGGTGAAGCACCAGAAGAGGGTGTGAAGACTTTTATTTCCATTAGCCAGGGCACAGGAGAAAGAGAACAAGACCTGTGACAAATAATTACATGCTGTACTGCCCAGAGGCCCCAGTCAGGACTGGGACAGTTGTGCTAGGCACTATATAAATACATGGGAAGATGAGAGTTCCCAGTCACTCTCTGCAAAAGATGCAGTTTCCAACTCTTTCCACTGCAGTTTCATTTTGGGGGAACTGGTCTCTCCCTGCAGTCCATGCAGTTCCATCTCCAGGGGGAGGTTGGGGGTTGCCAGGGGATTTGACTTCCACTCTGAGGTGACCAGAACCTTTGGATGGTCTTGGTTTTCTCTCAGACTTTGGTGACGAGCCCTCTCCCCTCAATTTTTAATTGCATGGGGATTTGGGGTGTCACTGAGACCTGGGAATTATTTATTTCCTTTGCTCTTACTGGTACCCCCTCCATCATTCTCTCTCTAAACCAAATTGATGCTACTCTCCATGAAGTGCACCCTAAATATATTTAACTAGGCATTAAATTTAGATTTAATGGGCTAGATATTTTTGTCTAGGTAAATACTCCGAGAAAAGGAAATATTTAGTGAGCTTTAGCATTGTGTGGCAGATGCTCCTCACGTTGCCTAATTGTTAATCTTCAGCAAATATGTTTTCCTTACTCCACTGGCATTTAATTGACATACAATAGTGCTTATTAAATGTAAATGAAATGCATATGGGAGACTCTGGAAGAAAAAAAAAAGGTGTATATCACACTCCTGGCTTCTTGGCATGAAGCAATGAATTCCAATATAGTCACATTCATTACTGTGCCAGCTCCCACTGCAACAGTAAGCATCCTCACAACCAGGCCTAGGTCAATGCCGGCTGGGTAAGCTTCCTCGCAGCAGTGCTCTGCCCATGCCAGCTGGGACACCAGCAGCATGAGCTTCCTCGCAGCAGTGCCTTGGGGGTAGCAGCCTCTGAAATGAAGCTGTATGGGGAGTTCTTTTTCAGCACCATCAGGGGCCTTTTGCAGGAGTGGGGTGAGGTTGGATGAGACCCCAGTGCTCTAGGCCTTCTGTCAGCAGTGCTCTGGTAGAGCCAGCCCCTTGCTGCAGCAGTTTGAGAGCATTGGTTCTCCATGTATTGGCTTAACCCTTTGGTTTCTTGTAGCTTCCCCTTGTTGGGCCCATCTCCCTTAAGTTCCCCCAGAAGAATTCTCAGTTTCTCTCATCTCCTTGCTGGAGTACAAAGAGCTGCAACCTTCAACACAAAGGGGACAAGGGGCTGCTGACCCCCTCCCCCTCTTTGGGCCCCCCTTGTCCTCTGTAAGTATCCAGAAGTCTGACTCTGGGGAACAGAAAACATACAGGAGGGCAATTACAGCTCCTCCCCGGCAATGGGACTGAATGGGGCAGCAACCGACAGCCAGGCTGTTCTTCAGACCCTTTGGTTACCTTCTTGCCTCTTATCATCCCTTCAGTCTTCACCCTTCACTGCTGCTGCCCCCAGCTGCAGTGCATTAGCCACTGAGCAGGTTATTTGTGTAACAGCACTGGCCAGCCCTCCCTAGGAGCAGCTCTTTCCATCCCTCCCCCGTGCGGGGAGGGAGGCAGGCATCAGCAGTAAAACATACGGCTATTCCTCTCCATTAATTTAATCTCCCGTCTCTTGTGATGGCAATAGTACGCAAGCTAAGGGAGTGTTCCCTGGGTTGGCAAAACTGCTGCAGGGATCAGGGCTCAGCTGCCAGTACTGACATTCGGGGAGGACAGACTAAGTATTCACACTGCAGGCAACTCAATACGAGCATTGTCTCCAGTTCATCCCTCAAAGGCTGGGGGTGGGGGTGGGGGTGGGGGTGGGGGGGGGGAGTGGAGGGACTGTTTATCTGGTGCAGGAAAAAGCAAGATTTAGCCTGAAAGTCAGTTGCCAAGAATGTTCCTCTTTAAATCAACTAGCTTCTGATTTCAGGCCACACTGCCAAGTTCTTTCTTCCCCCTTCTAGCCTTCTCTTTAATATTCCCTGTATCTTTCTCCATTCCTTTCCTCCCTGCCCCCTTTCCAGCATCTATCTCTCTTTCACTGTTTTCCTTTTTAAGCTCCCTGTTCTCCTTCCCCTTTTCCAGACTCCCTGCCTTCTTCCACTCTCATCCCTCTGTTCCAGACTCTTTTCTTCCCCTCATCCTTCCCTTTCTGACTCCCCCCCCCCCCCCCCGCTCCCTTTCTCATCCTCCTTGTCTCTCTGGCCCCCGCCCCTTCCCATCCTTTCTGCCTTCTTTCTCTTTACCCATGCTTCTCCAGCCTCCTCCCCCTCCCTCTCATCTCTCCTTTCCAGTCTCCTTTTATTCTCCTTTCCCCCTTCTTTTACCCCTTTTTTCCAGTCCCATCTGCCACCCCCACCCCCCGCCCAGTAGTCCCATACTTCCCTAACTTAGGTCTCTTTCTAAGCTCCCAAGTTCCTCTTCTGAAGGAATCGGTCAGGCCTCAGATGGAGCTGTTGTCGTGACAACCTAAAGGAGCATCAGGATTTGTTCAGGGCTGGCTTCTGCTGAAGGGGGCAGTTGTGTGAAGAGGCGGAGGATGGGGGGTACTGGGGTGGGGTGGAGGGGAATGGCGGATGGGTTACACAGAGTGAGGAAGACAGGAGATGCTGCTGTTCTGGGCTCCCCCCCCCCCCCCATGCTTCTACTGTAGCACTGAGCTTCTGTTTCACTAGTAAGCCTCCCTCCCTCCCTCGCCTCACTCTGCCTGGGAAAGTGGGTTAGGAAGGGAGCTCAGTGCTCAGAGACTGCACAGCCACTCACAGAAGCAGGAGCATCCACACGCAGAGGGGAAGCACACGGGACTCTTCTTTTTCATTTTCCTTTTTTAACCATCACTCCAGACAGGTTTAATTATTATTTTTTTACATCTGTGTTTTTTCCTCTTGCTTCATTTTGATCTCCTCCCCAAGCACACCCTCTCCTCTTCTTCTTTTTTGTTGGAGGCTTTTGCTCAGACTTTTTGGAGCATTTTTGTTTAGCTAAGCCAGCACGAGACCGAAAAGACCGAGAGAAAGTGGCAGCTAAGAGAGACTGCAAAAATCATCTCTTCCTGGGGTTATCCAGCAGAGAGTGTTGTACATTATTTTTACTGTGTTTTCACATACAGCTCTCTAGCTCTCTATCGAGCCACACACACGTGCAGAGAGAGACCTGTACGTACGTTGAAACTCAACCAGCCCAGCCATGGGAGGAAGGGCTCAGCCTGATCGGAAACAATTACCGTTGGTCCTACTGAGATTGCTTTGCCTTCTTCCTACAGGGCTGCCAGTCCGCAGCTTGGATTTTACCCGAGGCACCGATAACATCACCGTGAGGCAGGGGGATACGGCCATCCTCAGGTAGGGCATTTTGCCAACTTTTTCTTGTGTGTGTGTATGTGTTGTTTTACCTCCCGAATTGCTGCTAGAGTCAGGTTGTGCACGTGTATTTTGCTTCTGAATTCCCCCCCCCCCCCTTTCTGGAGAAGAAGGATTTTATTGGGAAAAGGAAAATGTGCTCCTGCTAGCCAGCGCTCTGCACATGTGTGTTTCGCTGGCCCCACAGTATCAATGGATAAATTGAAAGGAGTCCAGCTGTGCTGGCCAGATGTTCAACTGTTCTCCTGATGCTCCATTTTGCTCCTATGAAAAACTTTATCCTCTCTGTTGCCAGAACTCTGATATGAGATCCTTTTGGAAGGTATGACTTTTATTTCTTTAATCCTTTGGGGTTTGTCATTTTAAGGGCTGGCGAAGTAAAGGGGGTACGGACTCTGAGATCCATCTGAGTTATGTCTCTGGTCACTGTATTGACATCCTTTCAGAGCCGAGGAAATGGGTCTATACTGTATATACATGTACTAATGGTTCTCATGGGGGTATTGTTGCATGGGAAGGATGATTCTCTAGTATTGTGCAGAGCTAAGATTAACTGATCCCCATAGAGACTTTGTAAGGGTCGTTCTCAGGCTGTCTGGGCTGTGAACAAACCAATGTCCCACATAGTTTATTTTATTTTAGTTATCTCCAATAAGCTCCTTTTCAAATCCTACTTTTACCCAACTCACCTACTGTAACTTCCCCTACTGGACAAAGTAAGTGTCTGTGTGCATGCACGCACTGTATATTATGACCATAAACATACTGGACACCATCTAAAATAAGCCTGTAATCTATCTGAGTAGCTGATAGTGCACAAATCCTGGAGCACCTAGGGAGCAATTCCCTAACAAAGCTCACTGCTGCAGCAAAGTTTTCTCTCCTTCCTCGGAAATAAATCCTGCTAGATGTCACCAAGTGTCCTGCTACATGATCTGCTATGCCCTGCATCTCTCCCTTTAGTGATGGAGGGGTATGTGTGTAGGAAATAGGCGGGGGTGTACGTGTTTGTTTGTTCGTTCCTTCTCTCATTGCTTGTGTGTCGGGTTGTTTTGATCCTGGAATATCCTTTCAGCAGATTTCATTCCCTGGCTCTCCAGACTTGTTAACTTGCCTGTAAGGTTTATCCACATGGAGTAATAGGATTTGCAGAGTAATTCATCCACCTCGCGTTCATGATGGAAGGGTTTAGATGCGACGTGGAAAACACCTAACAACGTGTGCTGCGTCTGACTCGAGAGTCCTCTCCCCTCCTTCCACTCTGTGGGGATTCGTACATTTCATTAACCCTTTTCAGCAGGACTCCCCACCCAATTATGTGCTGCAATTTTTTAATGCAGGTTTATTCCACCGCTCACCACTTTCGATGAGCAGCAGGGGACAGTGTTGTTGGATGTGCTCAGAACATATGGCAGCAACCAAGCTATTAAGCTCGCTTGACCACCCCGGTCATTGGATTTCTATTTCTCACTTAACCCTGCAGCCCTGGAGTTTATCGAGATGCTTTGTATTAAAACTGCATTTGCAGCAGAGTAGAATGTGTGTATCATTGAGATGGTATTAGTAACTGCCATGACTGAGGGTTTGTCAGTGTGATCTGAATAAGGATACATATGAGAGCGTCTCAGGCGTGTGAAGGGAGTGTGCGGTTGCCAGTGTTGTGCCAGACACTAAAAGTGATCCAGCTGTGTGAGTCAGGTGTGCAGTAAGTTACATGCTCACACAGGCTCTGCATCTCCAAGCTTTGTTACTTGCCCCAAGCAAGGTGACGATCCTGGATTGGTGGATCTCTGTCCGAAGTAATTGTGGACGGCATATGTGCACTCACTTCCTCAGCCAGTCTTCCTAGGCCAGGGATCTCAAACTCCAATCTCACCAGGAGAGCCACATGAGGACTAGTACATTGGCCCGAGGGCTGCATCACTGACACCCAAGCCCACCTCCCACTCCACCCTGCCCATGGGGCCCTGCCTCTTCCCACCCCACATTCCACTCCCTTCCCCAAATCCCCGCCCGTGCCCTACCTCTTCTCCGTCTCTTCCCTGCTCCCTCCTGGAAAGCGCTAAGTGCCTGGAGGTAAGCAGAGGAGGGGGAGAGGGGAGCTTGGCAGGCCGCAGGCAACAACCCTGGGGGCTGCATGAGGCCCAAGGGCTGCGTGTTTGTAACCCCTATCCTTGGCTCTTTAAAGAGATCTGACAGGCTGTGTGGTGTTGGTTCCTTCCTAGAACAGTTCTTCTACCACCTTCCTTATGCCTGAGAGGAAATGGTTAAAACTTGATTGGTTAGGTGCCAGGGCTGCCACTTGGGATTGGGATGGTAAAAAGCATCCTTCCCAGTGACCTTGAATTTCTGCGTGATCTGGGATGACATTTCATCCTCCCAGCATTACAGCAAGGACCTATGTGTTGGTTTCCTCCCCACTTCAGCATGAAGGGTCTCATTTCAAGAGATCCTTCCATTCCCTGGGTGCCTGTGGCCTTGTCTGCACTACCATTCATTTAAAATGCTCTCACCGTAATACTCTTTCTGGTGCAGCTCCACCAATGATAGCAAGAGTGGAAGAGGTACCCAAACCTGGTGCTGGCCCTCTGCACAGGGGTGAACTTTTCTAATGCCCATCATGTCAACAGCTGAACATAAAATGGGCCAAGTTCATCCCTGGTCTAACTCCACTGGGTAAATTATGCTCAGTCACAGCAGAGAAGTCCAGTCAGGTCACCAGAAGTACTCCCAATTTATACCAGTCTCAAAAGCTAATTCCATTGAGGGGGTACTGTGTGCCCTTGACTCCCATTAACTTCACAGAGAGTTTAGGCTCCTAAACACCTCTCTGAAAATGCTCAGTTGCTTGGAGGATCAGGACCTAGTGGATGTGGAATCCAGCCCACTGTTCTGACATGTTTCCAAGCACACAAGAAGAAAACATCTGACTTTGATTTATTGCTGAAAAATACAAAATTTGATCCAACTTCTGAATAAATGGCCAATTTCCAATTTGACCAAATATTCAAAAAAATACTCAATTTTGGTGTGATAATGGATATTGGAAACCTGTCCGGCTCTACCGCCCTGGACATGCCCGATCCCGTCAGATCTCGGAAGCTAAGCAGGGTCGGGCCTGGCTAGTACCTAGATGGGGGACCTCCTGGGAATACTAGGTGCTGTAGGCTAACACCTGGCAGTAGGTATGAACTGCCTCCAACGACAGGTGGCGCGACGCATCGGTTGGAGTATACCCCGGTCGTATCACTGGTCCTGTCCAAGCTCCGAATGGAGGCGGATATGCTGACCAAAGCGGACCCTGCCATAGTGCGGGATTAACGCTAAGAAAAACAACAATGGATATTGGAAATTTCAGCCCAAAGGGCAGTTGGGATTTCTGAAAGTTATATGTGCATCAAAATAGTAGCTACAATCGCATTGCCAGCAATAATTACAGTGCTGTGTGTGTGTGATCCTGCACTATAAGCAGTTTACTGAAACTCTACGTTTTTGGCCTTCAGATACGTTATTGATATCGTGCATTTGCAGGAATGCTTATGGATAAAGCCCCTCAAGCAGAACACTAACATGGCATCAAAACAAAGTTTATGTTCTATGCAATCTGGAGAAAAGAAAAGTAAAAGCTGTTTAAATTAGAGTTAGAACTAGCATATGATTTATAACCAGAAGCATTGAGCTGAGCTCTTTGCTAGAAATGACTAGAGATATATTCAGAGGTGTAAAGTAGCATATTAACGCAGTCCCAACAGTAACATCATAATCATTATTATTATTATTATTATTATTATTTGTATTATGGCAGCACTTCAAGAGCCCAAGGTGCTGTACAAAGCAAGAGACCATTCCTGCTCCATAGAGTTTTTAATCTATTAGACAACACAGACATAGGTTGGGAGGTGAAACAGAGGCACAAAGAGGTGAAATGACTTCCCCAGGGTCACACAAGTAGTCATGGAATATAACTATCTCTAGTGTCCTATCCACTATACCACATTGCCTCTCAACCAGTTAATACAATAAGCAAGGAATACAACTGACCAGAGTTTTCATTAGTATGTCATGATTTGCCCTGGCAGGGAATTGACTGGAAGACCTATTGGGTCATCTTCCTCTCTAGTTTATACAAGGCCTTGGTGTCCAGTAGAGTGGGCAAACTGAGAGAGACGCATATAAGGATCTGTTGCAGAAGAACAAACTATACTTCTAATATTTTGAGTGTGTCTTTACTACAGTATGACTACTATATATGTGTATACAGGCATATTGGGGTATGTGGAGGGGTGTACATATGTGTGCACAGGGATGGAGGGATGCTGCAGAATATGCAGGCATGCCCGCAGATGGTGTTGCAAAATGTATGCCTAGTGATAAGGAGATTCACAAGATGAACATTCCGGAAGGCTAGAGGGCTCACAAAATATATATGCCCAGTGGTGACAGGGGCCATCATGAAATATATATTTACTCAGAAACTGGAGGTGGGGGGAGTTAGATCACAAACATGGCCTCAAGAGGGAATATGAAAAGGCAGTTGTATTGATATACATATGGTGTTTCTACATATAACTTATGTTCAAGAAAGTGGAGGAGGAGAGACTGCGTCAGACTGTTGCTTTAACCTCCTCCCCTGGGTCTTCACATGCACTTCAGTTTGCAGCTAAGTGCCATATGTTTTCCTGCTTAGTTGGCATTAAAATTTATATAGCAGTATGAGTTACCTGGAGTGTCTCTGAGCCCATATCTCTTCTGCTCCCCTTGCCTTGAATTAAATTGAAGTTACTGGGATCTATGGTTTCTAACTATGTTTTCAAATTTGTATTGAATATACTGTTTTTTTACACCCAGATACATAGGGGTCAGGTTTTTATAGAGTGACAAAGCCAATTCACATGTCTTGTTAACTGGATTGGCTTTGGTGGGTTTGGTCATGAAATTAATTTAACCATTCCCATTCTGGGTGCCTCTTTTGCCTGTCCATCAAAATTCATTCAGATTTGCTAAGTCTCATGTTCCCTATGAGGAAGGGCAAAAGGAGGCCACAGAGATGAAGTCAGAAGTTTGCTTAGTTTTCTTATTATTATTCTCTGATATGAGAAACACTAGTGTGATTTTTTTTTCCAGCTAAATCTGATACAAAAGTATTCGCTCCATGCTTGAGGCACATCTCACATGTCTGGGCTTTTGGTAAGTAATACCAACTAATAAAGGCAAATTTCACTTCTGCTCAGAAAACAACTATTTCAAAATAATGCGTCACCAGTGTGTACTATATTATTTTCGCAGTGGCGCCTAGAAGCCCCAGACATGAACAAGAGCTCCTTTGTGTTAGGCACTGTACAACCTCTAGCAAAGGGGATACGTTTAGCCCTGGTGTTGAAGGCATAGATCCACTGAAATCAATGCAGTTACACCCACTTACACTATAGTTGAATTCCACTTATGCTTTTTAATAGTACATTCGTGGGACGTTATAAAGTGTTTGTATATTTCAGAGCCTGTGTGCATTTGTGTGTACTATATATGTATGTGTACATGTGCGTATTTAAAATGGTGTGTTCGCTTGTCTCTATCTGTGAATTGGAATTTGTGTACACTTGGGTGAGTGCACATACATACTAATGGCAACATTAATAAGTATATCAGAGAGGCAGTGCAGACTAGTAGGCAGAGCTGGAGAGGGAAAACTAGAGCTGCTCAGTCTGTATTTCTGGCTTTGCCACTGTGATGTAATACACTCTGCAATGCTGAGTATTTCATGTCCCTGCTCTGTGCCTCAGTTTCCCCGGCAGTATCAAGATATATTTTTTCTTTCCTGTAGCTGCTCAATGAGAGTGGATAGGGTTAGCTTTATATTCAACCTGTGAATCTGATCACATCTTGAACCACATGACTTTCTGTGAATGTGACAAGAGGAAAATTACCTTTAAACTCTATACCCAGAAGTCACCCCCCAGCTGGTGAACATGAAAGAGAAGATATCTTTGGGTGGAGTCCCTTTGCAGTGTGACAGTTCCCATCAGTCCTGTTTCCAAGGCCCACATCTATACTACAAGGCAGCCATTTGGAAGACCTGGTACCACAACTCTCTGTGATGGTGATAATTCATGATTCTGCAGAGCCTCGTTATGTACCAGCGTTGGTACTTTAGCCTAGGGTATGTCAGGGTTTAACTGTTGGGGGAGCACAACTACAGTCTAACCAGGGACTCCAATACGACTGCATGACATCTGTTCGTCCTGTTCTTTTCCAGCTCCCTCTCTTCTGCTCTGCTCTTCCACTCTTTTGTGTGAGAGCCAGGCAAGGGAGACCCCAGTTCAGAACTCTGTGTCCATTCACTTTCTTTCCTCTCAGAGCAAACAAAACCCACGTTGAAATCCACTGGCAGGCAGCAGCCATGGTTTTGAATAGTAAATACCAATCTCTACCAATCCCCCCCCCCCATCTCTTTCTCTGTTATTAAACTGACAAGGCACTTAGCCAATTACCCAGTCGTAGTCTCAGCTGTGTTTATGGCGGAGGAAGAGGCAATGCACACCGCTCGTCTTAGAGCTTCAGCTGAATCTCCCTTGCGTGCTGTAGCGTATTTCCTTGCTTGTGTGAGCTGGCTTAGGAAGCTCAAGGAAAGAAACCAATGAAGGGGGCAAGAGAAGAAAGGGAGGATGTGAGGGAGAAGTCACAGGAGAAGCAGGAGGTCTAATACCCTAGAGCAGATAAAAACCCAGGGCTTTTCTTATTTGCCACTGCTTTTGCCTTCAGTTGTGCAGAAGAGCAATGCCTTTGTTACATAAGAATATGATGTATGTAAAACATAATGATGGTTGCTGCTTCATTCAGTTGTTGTGGCTATAATGCAGGGCTAGGAGACAGTAACTGTGCAGTGGTATACTGTAAATATGACTCAGAGCTACAGGACCATGGCTCCTCGGTGATACAGTGTGAATGTAGAACTCAAGGCAAGGAGGACTAGTCAGTGACATAGTGTGCTTGTAACACACAGCCTGTGCTTTGGTGCCATACTCCAAAGCTTAGGGAAAGAGTGGCCTGTGAATATTTTCTTGAATTTAAAAATGAATTCACTTTGGCTGCAGCTGTGCTTCTTTTGTTTGAGAGCTTTTTTTTTTTTTCTCCATGGGAATATTTCAGCAGCTGAGTTTTTTCCTCACCCTGATGTTCATGGAAAGCACATTTTAAACAGACCAGAAGATGAGCAAATGAAAATCTATCTGCACCCTCTGCAGCTGGGACTGTGTGTGTGTGTATTATACACATGCATTCTCTCTCTCACACACACACACATATTACTTTGTGTCAGTGACTGTTCATGACATGGGCTAGTGAATCAGTGCACCTGATATATTTTATGTGGGACATCGCTTGGGTAAGCAGTGGGAGATGTTTCCCATAACCCCTCAACAGACACCCATTGCAAAGGCAGTTAAACAAGCCAGATGTGAATCTGATTGCACCTGGAACCACATTGCTTTATGTGAGTATGACAAGAGAAAATTGCCTTTAAATTCTGCACCCAGCCCATCAATCTTACAGCAGCCTTCTTTTTCTAGGAATGATATCTCAGGCAAGGCCTATCCAGGACAGAAAAAGAGAGGTTAAAATGTTCTAGAATCCTTATCTTTCCCTCTCCCTAAACTGCTCCGTTATCAGGATAGTAACAAAACTCCAGACACTTCTTCACACCCTCCTCTGGGTAATGAGCCTGATCCCAAGCCCAATGAAATCAGTGGGAATCTCTCCATTGATTCAAGAATAGCAGCCATGTTAGTCTGTATCCGTAAAGAAAGCGAGGAATACTTGTAGCACCTTAGAGACTAACTAATTTATTTCAGCATAAGCTTTCGTGAGCTATAGCTCACTTCATAGGATGCATAGAATGGAACAGAAGTAAAATGCATTTATACACACAGAAAGAAAAAGAAAAGGGAAAAAAATTGTACATTAGCATACCAGTTCTAAGAGGGCTGTAAAATGTAGATGGTCCATTATCACTAGGAGAAAAATGCACCTTTTGAAATGGAGATCTGTTGTCAGTAACTCAGGAAATGCAGTTAATTACTGTAATGAGAGAACCAATCTGAACTTCTGTTAAGCCCCTGGTTAATAGTGTCCAATTTGAAAATTAATTCCAGTTCCTCAGTTTCTCGTTGGAGTCTGTTTTGGAAGTTTTTCTGTTTCAAAACTGAAACCATCAAATCTTTAATGGAATGGCCTGGAAGATTGAAGTGTTCTCCTACTGGTTTTTGAATGTTATGATTCCTGATGTCAGATTTGTGTCCATTTATTCTTTTGCGTAGAGACTGGCCGGTTTGGCCAATGTACATAGCAGAAGGGGCATTGCTGGCACATAATGGCATATATCACCTTGGTCGATGTGCAGGTGAATGAGCCGCTGATGTGATTAGGTCCTATGATGGTGTCAGTTGAATGGATATGAGGACAGAGTTGGCATCGGGCTTTGTTACAAGGATAGGTACCTGGGTTAGTGTTTTTGTTGTGTGGTGTGCGGTTGCTGGTGAGTATTTGTTTCAGGTTGGGGGGCTGTCTGTAAGCGAGGACTGGTCTGTCTCCCAAGATCTGTGAGAGTGTGGGATCATCTTTCAGGATAGGTTGTAGGTCTTTGATGATGCGTTGGAGAGGCTTAAGTTGGGGGCTGAAGGTGACGGCTAATGGTGTTCTGTTGTTGTCTTTGTTGGCCTGTAGTAGGTGGCTATAATGCAGGGCTAGGAGACAGTAACTGTGCAGTAACTCTGGGTACTCTTCTTGCTCTGTCAATCTGTTTTTTCACTTCCCCAGGTGGGTATGGTAGTTTTAAAAATGCTTGGTAGAGATCTTGAAGGTGTTTATCTCTGTCTGAGGGACTGGAGCAAATCCAGTTGTATCTTAGAGCTTGGCTGTAGACAATGGATCGAGTGGTGTGTTCTGGATGGAAGGTGGAGGCATGTAGGTAAGTGTAGCGGTCAGCCCTCTTAGAACTGGTATGCTAATGTACAATTTTTTTTCCCTTTTTCTTTCTGTGTGTATAAATGCATTTTACTTCTGTTCCATTCTATGCATCCGATGAAGTGAGCTATAGCTCACGAAAGCTTATGCTGAAAAAAACTAGTTAGTCTCTAAGGTGCTACAAGTATTCCTCACTTTCTCCATTGATTCAGTGGTCTAGGGACCCTTTAAGAGTTATTAGACTCATCCAGTCAGCAGACAGAACCAAAAGCATGTGACTTATTTCACCAATCGCAGCTCAGCAAAGTGTTTGTGAATTTAAGCCCTTGCAAAAACATCAACAAACCAAACCAAAATTAACTCTCCGAAATAATTCAGATAGCAAATGAATTTGAGAAAATCACCATCTGCCCAAGGCTGGATGAGCACAAAAGGAAGCCGAATTCACTGAGTGGTTGTTCCCTGCAAATTATTCGCTCAGCTCTGACAAATGTTACAGAAGGTCTTGGGTCATTCCTCCCCCTCCCCATTGATAGAACTCAGAGCCAGCTGGCTTGGTAGTTTATTGGTGCCTGACATTAAGTAATGATTTGAATCCCCACACCCTAGTAGCAGGGGGCATGGGGGATACACAACTTGTTGGGTGTCTGTTAGGCATCTTGGAGCAGATGGGTTTATTAGCAGTTCTTGCCGTTAGAAGGATGGGAAGGTTTTAAGTCCCCAGGATTGGGGTTTGGGTGGAGAAAGTGGGGTTGGATGCTCAGGCCACCTCAGTATTTCTATCTGCTATTCCATTAGTCTGCAATTTGCTTATTAAATGGAGACATTCCTTCTGCAGCCCCCTGCCATGTTGCAGACAGACTCTGTTTCCCTCCAGTTCTGGTGGTCAGCCCAGTAGATTTATCTGGGCTGTTTGAGCTCTCAGCTATATTATTGTTCCAGACAGCAGGTCAAGGAAACTCTGACCCTTGAAGCTCCTGCACCCAGGGCAACCTATTTAGAGTGTCATCCTCCTCTCCTCCATCATCTTCCCTTTCCCAGGCCAGGCAGGGACACCTTGCACAACCATTTCATTTCTAGAACCTATGAGCCCGCAAGAGCTGTGTGACTCAGACACTCACAGCCCAGCATCCTTGGGCACTTCAACTCCTCTTCTTCTTTGAAGTAACCCATTTCGGCTACATTGATTGGATTCCCTGTGCACTCCTTTCTCTTGCCCTCGCTCCTGTGCTGCTGACTGGATAAAAAGACAGTTGATAAGCTGCATCAGTTGTAAATGTAAGGAAATAGGCTGGTTTCTGAATTTCTGGACCCCCTAGAGAGACACGTGGAGAATGACACACATCCCCCCAACAAAGACTCACATGCACAGACACATGCTGATGGACCAACCATAAGCATTTGTTTAATTCCTGGATTTGATTAATATAAATTAATATTAGGTATCATTTGAATATACATTATTTAACATAGGTGTCTGTGTTTAACTAAGACTCAATCCTGCACACACTTCTGCACATACACTGATATGTATTTGACTTTAGTGGACTACTCGTGTCAGTACGGTGCAAGTCTTTGCAGAATCAGAGCCTAAATAAATGTGCATCACTTATCTCCACCTTCTCCCTCCTCTTAAGCATGACAAGGTAGCTAGTTATTTTCTGTCCGCTACAAGAAATTCTCCAGCTACTCACTGGCAGGTTTAGAGGTGGTTGGTGGTAGTTGGTGTGTGTTTATATAATAAACAAGGATGTAGATTTTATTTATATATTTTATATAATATAAAATCGTGCCTATTTTAATGGTCTGCCTTACACTCTTTGTATATCACTTGTCTACTTCGACTGTGAGCTCTTCAGGTCGGGGCTATGTCTTTTGATGCATGTGAACAATGCCCAGCACCATGGATGGTATGTGGTACTAGTAATGACAAAATCATCCTGTAGTGATGGATGGAGGGGTAGCTAGCACCTGTACTTGCTGCTACTCCTGTCCCTGATAACTATGTATTGCCATTGACTACAGCCACTGCAGTAGTCCAATTGCTATTGAGAGGGATTTAGTGTCTTTTTCTTCCCCACTAATACTTATTCCTCTCAATCGTTTCAAGTAGCTACAAACTCCTAGCTTTAGAGTGAGGCTGGAACACAGTGCATCCCATTAACCTCTCCTCCTTCTCTCTGATGATATCCTGCTTGTCTTGTGTTCCCAGCAAGGCAGGGAAAGAGAGATTTCCAGAGATTTGGCCATTGAGAGAGAACAGATAAGTTTTATTATAAAACCCGAGACACACAATCTCTTCCATCCCCCTCAACCCACACCCAGCTTCCCTCTGCTTGGCAAACTCCCTGATCCAGCAGCCACATTGCTTGATGGAGTTGTCAGTCACAGATGAGACTAGCCGTCTCCATTTCCCTCCCTCCTCTTTTCTGTTGTGTCTCAATTTCTCTTCCCTCTCCCCACCCACACTCACTCCTGCTTCCCTCCCTTTCTCACCTTCGGTCTTCCTTCCTCTTGGTTCAGCTCATCTAATTTGAACTTCCCTCCCTCCTGCCCATATTAACTAGGGTCTGTATATAGGGATGGGGAGTGGGTGACTGGAGTTAGAGCGGCTAAACTGCTCTGGTGCAGATCACAGTGGTGGCTCTCAGTAGAGATGGCTGATCAATCAGTGCTTTGTATTCAGGCAGGGACTGCACGAGTATCCCCAGTGTATTTATTTTCTGTTCCTGAGCTGAATGCCTGGTGCCTCTTTGTCCCAAAGGCTCCTATGAAGGGGGTGAAAGGCAGAGAGAAGTGGGGGCCATGCATCTCTTCAATAAAGCGCTCTCTTTTCCCAGCAGGAATGCATTCCGGTGCCTTTACATTCCATTGCTCAGGGCACTGCCCTTCTGTCTTCCCCTCCCTCACACTCTCTCTTGTAATTGGATCCCAGAATGGAAACAGAAAGGAGGGAAAGCCAATTTGTTAATGGGGTGGTTACAGGCCAGGACTGAGGCCGAAAGCTCACAATCGGGGCCCTCTTACTGCTGCTAATGCTGTCAGGAGAGAGAAATGACGCAGGCAGATGTCTCCTTTATCTGCTGCGGTCCTGCTGCTAGAAATTGTAGGGGAATGGGTGTGATATTTCTTTTCCCTTCGGAAGTTCCAGGGCCAGCTCTAGAGAGGGAGATCAGACATTCCTGTGAGATGCTGAGTCAGTGCAGCATTGCCGGGGCACGGCAGGGAAATCAGACACTAGCTTTGCTTGTGCTGGAAGCCAATGCTATGCAACCAGCCAGGAGAAATGATTAATCGAAAATGTGCTGGAGCAGCTGAGCTGTGTGTGATGGGGACAGAGGTCCTCCGGAACTTGAGGTTCTGTGCTATTAGCCACTTAAATCAAACAGCAGATTGTCAGCCGCTGTCCTACAAACCCCTCCACCAGAGTGTTTCAGTCATAAGAACAGGGCTAGAGGTGGCTCTGGGAATGTCCTCTAATCCATGTGGAATAGAAGGGACACAATACTTGTGATGCATAGTAAAACTTGTGACAGCAACTTGTGAGATGTCAGGTGCCTTCCTCAAAGCCAGTTGCTCCTATCTATTCTCCCTGTGGCACTTGTGTATGTGTGTGTGTGTGTGTGTGTGTGTGTGTGTGTGTATGTGTGTTTTTGTGTATGTGTGAGAGAGACTGTCCCTTTAATTCTTTGCGGTGATGCATAGATCCTGGCTGATTTTACATCTTCTAGGTGAACCTGAGATTGGCATCCTGTAATTAGGAGCAGAAGTTGCTGCAGGCAACCTACCCAGGGATGCCTTTCTAACACAGCATTAAACCTGGTTTCCAGTCTCTACCATTTCCAGCTAACTACGGAATTGTCTTTCATTCTACCCACCCAGCCCACAGATCAACACACTGCTCAGTACCATAGTGACTCTAGCACCATCACCTCTGAGATTAAAGTCCATAGAGGTTGTTGTGCCAAATAAATTCACTAACCTTTATTGGGATATTACTTCCCTTCCCCTCAGGTCTGGCCATCAGATGGGGGGTGTGCCCAAGAAAAGAAACGTGAAGAGCCCCATTCTGTTTCCTTCCACCTAGGGCTGGCAGCGCTATATCAATTTATGGGCCAGATGGGCTAAGGGCCAGGACCGCAGTAGTAGCAGTAATGATACGTAACCTTATATACGGCACTTTTCGTCTGTAGCTCTATGTGCTCTACAAAGGAGGGAGTAAATGTGGGATAACCCCCAACTGTCAAAAGGGATGGAGGAAATGGAGAGTTTTCAGAGTCTGGGCCAGGCCTCACTGTGGGTGTGTCGAGTGTTGATGCATCCCTTCACTGGCAGAGGGATGGGATTCTGGTATATAACACGGAGCTGCAGGGCGGGAGGCTGATCCATACAAAGGGGAGAGTTTCATCCGAGATGGCAAGCAAGGAAACTTTTTCAGTGGCACACACAGGAGCTAAACCGTTCCAGTGCAATGGAGGGACGGGGAAGGTGGAGAGGGGATAGGAAAGAGTCCCTCTGAGAGGGGAACGGGAAGGTGGGAGGAAGGATCTGTCCAAGGGGCTGTTCCAAAGCTTTGGTGTCTCTGGGGCCTGTTCTCTTTGTGGTCCTGAGGCTGGTTACTAACCTGGCCAGGCAAGATGCCAGAGGCTGTCTCCGTTGCTTGCCCATCGTCCGCCCTCGCCCTGTCTTTGACTCATGTTTTCTTGTCAGCGTTTCTCTCCAGTGGATCAATTCCTCCTTGGCTCATCCCAGTGATTTTTAAGCATAGAGAGAAACTTCCTCTTGGCGGGTGAGAGATAATCAAGCTGAATATTTCCCAGCTCTGAAGTGCTGGCAGCCCGTGACCAGAGCCAAAGTCAATATCTTGGCAGAAGTTGCCTCACACAGATTTATTTCGCTCCTCGTGGATTGGGGTGGAAGAACTCTGAGTGGGCAGAGCAGTCCCCAAAATCATAGAATCTCAGGGTTAGAAGGGACCTCAGAAGATCATCTAATCCAACCCCCTGCTCAAAGCAGGACCAATCCCTATTTTTGCCCCATATTCCCAAATGCCCCCCTCAAAGATTGAAGTCCACCCTGCAAGCTGCTCACACTATTTGCAAGCTGCTTGGTTTGACGGAGGCTGGAGAAGCTCTTAAGCAAGACCCTCACTTTCTGGTAGTGGAGAGCGTGTTGCTGAAATCCTGTGTTCCCCTCCTTCTTGTCTTGTGTTTGTGCTGGTGTCGCCTCTGGTAAGCCAGGCCCAGGGCTAGAAACACTGGATAAAGTTGCCAGTATCAAGCAGCTTCCTTTGTTGCTCTAACTGAGCAAGAAAGAATCTTCTTCACTGCTACTGCACCATGGGTGGCAGGCTCCTCTCAAACAGGAGAACGAGGGGGAGAGAGAGATTTACTCCAGAAAGAAGACTGGAGAGAAGGAGGCAGAGGGGACTTGTCTGAGACAAGAGACTTGGGGTTGTGGGGCAGCTTTCCCTGGAGAGGAGATGCAGGGAGGGTCCCAGAGAAGAGACTGGGAGGGAACTTCTCCTGGACAGGAGATTGGGATGGGTGGAGTGAAGAGGTGTCCAGATAAGAGACTAGGAGAGGGGAAGGGGTTGTCTCCCAGAGAGGGGAATCATGGAGGGAGGTAGAGGCGGCTGGTCCTGGACATGAAGTTGGGGTGAACGGGAGGGGTTGCTTCCAGACAGGAGGCTGGGGGGAAGGAGAGGGGACTGCTGCCAAATGAGAATCTGGGATAGAGATTTCTGGGCCTACCCTTGGAGGAAGGAGGAGATGCCTGCAGGACTAGCAGCAGAGGTGGTGGGGGGGGGAGGGTTGTGCATGATGCTACCTGTATACAACTCCTATTCCCATCTCCCCAACATGAGAGTGTCTTTGGTCTCAAAGATGCTGAGTTCTGGAGCTCCGGGTCTGGCTTTGTCAGGAAGGGGCCTCCAGAGGTATATCACAGTCCTTTCCCTTTGGTCCCTTAGCCTTCCCTCTTGCCTGGCTTCTGCCCCTCCATCTCCCCAACCTCAGAGGAGCCCATCACTCAACCCGCCCCCTTGCCCTGCAGCTTTGATTCTCTAGCAGTCAGCCTTGCACACTCCCCTAGTGGAGATGTTTGTCTCCCCATGGACTGGGGCAGATGCTGCTTGATTGTATGCCCAGCTGGGAACGAGGGGTAGGTCCTTTCCAAACCAGAAGAGATTTGTTATAAATAGTAGCAACGCCTTGGGTCTAAGAGGAAAAACCTTCCTTGTTGCAGTTTGCAGCCCTCCTTCCAGAACATGCTCGGTGGGCTTTCAGTTGGCAAAGTGGGTTAGTTGTGTACTGCACCTCTAGAGTCCCGGAGGTTCAGGTCTTGATCCAGGTCAGAAATGGAGCAAATTTGTTGAGTCTCTGCTCTGAATCTAATTCCTTGGGTTTGTCCTTATCACAGGGGCAGTCCCACTTTGATGTGGATGGTAGTTTCTGTTCACAGTAGGCTCAGGATTGAAATAGGAAGGAGCACTCCGAGTCAGGACTGAAATGCATCAGCAGAGCAGAACATATTGGAGGAGAGAGGCAGGCCTGCAATAGCTGGGGGGCTGCAGGGTAGGAGTGAGAGGCACTGACACAACTATGGGGATGGGAGGGTCTCAGGGCTGAACTAGCAATATGTTGGAATTGCCTTTATACCTACCAATGCAGTAGGGGGGGGGGGGGGCAGACAGCAAATGTGAAAAATCGGAACAGGGGGTGGGGAGTCATAGGAGCCTATATAGGAAAAAGACCCCAAAATCAGGACTGTCCCTATAAAATCGGAACATCTGGTCACCCTACAACACAGTACTGTGTCTAGCTGATATCAATTCTAGCTGAGTAGACAAATTCACCTAAACGAAAATAAATATATCCTCCCAATGCAAGTGCCAGCTATGATTCTGCAACATACAACAGGGAGGTTAAGATGAAGAAAATGTTCCTAAAAGAGAGTAATGTACTTTCCCAGGATTGGATGCTTTGCTCCCCTCCTCCCCACTGGGTTTGATTTACTGCTACAGTAATCCATACAATGCCGAGGAGCAGAAAGGAACCTGATTACAAGTGCAGTCTCTCCTCACTCCCTGACTGTGTGCAGGGATTAGCATGTGAATGCCTCTGGATAGATCAAGCCCCTTCTATTTCCCTGGCTTAGGCCAGGCGTTGTCTTGCTCAAGGCAGGCATGACCTCTCCTGCTTCAGCCTCACTCCAGCCTCAGGCTGCCTACACTGCTGTTGGGTCTCTTGTTTGCATCAACAAATGATGCTGCATTCAGGGTTTGAGGCTATAAATCTTGTGCTCTGCTTGCTGGCCAAAGATCTCTCTGTAAGCACCATAGGGAAGGCCCTGGTGCTGGACACAGATGGGTATTCAAATGAGACCCGCTCATGTGGGATATGTGGAGGGCCACAGACCTTTTTGGGGTGTAGACATTGATTGCCTGATGCATGCCTGGCAGCTACTGCGGTGCAGAGTACTTCATTTAGGACTAGTTTGGACTCCATGTTTTCACAATGCACCATGTGTTATGTTGCAAATCTAAGTCTGTCGTTTTTTCCTTCTGTCCTGTTCTTCTTAGGTTTCATTTGTTTTTATTATTGTAATGTATTGATATCTGCAGCCTTTTGCAGGCATCAAGGCACATCACAGAAGTTGCAGATTGGGCACTCTGCTTAGTGATTCATGGTGCAGATTCTGGTTTAATGTGCTCATAGATGAGTATTTTAATTTTACCTGTGTTCAGTATCTGGCCTATGACTAGGGTGACCAGATAGCAAGTGTGAAAAACTGGGGGGGATAACAGGTGCCTATATAAGACAGCCACAGGTCACTTGCAGGTTTAAATTGGTGTAAATGATTAATTCTCTATAACTTGAAGGACTTCAGTAATTCAGTTCGAGGTTAGGGCAGGGCCAATGCAACCACTGGGCGAACTAGGCAGCCACCTAGGGAACCAAGTGGTTGGGGGCACCAAAAAGCAGTGCCCCCAATTTGTTTTTTTTTTAGACAGTGGAGCACAAGGGGCTGCCACTGCTCCCCGCTTCCCGGCTCCAGAGGGGCTACCCACGGCGCGGCCAGTCCCTCCTCCCATGGGAGTAGCTGGTGGTGGAGGGGTGAAGGAGAGAGTCTAGCACTCAGTGCACCGAGCATAGGCACCACCTGGCCCCACCTCCTCCCCTGGGTGTTTCCCCTCTCCCTCCTCCAGAGAAGTGGAGCAGCAGCATGCTCAGGAGGAGGCAGAGTGGAGGTGAGCTGGGGCAGGGAGCTGTTGCAGGGTTCCCCTGGTGGGGGGGGGGAGCTGCCATGGGGTTACCTGGGCGGAGGGGGAAGGAGGAGGGGACGCAAGGTTGAAGTTTTGCGTAGGGCATGAAATATCCTTGCACCGGCCCGGGGTTGGGGGTCTGTTACAGGAGTGGTTGGGTGAGGTTCTGTGGCCTGGGATGTGCAGGAGGCCAGTCTAGATGATCACAATGGTCCCTTCTGGCCTTAAAAATCTATGACTCTGTATTGGGATTGTCCCTATAAAATTGTGATATCTGGTCGCCTAACCTGTGCCAGACCACGTGTTACTGGTTGGAGATCTTGTTACAATGTAGTCCCTTCCATCCTGGGATTGAAATGTGCTTTGATGAATTCAGCCTGTGAGAGAGGTCACTATTATTCTCCGCATTTTATAGAGGGGGAAACTGAGGCATGGAGCTACAACATACCTCAGCAAATCCAGTGGCAGAGCAGGGAATAGAATGCAGGTGACCTGACGCTCGGCCCTCCTTTTCCCCTCGAGAATGGGATTGGCAATCACAAATTGTGAGTTCCATTTCTAGCTGAGCCATTGACACAGTGCTGGAGTTATGTGAAAATTTCATAACAAAATCCCAGGTCCGGTGAAACCCTCTGGGTTTAGGATTTTGTTGTAAATGTGAAATTCATGCCATGTTTGCTATAAAGTTTTATGCTGGGGGCTCCAGCTCAAGGAAAACAAACTTGAACCAAAGCTGCTAAGTTTTTGGGATGCTTGACTTTTTGATGACCTGCAGCAAATCACTTGAATCTCCTTATGCCTCTCTTCTCCTCTCCCCTCCCCCCACCCGCAAAATTCAGTTCATGGTACCACCGCCACCAGTGGTGGTCGGGGAGGATGATGCTATATTCATAAATGTTTGCAAACTACTTTGGATGCAGGTGCTAGAGAAGGACACAGTACTGCTGGTATTAAGTATTTTTAGTATTTATAGCTGTATTGATTGATTATGTTCTGAAAAAAAATGAAGACATCCCAAAAATGGCTGCAAAATTCATAATGGAAAACAACTCATCAGGTTGTGTTAGGCTTAGAAAGACCAGTATACTGGGTCACAGGAAGTTACAGACATGGAGATCTCAGAGATGTGTATGAGGCAGTTCCCTGGAGGGAGTGGTGTTATAACTATATTTTAACAAGCGGTCTGATCCTTAGAAGTTTGTTACGAACACATACATTCCCTCATTGGCCAGTGACAAAGCCGGCACTACTTGGAGATTGCTAAAAGCTCTCGAAGGATGTTAAATGGCCTAAGATGTAATTCTTTACCATTGAGAGACAAACATCTAAGCTTGAAATCTCTTTTCATGTTTGCCATGGTCTCATTAAAATGAACAGGATAGTTACTTGTTTTCTTCAGTCCTGAGCCCTCCCAAGACTCTTAAGGGTAGAGAATACTTGCAAAAAATAACCCTGTTTAGTATATATTGATTGTCCCTTAAACTGAGGAACATAGAAGTTGCAGATCACACCAATGGTGCATCTAGTCTAGTATCCTGCTTTTGACAGTGTCTAGTACAGGATGCTTCAGAGGAAGATTCAAGAAACCCTCAAGTGGACAAATATGGAATAACGTGTCTGTCACCGTTTCAGAGTAACTGCACCTGTATTCCTCTTTCATGCTCTCTCGATGGGTTTCCATCTCCCAGCCGTCAACTTTCTTGCACAGAGATGGCATCTTATTTCCTCTTCACTGTGGCCCCCCAGCTCCCTGGATCTTCACTGTGATATCCCCAGCAAGCTAGGCTGCCTTAAGGGGTAAGGGCCTGTGCTTTGCTTTCTCCTCAGAGGCTATGAGCAGTTGTAACCCAATCGTTACAATGCCCCTCTAGTGGTTAGGTATCTGTGGATATAGCTCATGTACCTGTTGTATATGTCAATTTATTTCCATGACATTGTTGTGGTTGGATCATGTACCTGTGATCAGAACTCCCCTTTATATACTCTATTTTCAGCTTTGGGGTTTTCCGTTGGGCCATTTGAACCGATACACTTTAGATAAATAAATTAGCATAAGGCTTGAGGCCTATGTACCTTCCTGAACCTATACAAGATTCAGGCCTGCAGGTTCCTTGCCTTATTGCTGAATATAATAAGAGCAAAATATAATGCAAAACAGTGAATATGATAAAGACAAGCTAGCCCACCAGGCTATAAAGCATATTGCCCACAGTTATAAGTTATCACACAGCTCCTTCTAAACAAGCATGTTTATTCTTAAGGTGAAAGAAAATTACCCCAACTCCAGCCTCAGGCTCCAGCAACTTTCAGTCCTTCAACAGCCACAACTGGGATTTCCCAGTTATTACAAGTTCTTATCCATTGTAGATCCAGAACCAGAACAACAACTGGGCAGAGCAATCAGTTCTTTATACAGCTTGGGCCTTTGATCTTGGCATTCTGCAGCAGGTAACTAGCAGACCAAGACCCTGTTCTCAGGGCACAAAAGGCTGAGGTTTTGAATAACCGGAGTTGGGTAATTTACACTAATGTGACCTCTCCTTACAGATTCCCAGAAAATCGTATTGTCCCCAAAGTCCATACTTGACTCTCACATTTTCAGGATAGTCTTTTGAACTCCCAGGTCATACATTTGGCACATCGCCCCCCTAGAGAGGTTACATACTATCCTGATCACCCCAATGCACAAACTTAATACAATAAGATCTTTCAAGGATATTGCAGGAAATTGCCATATTGGTCACATGGCCTGTAAGGAAAGTATCTTACCCTCCAATCAGTTCTCTGCTCATGCTCTGAAGCATGAGGGTTTATTCTTTTCTTTGTCCTAGGTAAAGTAACTGTAGATATTCTCTCTATCCCTATAAAGTATCATCCTTTAAAATCGTCCTTAATGCTTGGCTTCAGTGATACCTTGTGGCAGTGAATTCCACAAGCTAATTATACAGTGTGTAAAAAAATGTCTTTTCCGGTTTTAAAAATCTAATGTTTCAGTTTTATGGACTGTCCCCTCATTCTTGCGTTAAGAGAAAGGGGGTCAATAGGAGCTGCCAGTTTGCCGCCTTTACACCATTCATTATTTTGTATTCTCCAACCGTATCCCCTCTTACTTGTACCCTCTCTAAACTCAACAGTCCTAGTCTTTTCAATCTCCCTTCCTAGAGAAATCTTGTCAGGACTCCTCATTTTTACCACCTGTCCCTGAACACCTTTAATTCTGCTGTATCTTTGGGAACAGGGTGATCTCAACTGATTGCAATATTTCAGCACAATGGCATTACAATATTGTTTTCTTCTATCTATCCTCATCTTTATAACTCCTAACATTGTTTGCTTTTTTTCCAGATTAATAAAATATTTTCAATGAGCTGGTCCTACCGAGACCTTCTGTCCCAAATGGCTACAACTATTTAGCCACTTTTTTCTTTAGAACCAAAAAAGTGCATGAGTAATTCAAATTATTCTAGTGTGTGTTACCTTGCATCATATTTCTTACCAGAACTATAATTTAGCAGCCAAAAAGACTAGTTTATTCTCAGTCAGTGGCAAATTTTGTAGATTTGTTGGTTGCTTTTAACTATTATTTCACGGCATCATGGTGCATTTTTTGCTTAAACTTCTGTATGCTTGTTTTGTTTTAATTATTATTCCCTCACTACGACCCATGGAATACTGAGCCACATAGTGTAATGAAGTAGTATACATTCATAAGGGTCCTTTTGCTTTTCCGACCACTCAAGCGCAGTCACCTGTGAGGTGAAACCCTGCAATTATTAAATGCACACAGCAACAAGTTTAAGATAAGAACAGAAGAAGAAAGTATCCAGTTGAAATTGCAAAGGGAATTTCAGGGAGGCACGTAGTAATGAAAACTAATTGGAATTCAGACAGGATAAGAGCCTTTGCACCCTGCTCTTTTGAAAAGTGGCATGGGATATGTAATGATCACAAGTGGTCAGACCCTTGGTATATGGCTCATTCAATCGCTGACACATCCAGCATCATAAATGTCTTAAATCTTAGGTAGGAAGCAGTGCCATGAAATGTGTCAGCAGTGGAGAAGGTAGAGTGGGGTAAAGGTAAAAGAAACATGAGCTTGAAAACCAGTAAATGGACCAAGTAAAGTAAAATCCACCTGTCACCAAAACCTCGTGACACCCAAACTTGTGGTTAACTAAAGCTCTTGTATATCCCCTGGGCTTCTCAAAGCCGAAAACTGTTGATCTGAATCTTTTCGGATGTCCCTTGAAGTCTGTAGATACATGGGGAGGGACAGAGAGGGTAGGGACTGGTTGGAGAGAGTTGAATTTGGAGATGCCAGTGATGATGATACTAGAGGAATGTTGAAAACACACTTTTCCAAAGCTAAACCTTTCGAGCCTGGTCCTTGGCTGGTATAAACTTCCATATGGCTTGTTTGAGGTTTTAACAGCTTTATCAGGCAATGTAAGTGACCCCCATTTCCTGAACTATCCTTTAGAGTAGAAAACATGTCTATCAGCAGCAGATAAAGGACTCTGGCAATATTTGACCTGAAATAATCCCTGAAAAGGGGTGAGGAAGGGAAGGCCACATGCATTTCAATGAGAATCTGATAAACAGCTACTCATTCACTTCACCTAAGGTTGTTTTTTCCAAGGAGAGTGAATCCAGGTAAGGCTCTGTAATGTAGAGTACAGTGAAACCTCCATTTAACGGACTAATTCGGGCGAGGGGGTGTCCATTAAATGAAAAAGTCCGTTATTTAATAATAATAAAATAAAAACAAGCTGTCGGAGCAGCAGCCCGACTGCTACAGGGTCGGGGCGGCAGCTCCGCAGCCCACCCGCTGCCGGGACTCGAGGGGCAGCCAGGAGCCGTCAGCCAGCCCGCCTGGGTCCCGGCTCCTGGGACCTGTCAGCCAACCCTCCTGCTGCTGTGACCCGGTCAGCAGCCAGGAGCCGGCAGCCAGCCCGCGAGAAATGGATTTGGGATGCATCAGACTTGCTCAGAAATTTTGTCCGTTGCATCCGAAGTCCGTTAAATCAAGGTCCGTTAAATCGAGGTTTTACTGTATTGGCCCACGGTGTTTTGTGCACCTTCTAATGGCAATTCTGATTACAGTATTTCTTAGTACAGAAAATACCTATTAGACCATATTATCCAGAATCCTTAGTGTGGAATTTGAATCATTTTGTGTTTTGGGACATGTAAAATAAAGTCAGGCTTATTGTTAGCAGCAGCAAAAACGTAAGGTCCATCTCTCTGAGCTTACAAGAAAAATTAGTCCCATCTCTACACAATATACCATCCTCCTCACCGCACCTCTCCCAGAATACGCTGCTGTGGAATCCAAGAGAGACCAAAGTCCTTTCAGAAAACCATGACCCCAGTACATTGTAAAATGGGATTTCATAGTTATAGCATCTCTTCCCTCCCTCCCTTCAAACAGCAGTTTGTCTCCCAGTTCAGCTTCATAAATACTCTTTTTCCCCTATGTGTTCATCACTCCAAAATATTTAACAGGCCCTTAATTAGACACGTACCCTCCATTTATTATTATTTAAAAGGCTATGTGGTTAATGTCCTGTGATTAAGAATGTCTGGTAATTAATTATTAACTCAAAGGGTTGGCTACCTCTAACAGGCCTTGTCTCCAGTAGCATCTCTCTGTATTTATTAATATACTAATTCAGAACAATCAAGTGGTAGGGAGGAGGGGAGTCAACCCAGCCAATTGGATCCACATTACATTGTAATTCCATCAAGTTGCCATTCTGTCATCCAAGCAGCATCTAGGGTACAATGGGAGAATATAATCAGCCTTTTTACCTTAGGAGTCCTCATGATTTGCCCAACATAGTGCTGTATAGACAGCTTATTAGAATCCAAACTGTGACGGGTTTGGTCACAGAGACCTCCTTGAGGGGGTGTAATAACCTCTAAACCTGTTTTCCACTTCCAGCTTGGGATTCCAGAACCCTGCCTTGTTGAGCCAGACACGCTAGTGTGCTGCAACATAGACCCAGGGTCTGAACCTCCTCCCCAAAGCTGCAGACTTAACTGAAAACAGCTTGAGAGCTACTGCTCTTCTCTCCAGCTCCCAATTGGATCCAAACCCCAAATAAATCTGTTTTACTCTGTATAAAGCTTATACAGGATAAACTCATAAATTGTTTCCCCTCTATGACACTGACATGCACAGCTGTTTGCTCCCCCAGGTATTGATTTTTTACTCTAGGTTAATTAATAAACAAAAGTGATTTTATTGAAAGTAAGTTACCAGGGAAAATAAACCAAAACACGCAAGTCTAAGCCTAATACAGTTAAGAAACTGAATACAGGTAAATCTCACCCTCAGAGATGTTCCAATAAGCTTCTTTCACAGACTAGACTACTCCCTAGTCTGGGCCCAATCCTTTCCCCTGGTACAGTCCTTGTTCCATCTCAGATAGTAACGAGGGGATTTCTCATTACTGGCCCCCTTTTTGTTCCATTCCCTTTACAGCTTTGGCCCAAGGTGGGAATCCTTTGTCTCTCTGGGTTCCCACCCCCTCCTTCTAAATGGAAAAGCACCGGGTTTAAGATGGATTCCAGTGTCAGGTGACATGGTCACATGCCACTGTAAGACCTCATCCTTCATTACCCACAGGCTGGCCCCCAGGTCCACAAGAAGACTTGCAGGTAAATAAACCATCTATAGACAATTGTCCTAGTCAATGGTAGCCATCAAGATTCGAATCCACCATTAATGGCCCACACTTTGCATAATTACAATAGGACCATAGAATTAATGTCCTATTTCTAGTTTGATACAAGAATAATACATACATACCAATAGGACGAACACTCAGAATATTATAAGTTTTGTAATGATACCTTACAAGAGACCTTGTGCATAAAGCATATTCCAGTTATATTATATTCACATTCCAAGCATGTTTTTAGAAAGCACATGGAGTGCGATGTCACACTAACATCTGTACCTAATTTTCAAAAATGAAGCCAATTGCAACAGCCTTCATCTTTAAAACATAGGTGTGTCCTGTGGATACTTCAGGTCCCAGGATTCAATGCCCCTTCTTGATCCTGGGGATAGGGCATTGGAACCTGAGACTTAGTCGGCGTGGTTGTAGATCCTCGAAGTCTGTTCAGGTTGCCTTGAAGTTCACTATGAATCTTTGTAGCCCAAGAGTCTGCACTTCTGACTACACCCAATTTATGAGACAGTCAGTGGTTTTGTACACTCGTATCTTTCTGACAGATGTTAAGCATTTATGGTGCCTTGCGCAGAGGAATGCAAAATGAAAGAGGGCCAATTAATGAGTGACAGTTAGCAATAACACAGTGCTTGGGGGAGATTTTTTCTGTTGTTTTAAGTGGCTATACCACCTGGGATGGGCGTTGACCAGCCAGATTGCTGGATGTATGATCATTATCTTTTGGATTAAAAGTTTTAAATGCATTTTCTATAGATATTATGAGTGCAGAGAGCGCATGGTGGATAGCTCACCATATCGGGAGTCAGGAGACCCAGGTGAATTATTTCTCAAGTCTTTGGGGATCTTCTAATGAAAGCAGCCAGATAAGTGAAAAGCATTCTCATGATTCTTACTGCACAGCAAATGGGTGACATCCACCTATCTAACAATAAACTTTTACAATGAATACACCAATTCCCTGGATGGGGAACAGCTACAGGAAATAAATAATTACAGACTTGAGCTAACAAGAAACGATCCATTTAATAAACTCCCCTTTAAAACTTTCTAAATTTGAAGCTTAGGGATTTTTGTGTTTATTTTGGGGTGTCTTTTTTTTTGTTTGTTTGTTTTTGTTTTTTGTTAATGATCTAATGCATGAAAATAGTCTGTTTCCAGTGTCAATCAGAACCTGGTGCCGAGAGCCACATCAAAGTTAATTTTTTTAAGTAACGGGGCAGTTCTCCTATTGCAGTCATTTTAATTTTACATTTATTATAAAGCACCACAAAAAACATGAATCAAGTATGTGCCTTGCAAATAAATCCGTTAGCCTGAGCATGGCATCCATCTTCTCTAGATGCACGCACGGATGGAAGGATGTGTAAAGAATGAATAGATAGGACAGATGTAAGTGTGTGCAATGAGAAAACAGGAAGGGAGTGTGTATGCCCTTCACAGATAATATGTAGCTGACTGTTTTAACAGTTTCATATTATTTAAATTTCAAATTTTTGAAAGTTTTAAACCAGAGAGAAGAAAATGTGACATTCCCCTCAAACCGTTAGAACTACTTCCTTAAGGTCCAAAGAGGATTGGTTCTGTTCACTAAAGCCCCAGTCATTACTTCTCGATTTTCTCCGACTCCACATACTGCAATGCCCCTCCTTTCTACTTTTGTCTGTATCACTTTCTCACTATCTATTTCTTCTCCCTCTCTGTTTTTCATCTCTCTCCTTTCGCACACTATCTCTCTCTCATTACTCATCCTTCTCTATACCTGTCTATTTTGTATCTTTCTTGCTCTCTCTCCCATCTGTCTCCAAGAGCTGGAGTCAAGAGACCTGGGTCCTAGTGTCTGTCACTGATTTACTCTGTGTCTTTGTGTGAGGCACTTCATCACTCTGTGCTTCAGTTTTCTTGACTGCAAAATGGAGAGAATACTCGCCCACATTTGTAAAGTACTTTGAGATCTATTTATTATTTTTATTATTTATTTGTCTTGTGGGGCTACCTAGCATCCCCAGTTATGGACCAAGGCCTCATTCTAGGTGCAGTACAAACATAGAATAAAAAGGAAGACCCTGCCCCAGGGATCTTAAAATCTCAATATACAGTAGACTCTCGATTATCCAGGATGATAGGGAAAAAATAATTCTGGTTAATAAAATCCCAGATAATCACCATCCATAGGAAAATATGTGGTGTGGGGGTTGGTTCACCAGCCGCCCTGTGCCGGGGGGAGAGGGTGTTGGTTCACTGGCTGCCCTGAGCCCTGGTGGGGGTTTTTTGTGTGTGTGCTTGGGGCGGCAGCAAAGCCAGAGCTGGCCCTGCGAGTTACGCATATTTTTTTAAGAATCAGAGAGGTAGCCGTGTTAGTCTGGAATAGCAGAGGTAACAAAGTCCTGTGGCACCTTAAAGACTAGCTATAAAGTTTTGAAGCATAAGCTTTCGTGGGCTAATACCCAAGCATCCGACGAAGTGGGTATTAGCCCACGAAAGCTTATGCTTCAAAACTTTATAGTTAGTCTTTAAGGTGCCACAGCATATTTTTTTGACATCCTGGTTAATCCAATCCTGGATAATCGAGAGTCTACTGTAGGTGACAACAGGTGGTTACTGACAGACAAAGAAGGAAACAATGAGTCAACGCTGGTCAGCTTGATAGGTCGTGGTCAATTTTAGAAATGTGCAATTGTTGTTATTCCCATGTCCCTCTCTCTCTCTCTCTCTCTCTCTCTCTCTCTCTCTCTCTCTCTCTCTCTCATTTTAATCACTTAGACCTTCTTTTTCCTAGAGATTACAGGGCTTTGTAGTTTTGTCCACAAGAAGAAGGAAAAAGTGAGCAGCGTTTTCGTTAGGGAAGGAGCTGGAGGGAAGAAGTGAGCTGCGGTATTTGCCAGCTTTAATCTTTATGGTAATACTTTGGTAAATATCTGCCGTTCTTTTTCTCTTGTCAGTGTGGCAGCCTGTGAGTGATATGGAGCTGCGATCAGGGAAAGAAGAGTGCACTGCACAGAGGATTAGAGGGTTAAGAAAGGATTATGGGGTCAGTATAAAAAAAGAGGGAGAAAGAAACAGTAAAAGAAAAAATGAAGTGCGATGTTTATGGCAGTAGAGTGAAAGGAGAATGTGCCGGGCACAAGTGAAATAGGATTTTTTTACAGATAGGTTGCTGCTTTCTAAACGGGAGAGTTAAAGCCAACCGTCCCTCTGAAATGATTTCTTGAGGAAAAATTCATTCGCATGGAGACTTGTTTTGTTCTCCTTTGGTCTCTTCACCTGTGTGCGGGAGTGAGGCCTAAAAGGGCCGATACTAGGTATTTGCAAACACTCAAGTCACACTGTGTGTCCAAAGGTAATAAAGTCCACAGGACTTTGTTACCTCTGCTATTCCAGACTAACACGGCTACCTCTCTGATTCTTGTGTGTCCAAAGTGTCAGATCTGGGAAGAGTGGCAGTAAAACATGCGGGACATGTTTAGTTCGGTGTAAAGGAAGATGAAAAGGGTGAGAGTGGCATGAACCTCAAAAGGAATCTGGGGAGGGGAAAGGAGGATATGGTGGGAAAAACTGTAGGTTAGGAAAGGTAGAAGGGAATTGAAGAAACTGTTGTCATAACTCCCCACTCCCCACCCAGCAGTCCTACTCTGTATAGCTGCACTGTGAAAGTGGAAGCTGGGTATCTAGGTACTGAATGCCACAGCAATGCACTCCGCCTAGGCAGTTTCAGAGGCTGCATCCCCCTGATGTATGTATAAGTTTCCTAGAAACAGCTCCAGCAAACAGAGATGAGCACAGGGTTAGAGGAATTTCCCAAACTTTCTGGGTTTGATTCAAGTTTGAAGACATAGATTCGGGTCAATTCTTATTTCATCCCAAGCAGTTTGTGTGATTAAAAAGGGAGGAATGGACAAAGTAGTTTGGGTCAGGTAGAGAAGTGACCTGGACCTCCTTTGCACATGTTAAACCAGGGGTTCTCAAACTTTTGTACCCGTGACCCCTTTCACATAGTAAACCTCTGAGTGAGAACCCCCTTATAAACTAAAAGCACTTTTTAATATATTTAACACCATTATAAATACTAGAGGCAAAGTGGGGTTTGGGGTGGAGGCTGACAGCTTGTGACCCCCTGAGGGGTCCCAACCCCCCAGTTTGAGAACCCCTGTGTTAAACCAAACAGACCAAATAACTGATCTTTGTTTTTAAAGGGGGGAAAAATATCTGAGAGAGGAAATTACGGTTGCATTCATGAAAACCGTTTCCAGAGTGAAATCAAGCACTCAGTCAGGAGAACAGGAAGGTTTCCTTCTCAACATTAACCCAGGCATGTTGTATAGGCAAAGTTCTTTCACTTCCTGTTGTCCTGATGAAATGTGTTCATTCATTCTTTACAGCTGTGCAATATTTCAGATGCTAAGAATGTGTGAGGGCACTGTGCACTGGGCTTGTCTCACTCAGCAAGAGTAAAAGCATATATGAACCCCAGTTTGGCAGAAGGTAGGCTTACCTATCTGGAGGTGGGGCCTAGGATGGCTATACCGCTTTCCATATTTGAGACCAAATTTGCCCTTTGGTATGATCCACTCTGTAGTCCATGTAGCCATGCTATTAGATAGGCTGTGGAACACACAGGATCTCCTTTTAGTGGATATAGTTATTTCCGAGATTCTGCAATGCTATGGCTGTGGCGCAGTGGCCACAGAACTGTGCTCCAGAATCATTCTTCCTTTTTAAATAATTTTTTTTTTAAAAAGTTTCTATTCCTTATGGTTGCAAAGAAATCTTCCAATTATGAACCTAGTTTGGAATCAGGCAGTGGTGTTTACCTGAGTCTACAGACAGTCTGGAGCAGTAGCTCCGAATGGTGTGAACATTCCTCTCAATAGGGTGCTAATTATGAAACCCCCCAGACAACCACTTAAATGTAAATATTGTTTTCAGTTCACAGCTGGTCATAGCAGCTAAGGGCATGGCTACATTTACAGATGTAGAGCACTTTGAGTTAAACCAGCCATCAGAGAGCGCAGTAGGGAAAGCGTCACAGTCTGACCGCACTGACAGCTGCAAGTGCACTGGCGTGGCCACATTTATGGCGCATTCTGGGCAGCTATCCCAGCATTCAAGTGGCTGCAATGTGCTTTTCAAATGTGGGGTGGAGTATGACTGGGAGTGTGTTGTGTATACATGGGGGGGGGGAGGAGAGTGGGGTTTTGGGGTGCTGAGAATGAGTCAGCATGCTGTCTTGTAAATTCAGACCTCCCCCCACCCCTGCTTCTCTTCCTCTCACTCAAAGCAAGCGACATTCCTCAGTGATGGTTGCTTTGTCCCGGAGAATATAAGCAGCTGGCTGTCAGAAACGGAGCTTTGAAAGGTAACATCCGCATTCCTACAGCGATTCCAAAACAATGACAAGAGCAGCCACTTGACTTAAGGGGATTATAGGATGTTTCTGGAGCTCAATCAGAGCCCATTAAGGCAACACCTCGTTCACACTGACGCTGGGGCGTCTCAGCCAAGACACATCAAATGTTATTACTCTCGCTGAAGTGGAGTATGAGGAGCGCTCTACATGCCTTGCCAGTGTGGACGGGGAGTGAGTTAGAACACACTGGGTGGCTTTAGTGCACTCTAAGCCCTAAATGGGCTAGGCCCCAGCTACTTCTTTCTATAACTATGGGAATGTTGCAACGGATGGAACCCAAAACTGTAACATGCAGGAGCCTGGATATTCTTAATGAAGGCTCGTCTCCTGTCGAGTTCATTACCTGTAGGGATAAGGCCGAGCCTTCAATTTGCCAGTTTCAAATCACAGTGCAAGACTTATCTTTTCTGCACATCTTCTTACACCTGAGCTGTGGAATTGTCCTTTTCCCCCACTCAGTCTATAACTGGTGGAGGGCTAGATTTGGGCCATCCTGGGGAGGTTTCAAAGCGCTTCCCTCATCCCCTTGCACGCCTCTTCTCGGGGCCTAACCAGAATCAGAGAAGGTTGGGGAGGGTTGTCTCTGCTCCTTCCCTTGTTTTCTGCACCAGCCACTAGAAATGACAGCGCATGGAGTGGGGATTATGCAGCACATCTGCAGAGGAGTGTTGCTGCAATGCTAGGAACAATTTACAAGTTAACTCCGCCAGCCCCTCTACACCCTTTCTAACATGCCTGACATTGCCTAGGACACATACCAGTCACTGTATGGAGCAAAGGGGGAAAACTTGCCAGAAACCAAAGTTGGCATACTTTGAAAATTCAAAGGGATTTTTGTTTCATTTCATGCACCCTCCTCCTCTCTCTTTACTGTTGCACCTGTTTTTTCCCAAGCAGCCTGTATGTAGCCTGTGTTGCTCCTCAGAGAGATTACTGGGTGCAGCCTCTTCAAAGCAGGGATTTGTGCTCACTCGTGGCTTTCCAGAGCATGTTCTCCCTGCTAGTTAAGATCTCCAGAGTGGCTTATGGGCTTTGTGTAATTTCTATCTGCACCCAAGCAGCTGGACTTCATTTAGGTGGGGTTTTTTTTTGTTTTTTTTTTTTGGCATTTAATAATAAGATGCTTTACTTTAGCTGTAAGTTTAGAGTGATCAAAAACTATCAAACCTGCCTAGCCAAGTAGAGTATAGGCCCTGATTGAATCCAGGCCAGCTCATCTGAACGGCTGCTGAGTGATGCTGGGGCAGGGTTGCACGTGGGTGGGAAATATTTTAATATATTTCAGGAGGGGCCACCAAAGACCTCGCTGATGATATGCGATCGTTCAGATGAATGCCTACGCTGCCTTGGCTGTGTATTCATCTTGAATTATTAAACCAGAATGGATAATTCATAGCCCTTGAGGTCTTTATTTTATTTTCTGATGGTAGAATTAATGTATGCATGGCTGTGTGGTGTATGGTGGATTGCGTGAGTGAGAGAAAAAAGAGGGGAAAGTGGACAGAGAATGAAGAAGAGGGGGAGTGAGAAAACAATTAAACTAGAACAATAAGGAGAAAGTAATTCATCGTTGCTCATTTTTGATAGTGGCTAATGGCCCCCGCTGAGGTCAGGATAATCCTGTGCTAGATGCTTTACACAGAGAGCAAGCAATAGTCCCTGCCTCAAAGAGCTTCCAATCTAATTGAGCTCTGTCTTGTGCTAACTCACTAGTGAAGGCAATCCCAAAATAAGAGTTTGCGTGAGAGTGTTTGATCTGCTTGGCTGGACAGAAAGTCAGCCCTTCTGCATGCTGTGAGGGCAGGAGGCGGGGGAATGACAGCGGGAGAAGGAGAGGAAGTACAAAGATGGAAGAAAAGCGAATTGGGAGAGGGAGAAGGAGAGACTCAAAGGGGACAGAGGCTGAAACAAAGGCAGAGAGATGGAAGACAGGTGACAACAGAGGGATTGCCATCCAGATCCCGGCATGTTTAGGGGCACTAATAATGACATCCTCTTGCTAGGTCACTGTCGATTCAATACAAGTGCAACCGAGGGGCCTTAGAAAAGCTAATGAACAGGGGAAGAACAAGGCATGGGAAAAGGAGGTTTTGCACGTTAAAACTCTGGCTGAGAGAGTGCTTCTGCAGGGAGAAGGATTTGCAAGGCAAAAGGCCATACACCAGTGCAATAAGTGAGGGGAGAAGAGAGCAGACAGGAAGGAGGGAGGAGGGAAGGAATGAAGTTATTTGATATAGAAAAGATCTTAGGGTGAGGAGGTTCCCTTTGTCTAAAACTGCTTGGTCCTGGTAAATAGAAAGTGAACATACTGAGAGCTTGTCTGAGTCACGAGTTTAATGAGTCAAAATTACAGCAGGCTGACATCCGTTAAGCGGAAGCGTTTGTTTTGGAAAAGTGTCATTTTTCACAGAGGAACCGTTTCAAACCAGTGGAGCATGGCAGAGCTGAGAGTGCAGAGCCCAGAGCTGGAATAGCAGGGGAGGCTGAAGGGCAGGAGTGAGGGTCTTTGGAAGAGTTCTATGTGCAGAGCCCAGAACTGGAAAAGCAGGGAGGGGGAGCTACAGGGGAGAAATAAGATCCATTAGCAGAGCTAAGAAAAAGAAGCACACACAGCATATGGCACTACCAACATTTCCCATTCACAAGCACCAAATTCACCCTCATTTTTCTTAGAATGGAATGCTAATCTGCCTTGTTCAACCACGTTCACGTGTTGGTCCATGCTTTGCTGTGGCTGTAACCTACACTGGGAATATATGGCTCCCTCGATGAGCTCACTTCTCTGAGGCAAACATTCTTCCCAGTGGGTGGTATTCAGTGGAGTTACACCAAAGGTACAACCACGGCCAATGTTCTGCTGCAAGTCCCCGGTGCTGGCTGAACGAACAAGCCCGTGCAGTAGTCTCAACCCACTCTTCACCTTTTCAGTTGGGTTTTCTCAGGTGACATTCCAGGTTTCATGAATTTATCCTATTGTGCTATGCTGTGTCACAGAACAAGATGTCCTGTCATGGGAAAGTGACCATGGGAAAGTGACCATTGGGTCATCTCAACCCAACCTTCCCCCTGGGAAAAGACCCTTCCCCCTTAGAATGGCTACATTTCCAAAGTATTGGTTGCATTCAAGGACATGTGCTAGGGTTGGCTTTGTGGTTTCTAGTAGGAAAATTCATCTTTCAGAACACATCTCACTTCCTCTATTCAGAGGTAATAGAAGATGAGGATCAGTCCTATCATTCCAGACACTCACCTCCTACGCCCATCCTCCTAGTCCTTCCAAGGATTCAGCCTGCTGATAAAGCCAAGAGGACCTTTCAAGTGCAATGGATGACATGTAAAGCCATGTTCTTCTTTGAATGCTTGCTCATGTCAATTCCATTCTAGGTGTGCTCGTGCCCATGGTGCACAGTTGTCAGTGATTTTTGCCTTAGGGGTACCCCGAGGGTTGGCTGTGGTGCCCTCTTGAGTGCTACGCCTCATGCGTTGATATATTAGGTGCTGCCAGCCCTACGCCCTCTCACTTCCTTCTTACTGCCTGTAGTGGTCACTTGGAATACCTTTTCCTTGCCTAACTAGGACTAGCAATTTCCATCTCTTCTGACTTCGAGCTTTAGGCCCTTGTAAATAGTTTTATTGTAGTTACTGTTCAGTAGTTCTTGAGTGAAGTTAGAGTCCCAGTGGGGACCTGACCCCAGGCAGGGCATGCCCCGGTCTCTGGGGTTTAAGCCCTACTCGAACTGCAGCAAACCTATGCATGTTAGTGACCCCCATAGCAGCTGCCTGAAGTGTTGGGGGGAACCACGTGTGAGGGACAAGTATCACATTTGCAAAAACTTTCAACCCAGGACCCAGAAGGAGCATGACATCCATCTGAGGGCCCTCCTCATGGAGACTGCAGTGTGCCCAAGACTACCGGCACTGCAATCGCAGTCTCCGCCCTCTCGATGTGGATCACCATATCGTTGACACTGTTCACATTCCCACTGGTCATCTTCTTGGCGCAGATCCCCATTCCCCCACCCCGTGGGAATTATCTCTGTCGCAGCCCCCCCCTCCCCGGCTGCTGGAAACCATGCAAAGCTTCAACTTCTTGAGAGGGACCATGGATGTGTTAGCAGATCACTTCAGCAGGACTGGCTCATCTCATCACAAGTGGTTGCTCCACCCAGGGGCAGTCAGTGCAATCTTCTGGAATTCAGGGATTCCCCAGATCGAAACAGGAAATGCCATATGTTCTGTTCCATCCTTCCTGCTCCTATACTTAGGGGGTCCTGATGCATGCCTTCCTGCCAGTACCATTGATCCACAGAGTCCTCATGAAGATCAACCAGGACAGGATTAAAGTTATCCTGATAGCCCCTGAGTGGTGTTGCTAACACTGGCAGAATATGCCACCTCTTAAGATGTGCCACCCCAGGCACGTGCTTTCTTTGCTGGTGCCTGGAGCCGGCCCTGCTTCTAACCCTTCTATGTAATGTTGTTGAGTAAACCATGTAGCTTCTCTGTGCAGTGTTTCCCGAGCATTTAAATGTGGAGACTACTAGTGCATCTCTGTTTCACAAAGGGGGCCTTTGAGACTAATTTGAATCTGTTGCAGTGATCTCAAAGCACTTTGCTAAGGAAGATACTAGACAAATGCAAAGTGTTTATATTTTTAAAAAAATCATTTTGAGATTTTCTTCCTGCGGGGCTGTCACTGGAAACAAAAGGAAGGACAGGGAGTATTATGCCCAGGAACTCAAGCCAGCTCTAGGGTGGTACGGGGAGAGGGGAAAATCTGCTGAGTTTGATGGTGGAAGAATAAACAGGAAGAATACCAGCATATTTAATCAGAAAATCAAAGCATCTGCTTGCCACAAAAAAACAGGTCTGCAGTGCCCAGGGCTCGTCAGCAAGGGGCCTTGGAACAGGCTTGTGGGGTACAGTAGCATTGACTCTTAGCAATGACCTGAGATAAATGCATCAGAAACCTATGTGATCATTGATGTAATAATGTGGCAACTGCTTCTCTCTCTCCCTCTTTCATGCTCGCTCTCTCTCACACTCACGCATTACTACTGTGCCTTGGTGACACACAATGTGCACACGTGTATAGCAGACCAATCTCATACATTTTCTGCTGAGTATTTCCCTATGGCACAGGTAATGTCACCAAGTGCATCAGAATGGCAGTGAGCTCTCGGGGGATAACACCAGTCACTCTAATGTCTCACCCTAAGGGCATGGTTAGACTGGCGCTTTATAACGCAAAAAGCCTCCAGGAGCGCTATAACTCTCTAACCATACACACTGTCAATGCACATTTTGCGCAAAAAGTCTCCCTTTAAAGCACAACTTGTAAACCTCCTCTCCGAGAGTCATAAGGCTTTTTGCACTAGCCCTGTAGCGTGTTAGGGCCAGTGTAATCTGTCATTACGCGATAAGGGATCTCTGGCATGCCTCTGAGCCATTTAAGGCAATTAGGAAGCCATTTAAGGCATTTGACGTGTTCAGTGTTGTTTTGCAAACAGAATTAGGAATGTGGAAGTTCCTTTACAGAACTCCACTTTTAACAGAAGCAATTAAGCGGTGAAACTGCCTACCGATGGAGCTGTGTTGAGTGAAATTCAGAGCCGGCTACTTTTCCGTAGAGAGAAATCAGTGACAGCCTGAACTTGTCTCCCTCCGTACACGTTCCCCGTTCCCCCTCATCCCCCTCCTTTGCAAAGCACGTTGCACCCAGCTGAATGCTGGGATAGCTGCCCATCATGCACCACTCCCAGTGCTGCGGCAGCAGCATCAAATGTGGCCACGACATAGCGCTATGGTTATAGTGCGTCCCATATAGCGCAATAGGTAAACGTGCTATAATCCTGTAGTGTAACCTTACCCTAAGCTGCTGCACTTTTATTCTATTATTGATGCATTTGCGAATTTCAAATTGGTAAATGGGCCTAATTTCCAAAGCAGAGATCCAGATCGAAACTTCTGAAGAGCTTTCGGCTCTTCAGATCTGGAGTTTTGATTCCATCCTTTGGGGTACTCAGCAGTGCATTCCATGGCCCAACCTGGAACAGGAATCAGGGAGGCCACATGCGGTGGTATTAATCAACATGGGCTGTGCCAGTCAGCTAGGGAGATCGAAAACCAGAGGGTTTGTCTGTCTGTCAGTCTTCCGTCTCCTTTACAGTGAAGAACACTCCAAGCCCCTTACTGAGACAGGTTTCAGCTGCAAAGTTCTGATCCAGATGCCAACTTTCCCCAGAGTGCACAGGTGTTTGGACCCAGGCTTTGAGTTTGGCCCTGTCCATGCTCAGAGGATGTTATAGAACTGAAAATTACATCCCATGCACAAAGGGGTCCTTTTCCCCACCACTGAAATGCAGCCACCTCTGGAGTGAAACATGCAGCTATTACAGTGCACAACTCACAACCACCGTTTAGGACAAGAAGTGCTAATCAGTTGTTTTACCAGGGAATTTAGGGAGGCTGAATGTAATTACCTGAGATGAAATTTGGCCAGTACGACAGGACTAACACTCTGTGCTTGTGGAAAGTCCCATAAGATTTCTAAGGGAAGTGAGTGACCAAGTCTTCAATTTTACATCTCCTCTAAAAGACCCAGTGACCATGAGATTTTTTATTTTTTTTAAGACAGAGTTCCTGATGGCTTTTTCACCAGTGAATCATCATCTAGATAAGACAGTCTTTTCTCTCCTTCTGTGACCCCTCCCCGTTGGAGGTTGGCTGGTTTTTGCAATGGATACAGGAGAGCTTTGCGTCTGTATCTCTTATTTTTTCCCCCTCTCTGTGCCATCTGTTCGCAGACTGGATTACAGTTGCCGCCAGTTAAAAAGCAGATTGTTATGGCCCAAGGTCAAAAAAGCACCCCTGGTGCTGTGCTTGCCTTCCATGGATTTACAGGCTGCAATTAGAACTTGTAACCCTGCTGCTGGTTTCTCAACTGCTAGTTTTGGAGATACACAGGCCCTTCCTAGTTAGTCCTGTTCCCCTTTCACACACACCCTCCCACCCATCCATTGTCCTCCTGTGTGCTCTCCATTTGTCTTAGTTTGCAGCGAGGGGGGAAAAAGGTGCTTGCTCTCCGTCTCCTCCTTCGTTTACTTTGAAATGGCAGGCTGTGCTGAGAGCTGTCAGAGCTACACCCCATCATTCACCAGAGTGCTGGTCAAAGGAGCAGCTGTTGCCGAATAACTTTATTCCCTTTTTCCAAGGGCCAGTCTCTACATTTGGATTCTGCTCGTTGCTGGTGGTTGTTTTTGTTTCTTAATTAGTTATTTGTCGGGGGTGGTGTGGAGGGGTCAGTAGTACTGAAAATTAAATTCTCCACCTCCTCATCCCCTAGATCTTCTCTGACTGGCTGAGCAAGGGTGGAGAGAGAATTTCCATCATTTCTGCACTCTGTTCTCTGGACTGTGCCCTACATTAGAAGCTGAAGCATCTGCTTCTGTTTAACAGAGGTCGATAAAAGTCAGAGGGACCTGATTAATACCAGACAATGTAGGCCAATACTGCTTAGAGTGATAATGTACTTATGAGGCCTAGACATGGCCTCTGGGCAACTGGCAGGCACCTACTCAATTGGGCCAGTGCCTAAGCCAGACCATGGGGCCAGTGCCACTCAGTCTCCAACAAATACATGCATAAGCATCACCAGGTAGCAGTCTCCTCATTCTGAGCACGCGGCTGGAGGTGGGGCAGGTGGGAGGCCGTGAAGCACAGCTGCACATAACATAAAAAATAGCCATACTGGGTCAGACCAAAGGTCCATCTAGTCCAGTATCCTGTCTTCTGACAGTGACCAATGCCAGGTGCCCCAGAGGGAATGAACAGAACAGGGAATCATGAAGTGATCCAGCCCCTGTCACCCATTCCCAGCTTCTGGCCAACACTAGGGACATTTCAGAGCATGGTTTTGCATCCCCTGTCCATCCTGGCTAATAGCTATTGATGGACCCCCGTGAACTCATCACCCCTTGTTTTGCACCCTGGTATAGTCTTGGCCTCACAACATCCTCCGGCAAAGAGTTCCACAGGTTGACTGTGTGAAAAAAATACTTCCTTTTGTTTGTTTTAAACGTGCTGCCTATTCATTTAATTTGGTGACCCCTAATCCATGTGTTATGAGAAGGAGTAAATAATATTTTCCTATTCACTTTCTCTACATTAGTCATGAGTTTATAGACCCCTATCATATCCTCCTTCAGTCATCTGTTTTCCAAGCTGAACAGTCCCAGTCTTTTTAATCTCTCCTCATATGGAAGCTGTTCATATACCCTCTTATCCCAGGACTGCTTATTTTGCTTAAGAACCTTTGGTTACGGACCTTGTCAAAGACTTTCTGAAAGTCCATGTACACTGTATTCATTGGATCACCTTTGTCCACATGTCTGTTGACCCCCTTGAAGAATTAGATTAGATTAGTGAGGCATGATTTCCCTTTAGAAAAGCTGTGTTTGATTCTTCCCCAACAAATCACGTTAATCTGTGTCTAATAATTCTGTTCTTTACTATAGTTTCAATCAGTTTGCCTGGTACTGAAGTTAGGCTTCCTTGCCTATAATTTCCAGGGTTGCCTCTGGAGCCTTTTAGAAAATATCAGTGTCACATTAGCTATGCTCGAATCATCTAGTGCAGAAGCTGTTTTAAGCAAAGGTTTACCCACGACAGTTGGTAGATCTGTAATTTCCTGTCTGAGTTCCTTCAGAAGTCTTGGGTGAACGCCATCTGGTTCTGGTGACTTATTACCATTTAGAATAAAGAGGTATAGCTCAGTATTACTATTTAGTTGATCCCCAAACCTCCTCTACCAATACCTCAATCTGGGACAGTTCCTCAGGTTTGTCACCTAACTATAATGGCTCAGGTGTGGGAATCTCCCTCACATCCTCTGTGGTGAAGACCAATGCAAGGAATTCATTTAGCTTCTCTGCACCAGCTTTGTCTTCCTTGAGTGCTCCATTAGCATCTCGATCAACCAGTGGCCCTGTTGATTGTTTGGCAGGCTTCCTGCTTCTCATACTTACAGGTCTATTGCTGTTAGTTTTTGTCTTTTACTAGTTGATTTTCAAATTATTTTTTGAAAAATATTATTTATTGTACTTTACTTGCCCTTTCTATTTTTCTCCATAGAATTTGACTTCCAATTTGTAAAGGGATGTCTTTTTGTCTCTAACCACCTCTTTACTCTGTTGTTTAGCCATGGTGGCATATTTATGGTCCTCTTGTTGTTGTTTATTATTTGTTTGGGAGTATACATGTAGTTTGATCCTTTATAATGGTGTTTTTAAGAAGTTTCCATGCAGCTGGCAGGTATTTCATTCTTATAACTGTTCCCTATGGTTTCCGCTTAACTAGTCTCCTCATTTTTGTGTATAGCCCCTTTTTGAAGTTAAATGCTAATGTGGTGGGTTTCTTTGGTATTCCCTCCCCCCAAGGATGTTAAATTTAATTGCATTGTGGTTACTATTACTGATCGGTTCAGCTGGATTCAGCTCTTGGACCTGATCATGTACGTCATTTCGGACTAAATAAAAAGATGTCTCTCCCCTAGTGGGTTCCAGGAGTAGCTGTTCCAAGAAGTAGTTACCAAAGGTGTCTAGAAATTTTATCTCTGCATCCTATTCTCAGGTGACATGTACCCAGTCAATATGAGGATAGTTGAAATCCCCCATTATTGTTGGGTTTTCTATTTTTGTAACCTCTCTAATCTCTCTGAGCATTTAACAATCACCATCACCATCCTGGTCGGGTGGTTGGTATCATATTCCTGTTGCTATCCTCTTATTATTCAAACATGGGATTTTTATCCATAGAGATTCTATGGTACTGTTTTAATTCAATTAATTTAAGATTTTTTCTATTTGATTCTATGCTTTCTTTCACCTATAGTACCATTCCCCAACCAGTGCAACCTACTCTGTCCTATATTCCTCTATATTTTTGTCCCACTGATTATCATTCTTCCATCAAGTTTCTATGACACTTATTATAGCAATATATTCATTTACCACCAGGCATTCGAGTTCATCCATCTTAGTATTTAGACTTCTAGCATTTGTATAAAAGCATTTGTGAAATTTGTCAATATTTATTTGTCTGCCTTCGTGTGATGTAATTGAATGGCACTGTCTTGCCTTTGATTATTTCTCTTTAGTGCCTATCTGTATTTTATCTACTTTGATCCTCTCTTATTTACTAGCCTATAGAGAGTCCTCTTTAAAAAATCCTCCTCTTAGGGACATGTCTGTCTGAAATCTGTGCTCCTCCATACCTGTCGACTTTTCTCCCTTCTCCCCCTCCCCAGTATCCTAAGCGATGTCAGTGGGACATGCTTATGTAGGTGCAATCACACCCCTGAGAAACATACCATTTGCCGATATTGGCTGTCATGTAGACATAGCCTCAGTCCTGCATCCCCTCCAACCTGGCATCCACCCTGCCTGTTCTACTGATGCTTCCTTTGCCAAGTTTCCCAACAGCCTCTTCCTGGCAAAGTTTCAGGGCCTGTTCTCTGTCCTCATATGCCTCAATCTCTCCTCAGCCTTTAGGCTTGGCTACACTTGACATTTCAAAGCGCTGCTGCAGGAACACTCCCTCGGCAGCACTTTTGAAGTGCGAGTGTGGCCACGTGCCTGCGAGTGTGGCCACCTCCTGGTAATCCAACTCCACAAGGGGATTAGCTCCCAGCGCTCTGAGCCTGTCCACACTAGCGCTTTAAAGCACTCAGACTTGCTGCGCTCAGGGGGGTGATTTTTCACCACCCTTAGCCAACAAGTTAGAGTGCTGTAAAGCGCCGGTGTAGCCAAGCCCTTAGATACTACTGATCACACCCTACCACACAACATCCTGTCCATCTGTGGCTTTTAAAACACTGTTCTCACTTTGTTCTCTTCCTCCCACTTCTGCCCATGCCTCACTCTGCCTGGTATGAGACACAGATAAGAGTGCCAATCTCAGGTCAGACTAACAGAAATCAGGGCATGTGCCCCAAACTAGAAGTATATTCTATCATAAGTTTTCACCAAGCCAGTAACAGATGTGTGCTTCCAAAATATGATACTAGTTCTTGTGTAGCCACACACAGTCTGCTTTAGGCCCTCTAGGCTCTCATGTGTCACCCAGACAAACCCGACTTCTGTGATAAATAATAATCAAAACTGAGAATTACATATATTAGGTTCTTCCAGTTATAAAGGACCAGACACACACTCAGGTCAAACTATACTTAACCATGCTGGTAGCCAATCTCTTAGTAACTTAAAAACTAAAGTTATTAATATAAAGAGGAAGAGCATTATTAAGAGAATAAAATGAATTATATACATAGTTGATTTCAGAATTTGTAGATCAGGATAATAGCAGTAATGTTAAATACGCCAATTTGTAATACATTTTTCTGGTTCGTCCCAAAGGGTCCAGTCCATTGTTCAAAGCTCTTCTCTGTTAGAAATCATAATCCAGAGATGTGGAGTAGGAAAGAGGCAAGGTGGATGATATCACACTCTCCAATTTATACCCCCTCAGTCCATGTGCATGGAAAGTTACTGTCTCAAACATGGAGGCAGGCATCACATACATGTTTTGTGTGCCTTCCTGAGTCATGAGGCATTCATTGTCTACATGCTCTCTGAGGCATCCTCAAAAGAGGCTGATTGGAAGAGTTGATTCTCCTTTATTCATGGCTGGCTGGGATGTAAATCAGTCTTGTGGCTGTTCCCAGGAACACAACATGCATGAGGTACAAACATATAGCAAAAATGTATGATGTCACACACAATGATAATACACACACATAAACAGGATAACATTGTTCAATAGATCACAACGTTTCCAACAATACTATACGAAGCATAATTTTGCACAGTTGTGAAAAATCTTATGCTCAGTGGTGATGATACCTTAGTGTGAATACAGTCATCTTTCTTTCTATATTGTGTCGCACCTCAATTTGTCAGTGACTGCCACCCATCCACTCCCTGTATGTACGGGGTCTTGGAACTCTTCCCTTCATCCTCTATGCTCCTCCCTCTGCTGCTTATCCCCGGGTGACTTCATCCATAAACCCATAGATTAATGATCATCTCTACTTATAATGCCTCTCAAACTGACTCCTGCACACCTGACTGGCCTGTCTCTGTATCAGTCCCCCTCCCCCCCGGATAATTTGCCAAAAGAAACCTTCATTGCGCCTTCTGAACTCTTTCCAATCCACCTTTCTCCATCACAGTTAACAATAAAATATGCTGAGTCACACAGACTTATGTGGACGTGTCTGTCTCCTCCTCCTCCTCCTCCTCCTCCTCCTCCTCCTCTCAACACGTTGAAATACTTTTTCCTCTACAACATTAGAAAACCTATCTCAACAGTTAAAACACTGGTACATGTCTTGATCATCCCCTCTTCTGATTACTGCAACCTCGTCCACTTCTCCAACCTCCAGGACACCCACATTGGCTCCCACCACTCCATCCAAAAAGTGGCCATTATGATCTTCCCTCTCTGGTGGTCTGACTATGTCCCCTTCACTTTTGTCACTTCACTGGCTCCCCATTGTCCATTATGACATTTTAAACTTCTGGTCCTTGCCTTCAACACCCTGCTCAGCTCTGTTCCAACTTAGATCTCTGACTTCATCCTCCTATTTCCTCTAACCTGCCACAGATGCCAACCCTTTTGTCTCCTTTGCCTACCCTCCCCATCTTGGATGCTTACGGCAACACCATCCATTTTTAATCCATTGAACTACCCTCAAGACGCATTCTTCTCCTCTGAGCTTTCTGACCCTCAAAGAGTATCTCTTCTTCACTTTCTGAGTGACAAAGGACTGTGCTTTCCCTCTTCTGCCTTCTCTTGTGTGATTCTGTTGGAGCTGAAAGGCCCGGTTTTCCCCCTTCTTTGCAGGGCTGTACACTGTGACTTACATACACCCTCAGTTGTCCTATGATCTAGCCATCTCTGCTGAGCTTTAGTTCCTGGCATCTCAACAATTAATCTCACATATTCCAGCCCTGCCCTGTTTTGATGTACAGCTTTAGAAAGAAAGAGGAGAGGGGAGGGGAAAGAACCCATGGATCTCGGGTATCTGTGCTAGAGCTCGCAGGATTAGGAAGGCATAATCAGTTGCACTAAGAGGATTGTTGTACGTTTGCAAACATATGACTCAAATGAAATTTGTTTTGTGCGTAGGTGGACAGGTGGAGATGTCAGGAGGGGAGTGGGAGAGAGAATCCCCAGTCACAAATCACCTTTTCTTGGCTTAGCCTTATTTTTGTTTAGAGACCCAATATAGCATCTGACTTCTGATGGTGAAAATAATCCTGTTGACCTTGCCTCTCCTCCTTTTCCCTTGAAACACATTTAAACCTAGTTATACCTCCTCCTCTATGTACCAGATAGTCAATGCAATAGAGTGAATATGGAGAATTGTAGGAGGGTGGGGCATCATATTCCTAGCTATACTTATGTTATGAAGAGAGAAGCAAGCATGGAACAGAAGCTACTCTGGGGGGTGAGCCCCTCCTAGTATGGGGCAGAGGGATTGTAGCGGCAGGTTCCTTGCTCCATGCACAGTTAACAGTACAGATCCAGGAGTAAGATTACAGGTTTCCTGTGGAATGCAATCACAGCTTCCCTGTATATAACCCAGGTAGATTAATGGGGCTCTTCCTCAACATGGCAAATGGATATGTGCTTGTCTGCTTCAGCAGAGCCTGTCCCTGCTGCTTGCTCCCAGTTAAGCAGGTTTACATTTCCGCTGGGGGAGGAATCTGCTAGTTAGAGTGGGGCTATTAGAAGCCCATGCACTAATGAGCTAGCAATGGCATGTAATCAATGTGTGAAAAATGGGTAATTCTCACTAATGCCCAGCTAATGTTCTCATAATGATCTGTCAGGGAACTCTGGCTAAGTATTGTCATGGCAATTTGGCACAGGTTCACCTGGGATAATGCTGGGTGGCTGAATGGGAACACATATTTGTCGCCCCGCCTCCCAGGACTCTATTCTCTTCACTCTCTCCTCATCTTATTTCCCTTTCCCTTTCTCTCTTTTAATTAGACCATTAGTTGATTGATTAGATAATGTTTGTTCAACACTTTACATTCAGAGTGCTAATTCAGTGCTATATATTGTTCTCTTCCTCCTTCTCTCTATCATCTTTCTCTTTCCTTTCTTCCATGTCTGTTCTTCATCTTTTTCTTTCTCCTCTTACTCTTTCCCTTTCTTGGAATCCTCTATGCATCCGATGAAGTGAGCTATAGCTCACGAAAGCTTATGCTGAAATAAACTAGTTAGTCTCTAGGGTGCTACAAGTGTTCCTCGCTTTCTTTAGGGATACAGACTAACACAGCTGCTATTCTTGAACCAATCTCCACTTTTAACACCTTCCCCACTTAGCATGTGAAATCTAATGGTTCCTAATTACGATGTTATAGATGCTTGACCAGTGAGATCACTGGTGCAGTGTGTGTGTGTTAAAGATCCTGATCACAATCCCCTCTCCTACTCAATTTTACAACAAAATTGCCTATATTTTCCAACCAGCTCTAGAATTAGTTCTTTTCTGTGAGTGCCTCACTGGCTCTGGTCTGCTGTCCCTCTAGTCCACCACCACTTTGAGCATAAAAATCTGAGATTGCTGCTGCATTAATTTGTGTATCCAGGTGCACAATTTAGGTGTAATGTGCCATATACAACATCAGGCCTTGCCAGTATTCCAGTAATCATGCAGGTGTGTGTTCACTCTTGAAATTCTCCAAAATTAATTGGCCTGCCATAATATCATCGGAGTGTTGATGTTATTTTATATGCCTGACTTTGTTGTTTTGATTTTTTTCTGTACAGGTTTTAGGGAATGCAGTGGAAAGAAGTAATTGTTTCCGCTCTTGTCAGCCTTATGACTTTGAAACTTATCCCTTTCTCTTGCTGTGCTAAATCAGCTATAGTGGAGATTGGGTTGCATTTAAATTCCTGTTCAGATCCTCCTGAAGTTAAGAGGTAGGGACTGCTGTTTTTGGTGTGGAACGCAGAGTGGGCAATGATATAAAATACACTGTGTGCCCAACTGTGCATTAGTAGGCTCTGTTTTCACATAGTTTTTTGCATTGACCCTAGAGGGGAGTGCCAGTTTCTGGAAACCCCCAAGATGCAAATATGTTAGTATGTACAGTTGCAGGAAAGTATATTTATAATAACTTCTTTATCCAGAATAATCCCAAACCTCTGCTCCTATAGAAATACAACCACCTTTGGGATGGAACAAAGCTGCCATTCTGCACAGGGTAATGGAACTTTTGGGACAGGAAGTGAAGAATCATTTCTCCATGGAAACTGCAGGGGGAATTCAGGAACTCAGAATGCCGAGTCGGAAGGCATCCAGTACCGGAGGGCTGGGACCCTATGCCCTTGTAAAGTCCATGGAATCTTTCATTGACTAGAAGTTCAGTAGACATGGTCATGGCTTTAGTTTCACAGCTCATCTGAAATGTATCGCCTCTAGCAGCACAGCACCCCCTCGGGTACCAAGATGGGAATAGGTTCAGAACCAACTTATTGCCAAGCTCTCAACATTACCTCCACTTTCCTTGCTGGTGGAGCATCACCTTCTTTCAGAGAGAAAGGGGATTCAGTCTTCACTTCCACATGGTCCTGAGCTCCCCCACCCCATTGTTGTCACTGAATCCAATAACAATCATCCTTGCTTCTGACCTTCACCATGCTGCCTTTCCATTGTGCTTTCTGAAGACTAGTTAGAAGCTACTGCTACTGTTTGTATTAAAAGATGTGATTTGATTTTTTTCCCCTCCAGTTGCAACAGGCTGCAGTGTGTATTTTATTGGACACTGGTGTGTGTATGTGTTTGGTTTTTAATGTGGACACCTTTGTTCTTTGGAACCAAATGCAGGACTGTGACTGGGGTGGACTAGACCCAGAACCCCCTGCTGGAGGCTTAGGTTTCTGCCACCCCAGTCCCAAGAAAGGAGCAGTGGAGCTAAATCCTCCAAGCAGCCTAGGGAGACTCTGCAGGAAACAGCCAGTCGGGGCCCAGGAGGGCCATATTAAAGGAGTTGCAGAGCCAGAAACAATCAGTTCCTTGCAGGAGCCAGGGGAGTGCGGAGGTTGCTCCTGGCTGCAGTGAAGGGAGCTGCAGCACCATGGATAGATCAGTCTTGGCAGTGACCCAGGGGAGCGAGACAGAGCTCCTGGCTGGCTGCTGGGCCTAAACACAGAAGAGTTCTGAGCTAAGGATGAAGCACTGGTGAAGACTGGGGCCACAGGGCAGTGGCCCAAGGAACTGAAGGCAGTTTTGTTGAATAGACATGGCAGAACATGGCTGTTATTCTTAGGGTCTCTGACCTGGAGACCCAGAGTAGTGGACGGGCCCAGGTCCCATCCTATAGGCCACTGGGGAAGTGGCCTACAATTGGCAGCAATAAACCTCCTGAAGGAGATCTGAACTACTTAGTGGCCCAGCTGAAGCGCTGGGGCCAGAACAGACCAAGAGTGAGATCATTGCCTCTACAGGGAAAGCCCTGGGGTACAGGTTAATACATGGGCCAGGACTGTCTAAAGACCACAGACACACACTACCAGAAGGCGCGCTCACGAGCGGTGGGTGTCATGCTATTATAAGGTTGTAAACCTATTGCATGTTGGGTAAATCCACCCCAATATGCCACGACAATAGCCAATTTGTCTGTTTCAAAGTGCTGTTCCTGCCCTAACAGCTACAGAATGACACTGATCCCAATTTACCCCAGTGTCACTTCATAGTAGTAAGTGGATCTGATCCAAATATGAACCCGAGCCATTGTATCGAGGAGAGGATCATTGCAAAGGATGACCATATTGCTTCAATTTCACCACTCTGAAACCTTTGGTTGTTGTTCTGACCCTTCTAGATGTAGTTAGCTCAGTGAGCTTTGCTCATTCAGTGTGTTCAGAGTGGAAAAAAAACAAGCACCAGCATTGCTATTATATGACTGGCTCCAATAACAACCTAAAAATACCTCAAAAGAAATAGACAAATGCTTTAGGTACAAGATTAGGTACTTTAGATTTAGTACTGAAATTTATAGGGGGCATATTTCTTTCTCATCTGCCTACTGGTCATTTTTCAACTCTTCCTCCATCCCCCTTCATGTTTAGAAAGATTGGCTCATTCTTATTTTTCATACAGATATCTAAGACTTTTATAAATCCTGCTTCTCTCTTGGCCTGAGTGATAGCTTTAGGCAGTGAGTTCTGCAGGTTTATCTTGTGTTATGTAATGTAAGTATTGTAATCATTTTACATGTATTGCCTTTAATTGCATTGAATTACCCTTTGTTCTTGAATTATGTAAGATGGAAATAAAGTGGCCATTTACTTTCTCTTTACTATTTATTCATTTATATAGCCTCTGTTATTTGTCCCTTTGCTAACCAGTCACAATTGTCTGTCTTCTCCTATAGAAGTCTCTCCAGGCCTTTAATTACTTTTGTTAAATCCAACTTAAGTTCTATTTTATGATCTTTGATGAGATTTAAGCTCAGGCCTGGGGCTGGGCCTGTGCCCAGAGGTGAGTTTCACCTCTATTTTCAGTCCTATTCCTCTTGTATCTGAACATTTTGTTTACATTTTTCTCCATCACTACCCAGTGAGCTGAGGTTTTCCTTGAGGTGTCCACAATGACTGCAGATCTTTGTGCATATGTCCCACATGACTACAGCTATTTTAGAATCTCGGAAAGTATACCAGTAGTACAAACTACTTCTTCCAATGAGCGTTACTTGTGTCAATACTGAATTCTGTCTACCAACAGCCACCGTGCTGCCCGATGGTTTAGCTCTGTTAAGATCTGCTGAAGCTAATCCTAATTTAGGCCACACTAAATAGTTTTCTCATCTGTAAATTTTGCAACCTCACTATTCATCCTCTTTTCCAAATGGTTAATGCATGAAATCCTTCCTCAGCACAAGTTCATAGACTAAATGACCTCTTGATTTACCTTCCAGCTTTATATTTATATGATTGTATGAAACACAGTAGTCCTAGTACAGATCCTTATGGCACCCCATTATTTACCTTTTGCCTTCTTAAGAATTGATGCATTTAATTCCTAGTCATTATTTGCTGTCTCTTAACCAATTCCTAATCCATGGCAGAACTTTACCGACCACCCCATGAATTTTTAGGTTCCTTAACAGGTTCTTGTGAGAGAGTCTGTCAAATTCTTCTTGAAAATCTGAATATATTAAATTTATAAAAAATAGCAGTGGATGCCAATCCTATGCTCTGGGCATCTGTGCCATCAATTAAAAACACACACAAATAAAACTAAAGGACTGTCCATAAATATAGACTCCAGACATAGAGCTCTGTCAGTGTCAAAATTTCGCCAACATTCTGTAGGGTAAAGACTAATGCAAAAAATTAATGTAGCTTTTCAGAGTATTATGGTCATGAGCACTCTGTAAATACTTGCAGTAGTGAATGGCAAAGGAGGAGAATATTTGTTGTTTTACTACAATACAAATACTTGAGGCTTGTTACCACAATGATCTCCTAACTCTCAGCTGAGTTCAAGCAGCATACAATTTGCTGTCACAGCTTTGTGGACAAAAGGAGAGAGTTTGGGGTAAGTTGGACTCTCCCCTGTCTCTTGCTCTGATCAGCTTTTCACCTGATATTTGCTGTCATTTGATCAAACAGGCTTTCCCCTACTTTCAGGCGAAGGTGAAATCCCAGAGCTGTTGACACTGGAGCTTGTGAAGGGCACCAGCTAAAGAGCTGCATGGAGTGGTTCTGCTTTCAGTCTATTTATTATTGTCCTTGAGGGCACCGGAGAACAAAATGTATTTGCCAAAGTCACAGCTTTGAGAAGGACATTGCCAAATGCTGTAGCATCCCTCACTTTCAGCACGGGGCTAAGAACACCGAGACGTGCAGCACAGTGTTTGTGTTTGTTTTGCATTCTGTTCCACCATTCCTCCTCCTCCTCCGTTTCATTTCCCCTTTCTGCTCTAAAGACACAGCTCTGCCATGCTCTGAAGCACTGGTATGTGCCAGTGGAGTGGAATTGCATCTAGGGTGGGATGCAGAGACAAATTGCTCGGTCATCTGGTCCCATTTCCTCCCCTTTCTTTGCATATGTTTCCCTACCACTTGGTCATCCTCTCCCATTGCATGCTGAAAGCAAGGAAGGGACACTAATGTAACCCACACACCTTCTGGATGTGTTGTTCTGTCCCATCTAGTGGCACCGAGGCCACTTAGAGAGAGTATTGACTTTTAGCTTCTGCAGTAGAAGCAGGGGTGGCCAACCTGTGACTCTGGAGCCACATGCGGCTCTTCAGAAGTTAATATGTGGCTCCTTGTATAGGCACCGATTCCAGGGCTGGAGTTACAGGTGCCAACTTTCCAATGTGCCAGGGTGCTCACTGCTCAACCCCTGGCTCTGCCACAGGCTCTGCCCCCACTCCACCCCTTCTCTCCCCCTCCCCTGAGTCAGCCGTGCCCTCACTCCTCGCCCCCCCCCCCCCCAGCCTCCTGCATGCCATGAAACAGGTGATCTGGAGTGCAGGGAGGGAGTCTGAGAGTGAGGGGGAGTTGCTGATAGGCGGGGCTGCCAGTAGACAGGAAGCGCTGGGGGGGGGGGGTAACTATTGTAGGGAAGGAGACATATTACTGTGGCTCTTTTGCAATGTATGTTGGTATGTTCTGGCTCCTTTTCAGGCATTGGTTGGCCACCACTGTGGCAGAGGCTCATGCACTAAGCTCCCAAGGTCCTGTTAGCAGACCACCAGCAATGCTTCATAGCACTCCAGTGGTCCACTAGATAAGTATATCATTATCTCTGTCATATTCCCCTACATCAACTATCCCTTCAAATCAAATTTTGATCTCTACATTGGACATCTCCTGGCATGGCAGAGCAAACTTGTCTATTCCTGTAGAGTACATTTAAAAACAAAACAAAACAGTAAGCAACAGATTGAATGAAACAGAGAGAAGGATGTCTAGTTCCATCTAATCAAATCCCTTAACACCCCTAAGTGACACCTCTCTCACCCACACATACAGAAAATATATTGCACCAATGCCATTAAGATGGAGCTAAACTAATTTAGCTGCTGGGTTGGGGAGATGGAATACTTTGTTCCTTTTAGCAAAAATATGAGTGGTAAATAATTTTTTAATGTGAAAAAGCTCCCCCTGTTAAAAGGAAATATAAGGAAAGGCCAAATAGTTGGGCTGTTGGATTATATCCACACCTGGACTGATAATGGCTCTTGGCTCTTTGCCTTACTGTGTCTGGGGATCCTCAATTACTAAGAAATCCAGCAATATGAAATTGTCTTCCTGCTCCCAGGTGTGCACAGGTGATTCTTTTCTGTCCAGCTGTTTACTGACCTAATCTAATCTACAGCCTTGAAATGCACAAGACTCTCAGATGCAATGGTTATGGGCATGGTTTAAAAACAGGGAGAGTGCTTAAATCACCACTGCCTTTAGGTGTTTTTGTCCTTTTTTGGATATCTGCCTTTGTGGAAGGTGTATGAACCTTTGTTGAAATCACCTCCCCCCAAGTCATCAAGTGACATCAAGTGGAGACTAACACCACTGTAGAAAATTCAGCACTTGTGGGAGGAGAGGGGGAGGATCCCCACCAGCCAGTGCAGATATGGGATCTGTCAGCTGCCCCCTGGATTAAACGCTTGGGTGTGGGGGTGTAGAAGGGTGCTGTCCACTTGAATAATAACTCTCCTTGATTTCAATAGCTTAGCACCACACCTGGCAATGTTAGTGATCAGTAATAGCAAAAATGATAATTACTAACTCTATTTATGTAGCTAACTACATTTTTCATGCAAAGATCTGAAAGCTCAACAGGCTTCACAAACCAGGGGTTCAGTTCTGACTCTTATAAGCCCAAGTCACATTTTGAAGGGATAATGTCTCTGTAGAGGCCTGAGGAGAAAAAGGAGAGGGGCACCTCAGGTGACCAGATATCCTGCTTTTATTGGGACAGTCCTGATTTGGGGGGCTTTTTCTTATATAGGCTCCTATTACCCCCTTCCCTCTGTCTTGATTTTTTACACTTGCTATCTGGTCACCCTAGTGGCACTCCTTGCTATGCCTGCTTATTAGGTGTAACCAGTGCTTCCCCCACCAGGCCAGCCATCCCAACACAGATAGGACAGGGCCGTGACCCACCCATAAACATCCCATCTAGGGCCATTAGTGCTTCCACTACCTTCTTTGCCCTTCCCGGCACTGGTCCCCTGAGTGAATGCACTGAGAAGGTTTTCCTGCTCATTCTCTCCTCTCCTGTTGCACACCTGGTGTGTATATAAAATATATAGTCATTTCATCTGCCACTGCAATGCAGCCAGCCCTGGGGTGAAAGAGAGCATCTGTTTAATAGCGCACAGCAACACTTCATAGCAGTTAAGTGGAGAATAATACCAGGCCCATTTAAAACTGCAGGGGGGAGGTTAGGGATGCAGACTGTAATTACCCTGGTTGGAAATGGGCCAGCATGCCCTAACTCTTGCAAAAAGCCCCGTGGATCTTTCTGGACAATAAGTGGTCAGGCGCATGTGCTTTTATGTTTCATCTGTAAGACCAATCACCTTGTTTCCTGGTCCTTCTAGGAACATGTTGATCCTGACAGATCCAGTCCCTGATTAATTCCATCAGGTTTGGGCATACCACGTCAGACAGACGAGTTGCAACTTGTCTAACTATGGGAAGCAGATGGTTAGAGGCTTGTCAACGGCACCATTATGATCATCCTATGTTGCAAAACTAAGTTAATGGGCTGTTGCCACGAAAATTAATTGCTGTATGCTGTTGTAATGTCTCCGGAGAAGCAAGTGAAGGCTACGCCCAGTTCTCACTATGTCTCTGGTTACCAGGCTGGTGAATATTGCTCACTAACTCCATGTAAATCACTAACATCCTGGTGCATTGAGGTAACCAGGCCCCATCGACCTGGCTCTCAAGTGGAGCGATGGGAAGAGGATCCCATTGTTTAGAACTGGCTGGTGAGATGACATTTCCCTCCATTATTTTGAATTCATTGCCCCATTGTTTCATTCTTCTTTTCTTTCCTTTGGAAGCTTATCAAAGAGCTGTGGAAGTGATCACTGAATGTCTGTTATTTATGGGAAACCAGTGCACTCACAGATTGAGATCAGCACAGTATGATATTAATAAATGGTCGGTTACTCATGAATGTGGAAGCCTGCTGTCTTATCAGTGAAACATTAGCCATGCATCAGTGCAGCTGAGATCTCAGTTCTCTGGTATTGACTGGGACCACAAAGAACTCTCAGAATGAAACCCCATGACAGGAAAACTCAGCTGGTATTGGCTTTTCTTACAAACTCGGGGTGGGCTTGCAAATCTTCTACCAAACCCAAGCTGTTTAATGAGGGGGAACCCAAGCTTAGCTTCGTGTGGAGAATGTATTCAGGCCTATTCTTGGGCACTGTGGGATGGGGTGTATCACATCCTGACCTAGTCTTGGGTCACATGGGCTTAGCCAGGCCTAAACTCAGGAGATGCCACTTGGGCCTAATCTTCGTGGAGGAAGCTCCTTTTGGGCCTAGTCTCTGGGGGAACCCTACCTGATCCATGTTTTCCAGCGGAAATTGTGTGAAGCTTCATGGTTTTACACAGCTGTAGCATTAGGTCCCTTTTAAACCATTTATTTTTGGGTGATCTATCTATCTGAGGTATTTCTATAACTCCAGTAACCATAGTGTCTGAGGACCTCACACTCTTTTTAACCTATTCTGTAGGGCAGGGAAGTTTTATTTTCATTTCACAGATGTGGAACAGAGACACTAAATGACTTTCCCAAGGTCACACAGCAAGTCTGGCAGACCAGAGAATTGAGTCCAGCAGCTCTCGCAAGGCTAGTGCCCCAACCACTGGACCATCCATCCTCTGTAGGATAGTGTGATGGATGGCTGCTTAAAGGGACTATGCAGAGACCAACAAACTCATTGTTTGTGACCCAAACCAGGATAGAGAATGTCTCCACAGAAGCGAAAAGAGAATGAATTGTCCCACCATGCTTCTGACCCAAACCGCATTGCCTCACTCACTATAAGGGTTATACTAAGCTGGAGAGATAAGGGTTCGGCTTTGAATCATTTTATCAGAGAATGGGGACCATCACCTGCTGGGTTCAATTGTACTGGGTGTGAGGGAAGGAGTCCTCAGCTAGGAAAATCTGAGTTTCAGCCTGCTCTAATCGAAGCGTCAGAGGTTGAGTGAATGGGGAGAGGCTGGGGGCTTAGAACGAGAAATCATATGCAGGACAGAAGTCGTCCAACGCCAGGTAGAGTTTAGACAGGGTCACGGGGTGATGAGTGGGTTCTTTTATCCAAGGAAAGTGTGGACAAAGTGATGAAACAGTTCAGATGGAGGCAGATCGCCCGGCTGTGGTGCAGAAGTATAAGAAAATCACTCTATGACATGATGACTTTGCTCACTCCACTTAAGTGTCTTGGGCTCCATCAGCAACAGTGAATTTGAAAAGTGTGCAGGAGGGCAGCAAATGGGATATGAGAGGCTAAGTGTCCTGAGCTAACAGGACAGGCTAAAAATAAAAGCAAAGTCTTTATAGCCTATGAAGAAGAAGGAGAGGCCATTAAGAGGGGGGGTTAATTGAGTGTAAAATCCTAAATGGTATAGATAATACCAAGGCATGTCACTGTGTGCAGGCCAGTTCAGAGGAGAGGACAAGTAGCAGAAAGAAAAATTTGTACAGCTCAGCTCCTCTGCCAGGGTTTATTCACCCAAAAAATTCACAAGTGTCGGGGGCTGCTAGCAGCAAGAAGAGGGAGGCAATACACAAGTCCAAGGAGTAATAAGGCATCCCAGGGAAACAGAGCACCTGTTATATCTTGAATAGATAGATGAATGGATGGATGACCTTGTTATGATGTAGTTGTCCCCCAATGTGATTTGGTTAAATGACTAGAGCGGAGATGACCTCCGGTGTTGTAATTGAGTCAGATAATTGGCCTAAAATCTTGAATGGACATTAGGACATGACAAAGTCTCTAGTCCCTCTGTGCAACCCAGTTATAATATAGTGTAGCCTAAACTAAAAATTTAAACCATGCTGTGACTACCTCCTGTGGTATGTTTATATGTGGGAGACAGAGCCTGAGCCTCTCAGTCCCCCTGGTGGATGGGTAATTATTCTCCTCAGTGCTACAGACTGGGACACTGAGATACAGAGCAGAAAAGTGACTGGTCAAGGGTACACAGTGAGTCCGTAGTAGATAGCACAACAAGGTCAGACAATAGTCACTGGACCCTTGTGTGATAGGTTGGACCACCCTTTCGGGGTGCCACCTGATGTGCTGTGGTCTCATTGAGCCTGCTCTTTCCACCATCTTGAGTTTCTTCACCCTGTTCTTGCTGTGCTAGGCTCTCAAGTCTTCTCCAGCACAAACATAGTTAAGGCCACACCCACCTGATATGAATTGCACAAACTGGGTTTTGAAATAAACAAGAAATAAGTTTAACTACAAAAGGTAAATTTTAAATGATTATAAGGGATAGCAAACAGAACAAAGCAGATCACTGAGCAAATAAAACAAAACACGCAAACTAAACTTAAAACACTCAAGAAACAGGTTAAAAATGTAATTTCTCACCCTCGATATTGTTTTAGGCAGCTTGCAGAGTTTCTGTAGTTTAAGTTCCTGTTATTTCTCTTTAAAGACTGGACCCCTGTCTCAGCCTGGACTCAGTCCCTGCCTTTCCCTTCAGGTGTTTTTAGCAATCTTCCTTCTTGGACAGGGAGAATGGAGAAGAGTCTTGATTGCCTTACTTCCCAGCCTTACGTAGAATTTACATAAGGTGTGAATCTTTTATTTCTGACCCATCACCCCTTCTTAATGGAAAACACTGAAAGCCCAAGATGGGGGGTGGGGGGGTGTCTAGTGCCAAGTAACACGATCGCCTGACCCTGTAGTGTCAAAGCAGCAACCTCAGGGGGAGCTTCTCAGGAAGGTGAGAGATTAGTATCTTCCAAGTCTTATTGTTCTTCCTGATGGCCCACTGATGCTGGTTGCCTACTGTCTGGTGGGTATTTCCCAAGTACACACACAGTTATAATTGTTACTAGTCAGTATTCCTAACTTCAGATACAGAAATGATGCATGCATACAAATTGGATAAACACCTTTAGCAGATTGTAACCTTTTCCGTGATACCACACATGACCCATCTTGCATGAAACATCTTAGTTATGCCATATTTATACCCTAAAATATTCTATGAAGAATATCAGGTGTAATGTCACACCTTGTACATCTCAGAAGGTATGCAGTGTCTCATGTTACATCTGCTTTGCATCTACCTCTGCCACCATTGTTCCAAAGGCCTGGTCAAAAGCAGAGGAGGAAGCTTTTTGGGAGATTACAGGCTTGTGTGGTCAAGAGGCATGAGTTAGGAAGACCTCGCATTATCTTCCAATTGATGCTGCTGCCTCACCGGGTAACTCTAGCTCACCCCTTCTCCAGAGTACACCCTGCAAGCCGGCTGACCTACAGTACTTTAGTCATCAGCTGATGAAGTGGGAGCAAGAGCGTTGCTTTAGACAGGGGCAGGTTCTAGCCTTTTGCCCTGTGCAGCATCAAGCAGCTATAAAGCTAGCATAACCAGCTCCCGGGGAATTCTCCTTGAGTCGAGACAATGCACTGATAGCTTGGAGCCACCATACTGTTTCTATGCCACTGCCTCCTCTTTCTGGGCCATAAATGCAAAGTAAAGGGGTTGCACTCTACCTAGTCCAGGCTGCTGGAATGAGCAGTTAGGCCCTGTCACAGCAGCCTTCAGGCTGCCCAATCTTACCAGACTGGTTTCTGGTCTGCTTCAGAATTAAGGAGCTGCAAAGGGAGCATACAGCCACTTGGGCCTTTTTCCCCATGTCACAGTTCAGAACCTCTGCACCTGTATTTCTGCTTTGGGGCCCAGCAAAGGCACCCACGCTCAGGCTTCCAGCTTCTCAGCCATTGCCTTTCTGGGTGAAGACTCAACTGTCTTTCCCTTCTGACCGGGGTATTTCCAAGTTGCATAGTTCCCTGATTTTGCTGTGTTGTTATTCCCAGCGGAGACAGGTTGCCCAAGGACACATACTTGCTATTTCTACAGAGACGGTTAACAGGTGCCATTGCTACAGCTATAAGTTACCACACAGTACTCTCTCTACTTAAGCCTATTTTATTCTGAAGGTGAAACTCATTATGGAAAAACATATTTAAAACAATAAAAGAGCCTACATGCGAATAAACTTACCAGAGTTCACTGTAACATGGCAGGAGTCATCCTTCAACTCTCCACCACATGTGATTCCCGGGGGTTAGATGTTCATCACACCTTCAGCTCAGAACAAGCACCCAATCTTGAGCCTTTGGTAGACCCAGTCCTTCCATCCCTCTCCGAAGAACTGGGGCTTGCTGTACACCAGCAGGTCTTGTCTATTTGCTGGATCAGGAAGAAGGCCATGAGTCAGTTTAAAACCAGGCTATTTATCCAAAAACCCTTTCTTACTCTGTCAGTCCCTGGAAAATCCTGTCTGAACTGGTATATGCGCCCCTCTCAGGAGGGGTGGCTTCAAAGGGTGATCATGGAGGAAATAGTAGCATCCCCTGTCCCTACTGGAGATGATACATACAATGCCACAGTAACACATACACAATTGCATTTTTAATTCAATGTACCCAAAGGGTATTAATCCTGATTCAATAACGTTTATCGTAATTTCATATGTTTTATTTGGGATGTTGCAAGATATTGTTTGTCACACCCCACTCCTGAGCTTCAGCCAGCACACAGCTCAGTATCTGACATGGCTCGTTATCTAGGCCAAGGATGGAAACAAACACACATTAACTCTCTGTCCAAGAGGCTCTTATACACAACTACTCTGGCCTAATTTCAGTTTTATCCTATTAACATATGTAATGCTCAAGATGCCAGGCACCCAAGGTTCAGGGCGATAAGGTGTAGGGATGTGGCAGCCCAATCTCAGTAAAACCGATCCCAAACTCTGGCCCAAAGTCATACACATACCAAAGCCACTTGAGTTTTGAAAAAGTTGTTTCCCTCACTACTCTGTATTCCCTAATTTTGCCCCAAAAGGGGACGTGTCCTTTCAACATTTGGGGTTGACAGTATTACTGATGGCTGTTAAACGTAACATGGTCACCACTCTGAGGCAGCTAGAGTGTAAATAAGGAAAGACATACACAAGACAAGGTAAAGGACAACTACTCAGGAAAGGAAGGGGACTATTAATAATGAGACAAAGGGAGGAGGGTATTAGAAGGGGATTTAGAGAGGAGAGAGGGCCCTTGGTGAATGAAGATTAGTACAGTAACACCTCTTTCTCATGTTTACAACTAGGTTCTTTGTGTAGAGGCAGAAGTTGTCTGGGTTATAATATTGTTTGAGAAATGCCCTCTGAAACTTTTTATGCAATCTGTAAAGATTTGCCAAGCTCCCCGCTTAGAAAATAATAATAAAACAATAGACACTGAAAAAATGTAGAAATAAGAACAAAACAGCCCTCAAAATGTTGTTTAACTTTTCCACCTCCTCTGGGATTCAGCTGCTGATTTCACTCCAAATTTAGCTGCTATTGCTCTGAGCTAAACTTTCCATTTATATGAGAAAAAATAGCGTCAGGAGGATTACAAACACCTCTGCTTTTGATTTTTAATAAAAAGCGAACATTTACCTCTGAACAGTAGCATCAAGAAAGAGAATTAAACCTGAGGAGAGCTGGCTGACCTTTGTGAGGTGCAGTTTCAGGGGGAGGAAGGAGTATTTTATGTGTGCACACGCGTGTATATACACTCCCTCATCATCACCCATGCATTCGTATTTGCTGAAATAAGCACATACTCCTACATACATTGAAAGAGGCATATGCACAGGTGCATAGTGCATGCACACATTACCTCTCTCTCTCATGGATACACAACCACACACACCAATACTTCCAGGGGTGCAGGAACAATTTGTATTCTGGGGGTGAAGAGAGCCACTGAACCCAACTATAAACCCTGAATATGATGGAAACCACTTCAAGCCAGAGGGGTATGGCAGCCCCAGCACCACTAGTTCCGGTGCCCATGCACACCTCTCTCTCTCTCTCTTTCTCTCACTGCAAACACACGGGCATACACACGCACAGAATCGCCAGCCCCAAGAATTCAAAAATTATGAGCCAGGCTACCTAGAAAAAATAAATTGTCTTAAAAATCCTGAGACTTCAAACTAACACTACATTTCGGATTCTTTTTATTTGCTGTCTGTATTTCAGTATTTAGGGTGCACATTTTCCAGCTTTCCTCTGAAACTACGAAGGCTAGAAACTAACACCCCCCTCCCCCCCACACACACTTTTTTTTCCAAATGGAAACTCAGATTGTCTTATAGTCAATTGACTCCAGTATCTCGGACTTAAATAAAAACACCAAATACTGTGATATTTCTGATAAAATCCAAAGAGTAGGCAACAGGGATGGAAGCTATATGTACAGTAGAAATCTTTGCACTGACTCCACTACTGGTATAGACAGGAAAAGCCCTTGTATAGCCTATGTACTGGTATTTTTACTTCTGTCATCAACCCTGCCAGCAGGAGTTCTAAATGATACAGTGGTGTAACCTCACTCCCAGCCCTCACTAGTGCTCAGCCTACACTCTTGTTCCCACCATTATTACCAGTGGTAAAGCTGCACTTCTGAGTTTTCCCAGGAAAGGGTCGTATACACAAGGCAAAAAGACCCCCACAATTTCTCTGACACAGAAATACATGCATGTTAGCTAAACGTCGTCTTTGAAAAAAAATTTTTTTTTTCCATTTTGATATGTTTCAAACCTCTGTAGTGCTGGTAAAAAGACTGTGTGACTTGATTTGCAATGGTAATATTGAGAATCATGGTAGTGATTCAATCCATGCTAGAACAGAGGTTGCATTGTTTCCATCTCAACAGGACTGAACTTGGTGGGGGAACCTAGGGTAATTGAGTGTTCTAACAATATCAAGCTCTGGAGCCTTTTTTTTTCTGTGTGTTTTTGTGCAGACTTAATCAGTCTAATTACATCAGATGTTCAAATTAGTTTAATGTTACTTATGGAGAAGTGGGCATTTAAAAAATAGGAGCCTTCATCATCATCATCATCTCCTTTTGTTGTTGTTACTGATGAAGCAAAACATACAGGGAAATTAACAGTGAGTGTATTGAAATTAAGCATGCATTTTAGATTCTGGCACAGACTATGGACCAGATTTCTGAACTTTATAACGCTTATGTTCATTTTTAAAAAATAATTTATTTTTGCCTGCAATGTTCAATAATATATTTCTCTTGCGTTTAGGCAACAATAGGGGAGACCCTGTGTCGCCAATATAAGAGTTGTAAATTGCTAGCATAATGAGCAGACTGCATTAGTCTAGTGGATACAGTGTTTGCCTTGTATTGCAAAGGCAGGCAGTGAGTTCAAATCCCACCAGGGGTTCTGGTTTTTATTAGAAATGCTTGGTATCTTTTATTGTGTGTGTCAAATGGATCACTACACTTTCAGCACTTCATTATCTTTATCATCCAAAAATATGCTGCTTTTAATGAAAATATTAAAATAACTCTCTTTGTTCAAGGAGCAAACCATAATATAGGCCCCGATCCTGCGAGATGCAAAATGCCCTCAACTCCCCTCCCTCTCCCATTGCAGTGAAAGGTATTCAGCACCTCAGAGGAAGTGTTCAGCACCTTCCAAGATAAAGTCCCATAGCGTGTTAAGGCTGATTTTTATGAAGGGTGGCATTCAAGTGGAACGGGCTATGAATTAAAGAACGCAATTCTTTTTAAAGTCCATAGCCTATGAGACAAATTCAGCTGTGAGTTAATCTTGTGTAATATTGAAGTAAGTTCACTGACTACAACAGAGTTTCTCTGCCTTTCAGATGGTGTAATTAAGAGCAGAATCAGGCCCGTTATGTTCTATTTTTCATTCTTAATTTAGTCCTTATAATTTTCAGTGTTTCTCTTGCAGTGGTGGAACAATAGGGGAGCCCTCCTGTGACTAATTTAACACCTGTAATTTCCTCCAGACAGGAAACAAAGATTGTGTAGTCTAGTGGCTAAAGCCTGTGCCTCATTCTGTGAGCACAGCGAATTCAAATTCTATTGATGTTCTTCATCTTTCACTACAGTCGCTGCTAATTTGTTTCCAACCATGCAGAGACATATTAATTAATTCTTACTACTTTTGTACAGCAAAACCAAAATCTGTTTGTTCCAAAACATTTCCTGTGTACGGCAAAATTTTGGAATGCTCTTAGGTGACTTAGGTGCCTAAATCTTCTTGACTTTAAACTCCTAAATCACTCACGTGCTTTAGAAAATGTTACTCATTAGCCCTAAAATACTTTGAATTCTGACGGATCTTACTTGAACGTAGGAAGAGGCAGAGTCCAAACATATATGAAGTACTCACAGTTAGTCCTGTGATACATTGCATAGGATATTTATTTATGTTAAGGAAAGACTTTGAAGTTTAATAATACTAATAATCTGCCAGAGTTTATGCTTCCGTGGGAGACACCCACTTGCTGTTAAGGATTGTGGGTATAGTGGAATAAGAAATTCCCTATACTAAGTAACACTGTAATAAGGATTACCGCTAGAGGGCACCCAGTATACTACGGACCTATAATGCTCTGCTATAATAAACTGAATTTAGTATTAGTTCTTCTATGAAGGGGAGGGGAAAAGTACATTTCCAGTGTCATTCTTGAATGATCTCAGTCTTGCTATTGGACTGATACTTATTTTTGAAATTGCCTGATTTCATTTTGCTTGAGAAATTGGTTCATTTTGAAGGATTAAAGTTCAGAGTGATTTGGAAGTTTTAATTTTCAGATTGTGCAAACATTTTCATCAATTTGCAGCATGAGCCCATAAGTTCTCTGATTTGCTTCAAACTGGCATAAGATTTGTTCTAAAGGTTTGGGATTCTTCTGATGAACCTATGTAGAGTTTCAAGTTTGTAAGGAAGCGTGAAAGCAGCCAATTTTTGGCTAGTTTTTGCATTTTGTTGCAAACTCTACATGTGTTTGTAATAGCCTAAGCCTTGCCTGCTTAAGGCTTGCTACTGAATAGAGCTGTTCAAAAGACAGTACAGAATTTTAGGAACAATGTTCATTGAAAATTTCCTCCTGTTTTTTTGTTTTTTTTTTCATTGAAATAACCAATTTGGGAAATATTCAATCACCCTTAGACCTGAATTATCAGAAGTGAATTGGCCCCAGGGGCTAAAGTTGCAACTGCCATTGAAAAATAGCAATGAACTCTGGTGCACAAGGTGTGGTATAGTACTCACAATGTCGAAATATCACGTATCACTAACCAGTAGGGACATGGAGACTGAGCTCCCACGGCATCCCTAACTACTCCTTCCAGGGCAGGCTTGAGGCATATCGGTGGAGGTTAGCATGGGGGAAGTTTGCCTTGCTACTGCCTGTGTTCAGTGCAGCAAGAAAGTCAGCCACCAGCACTGAAATTCATTAAAAATATATATGCTGTATATGATCAATAGGAACAATACAAATGTGGGCAGCAGTCCTTCTATGGTGTAAGGGCTATTGAGCGCTGGGCTCCTTTAACATCACAGCTGATCAAATTGAAAATAATTCCTCTCATGCAGTGATGCCCTTGCTTTGTTTCTCTCATTCCCCTTGTTCTGCTGTTGTTCCACAGCCAGCCCCAGCCCCACCCACAGCCCAAAGTGTCTGCCGTGTGTCTTCATTTCCTCCTCATAGATCCAGCCTGTCCTGGCCAATTTTCTCTTCTGGCTGGTGTCAGCAGCCCATGTCCTTGTCGTTGCTTTGCTGAATTAAAAATTAAACCATGTTGGATGAGAGCAAAGGAAGGTTTTTTTCAGGTTATCGACAGACTATTGACAGGCCTCCATCTTGCTGCCTCCCATCCCAGCCAAGGAGAGGAGACTCTGAAGCTAGGTCAGTTCAGCAAGAGTCCTGGTTAGTCTCCCTTGTGGTGACACAGATGTGCTAGCCGTGATTGTTCTTTCCCCAGGAGGACTGTGCATGTGTTTGCACCTGTGTTTTCATGAATGCACTATATATGTGCAGTTTCACACATGCTGTGGGTGTGAGCTTATGGATCTGTACGAATGCTAGGGGTGCACTGGCCCAGTGTGTTTTGGATCCTGAAATAACAGCCTGTTTGGGAAATGGCCTTAATGTTTGGCTGTGAACAGTTTTTAATGTTTATCCTTAGCTGGCTAGAGCAAGTTTAGCTGCACGATTGTTGGCTGTAACATGGGTGCTAACGTTTCTAGCATACATGCACTGAGAGGTAGCTAAGGCTTTCAGCTCTGCAGACTTGGAGTGAAATAAGATCACATATGAAGATGTGGATGACACCCAAGTCTTAGGGGGATGTTTGCCCACAATACAAAACCAGGGCGCAAATCAACACGATAGGCAGTCTGTGCTCAGGAGAAGCCCTGGACTGAGATAGCAAGCGATGATGCAGGCTTGCGGTGTGTAAGAGTCTGTTACCCCAGCCCTGTGCTCTCGAGTACAAAAGCTGGGACTCTTTACTAGCCAAACCACTCAACTAAGCTGTTTCCCAGCCAAATTAAGTCCTACACCCATAGACTTCCCCCCTTTTTACCAGTGGGGTTCTGTGGGTTCCACAGCTGCCACCATCTGGGTGTACTTCCAAAACCTTCGAGGGGCCCCCGGACTTCCCCTTTACCCTAACTTTGTCCCCCTCCCTGGGAGCCAAAGTCAGACACCTGAAGGCTGCTTCCCCTCCCCCTTCACCCTTCCCGGCTGAAGGCAGAAGCAGACTTCCCCTAACCCTGTCTCCCTCCCCGAGAGCCAGAGCCAGACACCTGGGGGCTATTCACCTACCCCCCCCATCTCTCTTCTAGTTGAAGAGACAGGCACCGCTCCTCAGCTGATAACCTGAGCTGATCTGTTTACCCAGTGGCGTCGCTAGGGTTGGTGTCACCCGGTGCGGTAAACTCACGGTGTCACCCCCCGCACCCGCCTAGCTACACGCGCCGATGGTGCACCCCCCGCACCCCCCGCAGCCGCACCCCCCGCACCCGCCTAGCTACGCGCGCCGATGGTGCACCCCCCGCACCCGCACCTACCTAGCTACGTGCGCCGATGGTGTCACCCGGTGCGGTCCGCACCCCCCGCACCCGCCTAGCTACGCCAGTGTGTTTACCTACTCCCTTCCCTTCTCCCTTCCCAGACTGGAAGCAGAGAAAACCTTAAGGGAAGTAAACCACACGTTTTATAACTAACAAGATTTAATAAAGAAAAAGATTAAAACAGAGATACAGTACACTTCACAATCTGGGGTTCTCTACCTCCCTTCTAAAACGGAAAGAGACACCCCAAATGGCACAGGCTTTATATATCAAAGATCACTTACATCAGCTAAAAGTAGAAATATAAGAAGGAAATGCTGAGTCATCTCCACAGCTAGAGATGCTCACGAACTTTGGCCCCTGCCGCATGGCTAGCCAAAACGAAACTGAACTAAAACCCCTCCCTCCCTCATGGCAGGGAGATTTTACGTCACTTGTCTCAGATGACATTAACCCTCTACAGGCAGAGTATTACTCTCCAGCCTTTTACACTTATGACACGGTATGTTGTCATTGCTGTCATGTGGCTCAGAATTTGAATAGCAGTGGTTGCTGCAGGTCCGGATTACAATGCCTTGGCAGAGCTAGGGACTGGTCTAGAGTTGAAAGAGGTTGTTACCGGCCATGATTGAGATGTATTGACATAGCTGTGTAGGTGAAGCTCACACACTCACTTCTCACATGATGCTTCTCTGTAGCCAGTCCTATCAGAGAAGCTTAAGACAAACAAATTCCCCTACCAATGAAAGTAAACACAGAGGTAGTGCCCCCTAATGAGCTTGCACCCTCAATGTGTTCCCTTTAGGGAACAAGTCTGTGTGGCACTCTTACTCACAGCTCTGGGGGGCTGGGAGTTGAACTAGGACTAGAGGAAACCTCTTGCACCAAAGCAGATAACTTGCAGTGTTGGAACATGACGACCTCAAACGTCCTTGCTTATCGAACGGGGGGTGGGGTGGGGTGGGGGGAAGGACGAGGGAGAAAACCCAGTTTGAGTAGATAAAGATGTTTTACGTGATTTACAGTCTGACCTTAAAATGTTCTTGCCAGTGCATTTGAAGAAAGAGGAGGAGAAGCTTCCAGACGAGCTGAGGTTTTTCTTCTTATCAGAAGGGTTAAAATAAAATGCTTTCCCTGCTGCCCCTTTTTCTCAGCTCCTCTGGTTGATAAAAGAAAGATCTGTTTTTATCACATGAAGCAATAAGGAAATTCCCAGGGACCAGGAAAAATTTCCTCCCTGCAGATGGGTAGGGTGGTAGAGCAGAGTGCTTTGCGTTTTCAAGGGAGCGGGGAAATGTCTGTGTTTCCTCTATGGTATTGAGGTTCACATTCCCACCTAGGCCACTGACTTGCAGAGTCACTTCCCCATTTGGGGCCTCAGCTTTCCCTTCAAAAAATGGGGATAATGATGATGAGCAGAATGGGCTGGGAAATGCCAGAAATAGAGCAGGAGAATGCCATGGCTCTGCATCCCCGCACTTCTACTCTGCTCTAGTGAATCTAAAAATGGCATGATGGGGTTCCACTTCCACCGTGGTTATGACTCCAAAGCAAATATGCTCCATTTGTAGATAAAAGCTGTTTCTTTCTAACTCCCTGAGCCACAACCTCAGCCTGGGATTTGAAAGTCAAGCTGAGCATCATCATGATACTTCAGTATCATCAACAATGAAGGCTCGGGAGTCGGAGCTTAGTTAACTATTCCGTTGCAGGTGCGCACAGTAGAATAGACTGCAGATCTCAGAGCTGTGCTGGTTTCTGCATGGCTAACCAGAGAAAAGAGCAGCAAATGCATATCGTAGGTAAATGAACAGCTCTGACCAAGCAAACCAGAGCTGGAGAGTTAGAAAGCAGCACTCTTGCACAGTCACGTTTCAGAGTAGAACTGCATGGGACAGGAGCTGTGGCCGCGAAGGCTCTTTTGGGGAGAAACGTGATTATGTGAGGGGCTGAAGAGGAGACTAGTGCTAGAGAAACCAAGAGTGAGGTAAGGATGAGAGAGAGAAAAGGTCTGTGTGGGTTAGCTCTCACAAACAAACCCATGAAAGATTGAAAAGCAATTTTCGGCTGGACCCTGCCATAAACAGTGAGCCAGTGGAGGTGTTTGATAATGTGACCGGTGTGATGTGACGGTGCTTCTTTGTAAATGGGAGTGCACCAGAAGGAGTCTGGAGAGCAGGGCCTCAGGGTGTCCATGGAGATGAGCCATTTTGTCCTGGTAGTTGCTTTGAAATATCGGATTTAAATGTAATGTTAGGGACGAATTTGGCCCCTGAATCATGTTACAGTCTTGCTCTGTTCAAGCCAAAACAAATGTAGAGGAGCTGTCGTAAGTGTGCCTGGTTCTGCTCAGCTGGATCTGAGAGCAGCCGTCTCTAAGTCCAGTTGCCGGCGTGTGCGTGCTGCTCAGTCACAGCCAGCTCTCCTTCACCTCCCTGCCGTACTGGTGTGATGAAAACACACCTGGAACTTAGGAGTCTAAATAATGGTCTCAAGATCCCCATGAAGAGCTTGGTAATATTTACTGAGCCCAACGGCTTCATTCTCCTCTGTGCCTGCTGCATTAATGGCTGGCTGCAAGGAGCGGGAGAAGGGATGAAGGATCGCTGAGAAGGGCCCAGGCGACGTGGCTAACGGATGGCCTTATTAGAGACGCTTTCCTAGGGCCTAAGCAGAGCCTTTTTGTCTGAGTCTGCAAGAAGTGGGTCATTTTGCTAGGCTGTCAGGCCCCAGCACTCACTTGAGAGGTAGCTGCAACTGCAGCAGGCTGCTGATTTCTTTCTGAGTTTTTTGGCTAGGGCAGGCGATGGGCCTCAGCAGCTCTGAGGAGAGGGCAGAATAACCCCAGCAGAGACCAGGTTAGGGACAGGTTACATGGATTCCTTCTGAGAAACACAGACCCAAACCCCTGAAAATCTCACATCCAGTGTAGAACTTTCTGAGATTTGCAAAAAAAAAAATATTAAAAAATTGCCAATTGCCCGCTTTATTTTTCATTGTCACACATCTCTCTGTGTGTCCTGATTCTGTCTGCAAAGGAGGAGGCATCAGGGATGGCTAAGGTGGGCCCTGGTGAGAGCTGCCATCTGTCTGTGTAATCTATTGATGCGTTTTTGGAAACCCAGTGCTCCATGTGTGTTACAGCTCCCCTTTGTGTCCAGTCATTAGAAGATATGAGTCTGTTATCGCCCTACCTAGGCAGCATTAGCGTAAGCTGTTGCAGCTCATGGTTTTAGCCTGGATGGTCCATGGTTCTACCCTGCTGTGTTCACCAGAGTAGTGGTTATCACATTTATATTCTGCTCGCCATCGTACTAATGAATCATCCTATGAGAAGCACCCTCGTGCTGCAGGCAGCAGTGCCAGGATGCCACAAGAGAGACTACCCAAAGGTGAAAGGGGGCAGATATTTCCAGCCCAGTGACAAGTCACTTGAATCCCACCTCAGAGCCATTCTCACAAGATTTTACAGCCCAAGTTTTCAAAACCTGACGGTTTCAGTTACTTCAGAATTAACGTTCACATTTTGTGTTGCTTTTCCAAACTCAAGCATTGATTCCTCTGTGGTTCGCCTCTCTTTAGGTGATAGACCCATGCTATAACCACTGCTGGAAAACTAAGCATAGTTTAATCAATAGGACTTGTAGCCCAGCTGATTTAAGGCAGAGCAAGCCCTGGACGAACTGTAACCTAAGGAGGCTGGGAGCTGCTTTAGTGTTTCATAGCCTTAGGGGAGGCAAGTCCAGCAAGTGCATTGCACCTTGGGCATCAGTGTCGCAGTCAGGACACCAGAAGTAGCTGAAAAAGATACAGGGAGAGAGAGAGAAAATGAGCTAAATTCACCTTGAGTGGAAGTTCGGTGAGTTTAGTGTCATTGCGCCAGAGGTGAATTTGGCCCAATAGGCTGGCATATAGTGTCACAAGATAATTTTCAGCGGATTACGTGGATCCTGGTGGATGCTTGTTGTAAAGAAGATAAAGGGGAGATAGCCACTAGAACAAAATATATTATAAACATAGGAGGCATCGCGTTATTGGACTTTTCTGGTGAGGTAGCAACAAGGAAACAAAACACGAAAGCCCAGCTATTGATCCTGAGTATATTCTCCACCATCTAACCCTGCAGGTGAACTGTAGAAGGAAAGGTCTCAGGTGCCGGGGGCTCAGGGAAGTTGGGGAAGGCTAGTTTCTGTAGATTTCACCTCCCCCACCCTTCCAACACCTCAAGGACCTTTTAGGTTTGGGAGTTATACGTACTGCTTGGGAAGATTCATTCATCAGCAGGACTGTACCCCAGAACTTTGAGGGCATTGTTAAATGAACAGTTGCAATCTTTAGCCATAGGTAAGGCTACATTTATGTCATGGAGGTCATGGAATCCGTGACTTCCAGACACCTCCATCACATTCTCTGCTTCAGTGGGGCAGTGAGTGAGGCCCTGGCAGGGTTGCAACAACAGGCAATAGCAGTGACAAAGGGCCCCCTGCAAAGTTCTAGCAACAGGTGACAGATTCCTGGGGGGCAGGAAGGAAGCCACCTCAGGTGAGCGGCAGCGGGGTGGGTGGTGGGTGTCCCACTTTCTCTTTGGGAAATATGGTCACCCCACAGCTCCCCGCTACCAGGAGCCACAGCAGCAAAAGTCACAGACAGCTCATGGCTTCTGTCAATTTTTGTGTATTGCCCCCGACCTGTCCATGACTTTTACTAAAAATAACCATTACAAAAATCTTAGCCTTTGCCATAGGGCACACATCTGATATTTACGTTGATGAATCCTTTCCCCAAATCTCCATATATAGGAACATAGAAGTTGCCTTTCTAAATCAGACTAGTCCAGTATTCTGTCTCCAGCAGCTGCCATGATCAGATGTTTCAGAGGAAGGAATAGACAATTATGAAATAATCTGTCACTGGGGTAAATTGACGTATGCCCTGAAACATAAGGTTTATAGTCCTTATAAAAGTAGTAGATGATATTCTTATTATATATACTGTACTTGTATGTCTCTTTTTTTCAGTCTACTAAGCATTTTGCCTCAATATTGGCATGTGGCAGTGAGTTTCAGAAGTTAATTTTACATGATGTGAAAAAGCATTTCTTTTTCTCAAAAAGTTTCAGATGTGTTGCCTGGTATGTGGAGAGTGTATAGAGGGGGTGAAAATGGGAAGAGGTATTATTGTAAAAGAAAAGATGATTGATTACTGGATCCTAAAAGTAATCAGCTATATATTGCTGGTTATTTCCTTGTAGCAGTATTGGATTAATGGTTGCTTTTAAATTGTTGGGTTTTTTTTTATCGTGGGAGTAACATGCTGAGTGCATGGCTCAGTTGAGACAGAAATAAGGATTGCCAAGTCATACTTCCTTGGTTTATATTCTTGTCAGGTTTCATAAGCTAGGAAAAGGAGAATTTGACTCTGAGACCAGAGGCTTTCCGTGAATAAAAATAAAATAATCTTGAGATCTTTGGTGGTGGGGGCCAGAATTTTTAAAAATTCTCAGAACTCTCAGGTGGGTCAGATTTTCCAAGGGGCTCAGCTCCAAGTTAGATGCCTAAGTGACCAGATTTTGAGATAACTCAGGATGCAAAAAGCTGATCTGTTTGGAAAACTTACCCCTAACTTTGACAATGGGAGCTGTTTGGTGCTCATCACCTTTGAAAATCTGACCTCAGTTGCAGGTACTGAACACTTCTAAATCTAGCCCAGAGCTCTTTAAACACTCTGAACGCAAAAGAGATCAAGTAGCAAATTTTACATTTAAGATGACGAAGCTGCAGCATAGAGACCCGTAAGAGCACTCTGGGGTATTGGTACAATACTGACATGGTCAGAAGAGTGCCACCTACCTACTCACCATCACTTCCCACATCACCTTGGGCTTTCTTGAGTAGTTTCATGTCCAGGTAGTGACTGGATCTGAGCCTGCTTAATTTATGACACCTGACAAGATCACTGCTCATGTCACTACAGCCTCAATGAATGTCTTCCGTTTCTAATGCTCTGAATTTTCATGGAGAGAGAAGGGATTAAGGACAGGCTGTCTTGATGCAGCTTCTATTAATAAACTGGGAAGATTAGGAGCTTTGTCAGGATGAGATTGTTTCCTACTTCATTTAATTATTAAAAAACACCTTCTGTCTAAATCCCCCAAAATAAAATAAATAAGTGAGATTATTAGCGATAACGTTTAAATTAACTCTCCGCATTGTAGGTCAAGTAAGAAAATTCCATCTCCTGTAAATCACCAGTGGTAGCGCCAGTTTCCAAGGTGGAGTCACAAAGATCTTCTATTCCCATTTATTTTTTGTTAAGCTTTCGCTTTAGTGAAAGGTGCCGAACTGGCAGCTCTGGGGATTGATGTCACAAAGAATGGGTGGTATCCAGGGCCGGTGACAGAAATTTTGGGGCCCCCTACTCTGATCGTTGGGGGGCCCCCCAGACCTCCCAGCCTATTCTCCTTCCCCCCCTGCCTGACCCAGCCCACCCAACCTAATCTCCTCCCTCAGCCTAACCTCCTCCCCTCCCCACCCCCATTAGTTCCCCACCAGCTGGGCTGCGCGCACCCGGGTCTTCCCAGCCCCGCTCGCTGACCCCCGCCCCCGCGGAGCGGCGCGCCTGGCCAGTCCTCTGCAGCCGCCGGGGCGGGGGAGACGATGGAGCCGGCATCCTGTGGTGCCGCCCCCCTCCCCCCCCCCCGCCAAGGGCTGGCCCGGCTCTTGCTGCAGGTGGGCGGGGGAAGCGCTGCAGCCGGGGGTGCCTTGGGGCGGCTCCTGGGGAGCCGGACGAGCCGCCGGCTGAAGGGCTCGGGAGGCAGCCGGGCACTGACACCCGGACACAGCCTGGGAAAGAGCGGCTAGGGAGATGCGGTGCCCAGGTGGGACGACTACAGGTACAGCTGTGTACCGGTCCCCGGACTTAAGGGGGCCCCCCTTAAGTCCGGGGCCCGGTACAGCTCTACCCCGTAGTACCCCCCTGTCGCCGGCCCTGGTGGTATCAGGCAAGCGTCTCTCTCCCTGTCCTACCAATGGGCCTCCACTCAGCTCTGTAGGAAACATATCCAGGGATGAGAGAGGAGTCAAATTTCCACAGCCCACGTACTTCTCCCTGTAAGGGGAGGCAGCTGGTGCAAGTTGTGAGAGTGCCTATCTCCCCACTGGGACCCTCCAATTCATTTCACAATTGGCCACCAAAGAAGTATTAGATGAAGGGCACTCACTAGCAGCCCAGAATGCAATTCAAACTGCAGAGACCAAGGGGTCCAGAACACTTTAGTCCATTCATGTGCAGCTGAGTTCCCCTGGGCTGTGTATCTCCAAGTATGACTACTACGCTTTCTGGATGTTTTGTGTCTGCTCGTGTTCTAAACATCAAAATGGCTAGACTGCAGTGTAATGACCTTAGAGACACAGAAGGGGGGAGCGGGGGAGGCAGCTGGCTGGCAAAGTGTTTTACTGTACTGGGACCTTTGCCAGTAACATTCATGCCAGAGCCAAGGACTTCCATTTCCCAAGAAGAACTGGGGATTAATGCAGCTTCTGAGGTCAATCTACAAGCCAACATGTCCACCACAGAGCTTAGTCTTGGTTAAGTGTCTGCTGGAGTTACATGTGCTTGTAGGGTCAGTGAAGATCAATGGAGGTGTATGATTATCTCAAAAATCTTGAGGGAAAGGTTATCCGAAGATCTCTCTAATAGTGTCCTGGAAAGTCCCCTTCTGTGTTTTTGAACTTGTTTTTAGAACAGATAAAGAGACAGACCCCAAAGATTCTAACTCATGTATTAAGTGAGGCCCAGTGCATGCTGGGATGGAACTTCAGGCACTTTCCCGCAGGTCTGCGTAGTTCCCCAGCCTGAATGGATGTGCTCAATAAAGCTTCTAGTGCTTTAAACCATGCTGAGTTTCAATATATTAATTCTGTGTTGCTAAAGGGCCACAGCAGCATCCATAAATATGCTTCAGTGATTCCTCCACCTATCCTGAATTGTACTCCGCTTTTAGGGAACATCTCATTGAGCTTTTCCAGTACCACATGCACATGCATTGTTCTTAAAAGGAGTCCCACCAATCTTGGGTCCGTGCATTGTGTATGTGAGTAGCTTGAGTCCCCTAGTCAAATCTTCTGCCAACCATCTTCCCAGTCTCGAAGCTCTGGTAACTGTTAACAGTACACTCAATAATTAATCCCCATTGCAATTAGCATTATTCTAAGAACTGATGGTGCAGGAACTCCGAGTGGCAGCTGTCTCATCTGACTGTACTACAACTCAGTCCATCATCTGCTCAACCAAAACAGCTAGTTTTGCCTCAGATTTTCCCTTGTTTCATTCTCACATGACTTCTGGTGTATTAATTGTTATACAATTAATCTAATTTTCTGTCCTGGGAGGCTTTTCACATCAGCACTTCTTGTCACAGTAGCCTCTATGAAGAAAGTTGAGAAATCTCTTTCAGGTCTCTCTAATTTGGCTATGTGCTTATTGTCCTCTTCTTGCTGCTCCTCTCTCCCTGCTTATAGCCTTTTAGGATGTCAGCAGCTGTCGTCAGGAGTGGACTGAAGCCTTTGGAACATCCCTAGGGCCTTTTGTTTCTTTTGACCCAGGCCCGTTGTCTTCAAGAGAGCCATGGCTAAAAGGCTGCCTGACTACACATCTTTCATTATTATTTCTAAGCAAGCCCACAACTTTGAGGGCATGTTAAGGCCCATTCACTGTGAGGAAAGACCGCTTTCATAGCCAGCTTCAGAGCAATTTGCATCCTGGAGAATTGCAGAGCAGCCACAGGGAAGCCTTCACATCGGTCTACAAGCCAGGATGATAACCTGGATTCATGGTCACCCTGTGATTCCAGGTCTGGCCCACCAGCATTACAGGACTGGTCCCCAAAATAGGCTCACCTCGCTTTCCCTTCCCGGTCATCTTATTTCTGTAAGGTGGCTCCATGTTCTGACTAAAGGTGGGAGAATAATTCCAAATCAGCCATGTATTAGAATAATGTACCTATAGAAATTTTTTTTTGCTATCTACTCACAGACAGGGATGATTCAGCAGCTAATTTTGATGAGTAATTCTTTGTATGTAGATTGTTTAAAACCAGTTCTCAACACGTATTTCTTATTTGGAATTAAAGCTGTTAGTTTTGATTGGCCACATAGCTCACATGAAATCCTTTCTGTTTCCTAGCTGGATAGTGCTTAGAGTCAGGTTTCCAGTGGAAATTCTTCTGTGTACAAGTTAAAAATGTGCTTTTTGCAAATATATTCTAATATTTGTGTAATAGTCACAATTTTCTGTAAATATCCTGGCCAGTGTTTGCTAGAGAATATTCACAGAAAGCAAATATGAAATGGGCATAAACATGGCCATAGTGAATTAATGTATTCATTTAAGAGAATAATTACTATTTATCTATCTGTTTATACCACACCCACCGCTTGTACTGTAGACTGCGTGCCATTATTGTCCTTGGTCTGTACTATCTTGTTCTCCATAAAGCATATGGAGGAGCTGTATTTTTGCTGACAACGACAGCTCCTGCAGAGAGAGAGAGAGAGAGAACTATTGAACTACTGAAATATAAGTAGCGCTGTTTTTTTTTCCACCTTCCTCTAGCTGCAAAATCTCTTGATGTAGCTTATATCCTTCCAGCCCTCACAGGGTCTCAGGGCTTGGGTTCCAGCCTGAGCCTAAATAGCTACACCAAAGTTAAACAGCCACTTGCCTAAGCCAGCTGGCACAGGCCAGGTGTGGGTTTTTAGTTGCAGTGTAGATGTATCTGTGGTGTCTATGTTATGCCTTTCAGCCCAGTGACTGGAGCACTCATGTGGGATGCTGGGAGATCTAGGTTCAATTCCCCTCCCCTGCCTGATGGGGAGAAAAGGATTTGCACAGGAGTCTCCTACCTCTCATGAAAGTGCTCCAGCCACTGAGTTCTGGTATATTTTGATGTGAGGTTCTCTCATTCTCTTCTGATGAAGCATTCCACTGGGCATAAATAATGAAAGACTGGTTGAAGGAGGAGGACTGGGGCTGGGGACCTCCATCTCCCAGGTGAGTGTCCTCACTCCCACACTTCAGACTCATTCTCATTCTCTTTCTCTGGCCCAATGACCCCACCCCCACCTTCTACTTCTCCTTTGTCTGGATTTGGAATAGGACCTGATCTGGTAGGCAGCCTCTGAGCCACTTATCAGATTGGGCCTTGCACATAAGATAGGTGCGCAAATGTCTATCTTTCCCCAATTTGTGGATCGCTCTGGGTCTTCTTGGGTGGAAGATAGGTACTTGGTCACCCAGAGGAAGGCAGCAGTGCCCATTCCCAGAGGCAGAAACTTAGGTGCCGAGGGAACTTTTACCCTGAGAATATAGGTGCCAAGCGAGTTCAGGCACCTACAGGGTTTGGAAGGAGTTCTGAGCCTAACATCTGCACTGCGGACATTATACTGAGTGCAGCCTACACCAACAGATTTTTCCTGTCACTATAGGAACACCACTTCCCCAAATGACTCATTAGCTAGGGTCAGTGGAAGCACTCTTCTGTCGACATAGTTGTGTCTGCATTGGGGTTATGTTGGTGCACCTGCAGCACTTTATGTGTAGACAATCCCTTTGAATGCTCTCTGAACCTATTGTTTGACAGACTGATTGTATGTATGGTAAACTAAAGACACTCAGGGAGCACATCTTATCTTTCATATCTGAGGAGTGGTAGGTGAAAGAATCGAAGAATGAAAGCACAACAGTACTTAGTGCTGACCCTTGAAATTTTAGACTAGAGTTCTAATCAGATCAACTAACCCAGATTGATCATCCTTTCTGTCCTTCCTTCCTTTCCTTCTCCTCTTTCTAAATATACCTATAGATCTCTGTCTCCATAGATAGATAGATCATAAATATGATATACACTACAGACAACAGGAGGTTAAGGGCATTATAGAAAAGTTAATTAACTTCTTTTCATTTATCTTGGCTATAAAGAAGGTTGGGGTGGTACCTATTCCCTCCTCAAGTACTGAAGGTGTGGGATTGTCAAATACTGAGGTGTCAAAAGAGATGTTGCTGGAACAAACAGGTTGCTAATGGACTGATTCTAGCCTGCCTTTCGCATTGTGCAAGTTAGCTACATCTGGACAAAGTGAATGTCAAATACTTTCCCCTGGGGTGAGTAAGTGGAGAAATCTGGTCTGATAAGTTTTTGGGCTCACTTTGGACATGTAGGTGCAACATAGTGGAAAATCTGGCCCTTATTTTGCAATAAATTATGAGGAGAAGTTGGGTGTTTGAGCAAGATTCTGAAGGAACTCAGACAATAAAGCAGATGAGCTGCTAACAATCATATGTAATCTATTATTAAAATCAGTTATCGTAACAGAGAGTTAAAGCAAACCCTGAACTTATCTTTAAAAAAGGTGCTGGGGTGATTGTGGGAATTACAAAACAGTGAGTTCTTTTTCAGTAACAGGTAAATTGGTTGACATATTAATTAAAGGCAGGGTTATGAAAACATTTAGATGAAGATAATATGATAAAGACAAACTAACATGGCTTCTGTAAAAGAAATTGGTTCCTCTTCCAGTTTACTAAAATTCTTTGAGTTGATAAATGAGTGGATACCAGGGAACCAGTATATATTATTTATTTAGTCTTTCAAAAAGTCTTTGACTAAGTCCCTTATGGGAGGTTATCAAAGGAACAAAACTGTCACGGGATGAGAGAGACAGTTCTATCATATAAGAAACTAGGTAAGAGAGAGGGAAAAAATGAAAGAATAAATAAGTGATTCTCAGTTTAAAAGGTGTTTAGCAGTGAATTCCTCAAGGGTCACTACTAGGCCTGAATCAGAGAGGTAGCCGTATTAGTCTGGAATAGCAGAGGTAACAAAGTCCTGTGGCACCTGAAAGACTACCGTATTTTTCGTCCTATAGGACGCTCCGGCCTATAAGACGCCCCCTCGTTTTACAATAAAAAAGCCGGACAAAAAAAAAAAAAAAAAAAAGCGCCTCGCTCTCCCGTCCCCGCCGCGCGGGCGGGCTGCCGGGAGCGTCCCGGTTCCGGCAGCCCACCCACGGCGGGGAGGGGGGAACCGGGACGCTCCCGGCAGCCCGCCCGCGGCGGGGAGGGGGGAACCTCGGCAGCCCGCCCGCGGCGGGGAGGGGGGAACCGGGACGCTCCCGGCAGCCCGCCCGCGGCGGGGAGGGGGGAACCTCGGCAGCCCGCCCGCGGCGGGGAGGGGGGAACCGGGACGCTCCCGGCAGCCCGCCCGCGGCGGGGAGGGGGGAACCAGGGCGCACATTCGCCCTATAAGACGCACCAACTTTTCCCCCCCCGTTTTGGGGAAGAAAAAGTGCGTCTTATAGGGCGAAAAATACGGTAACTACCCTGTTTCCCCGAAAGTAAAACATCCCCCGAAAATAAGACGTACTTCCAGTTTTGCCTCTCGCTGTAATATAATGTAATGTAATTTTGGGAGCAAAAATTAATATAAGACACTGTCTTATTTTGGGGGAAACACGGTATAAAGTTTTGAAGCATAAGCTTTCGTGGGCTAATACCCACTTCGTCGGATGGGTGCCACAGGACTTTGTTACCTCTACTAGGCCTGGTGTTTGATATGTGTTAATAACCCAGAAAAGGGGTGAACACTGAGTTGCAAGAATACAGTAGACTCTCGATTATCCAGGATGATAGGGAAAAAAATAATTCTGGTTAATAAAATCCTGGATAATCACCATCCATAGGAAATATGTGGAGTGGGGGTTGATTCACCAGCCATCCTGTGCTGGGAGGAGGGGGTGTCGGTTCACTGGCTGCCCTGCGCCCAGGTAGGGGGTTTTTGTGTGTGTGCTTGGGGCAGCAGCAAAGCCAGAGCCAGCCTTGCGAGTTGCATGTATTTTTTTTGACATCCTGGTTAATCCACATCCTGGTTAATCCAATCCTGGATAATAGAGAGTCTACTGTATGCAGACACTAGACCATTACTTAGGTTAGTCCAGTCTAGAAAAGACAGTAAAAAAGAAAACACCTCCAGAAATGACCTGGAAGAGGTAGTTCACAGGGCAACAGGATGGCAGATAAAATTCAGTGTAGCAAATGAACGATGGTGCACACTGGAAACAACACATAAGAAATACTCATACTCATTGCTGGGTTCTAAATTAGTCGTAACCACACGGGGAAAAAAGACTTAGACTTGGCTCTGAACAGCTCAATAAATACACTTGATCATTGTGTAGTGATGGTTTAAAAAAGCATTCAAAATGAGGGTACATTATGAAAGGGGTAGAGAATAATAGAAAATAATACAGTGCCATTATATAAATCGATGTTACATGCTCACCTTGTACACTCTGTTCAGTTTGGTCACCCTATCTCACAAAAGGATATAACAGAAATAGAAAAGATCCAGAGAAGGACAACAAACATGATTAGAGCCTTTAAAAGGCTTCTTCATAAGGAGAGATTTAACAGATTAGCTCTAGGTTCTTGAGAGGAGACAAATAAGAGGAGGCATGACAGAGGTATAATAATAATGAATGGGATAGAGGTCAATCAGCAGCTCCTATTTACCTTTTCTATTAACAGAAGAACGGGGGGAGGAGGGAGGGAGAGACCAATTAAATGGAAAAGCAACCTTTTAAAACAAAATACTCTTTTACACCATGCAAAATGAGCCTGTGGGAATCACTACTGCAAGATAGCAGCGAGACCAGAAGTTTTGTAGGATTCAAAACAGGGTGAAGCCTTTGTTTGGTAGGATGCCAAGTTACATTAGGTAAGATGATCATCTATAAGGAGTCAAAGCTCTCCTGTTCCATGGCACAAGCCAACCACTTACTAGCCAGGAGGGGCATAGTGCCCTTGGCATAGTGCACTTGGACTTTCTTCTGAAGCATCTGATGCTGGCCACTTGCAGAGAGAGAATCCTGGACTACATGGATCCTTGGTTTATCTCTCTAATTTGCTAGAAGTGAGGCGGTATGATCTGATGTTTAGATCACAGTACTGGTAATCAGGCATTTTGGGTTCTAGTCCCCACTCTGCTACTGAACCCTTGGGCAAAGGTGGGACAAGTTATTTTGCGTCTTTGTGCCTCAGTTGCCTCATCTGTACAATGGGACCACCTTTCAGGATTGTGAGGCTTAACTGATTAATGTTTGTGAATTGCTTCAAGATTCTTGGATCAAAGGCACTAAAATACAAAATATAAATATCTTATGATTATTCAGTATTTGTATTGCAGTAGCACCTAGGACCTAGCCCTGGATTAGGATTCTATTGTGCTAGGGTGCTGGCCCTCCTCACTCTCCTTGCAATATCTTCCCATGTGCCATGTTTTCTCCATCTCCTTTAAATTATTCCTTAAACTCGCTTCCTGCACTGGTCTCTCCACAGATCATGCATCTTCTCATGGCTCAGTGGCTCCCCTGCATTTCAGATGTCTGAGGGCAGGTCTATATTACCCACCTGATCAGCAGGTAGTGATCGATCTTTTGGGGGTCGATTTATCGTGTCTAGTCTAGACACGATAAATCGATCCCCGAGCTCTCTCCCATCAACTCCCATACTCCACCACCGCGAAACGCACAGGTGGAGTCGACGGGGGAGCAGCAGCAGTCGACTCACCACTGTAAAGATGCTGCAGTAAGTCGACCTAAATACGTCGACTTTAGCTACGCTATTCCCGTAGCTGAGGTTGCATATCTTAGGTCAATCCGTCCCCCATCCACCCCAGTGTAGACCAGGGCTGAGTTTGATTATAAGCCCCGGGCTTTTCTTGGGTCCTGTAAAGTGCTGAGCACAGTTCAGCTCTGTGCCTGTAACATAAGAGCGTACAACCAAGTATTAAAGATTATTTTAGGCTTTCAGAAAATACTGGATTATCTCCCCCCCCCCCCCCCCCCCCCCCCACACACACACACTTTTTTTTTCGTATAAAATTTGTATGATATTCTCTCCTCGACAAATGTCAGAATGAAATTGTCCAGTGACTACTCCTCATATATTGGCAATGGAATTTACTGCGTTTGAATGAGTGAATACGTGTCTATTTTTTCCCCTGCAGCTGTTATTTCTCTATGATGACATGCATGTTTGTGTGTGTGTGTGCTCATTTTATTCCCCCGTCTCCCATATGGCAAGCTTTGTGGCTGCTCTGGAGCAAGTCAATTTACAATTCCCATCAGGCAAGCTTCAACTAAAACCAATTTATTTGTTTGAATAAACAGTTGTAGCTGAAGTCTGCCCAGGTGATAGATGTGTGCCTAGTCAACTTCTTCCCAGGAAATAATAATAGCTAGCACTTATACAGCACTTTCCATCTTCTGAGAGCTTTACAAATATTAATTAATCCTCATGTTACACAGCAGCCCTAGGTGGGTCATTGGCAGCAGGGACTGAACCTGATATCTCTGGTTCTTAATGCACGAGCCTCTATCTCCGGAGTTTAAAAATGCAGCTCTGATAGCCAAGGGGCTAGAAGGCTAATGAACCTCTATCTGTGGCTCAGCCACCACTAATTGGGAATCGAGGGCCACGTTGAGTGGGCGTGGGTTACATTCATGGGACCCCTGTGAATTAGATAAGTAATGTGAAGCCCATTTTACAGATAGGGAAACGGGCACAGTGAATTTATAAAGGGAGTTTCACTCCTAATTCTGTGTTCAGACCATTAGATCCCACGTGTTACTAACAAGGAGTGACTTGGGGTCACTCAGTGGGATACAGCAAAATTGGATACACAGGGGAAAGGGGTACATATAAGTCTCCCAATATAACACAGGGAACATCTAGGATTAGTGGGTGCTGCTATATATGCCATGCAAAAAAGACATACTCTAAGTACATAAGTTCTAGTAAACAGACAGCAAGTCATGATTTAGATTTTTCTAAAATCTGTTAGAATTTTTCCATGGTGGAAGCAATTTTTGAGACTTCCAATCTCTCGTCAGCCCAAATTGCAAAATGGTAGCCAATATCATTGTTAATCCAGGTAAACCAGCCATATTCGGAGATGGACAGACAGACGGAGAAGGAAGGGAAGCTGTTAAAAGCAAGAAAGGCCCATCTTGGGCCAGGAAGGCAGCTGCAAAGCGCCTGGTTTATAGGAGGAAAGTTGCCTTTCAGTCATTTTTAATGGAATGTTATTAAAGAAAGATCAGGAGTTGGGAAACCTCCTGTGTCTCCTCTTTAAATTATTTATTTCTGCAGCAGGGAACCCTTTTAACCCCACTGTGGGTAATATATTCATCTGCTGACACTTGTGTTCCCTAGAAATTTTATTATAGGACAAATTTAGTTAAATATTTGCACACATTTGCACACAAAAAGTCTCAAGGTTTCTGGAATTCATTTCCAAGAAAAACTGCTTTGTAGAGCTTCTGAGATGCACTATGCATGGGTTTGAATACTGTTATTTTCTCTGTCTCTGTCTATCTAATCCATCCATCCAGTTGTCACTGCAAATAAGCGCATGTGCAGCTCTAAATGTGAGATAGGCAGGTAAGGAGATAAATTGATTCTGGCTGAAAGCAGAGTCAAACTCTTGTTTTAAAAAATCACCAAATTGCCATTTCTAAACTTTTCTGGTAGGCTGATAGTTGACATTGCCATAATTCTAAGAAGAGTGTGTTGCATGCACAGCGGGGCGGAACAAGAAGAAAGGAATGAGGAATGACACACAGACCCCCATCCTGCAAATATTTAAGATGTGGTTAACTTTATTCACTATAAGTATCCAGTTAAAGTACATGAAAACTCCCACATGGATGTAAATCCACAGTAAATCCAATCTACTGTTGACCTTAGTGTAGTTGCTGTAGTCTAGATTCTGCATTTACCTTGGCGTAACTGAGATCGGAATATGACCCTATGTCTAAGGAGATTGCCTCTTTGTCCTTCCTGACATAGATTCTGCAGCTGTGCGTGAATTGGCTGCCAGGAACCACTTGTAATAGCTTGGAAAGATCTGGCTCAGGATAAGCACTTTGGAACAACAACAAATAGGGGCTTTTTTTTTTTTTTTGAGGAACCCACCTCAGATTTTACAGAAAAACCTGTGTAAGTGGGGACAGGGACACACCGGCAGCATATGGTTTGTTCTGTATAAAGTCATGCTAGATAGAGGTCTTTGATAAAACTGTTATGCTGTCTCTATCTCTTTACCAAAGTATTGGGTTTTAGTGCAGTAATTTAAAGCTCCCAGTTCTATGGGCTACAGAGAAGCACCTGTATCTGCTATTTCCTTACAAAAACTCTCCTGCTGATTGGGCAGCTAAGACCTGAGCCAAAGACCAATGAATTCAATGGAAAAATTCCCGATGACGTCAATGGGCTTTGGCTCAGACACCTAGAGATGGGCCAAAACCACAACGATGCATATTGGAGCTGGTCATGAAATAGATTATTTTTTCCCACAGAAAATTACAAAGAAAATTGAGAAAATAATGAGCAAAAAAACTCCATCCGCAAGTTTTTCTGTGAAAAATTTCAACTTTTCACAGGAAAAAACATACGAAATAAAAAAGCAAAAGTGAAAAGTTGTCACGTTTCACCCAAAAATGTTTGTTTGTGGGGATTTCATTTTGTTTTATGAAAAGTCACATTTCCTAAGGAAAGTGGACCCCCCCTCCCAAAAACATTCATTTAGTCAAAGACCCAATTTTTCACAGAAATATAGTTGCAATGGAAAAATTTTAACCAGACTTAGCCCAGATCTTCTCTGGGTCCACATATTGTAGTTTGCACTCATTACAGCTGTAGCAGACTTCATCCGCCCTACATCTCCTTGAAGAGAGAGTGAACATGGGAGTCCAACTCCACTCTCCAATTTCAGCAAGGTGTTTGTTCTGCCACTTTGGCCCTACAAGCCTCTGTGCTCTATGAAAGGCCTGCAATGTAAAATATACTGTGTGTTCTATAAATTTGTTTTACTTTAATATCCTGCAAAATAAGTAAGTAAAACAAAACAAAACAAACAAGAAAACCATGTTATCCTCCAAGGGAGCAGGAGCCTTTTTAGTTTTCCTTTTTCATTTTGTTTTGGTCCGATTAGGTTTTTGCTTATTGCTTTCTGGCCCCCTGAGATTCCCATACAAGGCTTAGCTGCATCTGGTTTATATTTTGTAGAAATTCCTAGCTCACCTCCCTCTCCACCTCCCTGTCCTTTTGTGCCTTGGTAGCTGGAAAACTGTCTGCAGTTGCCCATGGTTTGGGGCTTATTTGATACCTTTTAACCTGAGAAGCTGTTCATCTCATCTTGCCTATTTGGCAGGGGTGGGGGGAGGGAGGGAGGTTGTTGCAGATGTGTATGAAAATGTGGGAGATGTATAGACACATATATTTCTTTTGGTAATTGCTCTGAGCATCTTTCTTGTGCTGTGGAGCTTGCCGTTCAGGTTGCTGCAGGGGATAGGGAAGGCAGGAAGCACACACAAATGTCACAGCTGAGAGGGTTTCTGTAATCCTCCAACATATGTTAAACATTAAAGCTCCTTCAGCAAGTCTGATGTGCTCACAGTCATCATGGGACCAGCAGTTAAAGTGCCCCACCGCTGCCAGGAAAACGTTATCCTGGCCCTAATTGAGAGCGACTTAACTAATGTTTCATTTCCTAATTAGTCCTTGTCAGCTGCTGGAAGGCCATGGATGCTGGTGGTGGCACAGGGCCCATCACTGCTTTCATTGAAGTTGTTCTGACAATCTGGCACTTTGGGATATCCACAAAGTAAGGGTGCTGTTTGTGGTCGAAAGGGGTGGAGAGGGCAGGATCAGTCGCCAGATTAAACCTATCCTAAACCTGCCACACCGAACCTGAATGCCAAGAGTTGGGTCTGAGCAGACACGAAGGTGTCCTGGTGGAATGGATTTTTGTTGGTTGGTTGTGAGGATGTGGTGATGAGAATGTTATCATGTGATACAGTCAGTCCTGTGCACTGGGAGCACAGGTAGCTGGAGAGAGCTAGTCAGGGACAAGTAGAAGCACAGATGACTAGAGAGGATGGAGGAGAAGATTCTTCCCTAGAGTGCAGATAGTTAGGAATGGCCATCCATGAAGTATTGGGAACTCATCTCCAGAGCACAGGGTAGCAGGAGAGTCTGATCAAGAACACAAAGCCCAGGGCGCAGGTAGGAGGATTGTACCGGCAGAAAGTTTATAAATAAATGAACAGCAGAACCCAATCTTCCTCATATTTATCTCAACCCTACTTTATATCCATCACTGTCCTTCTCCAGAAAACCCTCCAACACCAGAGTGGGAGGAAACATCAGTGCCAAGTTATAGTGATCAGATTTTATATTATCAAGTGAATACAGTGTCTCTGGGCATGGGATGTAAATAATAATAATAATAAAAAAATGTGGGGTTTGCCACCAGTAGTACAGAGCGTGAGGGCTCAAAGAAGACCAACCCTCACCCAGCAGAATTTGTTGTTAGGTGGGAGACATCTTTCTCCATTCCAGCTCACCCTCTCTCCATGGGATATGGGAGTAAATCAGCATCCTGCTGTAAATTTCCTGGTCTTGTGAATTGTGAAATCTTCCTGCTCCTGGTATTAATAGAGTTTTCCCTCTTACCCAAAGAGGGGGAGAAGCAGCTGATAAAATAGAGACTGCAACAGTGAGGGGAAGTGAAGAATGTATCTTGACTTAAGTAATGAAACGGGGAGAGAAGGAGAGCTGACAGCTCACACAGAGCTCCACACAAGAGGAAGAGACAGAGCCAATAAACAAGGCTGGGCTTCCCAATGGGAGCACCCTCCCATGATGCACCACAGGCACTGAAGAGAGTGGTGCATTAGCCTCTGACAGGTTATTGGTTTAGCAATTTGCTAGATGTAATTAACGTTATCCCAGGTGCCAGCTGGAAAGAAATTTCTAGAAGCCTCTTCCAGGGGGTGATGGGAGTGGAGGTGGGAGGGGGATTGAATTTCCTGTCAAATTACACTCAGGGGAAGATAATTTCTGATGCTTTTTGGTCAGGGTCACTTGCCCTTTATAGAAATCACTCCCCATCTCCTTGGTAAACACCAGGGTAGATGTATCTCCTGGGAGAACGTGGCCCATCATATGTAGCCCTTCCACTGTGAAATGGAGCAACTGGGCAGGGCCCCTCAGGAGTTGGCTAAGAGTGAAATCTTGTTTACCAAATCCCCAACAGATGTGTGGGCGATAGAATGCCTACGTGAATCCTCTTTGTTTTTTTTTAGTTCCCAAGGTTTATATGCATTTCCTCAATTTCCTATCAAATACCTGTCCTTGTGGTGGCCTTCCTTCACTATGACCGTTTCCTCTACCTCTTCTGCTGCCCTATGCTGAGAGAGGGGGGGAGTGTGAAGAAAGCAGGGGTCGGAGGCGTGTAACTGCTGAGGCTTGTCCCTGCTGTAGTCCAATGGTAGGAGCTAGCTCTGGATGTATGTCCAAATGCAGAGGTTCCATCTGTGCTTTATTCCATCACTGCCCTGCCTACACATTGGTGTAACACCCTCATTTCCTTTTGGAGCTGTGGGATCTATCCAGATCCACGCCCAAAACCCGCAATACCTATCACTCTTCCAAGAAAGATGTGTCCCAGACAGAGTCCTTTGGATCCTGACCTTATCTCAAACACCCCATCTCTGTTTTTAAGACATGCAAGCATGGAGATGTTCTTCCCTGGCCGGGGGATGTGGTAATGAAGACAGTCCAAATCCATCTCTGAAATCCTCCATGTCCTAAGACGGACCAGCAGAGAGCAATGAAGAGGCAGGCCAACTGTAAAGGCTCTGAACTGGAAATGGACTCTGCCCTCCCACTGCAGCCATAGCTTGTATGGGCTGGCCCATAATAATTTGTGCTTTTGTTTTGGGGTCTCTCCCACTCTCATTCTCTCCCTTCCCTCTCCTCCACCGGAGATGACTAACTTCTCGTGGGGCAATGAGCCATGTTGAAAATGGAGCAGACAGGGTCTCTGCTCAGGGAGTTTAAATGCTGTACTCCTGTTTACACTGCGGTTCTCAACCAAGTTAGTGATTAGTTAATAATGGGGTTAGTTCTAAACATAGTGATTGCCAACACGCCACATGGCTAACACTTGGTTCAGTACTTGCGGCAGCTAACCAAGTCTGTCACCCCTACCAGCATCTTAAGGAACCCAGTTGTCTTCCTGTACATAAGAATGGCCATCCTGGGTCAGACCAAAGGTCCATCTAGCCCAGTATCCTGTCTTCCGACAGGGGCCAGTGCCAGGTGCCCCAGAGGGAATGAACAGAACAGGGAATCATCAAGTGATCCATCCCCTATGGCCATTCCCAGCTTCTGGCAACTGGATCCTAGCACCGTTCATTTGCTGTACTTATTAAGAGGATCCCCTAATCATGCCTGTGTAACTAGTTTGACCAGTAGTCCCCATCCCCACTCTCTGTGCTGTAGGGCAGCTCAGAGCACATTGTGCCCCACGTTGCTGCTGCTGGTGCTCTGGCTGCTTGTCCTCTGGGCAATTTGTCCCTCACTAAAGCACTGTAGGAGAGCTGCCCAGTTTTCCCCAGGGCGAAACAACACCACCACAGTTAAGCCGCTTGGTAGGGTGGATGCACAAATACAGTTGACGCTTGATTGTGTTGTGAAAAAAGCTGCTGAGTGAGCACAACTCAATGATGTGTGTTGTAAACTGGTCATAGGATCATGTCCTAATGGACTTATAGCACGGGAAGGGGGGGGGGGAGTCAGACAGACATGGGAGAGGTGGAATTGAACACACCATGCCTGTAAGACTGACTTTAACACTCCCCCTCCCTCCCCCCCACACATCCAGAGACTCTTCTATTTCCCAGAAGGCACCAAAAGAAGAAAGAACTAGACTCCTTGTATAGAGCACCAGGAACTATTCTCAGCAGCTTGTAATTTCTTGCGGCAAACCATCCACTCATATTCTCTCCTGGTTGCTGCCCAGGTGTGTTTTCCCTTCCGTGCTGATGAAGTTGCTTGACCTCGGTGCCCTCTCATAAAGTTCTAAACTCTAATGCAGCATAATAAATTCCCATCTCATCACTGTTGCCTGTTAGCCTGAAACCCCTGCAGGGAGGTGAAGGGGAAATGAGGGGGCCCATGTCTCTTTACCAAAGCAGGCTGGCTCTCTAATGCCCCATTAGCATACCGCACACAAGCATTTAGCTTTTAATTAGTTACGTGGTGTGATAATTAAGTAGTGTTTCGCTACAATTTTCCTCTTGTGTGGAGCTGAGGGGAGGGGGATGAAGGGCTGCTTGGGGAGGGTGGGATGGAAGTTGTTTTAACATCCTAAGTAAATTGTGACCCTAGAGAGAAGCAGCAAGCAAAATCCAGGCTCTCAAGGGGAGAGGAATGGAAACATTTTGCTAGCCTTTCTCCCTCCTGCCCCCACCCATCATTTCTGAAGTACACTTTCCCGCTGCAAACATTTGAAGGATACTAAAGTCTCCCCTGGAATAGAACAAATGCACCCTCCTCTATGACGGGCCAAGGAAGAGTTTGGAGCCTGGATAGAACGACAGCTGATTGTAAATCAAGAATATCATGGAGCAAGGGAAAGGCTGAGAGAGAATATGGAAATGTGGGAAGGAGGGGGTTGTATGCTTTTGCAGACTTGGGGAATCCTACACAGGACAAAAATAGAAAGAGGTGTTGTGAGATGGAAGGGAGGCCATTGAGAGCTTGTAAAGTGGGGAGCCCAAGGCTGGAATGGAATAGTAGGGGAACTGCAGGGCAGGAGTGAAGGGCATTGGCAAAGCTGTGTGGGGTTCCCAGGACTGGAATAGCGGGGGGCGGAGGAGGTAGAGAGGGCTGCAGGGCAGGAGTGAGGGACACGGCCAGATCTGTGTGAGGAAGATCACACCATGTATCTGTGTTGTACTTCTGTGTGTGGACTGCACTGCCTCCAAACTGTAGCAGCAGGGGCCTCTTCCCAGGGCAGGCATGGCCTCTCCCCAGGGCAGCTCTTACCAGGAAGGTGAAAAGGTAGGATTGATCCAGGCAAAGCAGTGGCATAAATAACATAAAGCCTATTACCCAAGTAGTCCATTGTTTCAGCAATGTGCGTGCTATTGGGTTGCTTATGATGGGGAAGCAGATGGCGATTCTATGAGCCCCACACATCCTGGCACGTGTGGAGATTGGAAGAGTTACTGCATTACGGAAGAGGCAGATGCATGTTTGTTAGGATATAAAATAAAATGCCATTTCATAATGAACTCGGCAGCCATATCGTCCCCTAATCTGTTCAAAATTGTCCCCATTAAAGAGCTCCCCACTTCCCGATCAGAAAATCTAATGAAAATGAACCTTATCGTGTGGTCGGTAAAATTTAGTCTTTAGGCAATTCAGAAGAAGAGATTGGCCTTGTGAACTTCCTCGAGAAAAGCACCAGAATAACCCTGGGAAAACTGCCCCAGTGCCCACAAAATCCCCAAGGAGACACACGGCTGCTTCAAACACAGCTGAGTATCCCTGCAAAGCCATTCCATTGGACCTTCTGCTGTGAAGTCCAAGCTTCAGCGTGTAATTCTGGCTGGGGAGGCCAGTGGGGAATTCACCCAGCACTGGTGCGTGGCATTTTTTCCTTGTGGGGGCTTTATACTGAGCTCTTGTTCAGCACAAAGCAGCCTGTGCTGCACCACAGCTGTCACTGGAGCATGTGTGCTAAATGTCTCACTCCCCCTGCAATCTGTCCCTAGGCAGGTGAGGGGACACCTCACCAGGGGTGGGTGGCAATCAGAAGAGGAGGGTTGCCAGTTGTGCGGCACCGGCTTTGGCAGCATTGTTGGAGCTGGCCCTGGGAAAATGAATGTGTGTATGAAAATGGCTCTGCATAGTCTAGATGCATCCTCCATGCTGAGAAAAGGGTCTTTTCAGCAGTGAGCTTAATGAAGCCTGATCTCAGAAACCAACTGTAAGATCCCATGCCATAGCAGAACTAACAATATCCAAATCCAGATAACTGTAAATTGTACCTTAGTACCTATCAAGCAGTGGGCCTTGAAATATTGGATTGGAGCTTCTCCCAGGTGCTCCTTGTTTTCCCCTGCTGCCACAAAAGGGGCTCCTCTTAGCCAGAGTGAAAGTAACACTTGACACTTACCAGTATGGGGTCCGGCTCTGGCCCCCGGAAGAGGCGTGGCCTCGGGCGGAAGGGGCAGGGCTGGGGGGGTTAGCTTCCCCCAGCCAGCCCATCCATACTACCTGGTCCACGCTGCCTTGGGCTCCAGCGGTGATTTAAAGGGCCCATGGCTCTGGCTGCCACTGCTGCAGGGCAGGTTGAAGGCGGAGTGAGACGTTTAGCACACGGCAGTGCTTTAACGTCAGCTGGTACCGGCAACCACTTTTTACTGGTATGCTGTACCGTCTCATACTGGCTTACTTTCACCCCTGTCTCTTAGAGAAAGACCTTTCTGACCCAAATGGAAAGCAGCTCCTATGTATTTAAACTAGCGTGCACCAAATGCCCTCACACCTTCCCATGGGGCAGGAGCAGGCTGCTAGAGCAGCCCTGCAAATTATCGTGACTAGTCCATAGCCCAGGCTCAAATCTGCTTGCCCAGCTCTTCCAGAAAGAGGATGATTGAAAGCCAGGAAGTTATTTACCTATCTAGGGGGATGTGTCTCTCTGTGGTACTTACATGGTCCTCATCACCACAGCATCTGAGCTCCTCACAATCTTTCAGGTATTTATCTTTGCAACACCCCTGAGAAATAGGGCAGTGCTGTCACCCATTTTATAGATGGGAACTGAGGCACAAGGTCACCCAGGAAGTCTCTGGCAGTGCAAAGAATTGAAGGATTCCCCTTCCACTAGACCATCCTTCCTTTCAGCTGGGTGAATGTGTGAGTAGAATTATTTTAACAGGCTGGGCTAGAGCACCATGTGATGCTGGATTTAGAAGATGGACAGGGACCACGCACACTGAGTTCTCAGGGCAGTGAGGTTTTATTTATTTTTTGTACTTTTAATATTTTACTTTCAAATCAATGTGACAGTCACTGAGATGTTGTTCTCTATGAATCCATAATAAAATACACTTTTTCCCTTGTAATGTAGAGAGGCTGGTGTAACCATTTGCTTGGTAGAAGAGGCTCAATGTTCCTCACACTGAGGAACTTCTATAGCAATCCCTACCTTTGTACCACGTTCACCTGATACTTATATTCTTAAAAATGTAAAGGTGCTGTACACAAAACAAAAGGGGTCTGGTCCTGTTCTCACTTAATTCAACATAAATCAGGAGTGTCCCCATTGAAGGGAGATAAACTGGGAGTAAAACTAGTGTAAATGAGAGAAGAATCAAGGTCTGTCAATCATGGTTTCATAGCTGCAACCACCCCCAGGACATCTTATCCCCAGATCAATGCCCGATGGTGGTGGTATAGCGAGATGTGATGGTCAAAAAAACAAGGTGATCTTGGGTTGTGCATACTAAGACATCAAGACACGGGAAACCGATATCTCAGTGCAGCTCTGGTGAGATGGCACCCACAGTACTGCTTTGCCTTTTGGGTACCTCAGTGCTAGAAAGATGTAAACAAATTGGAGGGAAATCAGAGAGTAGCAAGGATGATTAAAGAGCGAAGGGACTGCTTTATTAGGGAAGAAGATTAAAGAAACTAAACTATATCTAGCTTGGCTAAATGGCAACTGAAGAAAGGACATGAATGATAACCATCTACTAGCTTCTGAAAGGTGTAAACACCGAGGAGAGAGAGGAATTGACTGGGGGTGTATGGTAACAAAATTGAGCATATGAAAATTTAGGATGAATATCGGGGGAAATAAATTAGATTGTCAAAAAGTCTTCTAAAGAAAGTAGTGGAAGCTCTTTTGCTTGACCTATTAAATAGCAATGTATGTGACATTAGAGGTAAAAAAGCACCCATGCACTGGACTCTGGGAAATGATGTTGATAATCTTTTTGAGGTCTTTTCCCTTTCTGGTATATGAGACACCTGGGCCATTTTGGTTGAGACCGTAGGAAAGGATTTTCAGTAACGGTTTCTCAGACTTCTTTAGCTGCTCACAAGAGGGTAACCTTCATAGTGAAAAGCCAATGCTGGACATTCCCCATCTCTGCTGATGCCAGCCCCTTGGGGACATGAAAATCGAGGAGAGGAGACAGAGTTTAGTGGCGGGGCTCTTTAAGGAATTGGCTCCCAAGAGTACTTTTCATTCTTTTACTGTTCCTTCCCTTTTAAAGCACAGGGATCCAGAGCAATTTCTTCCAGGTTTCCTGCAAAATCTGCTATAATCTGTATAATTATATTTTGCTAATAGGATCAGGGATCTTTGATTAAAGATTGCAACTCCCTCTCGTTTCATCCTTGTGTGGACAGGAGTCATTGCACAACACATGCATTGTGCTAGCAGAAATTCTGTGCATCACGAAACTTAACGGCAGAGACAGCATGAGGTGGGGTGTCAGTTGGGTCAATTCCATTATTGAGGCTGTAGAGTATTGGAGCGGTTAGCTCCATTGTCACTTCTGCTAATGTAATCCTGCCCAACAAGCTACGCACTCCAGCCCTGCAGCACCCCTTGTTCTTCTAGTCCTCCTGGGCTTCCCACATATAGACTGCCTGATCAATACCATAATTCCTCCAAACATGGATATCAGTCTGCATGCATAGGAACAAAGCGACCATCCAGGTGCTCATAGTGACATCACATTGCTCTGGCACGTCACCTTCACTAAAGATCACCAGTATGAATTTTAGCAATGACCAAGTGTGACTCTGGTAGAAAAGGAACCAGCTCATGCCAACATCCTTGTTCTTCAATTGAACACTGACAGATACCTAGCTGGATTCAGTCTGGCTCACCCTGTGTGTTAGTATTGCTATTGGGTATTAGGATTATGAGAATGTGTTTAGTGTTTAGACTTTATTGAATTCTTGGGAGTTGCTGCATGCAGTAATCTTGCTTATAACATCTGTGTTGCATATCGTAAAAGTAATATGTGAGTGATTTTATTGTAAGTCCCTGTGAGTGTGTAAATCACCAGGCAGGAGAAAGACATTGACTACGGTAATTTGAAGTGCTGGTCTCCAGCAGACAACCTATTGTGGAAAATTAAAGAGGTCAAAAGACACTTCTTGTTTATCCCCACCCCCATGAAGAGGAATCATGCTAGTGGATTCCTCTCATCAGCTGAGTTTGCAGCTCAAAGCACAAGTGAGGAGGGGATTAAAAACCCTTAACAGAAGAAACTGGATTTCTGTGCTGGTTGGAATCGGGGGGCGGGGGAGGGGGGGGCGCAAGGTTTTCTAGGCATAAGCAAAAGGTACCAGCTACTTGGCCTGAGTTAGCTGTAATGGCCATATAGAGCTTACTTATTATAGAAGCTTCTAGTACTTTTTGAAACATGTTTGTAACTCATATGTGTAACTCTTATTTCCTTTTCCTATTTAATAACTCTTTAGATAGTTTATTATAGGATTGGCTACACTTGCCTCTGGTGTGAGATCTACGGTGTAAGTGACCAGTCCTTTGGGACTGGGGGTGACCTGAATATTGCTGTGATTCTTGGTGTAAGGCACCATCTGTCACAAAAGTACACTCACCTGGTTGGCAAGACAGACGTACTCAAGGGGACTGTCTGTGACTTCTGTTATAGTGCCTGAGGAGCTGACACTTGATAATTGGTTGGTGAAATCAGCGTACAAGAACTCTCAATCAATTTGGGGTTTGTGCCCTGGTTCCTAATAGTCTGCGCTGAGGTTAGTACTTGCACATTTGAGCCACTGCAGGCAGCTTAACACCAAGTTCTGTTTATATAGCTGCATTCTGCTGATCCAATGCACACTACTGCATTGGCTAGGTCAGGGGAGGAGTCTATTGTATCTCCTCTGAAATCCATGTCAGGCCCCCGTGACACATCCAGCGTGAGCCAAATTCCAATCTAGGATTCAGATTCATATCTTTTAACAATGTCAGTGGGAATTCAGTACAAAGACCCAAGCCACCATTTGGCCCTGTATTTATAGGATGTGGTGTGGGAGTAGCCACAGGATTTCTTTCATCAGTCACATAGAGCATAAAGCCCCGAACATTTCCTCCTGTGTGTTAGGGCTAATATAGGTGCTCAGCGCTTAGCTTGAGTAGTCAGGTCAGGTGCTGTACAAAGTTGTGGTGACCAGGGTTGGCCAAACCTCTCCCCAAGGCTGCGGCATTGTGGATCCTTCAATCCTGCGTCTCCCTCACATAGGGTGACCCGATGCCCCGATTTTATAGGGCAGTCCTGATTTTTGGCACTTTTTCTTATGTCAGCTCCTATTACACCCCCAACCCCTCCTGATTTTTCACACTTGCTGCCTGGTCAAACTATCCCCACCGCTCCACTGCAACTGCAAAGGAGAGGAGTCTGGGTTTACCTCATAGGGTTGCCAGGCCTACAGTTTTTGACTGGAACACCCTGTCAAAACGGAACCCTGGTGACTCCAGTCAGCACCACTGACCGGGCCAGTAGAAGTCCAGTTGGCAGTGCAGCAGGGCTATGGCATGCTCCCTGCCTGCCCTGGCTCCACACGGCCCCCGGAATCATGGCCAATAGGACCTGCGGGGGCAGGGCCGTCGGGCTGGGGCAGCGTGCAGAGCCACCTGGTCCCTCCGCCTAGGGGCCTCAGGGACATGCCAGTTGCTTCCGGAAGCCACCCAAGGTAAGCACTGCCCATAGTCTGCACCCCCTCCCGCACCACAACCCTCTGTCCCAGCCCTGAGCCCCCTCCTACAACCCAAGCCCCTCATCCCCACACCCCCAAAACCTGTACTCCTGACAGGAAGCCCTCATCTCCACCTGCACCCCAACCCCAGCCTGGAGCCCTCTCCTGTACTCTGAACCCCTCATTTCTGGCCTGACCCCAAAGCCCGCACCCCCAGCAGGTGCCCTCACCCCCTCTCACACTGCAAACCGCTGCCCCAGCCCGAAGCCCCCTCCCACAATCTGAACCCCTCGGCCCCAGCCCAAAGCCCCTTCCTGCATCCCACACGCCTCACCCCTGACCCCACCCAAGAGCTCGCACCCCCAGCTGGAGCCCTCACCCTCGTCTGCACCTCTTGTATTATTACAAGTAATTACTGCTTGTAATTATTAGGACTGGGGGACTGTAGGACAGGAAACAGGAAGGAGGGGGGAGGAGTTGAGCCAAGCTGAGTTAGAGCTACAGAGGGGTGCAGCAGCAGCTCTGTAAAGAGGTTTCACTGTTGTTAAATAAAGTCTTGCCTGCTTGATACAACATTTGGGCGACGAGGATGGGATTGGGTAATATAGATACTGCTGAGCCAGTGTCCAACATTAGGTGAATAGGGTGTGATTTGCCTGAGGGTATGGCAGAAACATTCACAGTGCACTTTATCTTTTCTGGAATATGTGCAGCAGTGATTTTGATACAACACCCAGCCCAGAGAAAATGAGCGAGGGTGGGGGAGAGCGAGGGAGTGAGGGGTGATGGAGTGAGCAGGGGTGGGGTCTTGGAAAAGGAGGCAGGGCAGGGGCTGGACCTTGAGGAAGAGTGGGGGGTTTGGTTTTCTGCAATCAGAAAGATGGCAACCCTGTTACCTCTTGGTGAATGTTAGCATGCAGGGCCGGTGACAGAAATTTGGGGGCCCCCTACTCTGATAGTTTGGGGGGGCCCCCAGCCCAGCCGGGCCCCCTCCAGCCCAGGCGACAGCGGCTGGGGGGCCCCCAGCCCAGCCCCCTCCCTCCCCAGCCCAGCCGGCGCTCCCCCCCAGCTGACAGCACCTGGGGGAGGAAGCCCAGCCGCCCCTCCCCCCCAGCCCAGCCGGCGCTCCCCTCCTCCCAGCTGACAGCGCCTGGGGGAGGAAGCCCAGCCGCCCCCCCGCCCAGCCGGCGCTCCCCCCCCCAGCTGACAGCTGGCCGCAGCGGGAGCAAGAGCCCGGGAGCGGCGTGAGCCGCCCTTGCTGCTCCCCCCTCCTCCCCTCCCTTTCTCCCCTGGACTGCGCCGCTGCCGCCGGCCGGGCTCACTGCTCCTGCCGGGGACAGGCGCGCTCGTCCGGAGGAGAGCCGCGCCGGATGACTACGGGTAGAGCTGTACCGGGGCTCCCCTAAAGTGCGGGGCCCAGTACAGCTCTACCCGTAGTACCCCCCTGTCGCCGGCCCTGTTAGCATGTCTGCATGTTTCCTACACATACCACTCTGTTAATAACTAATAATGTTGGTGATGCACTGCTACGTATCCCCAACCCACTAGATTATCTAAAAGACCACGTGATAGACTCTCAGGAATGAAAGATGGGCAAGGTGTATAGCCAGTAGAATTCATACAGGGGTGAGTTTCCCTACAGTGGATTTTCCAGATTTTAAAGCTGACCCTACACATGCTCAAATGGGTTAGCTACCCCCTTTCTTCTCCCCCGTCGTGCAGAATTTTGTTTTGCAAAAGCACTAGGGGGAAAGCAGCTTTTTGCTAAATGTTTTATATTGTTCCAGGAAACCTTTATCAAACATTTAATCCCAAACCTGGCTTTGAAGCAGGGAGGCATACAATTTCGTAATTAATTTTTTTTCACCTTCTTTTGCTAATCGCTGATAAAAAGCTTAATTCTATTAACAACTCAACTTGACAAATTGCACTGCTCAATGGAAGCGTTTAGAAATTAATTACGCATTTTATTGCATTAGATCGGATAAACAGGGGTGTGCCGGCTGAACAGAAAGGAGCACCAGCGAAGGGCCCATTGCAACCATTTTGGGGTGGTGGCCGTTTTTACATCAACTCAAGTGTGTGCAATTTACATGGCGGGAGAGTTGCTGATGTGGCTGTTTTTCCATTTGTTTGTTCTGGCCTCTTGGCTGATTGGAAAAGTTCCATGTAGGAGAGTTTATTTTTGTAAAACTGAATTGCAAAGCTACAGTGAAAATAAAACTAAGCACAAATTTATGTGCTGAGCAGCTTCCATAGGGGATAGTCAGGCTCTGTGGGTGTGAGCATGCGTGCATGTAATAACTAGGGGGGTGGGTTGCATGACCACACTGTGAAGATAACTGATGAGGCTGAAGGAGGCCTGAGGAGGCAGGCTGGTTGGTGGGGAGTTCAGCATAGGAATCTGCTGAAATCGCTTTTTTATAAATTCTTGATCTCTTCTGTAAAATCCAGTTTCAATTCCTAGTTTGCTGAAAATGCCCCGGAATGAGAAGCTTGAACCAAAATGCTGGGTCGTGCTCCTGGCCCCTTTTCCTAGCTGTGACCCATGTGGGTGTAAACCTGAGGGGTTCCAATCCAGCACTGGGGGTCAGACAAACAAACAAATTCTGCTCAGACTTTCAGGTTTTCCCTCGTTTCCTCTTGGCTAGCTTGGGAACTGACCCAAATGCCAGCTTCTGGGTCCCCCCAAAAGTAGACCATCCATGAAGCAGGCCTTGCCTTGAGTGGGGGACACCTAAGCTGCTGAGCATGTTGTTGAAGTTCAGCAGATCTTTTGGTGGAACCTTACAATGACCCCTCCAACCTGGGGATCTTCTCTTGGAGTCAGGTTTGGGATGGAGTCCACACACTCGAAGGTGCAGCAATTGTTCATTTGTTATGTCTCTCTGGCAACTCTTTGCTGGTACCGGGGCTCTCTACCTTCCCTGCTCCCTCCTCCCCCCATGCTCACCTGGATGTTGTGCCATCACAGCCCTGCACTGTGGAGAGGGCTGGTCCCTCTGGGTTTGGCTTCCAGTGAGAGGCCATGACAGCCGCACACAACGTGCTGTCAAAACACTGAAACCAAAGCAGAAGAAATAAAAACCAGGCGAGCTGAAGTTCCCCTCATGAGTCAGGGGAATAGCCTCAACAGACAGAGGCAGTGGGTGGCCATATAGAACCGTGCATGTTTCAACAGCATGGTCGAGAGTGACCCCTCCTCCCCCAGCAATGCAATCATCAACTGCAGAAGCAGCCTGCTGTGTTTCTAGCTTCTTCCCTCTTCATTCTGTAACAGCCTCTGCCACACTCTGCTTAAGCTGTCACATTATTTCCGTTTCTGTCTCCCTTCCTTAACTGTAGCCAACAGCCAAGACATTTCTGCATCAATAATGAAATATCTTTGAACTTCTCTAGCACGTATCATCCAGGGGTCTCCAACTACTTTACAAACGTTCCTAAATGTGAGGTGGGTCAGCATCATTATTCTCATTTTACAGACAGGGAAACTGAGGCATACAGTGATGACGTGACTCATGCAAGGTCACATCAAGGGTATGCTTTCACTCCACAGTTAAGCAGGGCTCTTACCCAGGTTTGAGACTCAATCCTTTCCCATTCACCCAGAGAAGCCTCTAACCCAGGTATGGAGGTGCTTTCAGGCTAGCTTACTGAGCTGGTCAGTGGGTTGGAACCCAGGTTCCATTTTAACTCTGTCTGGAACCCACCAACTTTGTAGAGAGAATCAGGCAAACCATTCAGCTACTGATAGTCCACCAGTGCCTTCCCACATTTACCTGGAAGGACGGACAATTGACTGGGAAAGAATCCTAGAGCTTCTCAGCACAAAAGCTCATGGGATATGCTCCCTGAGGCACACCAGTGAGTGTAGAAACAGTAAAGACATTGTAACATGGATTGGGTTTTGCTGAGGGGATGCTCTCACAGGGCTAGACTCATGCTCAGGTTAACTGTGGAGTGAAGATATAGCCCAAGTCAGTGACAGCGCAAACATGAGAACACAGGAGTCTGCCTCTCAGTGCCACAATCGCTAACCCATGCCTCTCCTCAAATTTCATACTCCACCTAGTTTGGAGACATTGATGGTGATTCAATAGTCAAGGCTGAATCTACACTTCCATCCTTAGCCCTGTTTTCTATCCCTCTCTAACTTTTGTTTGGAGTAACTAATTTGTTTGCCAATTGAGATGCCTAAAATAGGAAAAGAGAAGTTGTTTTTTTCCTGAGAATTTGGAAAACACAGGATGTTTATATGCTCCTTAACCACAAATTGATTTTTAACATTTCCCCCCAGTGTCTCATGAATTTTTAGTTGAAATGTTCTCATTTATGTGAGGATTTCAAACCTCAAACATAAGGCATATTCCAGGAAATCGGTGTAGAGGGGAATGAAGGAAGGGTCAGATAGGGCCTGAACAGCTTTAGCAGAGAGTTAGTGGGGAGAGAAATACAATATAGTGCGGATCTGCACTAGGAGAGATTATGTTAGTAATTTAGCTGTGATGGGGGAGTGAGAGAGACAGACAAAGGGCTGGTCTCCACTACGGGGGGGGGGGGGGGGGATCGACTGCAGATACGCGACTTCAGCAGTTTGCATATCTGCAGCCGACTTACCGTCCGTCCTCATGGTGGCGGCAGTTGGCGGCGCACTCCCCCATCGATTCCAGCTTGCGCCTCCCGGCAAGCTGGAGTTCCGCAGTCGACAGGGGCGCCGCGAGCGATCGATTTCTCGCGTCTTCATAAGACGCGAGAAATCGATCGCCAGAAGATCGATGGCTACCCGCCGATTCAGCGGGTAGTGAAGACATACTCAAAGATACACAGATGGTGCACAAGAGCTAAGAGAAGAAACATGGTAAAAGAATGAAAGTAAAATAAATAAAAGTTAACAGAGCTAAGCAAAAAATACTGAAAGGAAAAACACAATGATGGTGAAAGAGGGAAAGGAATAAACTCAAGCGAGGCAACAGAGACTCGGAGGAGAAAACAGTTGGTAATAGGAAACAGATCAAAGAGTGAGACACTTGGGGAAATAACCAGTGAGTTTATATAATTCCTAGGAAAACTGTGGAGTCAAATATGTAGCAGAAAAGGTGAGGGGAGAGGAAAGCAAAGCGGGGAAAAGAATTCAAATATGCCTTTGACAATGGTTAAATTCCAAAATGCCACAATATTCAAGGGTTCAATGTGTCTGTGACGTTACACCCCATATTTTTTATAGAAATACGCTTACGATATAGACATAACATAACTAAGATATATTTTATATAACATGGGTCATGTAAGGTATCACTGGAAAGGTTATAATTTACTGAATGTGATTATCCAGTTTGTATGCATGTGTCATTTCTGTATCTAAAGTTAGGAATAGTGACTATATAACAATTACAACTGGATGTGTACTTGGGTAACACTCACCAGACAACTGGCCATAAACTTTGATGGGTGATTAGGAAAAAACAATAAGATTTTGAAGATACTAATCTCTCTCCTTCCTGTAGAAGAGCTCTGTGTAAACTCAAGTTTGTCTCTTTCACCAAGAGAAGTTGGTCCAATAAAATATATTACCTCACCCACCTTGTCTCTCTATTATCCAGGGATCAACATGGCTGCAACGGTGCAAACTATGAAGTTATTTGTATTTACACCTAAATCCATTCACTAAATCAAAAACAATTCTTTTGTGTCTGGTAATTTCAACTTAATTTTGTTATGTAGGACTCCTTCTCAGGCGCACATACAGGAGAAGAAATAATTTTGCAACAGGACTTTAGCCAACATTTATGCTCGTACAGCTGTCGAAACACATTCAAACACAGGACTAGATTCTCCCTTCCCAGCTTCTGCTTTCCTTCTGAGGTGTTTAAAACGGGGAGCTTGATGGAGCATGACAGTGTCTGATTGCAAATGTGAAAACAGTAAGCAAAAAATTTCCATCCTTGGAGTGTGAGCCTCAGTAAAACAGCCCCCATCTTCCTTGCTTAGGTCACATGAGCCATCGATAGGGTGTTAAGATTTATTGCTTATTCTGTTAAAACTTATATTGGATCTTCCACACTGGCAGCAACCCTCACACTTGGTTCTCCCTCCCCTGCCCCTCCTTCCAGTTAAGGCCATCTGAAAAGAAATGTCAGAAATGAAAAAGAAGAACAGCAATATAAACACACACATAGTATGCATGCCATGTCCAGTGTCCCAGAAAAAGCTTGTGTACTGGGAGGTTAGCCTGTGATTATGGCTGGAAAAGGGAAACCTCAATCACTGGCATTGTGATTACAGCTGGGAAAACAATAGTGTCTTCGATTCTGATCCACGTCAGTTGACAAGCCCTCAGTTTTGTCTTGAGTATGAAGTCTGAAGGAAACAAAAAATGATATAAAACATATTAGTAATAGATACTATTTATTGAAATCTTGATTTGCAGAGGTGACTGAGCATCCACAGCTTGCACTAAAGAAGTCGACATGATTGACAGGGTTCAGCACTTTTGCAAAGCAGGCCATGTGTCTCTAGTGCAATGGGTGTATTGGGTGCTTGGCAGGCAAATTAAAAAGACAGGTTTCTTCTCTGAAGAGCTTAGTAGTTAAGAGCATGATCTGAAAAACCCCTACTTAGGGGAGTAGCCCCCGTGACTTTAATGGAATTACTTATGTGACAAAGGTTTTGCAAGATGCTGCATTAAGGAATTACAGAAAAGAGTAGGGGATAGCGGTGTTTGTGTGTGAGAGAGAGAGGTCTGAGGTTTGGTATATGTGATGGAGGAGGGTCAGGGAGCTGAGGTAGAGTGCTTGAGGGGAGATATGTAAACTCAGAGCTAATAGAGGCGTGGCTCCCTGTGGACTAGGGAAGCTGGCGGCAGGTTGATTGGAACACCTGCAATCAGTTAAGGCCCTGTTAAGAACCTAATAAAACCCCCTATTTCAGGCAGACAGGGGAGGAGGAAAGGAGTTGGAGGAGTGAGAAGTTTGGAGGAGAGTTTGGAACTAAGAAGTCCCTAGGTAAAGAGATACCCGGCTTGTGTAGAGAGAGGGCAAGAAGCCCCACAAGCTGAAGGGTAGAAGAGGGAAGTAGCTCAGGGGAAGGAATAGCTAATTCAGGTGGTTTACCGCTATACTCAGGGCTCCTGGGCTGGGACCCGGAGTAGAGGGTGGGCCCGGGTCCCTCCCTCTCCACTCCCCTCACCCAGGATACTAGTGGGGCAGTTAATACCCTGTTCAGGGGCAAGAAATGGTTCCCTGAACCCCTCACAAGAAGGGAAAGCACGGAACCCACCATAATAGTGCCAGCAATTTGCCACATATAGTACAGGAGATGATGTATATAGAATCAGATCACAAGTTCATTTAATTATATACACATCTATTCAGTGCCTATTTTTTGAGGGAGGGTTAAATGTCTTTATAACAATTGGTGTTCGTGTGGTACTTTTTTTTTTTTAAATGCATTGAAATATGCTGTTTAAGAGCAGAGGTGGTAAAGAAGAGGTAAGCACTGGAGGGCTGGCCAGCAGGAGTAAGAACTAAGGAGACATGGAAAGAGAAGAGTGTGGTTGCCCAACAGAGGATGGATGGGTTGATTCTAGGCTGCAAAGGCGATATAAGAAAAGGAAAGGAGTTGTTTTTGGGAGAACACCAGGGGAGCAACCAGACTCACTGCACTGGGAGAGCTTGGGTGCAGAGAGGGAGTGAAAGAGGAGAGAAAAGTTGTGGGCAGGCCCAGAGCTGTAAAGAGCCATGAAGTTGATGGTGGGAGTTTGAAATTCAGTTAAAGCTGCTGAGTAGAGCTGAGTGAGTGGTAGAAAATAAATCTGCAAATATTTGTTCAGATTTGAAAATGAATTTGTTTCTGTGTTTGCAACCTTTTTGCCTTCTTTTTCTGCAAACATGCCAGCATTCCAGCTTTGCTAGCAGAAATACCTGTGGAAAGGAACTTTTTACCATGAATATTTGTCAAATGCAAATTTTAAATGGAATATCAGCCTGTGCGATTCACATTTTGCTCTCCTGGTTACTTGCATAAACCATGTGGTCTTGTTTGTGTTCCCTGATAGGATGCTTTATGTATCTAATCAGGTTAGGAAATACAGTGGTGTATAGTCTTCTTTGTATTGGGTTCATTTGTGGTGTAAATGTTACAGTACTAGTTAGAGCAGAAATGGTGAGTTTTATAGCCTATTCTAATATTCACAGTATGCATACTATATGCAAGACAAGGACTATATATTGCCAAAATATGTCGATAATTTAAAATAATTAATAAACTTGAGAATTTCAGGATCCATTGACTATGAGGAAAACGTTGCTTTAATCAAATCAATGATATTTTGTGAGTTATTCCCTCTGCAGGGCCAGGGAATCTCACCTGTTTGCATGTCCAGGACTATGGATTTCTCATAGTTTTGAAGCAAAAGAGAAATCAGAACCAGGTTTGACCTAAAGACTGGTGAATCTTGAGGAAACTTTCAGCTCGCGTTTCAAGTGTCACCCGGCTTCACATTTTGCAGAGCTCATAGATGCCAGTCCATGGAGTCTAGTCTGCAGGGGGCATATTCCAAAGGGTAGCATCTAGTCGCCCTGGATATTGCTGCCTTGCTTGTGGGAGTCCGAAAGGAAGCGAGAACAGTTCACCCACCCTTTCCTGGCCAAAAGATGGATTGAGAGACATCTCCACTCCCACGTTGTACATTATGAGGCTAATCACATTGTCCTCCGCAGGTTCTTTTTGCCTGTGCACTTACTCCTAATATCTCGTCATTCTCTCTCCCATCCATGCTGTCTCTCTCTTCACTATATGTCGGCGTGACATCATTTTGCCAGCTGGTCGGCATTTTCAGGTCTGCGATGTTGTTTGTGCTGGAAACTCTCCCATTGCTGCTGGGAATGATGAGAATGCCAGGAGAGCCTCAGCAAGGGATCAACATGCTTTATCTACAGGCTGCCACTCCTCTTCACCATTACCTCCATTCATCCCCCAATGTTCAGCTGCTCGAGAGCCAGACCCTCAGCTGGTGTCAGTTACCGATGTGCCATGTAAGTCTATGGATCGATGCTGCTTTACACAGCTGAGGATCTGGTGTTGGACTCCAAAGGGATTTTACAGTGGGTTGGCAGTGTTCACTGAATGCTACATTTGTGCAAGAGTCCGATTTGCCCACTTGTGTTTGAGATCTCACAGGATTTGTGCATGCACTGGGCCAGTGTGCTCAGGAGGTTTCTGTGTACATGCAGCTGGCCCATTTTCCAAGTGTTTATTGATTTTTTGTGTACCTGGTTTGATAGGCACTCTCTAGGACACACTTTTTGTGCCTGATTTTCAGATGCTTATTCCCTATGAAAATCAGATACAAAGTGTCCCAAGATGGATATCCAAAAACCAAGGCACACAGAACTTTCCCCCCATAATCTCTTGGTGTGTATGGGAGAGAATTTGTGTCTGTGTATGTGCACAGATGCACACTGTCCATATTCATCTGTCTGAGTGTGGTCATTTCCATGTGTATTCATTTGCAGATGTGCAATTTCTTGTGCATGGTACGGATACTTGCCTGTTTATGATGGTGTGTGTGGAAGGGGTGTTCGCCTCTGTGCATTCTGCGTGCACATATTTGTGTAGCATGTGCATCTGGGCCATGTGCATGTGATTGCCAGTATGTGAAGTGTGCACACACCCACTGCGTCTAAGAACTGGGATTGTTAATCCTGTTTATAGCCAGCAGTAAGAGGGGTAGGGAGGCACTTAACAAGAGCTGACACATGAATAAATAAGGCTTTTGTCTCCATTGTCCATTAAACAATTCATGAGGTTTGGGGTTGAGTGAGATATTTAATAAACATTGGCCTGTTCAGGCTGCCTACAGCTGGCCATTTCTCACAAAGGGCTGGATGCTTCAAAGGCAAAATAGGGAGATGGGTTCTGAGTTATAAAATGTTAAATAAATGGTGTTTCCTACATGTTAAAATTGAGAAGTAGATAAATAAGAGTTAGTGAGGATCACTGTGTCCCCACGTGCCTGGAACCAGCCAATGGCAGGTTTGTAGACACAGTGGGAGAACAAGTGAGTAACTCCGAGGTGACAATGCTTTATCCATAGCCCCATTGATCATCACTGAAACTATTTGTTCTTCTCTATGGTGACAAGGGCAAGCGTTCCTGTTTTGTTTGTTTTTTTTTGCAACAGGCGCAGAGTTAATTCGTTGCTAAGATTGTGCATATGTGTGCAGGTTGGAGTAACAAGACAGGGAACAGTCAGGGAAGAGAGGAAACCTTATGAGACTGATGGAAGCCTTATAAAACTGGCTATTTGGCAGTGGAAAGACGGCAAGGCTGAGAAAACAGAGATCTCTTTGCCCAGTGGTTACATGACTGTGTTATAGCCCTGAAAAGGTTTTTTTTTCTTCTGTTGGTTGTATATTTTGCAAAGCCTTTTTAAAATGTCTGTGTTCTCTGAATCCTTAGGGATAAAACCTTAACTGACAAAAGGACTGTCTCCCTGCTGATCCTTTCATCGTTCTACTCCACCAGCTTCCATGTGCCTTCATATTTTCATGAATAGTCCCATTGGGTGGCCTGCTCTATGTGGAATGAATTAGTGGCTTTCAGTTCAGTTCCAAGTGTGGCTGTTGTCCATGTCACCTAATCCACCTCTGCAATTGGAGGTATACAGTAGACTCTCGATTATCCAGGATGATAGGAAAAAAAATAATTCTGGTTAATAAAATCCCGGATAATCACCATCCATATGTGGGGAGGGGGAGTTGGTTCACCAGCCACCCTGCGCTGGGGGAAGGAGCTGTTGGTTCACTGGCTGCCCTGGTGGGGTTGTTTTTTTGTGTGTGTGCTTGGGGCGGCAGCAAAGCCAGAGATGGCCCTGCGAGTTGCGCGTATTTTTTTTTTTTTGACATCCTGGTTAGTCCAATCCTGGATAATCGAGAGTCTACTGTAGTTGGACCCTTGTTAACTATCTCAGCAGTGGTCCAGCACAGACCTTCCCTGAGACAGTGGAACACTGAGTGTATGCAGAACCAGCTGTGTGGGAGCGCACATGTGTGTTGGGGAGAAGATGACTTCCATCTAGCTCATGCTTTTTTTTATCCATGCCATGCAGGGTGGTGATAGATCATATCTTGGGAGACAAGTCCCACTGGGATAAGCATTCTGGCCTTTGTTGGCAGAGACCAGGAGTTTCGTCCCTGAAAGTCATAATTAAAATGTCTGTCCAGCGCTGGCTCTCACAGCCAAACCTTTCAAGTTGTACCGACTACAGCAATGAGGCATCTAGTCACAGAAGGAGAGAGGGTCCCAGTTGTCACGGAGTGCCTGGGCAATGGTCTGGAACTTGCCCCCTATGAAGCCAGCGAGGACTCCGAGGGAAAACGTCCTCTCTCCGTACACAGCCTGTCTCCAAGGCTAGGAGCTTTAGAGGTCCCCGTTTACACCTTTCTGGGTCTGACCTCGGAGCATTTAGCACCTTCTGCCCCTCCGTGCGCTTCCCCCAGCGAGCCCACCCGGGCGGGGTCCTGGGGGAGCCCGTGGATTCTGCACCCCACTTCACAGTTAGACGTGACTCTCAGCCAGCCAGTAAAACAGAGGTTTATTCTATGACCTGTACCTGGTTTAACACAAACCATACAGCGAGCGTGACCCTTCAGCTGGATCCATTTTGTGGGCCAGAGAGCCAGATAGCCCCTCTGTCCTTCCCTGCTTCACTCCAGCTAGCTTCAGACTCCAAACTGAAAGTCACTCTCTTCAGCCCCTCCTCCCCCCTGGCTCAGCTAGGTCAGGTGACCTCCCTCCCCCACTTGGAGTTAGATTACAGCTTCAGGTATGGACACCTGCAGAGAGGCTCTGCTTTGCATCAGCTACACATCCTTATCCATTCACATAGATGCTCAAAAATGCAGAGGGGAAACTGAGGCACACACACAGTATTCCTACTCCATCACACCATTCTAGTAACAGTGTTTATTGCTTTGTATTAATATATTGAATTTATGTAGTGTTTTTAAGATGAAGGATTCCAAAACACTCTACAAACTCTATACCCGCAACTGAAATACTACTGCCTCTGGGGTGGAACATGGAGCTATTTAACAGCATACAGCAATGTGGTATCCCAGTTTAGTTCACTCTTCAGACTTTAAGCCCTTCAGAGCAGGAATTCTCTTTTCTTGTTTGTACAGTGACATGCAGAAAGTGACCCTGATTCCAGTTGGGTCTTCTGGGTGCTACCATAATATACATTTTTACCACTACCACTAATAATAATAATAATAATAATAATTGTTTAAAGCAGGATGTCAAAGAGCAAAGTGTCTTAGATTGGAACTGGAGGGGGATTTTAGGGAGCTAGAATGTCATTAGATACCCAGTTGGGTGGGTAGATATTGTTATGGGTGCATTGTACGATTAGCTTATATCAAACAGGATTTTAGCCAGCACACAAGGGTTAACATATCTGTAAAGAGAATTTTAAGAGCTAACAAAGGTCAGAGCATTGGCTTGATGTCTTATCCCTGGTTTTATGTTGATATCTCCAGCAGCACAAACATGCCTTTAGCACTGTTGTGGGGAACTGGTTCTGCACAGACTCAAATAAAAGGGTGTCACCTATTGAATCACCAGTGCCACTTGTGGCAGGATTTTCTTTGGTACTGTCCTACCCCAGACAGTGACCATAACTCAACACTGCTAAGGTGTGTGAGATCTGATAAGATTGCAGCTCAAGTTGTTGCTTTATTTGCAGTTGTTAGCTAGCCCCAGGGACCAAAATGTCCAGCTATGGCATTAAAAATGGGTTTGACAATGCCCCTTTTACCACCACCAGCAAAAGAATCTGTCCTCACACAGAAAGGCCATGAGACAAAGCAGAGGATTGCAAAGGAAGATAGAGGTCTACAGATATAACGAGCTAGATCTCTGTGACTCTGGAATCATATTATTATGTCCATGCCATACTTGGCAGCCTGGTTACTGCTCAAAAGGACAGTGCCCTTCATGGGACAGTTCACACATTTCCCCATGGGACAAGCCCCTGAAACAAGAGCTACAGAACTGGGCTGATAACACTTGATCATCATGAAGTTTGTATCCTCTGTGTCTGTCTTTCCAGAGATCCAGGAATCACTTGAATTGCAACCAGGCTGGATTGGTTGCTCCTAGACCCTGCAATGGAAAGTTTGGGTCTGGGAAAAGAATGAGGGAGAGTGGAACTTCAGCTATATTGAAACGTGCTGATGCTCACCACTCCATCAGGTGGCTTTCAACCTCTAGAAAATGGTTGGCTCTCTGTCCAGTTATAGGGGCTTTATTAAGGCTGTTTTGCATTGCACTATTCTGGTGGCACAAAGAAGGCTTAACACTATTGTAACTGGCTGGTGGAGGATTTGCCCTGGAGGCAAAGAACAGTTGTATTGCCTCCAGATCACAGTACAGGGAGCAAGGCTGGGGGGGAAAGGGTGTTACCGAGGCATTTCTGCACCCCAATGAATGGCCCCTGGTGGTGCTGGGAGCCCACAGTATTTCAGGCAGCTGTTCAGAATCTGGGGCTCTGTCCTCTAGCCACGTAGAGTATCAATCTGCCTGCCTATCGATCTATCCATCCATTCACATATACCCTCTCTATATCTCTCTTCCCTGCCCTGTGCAGCACTTTGGATGTGTTGTCTCCCCTCCTGTTTTCTTTCTGCCCTGGGTGGTTGTGAAGCTCAGAGAGTGATGTTTGGTAAGGTTCTTTTATCACACATGGTACAGAGAAATATGAGGATGGCAGCCCTACAGGAGCAGATGGCATTGTACGCTTGGGATGCTTTACTCAGACAAACCAGGATTCTGCAAACTGGCATTCAGTTGCTTCAGTCATGTCAGCACATTACAGTACTGAAAAATCTGTGTCCAGTGCAGTTTGGAAAAACGGCAGGGTTATCCCTAGGCATGGACCGGGATGATGATTAAGACGGGTAGGATGTGAAAGTCCTGGGTGTTGTAGGTCCAGCACAGCTTTTCAGATGAGGGGAAAGGGCACTAGAAGGGAAGAGTCATAGCGAGTAGGGAATCTGCCTGCCTAATCCTATACAGAACGGCACAAGTCTCCATTAGTGGGTAGCCAGAACTCCCAGAGTAAAGGGATTAACTCGATTGGGGAAAGTTTCAAATGAGCTTGACTGTTGTGAGCTCAGAGGTTTCAGACACAATGGTAGATTTTTGAGGTTCTGTTTCCCTTCAGGACTTGGAAGGGCAGAAACTGCCAGTGAATACCGGATCCAGCCAGTCAACACAACATGGCAGCATTCTCAGTGTGATGAGGAGGAGGCCAATGTGCAAGTTCCTGCAGGGGTAGCCCACTGAAGGGGTGAAGCCAAGGGACTGGGAGAGAAGCCCTGGGAGGGGAAGGGGAGGAGTGAAGAGCCTGAGTTGAAAGCAAAGTTTGTGGGGGAGAGATGAAGCCATGAAGAGAGAATATAGTGACATGGGGGAAAGAGAAAGGGAGAGAGGGGATTAATTGGATTTGAGGGAGGGAGAGATTTCAAAGCTGTGGGACATGAGAGCTCGACCACCATGCCCTCAGATTGCGAGCACACTGGGCTCCCCATTCGGGTTGCTGCACCACTCCACAGGAGGTGCAGTCGTCTTGCCCACGGACAGGCACCTTGTTAATTTCATCTCACAGGCCCACCTCTTCCCTGTTAACGCCTTTCTGTTAATTACCATTTTCAGAACTCTTTTGACTATTAAAAATGCTGGGATTTTTTTTTTAAATAAGCTGATTAAAAGAGGCTGCTCATTAGCATAAGCTCCTTGCTGCTCAGCCCTCTTCCTAATTAAAAGCACTCATCTGTGGAGACCTCGATTCTCCCCTGTCCTCCGGGCTGGCTTTCTGGACATCTTTCCATGGCAGTTTGTTTTATTTCACTTCTCTTTCTTTTTGTAGTTTCCTCTCCATCAGTTTAGTGACTGAGGATGGCAGAGGCTGAATGGGGGTTGGGAGAGCCAGCTGGAGCTTAGTATTTTGTCACAGGAAAACACTGAATAATTTTACTGCATCTGAAAGCTTCATCTTAAGCATTTTGCTGCTAGCTTTGGATCAGGAAAGTTGCCCGCAGTTACGGGGAGACATACTTCCTGGGACTCAAGAGTCAGAGAGGTAGCCGTGTTAGTCTGGAATAGCAGAGGTAACAAAGTCCTGTGACACCTTAAAGACTAACTATAAAGTTTTGAAGCATGAGCTTTCGTGGGCTAATACCCACTTCGTCGGATGCAAGCAGTGGAAGTGTCCATAGGCAGGTATAGAAAAGTAGGCAAGAACCAGGTGGGAGGTAAAAAGGTTAGTCCAATTAGGCTGAACCAGGTTGTTATCTCCGATCAGGGAGGGTGGGTTATTCTTCTAGCATTTGAATGGGGGGTGTGGACATGGAGAGAGGAGAAACTATTTCTGTAATGAGCGAGCCATTGTAGGTCTTTGTTCAATCCGAGATTGTTTGTGTTGAATTTGCAAATGAATTGCAGCTCTGCAGTTTCCCTTTGCAGTCTGGACTTGAAGTTTTTTTGCTGCAGTATGGTGACTTTTAAATCTGTAATTGTGTGTCCAGGCAGGTTGAAGTGTTCCCCTACAGGTTTTTGTATATTGCCATTCCTAATATCTGATTTGTGTGCATTTATCCTTTTTCTTAGGGACTGTCTAGTTTGGCCGATGTACATAGCAGAGGGACACTGGTGGCATATAATGGCATATATGACATTGGTTGATGTGCAGGTGAATGAACCAGTGATGGTATGGTTGATCTGGTTAGGTCCTGTGATGGTGTTGCTGGTGTAGATATGTGGGCAGAGTTGGCATCGAGGTTTGTTGCATGGATTGGTTCCTGAGTTGGAGTTATTGTGGTGCAGTGTGCTGTTGCTGGTGAGAATTTGTTTAAGGTTGGCAGGTTGTCTGTCTCGGATTGAACAAAGACCTACAATGGCTCGCTCATTACAGAAATAGTTTCTCCTCTCTCCATGTCCACACCCCCCATTCAAATGCTAGAAGAATAACCCACCCTCCCTGATCGGAGATAACAACCTGGTTCAGCCTAATTGGACTAACCTTGTTACCTCCCACCTGGTTCTTGCCTACTTTTCTATACCTGCCTCTGGACACTTCCACTGCTTGCATCCGACGAAGTGGGTATTAGCCCACGAAAGCTCATGCTTCAAAACTTTATAGTTAGTCTTCCTGGGACTGTGACCATAGGAGCTAAACAGGGCTGGGCTGGATGGGAGACTTGCAATGGAAAGTCAAGATGCTGTTAGCAGTACAGTATGTGGTGCTTTTCCTCCCAGTTAGTAGGGAACCAGGACCTCAGCATGGGATTATCAGCTGCTGTGCTGCAGGAGGTGTTGTCTCCGTGAGGAGCTATAAATGTCCTGACCTGTGTGTAGATGTTACAGAGCCTGACATTTTTACCCCAGTGTTCTGGCAGATCTCAATACCAATAATTCCATTCTGTCTCTCTTAGTCCCACTTTCTTCTTCACTCAGTGCCACAACTGTTTCATAGTGTGGCTGGGTGGTATTGATATAGCTGCCATGTTCAGCCTCAAGGGTGGCTGCATTTCAGTGGGGTGGAGGGGACTTGCCCAAAAGCACACAGATAGCCCATGGTGGAACCAGGAGTGGAAGTTGGGCATTCTACAAACTGCATTCAACAGCTGTTCAGTAACCAGGGGCAAAGCCTTGAAGCAGGTTCCTGAACAGTGCTGAACATGGGCTATCCTTGGCTACACTTGTGGCTTAACAGTGATCATTTCTGTATTGCAGACAGTCTCTTAGTTCCTGGTAATGTCACCCACTGAACGAGTGGAAATACACCCCCCCTGCCAAACCCAACTCCTGGTTCTGGTACCGAAGGAAAAGATGACTTTAAACAATATTGTTGTGGAATCTCTCTCTTTTAAAAAAATGTTTCTATGTGCTGTGTATGATCTGGGATTTTAAACCATTTCGCTGTTTATTTACTTTTCTTAGAAGCCCATTCAGTTCACTTATAAATCTTTTAATGGGCTCACTCCTCAGCTCCAAGCACCATTTAGCGCAGCTAAAGGGGATGGGGGCAAAGGTCTCTGGTGATGGGGTTGGCCTGGGGGACTCTATGCCCTCCGGAAAACTGGGAGCAATCTCAGGGGCTGCTAAGCCAGCAAGGAAACACTGGAGCATGGCAGTCCCTTTCACTGACCATGCCTCCAACACATTCCCTCAAGGCTGGGGGCTGCAAGAGTAGGCCCCATAGGGCCAGCTGCACACTGGGGAAGTACCCCGGTGGCTGGTTCAGTTGGCTTTATAACTCCCTTGTACTGCTGGAGGAGGAGCTGACACAGCTACGGGAGAATGAGTTGGCGTCCAATTTGATTCAGGTATTAGCGGTAAACTTGCCAGCTATGGTCCAAGTACAGATTCTTTCTTACTGGGGATGATGGAAGAGGCAGAAAGAGCCAGATGATTTTCATATCCAGATGAAGACTGTGATTCTGACAGGATAGAAATACCAGGCCTGATTGTCCTTTCATTTACGCCAGTAGAACTCCCCTGATAGTAATGAAGTGACTTCTGATTTACACCCATGTCTGAGATCAGAATCATCTCCCATATCTTTTGACTGAGCCCATTTAAACTGGAGAATTGCTGAGGGAGAGTAGTTACAGAACTACACAGGGTCACTTTGGGGACTTATTTTGGTGACTCTAGCTACCTTTTAACTTTGACTCATATCCTAATACCCACTGACTCCTCCTTTCTCTTTCCTCATCTAGACACAGTGGTGACTATTAATCCTCTGCTGTGCCTCTGTGTCAGACGCCTTTTAGAGACTGCATACTGTGCAAGGACTGTCTGCAGCTTGGGGTGTGCACACTTGCAAAAGGGCCTGAATTTCTTCTCGCTTTTACCAATGTAAATCAGGAGTAACTCCCCTGAAGCCAGTGGGGCTACACATGTGTAAAACTGGGTGAGATCAAGCCTTGGGTATGTGTTCAAACAAAGACTGGCTACAGAGTAATATTTAAAAGGTCAGGAACAATGTTCTCAACCCTCCTGATTCTTTATCTTTCCTTCTTGCACCTCCTCTACATACTTGGAGGTGCTGTCAAAAATGTCAGACAGACTTAGGTCTGACATGAAATAAGCCAGTGTCAACACCCCAAATAGCCAAGCGGAGATGGAAAGGTCACGCTGGGACAGTACCTTCTGATGAAGAGCCACATCAGTAATCAGCCACATTAATCCCTGGTTCAACTTTGTTGATATTCATTGGAGTTACCCCAAGGATGGATGTGGCACAAAGTGTTTCCTCTACCTCTTTGGACTTAGCCCCGAACAACACATCAGCAGCAGAGCTGCAAACGAAACCCGCAACTCCTGATGCTTTGTCCAAAGCTTTATCATTAGACCATGCTGCCTTCCCAAGACCTTTGTAAAGACTTCTGGAGTTAGGCCCTATGGGTATGTCTACACTGCAGCTGGGAGTGAGTCTCCTAGCCCAGGCTGACGTTAGTGGGGCTCATGCTAGACCTGTGTGGATGTTGCGGCTCTGGCAGACACTCAGACTAGCCACCCAAGATCAAGCCCACCCTACCCCTGGGATTTAATCTCGAATGGCTAGTCTGAGTCTCTGCTAATACTAATGTTCACACTAGATCGAGCCCAACTAGCACAAGTCTGTCTGCCTAGGCTGGGAGGTTTGTTTTGAGCTGCAGTGTAGACATACCCTATGATTCTCTTGCATGGGCATCCAAGCTGAGTCTTGTAGGGTGGAGGAATCGGCCCTCTGGCTTCTGTGCAGCATTATCCTGAGCAGTGCTGTATCAAGGGGCAAAAAAGGGAGTTTGAAGCAAGAGGGAAGGAACCAGTGAGGTGAGAGGGTCTCATTGTTTCCCAGCAGCAATAGCATAGTTTCAGTTAAGTCCGTCTTCCTCCTGCTGCCTTGGACAAATTGTTCTGTGAGGGATGACTCACCAAGCCATGGTGTTGATTATAATAGTAGGGAGGCGTCACGCTTGGTGTTGCCAGAGTTGTTACAGAAAAGGCCCTTCCCAGCCCTCCGTGCCAGCTAGCCCCTTTCAAACACCATTCTCTTTCCTCCTTCTCTAAATTCACATCCTGGGGGGAATGGTGAATGGGTTGCAATGAAGGAGGCAGCTGAGGAACATGACAGAGTTAGGGTCCATGCGGTGTCACTGCAGTATGGCTTAAACTGAGAGACATTTTCAGTTCATCCTGAGCGCTCTCCCTTGGATTGTGCACAGACCGATCCCCACGTATTTGTCTGCAGGGGTGAATCAGTGGGTGTGTGAGTGCAGGGAAAGAAAGGAGCTAGTTGTGTTTCCAGCCCCTCTCTTGGGGAAGGCACCCATCCAGCTTCAGCAGCTCCAGGACATTTGTCAAAAACCTAGGTAGGAACAAAATGAACATAGTCACCATATACCTCTCGTGATTATTTTCTATGGGGCAGAGGTGGCTGCCAGTTTATAAGGGGTTGACTCAGGCACATCAGTAACCTGTGGATGGAAAAGTGCCTGACATAAACTGCTCTTCTGATGTAACATCAGGTCTGATCCTGCAAGGTGCAGCATCCTCTGAACCCATGGGCTACAGTAAGACCCAAACTATCTATTCGTTACATTTTGCAGGTGGCAACATAAGATTCAGAGATGAAAGGAATTTGCTAGTAGAGCAACCTGAGATAAGGAAAGGTCAGACTGTCCCTTCCCCTTCAGCTGAATTGCCAAAGTTCCATGAGTCATTGACCAGAATTGTTGTAATAATCATCATAAATAACTGAGTGTGTAGATAGCCCTTTAAACGCACAATGCGAACACCACTCAGTCCTCACAAAACCTCTGTTAGGTAAGTATTATCCCCATTTACACATGGGGAAACTGAAGCCTAGATAGGTGAAGTGACTTGCCCAGGTCGTAGAGTGTCAGTGGCAGAGTTGAGATTAGAACCCTGACTCTTAATCCTGTATTCACGTCTCCAGATCCTACCTCCCCTTTGGGCACAGGCTATTTTTCCTCATAGCACAGAGTGGTGAGAGTTGAAAGAAGGGGTGGAGAGAGAACTACAAGGCCTAAACTAACTCTGAGTGGAATTCCACAGCCTTCCTGCTGTATGGAATAAAGAAGATATCAGCGGCTTGAAGACCTTTACTGGTCTCAGGTAAAATCTAGATCCAGAGCCCTCAGACTCTAGAGAAGATTGGATGATCAGGATCTGAACGTTATGGCTCTAGCCCAGTGTTAATCCAAAGGGGGCTTCATATGCTGATCCAGCTCCTGCGGCAGCATGTTGGCTTTCCAGACTCTGTTCCTTTGCATTCTGCAGAGCTGCCAACCTGTTTTTACTCTCTCCAGTCTCATCCCTTATTTGTGCTCTTACTACCCCATCTTCCTTGCTGACAGTTACCCCTAACTCTCAGGCATCCTGTCTGCTGAGACAGGATGTCACACATTGGGATGGGGCCCAAGGGGTTACGCTGTGAAAGGAAGAATACACCATGGCAGGTTTGCTAGGGCGAGAGAGTCTGGCCTGCTAATCAAGGAGCAGTATATTTGCTACCACCTGCCCTGCTCTAAGCAATGCATCAAGTTTGTAAGGTCTCTGCCCTCATCCAAGGAACCAGACCTTTTCTCTGTCGGAAGTAGGACAAGAAAAAAACCCTGACATCAGATCTAATTAATAATAATAGAAAACGTAATTTCACAGCCCGTTGCTCCACACAGCCAGGTAGGGGGAAGGCAATGTGGGGGAGGGGCTTGAACAAACATGGGCGGATGTGTTTGTGGACCTCCCGGTCACCCATAGCCAAAAGGATGGGTAACTGTGACTGACAGTGTTTCCCTGCCAGCTGATCGCTTTAGGCTCCATTAACGCAGAACTCAACAGAAGGCACAAAAAAGGAGGGGGAGAATCTTTAAAAAGCCAATAGCATCATTTTGCTTCATTAGCAGGGTTGCTGCACTTCAATCTGCCCCCCCCCCCTTCCAGCCTGCCCCCTCCTCCTTTCCCTTGCTTTCCGTTTCATTTAACTGAAGGCAATTCATCTCATTTTAATTAATTTTTACTTGCAGCGTTATCACCCCAAGTATAAAGGCAAAAAGTTGTTTTTTTTAATTACAAAGCTAACGGCATTAATTACCAGTACAGTAAATGCATCCGCGCATGAGAGCCAAGTGGCGTTGGGAGGCGCTGAGGCAGCAAGCGGCCACGACAGCTGCAAAGGGTTTTTATTTAACAGCTTTGTCACAGAGGAGCCTCTCTTTGGAGTAGGAGCCCAAGAATTTGAAATAAAAGGCAACACATCTGAAAGCGAGGCAACATGTGAAATATGCATCACGGCCATGTCCCCCCACAGGGTGAGTCTCCAGACGGCTGGGTAATGCAAGCCAGTCTCATCCACATTTCTCTGAGAGGCCTTCTGGGAAATAGTCTTTGTGGAGTTCTGACTAAGAAACAGAGACCAGAGAAAAGCTTGAACAGAGGCCAGGTCCGCATCTAGCTCTGATCTCTGAGACCTAGACCCATCTCCATAAGAGGGACCTGAACCTTTTCGATGCCCACTTTGAACCCCTTCGGACTCTGAGAAAGACAGGCCTGCAGATTCAACCCAAGGGTGGATGCAGCCCCTAAATTCATTCTGGTAGAAAAGAAACAGGGCAGGATTGTGACATGATGAGTTGAAAGTCACTATAGGTATGTCTACACTGCACACGCCTTTTAGCAGCATGTGGAGTGCATACACTACACGCCTCCCTAGCCTGGGTATGAATAGCAGTGAAGATGGTGGGGCACCACTTAGGTGAGTTAAGACACAGCTGAACCCTATAAGTATGTACCTAGATACGTACCTTACACAGCTCTCCACTTGCCAACGGTTCCATCTATACTGCTATTTTGAGCAGTGTCCCTGCAGCTCTGCCTTCCCGCTGCTGGAACCTTTCCCTGCTGCCTTCCCCCTCCAGAGCCTTTCATAGATATGTGTAGTTACACACCACAGTGTGGACACAGCTTGCTTTTCCCTGTGGTGTATAGCTATACATACCCTACACACTGCGGCAGGTGGTGAGCCTTCAGTGTAAACGTAGCCCATATAAATATAATGGTATGTGTTGAAGTAGGATCCTTACACATAATATACTGCTAGATGTGGAGAAATATGCCCAGATGTCTTGAGAGGAATGGGCTTTTTGATTAATCACATGCCTTCAAACACAAGCAGGGCAGAGATGCCTGTCTAACCTCATATTTTGAAATGTTACCCTTTTGAAAATGGGTCTGAACAGCAGAGTTTGGTTCTGGATCATGGAGATTTGGTTTGTTCCAGTATAGATACGGGGTGGAACTTTGGACCAGAAAGTCCAACTTAAGAAGCACTTTGGTTTGTGTAGGAGTTAGTTGCTGAGGGCCAAATTGTGACTCAGATCTGCTATGTGGACACCTCAGGATACAAGGTTCTTTGAGCAAAGAGAAAAAACATATTTATGAGTGTTGGGGAAAGCCCCTGCCACCTGGAACCCACATAACTGCACATTTATGGAGCTCTCCAGGCCTTCAGCAGCTTCTTTTCCCTTACAAAGGACGCTCTTACCACAAGGGGTAAAATAAGTTTAAAAATCCTTATGCCTTAAAAAAGTCGCACCAGGAAAAGGAGATCCAGTTATGCTTATAAGCTGTGAAAGGCAGGCTCTGATCACAAGGGATTCAACAATAAGAAGCAGAAGTAGCTGTGCTATGTATATCATGGGGCCCACCAGGTAACAGCTCTTCCAGGCACAAGGGTGTTGGCTCTTATAAGGAATGAACAGTAAACAGACTTTTTCAAAGAGCCAGGCTTGTGGTAGGAATGCTATAGGGATGCTAATTTTAGTCTTTTAGAAAGAGGCCTTCAGAGTGGTTTTCTGGGAATTGTTCTCAGTGCAGCATGCAGGGCCAACTAATGAAAGGAATGAAGACCTTTGGGTGAATGTGTGGATGAAACAATATGTACAATAGTGAAGAGGCCTTTAGTTTTATGAGGCAGCGAGGAACCTTTGGCAGAAGAAGGAGACTATACAGAAGGGGTGGATTCCACTGTCATTGGAAGAGGACCCCAGCTGGTTTGTGGGGATTATTTTAACTGGGAACTGGAGGAAAGCCAGCAGATGCTGAGGGAGCACTCAAGTTACACAGTGATACCTGCCAGCACAAGAGATGGGGCCCAAATTGCAAAGTTCAAATCTAGACCTGAAATTTCCAAAGGTGTTCCAATCTTATCTGGTGTTTTGTCTGACTAGACCCATGGTTGATAATGCAATGGAGAAGCTATCCCTCAGCACCATTAGTTTCTTGAGCTTATTCTGCAGTTTCCTAAAAGATGGGAGGCTACCTTTGAGTGGTTTCTGCAGCAGCTGCGGAGGTTCTCAGAAGGAAGGTAATATGGATAGTGAGGGTTCAGCTGTTGTTACCTGCACAGGCTGTGCCGTGTTTGTCTTTCTGCCACAGGACAGAAGAGACTTTGTCTGCAAGCTGGTCTCTATATTGGAAGAAAAGGCTTAAGGTCTGGAGAAACAAGTGTCAACCCTGCGTTGCATAAAAGAAAATGAAGATTTCCTGGACAGACATCAGGATATGCTTCTACGGGCACAACATTCTGCAGATTCAGAGCAGGCTGCACAGCGAGGACAGAATGCCGGTGAAGAAAGCTGGCAGCATGTGACTTCCAGAAGACGAAGGAGGAGCATCCATGTTCCAGCAATGCAGGTACAAGCGAGCAACCGTTTCATGTTCTCTCCACGGATACTAAGGCGGAGAGTGGACTACATGATGGGAGGCAGCAGAAGGAGACTCCACTGATTGGAAGGCATGAGATGCACAGTCCTAGGGATGGGGTTCCACGAGCACCACTCCCAAGAGAAGGAGACGGGTGGTGGTGGTTGGTGACTCCCTCCTCTGGGGGACTGAGCCATCTATCTGCTGCCCCGACCATGAAAACCGAGAGGTTGCTGCTTGCCAGGAGCTAGGATTCAGGATGTGATGGAGAGACTGCCGAGACTCATCAAGCGCTTGGATCGCTACCCCTTCCTGCTTCTCCACGTGGGCGCCAATGATACTGCCAAGAATGACCTTGAGCGGATCACTGCAGACTACGTGGCTCTAGAAAGAAGGATAAAGGAGTTTGAGGCGCAAGTAGTGTTCTTGTCCCTCCTCCCTGTGGAAGGAAAAGGCCCAGGTAGGGACTGTCGTATCCTAGAAGTCAACGAATGGCTACGCAGGTGGTGTCGGAGAGAAGGCTTTGGATCCTTTGACCATGGGATGGTATTCCAAGGAGGAGTACTAGGCAGAGATGGGATCCACCTAACGAAGAGCGGGAAGAGCATCTTTGCAAGCAGGATGGCTAACCTAGGGAGGAGGGCTTTAAACTAGGAACGCCAGGGGAAGGAGACCAAAGCCCTGAGGTAAGTGGGGAAATGGGATTCCGCGACCTAGCACAACCAGGAGGGCGCAAGAAGGGAGGACTCCTGTCTCATACTGAGAAGGTGGGACAATCAGCGAGTTATCTTAAGTGCCTATACACAAATGCAAGAAGCCCGGGAAACAAGCAGGGAGAACTGGAAGTTCTGGCACAGTCAAAGAACTATGATGTGATTGGAATAACAGAGACTTGGTGGGATAACTCACATAACTGGAGCACTGCCATGGATGGATATAAACTGTTCAGGAAGGACAGGCAGGGCAGAAAGGGTGGGGGAGTTGCATTGTATGTAAGAGAACAGTATGACTGCTCAGAGCTCCGGTATGAAAGTGCAGAAAAAGCTGAGAGTCTCTGGATTAAGTTTAGAAATTTGAGCAACAAGGCTGATGTCGTGGTGGGAGTCTGCTATAGACCACCAGACCAGGGGGATAAAATGAATGAGGCTTTCTTCCAGCAACTAAGAGAAGTTACTAGATCACAACCCATGGTTCTCACGGGAGATTTCAATCATCCTGATATCTGCTGGGAGAGCAATACAGCAGTGCACAGACAATCCAGGAAGTTTTTGGAAAGTGTAGGGGACAATTTCTTAGTGCAAGTGCTGCAGGAATCAGCTAGGGGCAGAGCTTTTCTTGACCTGCTGCTCACAAACCCTGAAGAATTAGTAGGGGACGTAAAAGTGAATGGGAACCTGGGAGGCAGTGACCATGAGATGGTCGAGTTCAGGATCCTGACACAGGGAAAAAAGGAGACCAGTAGAATACGGACCTTGGACTTCAGAAAAGCAGACTTTGACTCCCTCCGGGAACACATGGGCAGGATTCCCTGGAAGATGAACATGAAGGGGAAAGGAGTCCAGGAGAGCTGGCTGTATTTAAAAGAATCCTTATTGAGGGTGCAGGAACAGACCATCCCAATGTGTAGAAAGAATAGTAAATATGGCAGGCGACCAGCTTGGTTGAACAGTGAAATCCTTGCTGATCTTAAATGCATAAAAGAAGCTTACAAGAAGTGGAAGATTGGGCAAATGACCAGGGAGGAATATAAAAATGTTGCTCAAGCATGCAGGAGTGAAATCAGGAAGGCCAAATCACACTTGGAGTTGCAGCTAGCAAGGGATGTTAAGGGTAACTAGGGGTTTCTTTAGGTATGTTAGCAACAAGAAAAAGTCAAGGAAAGTGTGAGCCCCTTACTGAGTGAGGGAGGCAATCTAGTGACGGAGGATGTGGAAAAAGCAAATGTACTTAATGCTTTTTTTGCCTCTGTCTTCATGAACAAGGTCAGCTCCCAGACTCCTGCTCCGGGCAGTACAGCATGGGGAGGAGGTGACCAGCCATCTGTGGAAAAAGAAGTGGCTCAGGACTATTTAGAAAAGCTGGACAAACACAAGTCCATGGGGCCAGATGCACTGCATCCGAGAGTGCTAAAGGAGTTGTCCGATGTAATTGCAGAGCCATTGGCCATTATCTTTGAAAACTCATGGTGATCGGGGGAGGTCCCGGATGACTGGAAAAAGGCTAATGTAGTGCCCATCTTTAAAAAAGGGAAGAAGGAGGATCCAGGGAACTACAGGCCAGTCAGCCTTACCTCAGTGCCTGGAAAAATCATGGAGCAGGTCCTCAAGGAATCAATCCTGAAGCACTTAGAGGAGAGGAGAATGATCAGGAACAGTCAGCATGGATTCACCAAGGGCAAATCATGCCTGACTAACCTAATTGCCTTCTACAATGCGATAACTGGCTCTGTGGATGAGGGGAAAGAAGTGGATGTGTTGTTCCTTGACTTTAGCAAAGCTTTTGATACAGTCTCCCATGACAGCAAGTTAAAGAAGTATGGGCTGGATCAATTGACCATAAGGTAGACAGAAAGCTGGCTGGATCGTCGGGCTCAATGCGTAGTGATCAATGGCTCCATGTCTAGTTGGCAGTCGGTATCAAGCGGAGTGCCCCAAGGGTCGGTCCTGGGGCCGGTTTTATTCAATATCTTTATCAATGATCTGGAGGATGGTGTGGACTCCACCCTCAGCAAGTTTGCAGATGACACTAAACTGGGAGGAGTGTTAGATACACTGGAGGGTAGGGATAGGATACAGAGGGACCTAGACTAATTAGAGGACTGGGCCAAAAGAAATTTGATGAGGTTCAACAAGGAGAAGTGCAGAGTCCTGCACTTAGGACGGAAGAATCCCATGCTCTGCTACAGACTAGGGACTGAATGGCTAGGCAGCAGTTCTGCAGAAAAGGACCTAGGGATTATGGTGGATGAGAAGCTGGATATGAGTCAACAGTGTGCCCTTGTTGCCAAGAAGGCTAATGGCATTTTGGGCTGTATAAGTAGGGGCATTGCCAGCAGATCGAGGGACGTGATTGTTCCCCTCTATTCGACATTGGTGTGTCCAATTTTGGGGCCCACACTACAAAAAGGATGTGGAAAAATTGGAAAGAGTCCAGAGAAGGGCAACAAAAATGATTAGGGGCCTGGAGTGCATGACTTATGAGGAGAGGCTGAGAGAACTGGGATTGTTTAGTCTACAGAAGAGAAGACTGAGGGGAGATTTGATAGCTGCTTTCAACTTCCTGAAAGGGGGTTGTAAAGAGGATGGATCTAGACTGTTCTCAGTGGTAGCAGATGACCGAACAAGGAGTAATGGTCTCAAGTTGCAGTTGGGAAGGTTTAGATTGGATATTACGAAAAACTTTTTCACTAGGAGGGTGGTCAAGCATTGGAATGGGTTACCTAGGGAGGTGATAGAATCACCTTCCTTAGAGGTTTTTAAGGTCAGGCTTGATAAAGCCCTGGCTGGAATGATTTAGTTGGGGATTGGTCCTGCTTTGAGCAGGGGGTTGGACTAGATGACCTCCTGAGGTTCCTTCGAACTCTAATATTCTATGATTCTTTGGTGTGGAGTAACACGTAGACCCCGGCAGTGGCAAGACAGGAAGTCTAAGTAATAGTGACCATAATAAAACAATATCTGAAATTGCCTAGTCCAAAACGGTAGCTCTGTGAACATCAAAATGGAGATTTTTTTTGTTTTAAAGAGGAAGTTAGTCAGAAACAACCTGAAGGAAGAAGTTAGGAAATTAAAATCAATAGAATCAGCAGGGAGAGCGCTCTACAAATCGCTTACTAGAGTCACAGGAGGTAGCACCATTCCTCAGGAGAGCGAGACACACTAGTACTGTTAAATGGCAAGGTTTGTTCAGGCTGAAGAAACATCCTTTAGAGATTGGATATACAGTCCACATGATGCTAATACAATGGAATGTGAACTGCAGCAGGTGAGATGTACTGAGGCAGCTAAGAAGAGAGAGCCAAAGATAACATACAAATTCTTGAAATACCAGGAATAGGAAGCCCATGAAAGAGTCAGTAAAGGGGGTAATCAGCACATATACAGAGATTGCAGAGAAGCGAAATGAGCTGTGTGCCTTGGTCATCATCAGAGAGAAGGATATAGCAATGTGTGACCTGGGCATATGCTTTGCAGGAGGGAAGAGGAGGTGCCTCCCATAGAGCGGGGTGTTATAAAGCCCATCTGAGAAATGGAACTGCAGTAAATCACCAGGACCAGGGCAGTGTCCCAAAGCAGTTCCCTGTGGTCCTTTTCAAGCTCTGACTTGGCGGTCTAAAAAAGCAGTCTCGTTCCCTTGGCATCACCAAGATCGCTTCCCAGTGCTGTGATACAGATTGGTGTTTGGAAATGTCACTCATCCCAGGCTTTGGTGCCAACTATGGAGCACCATTAACCTGGGGTCCAATCCCAGCTAATGACTGGAAAATGCACACCACTCCGGGTACAAGCTATAATCAGCTGGTGACCTTAATGGAACCTGGGCTATTCAGTGCTGTGAATCAGTATCCTAGGAAACGATGGGCAGCCCCTGTGTGTGCTCTGGATCTGTGTATTTCAAAAAGGGTCAGCATTTTAGACTGCCATGAACACTTCGCACCTGAGCTTAGCTATAGATCAGCTCCTAAAATTTTTCCTTTTCCCCAAACTCCTTCCCCAGGCTCTGGGACCCAGAATCTGCATCTCTGTCACATTTTTAGTTTCATTCCACATCCTTCTCCCTATTTTATTTGTTTTCCTTGGGAAAAAATATAAATATGCAAATGAAAGAGAAAAAGTGGAAAGAAATGTAATTAAAATGTGTGTGTTTCTTTCTCTTTGAATGCTTGAGGATGGAATTGAAAATTGTTTAAAAGGAGAGCACTCAGGAAAAGGTTAAAGAGCTGAAAACTGATTACACGCTATTGAAAATGAAAGTAGGGAGGGGGCAGCTGAGATGCAGCATGTTCAGTCAGGGAAAGGACTCCAGAAGACTCTTGCTGGAGATAAGGCATTTTCCCCTGTGAATTACAGCCAGGTACACATTGCATAATAGGTCTGTAAGTGGATTCAATGGAGAAGTGTCTGACAGGGACACCTTGCAGATGGGGTCAAGGCAAGAGAATGGTTCAAAAGGGATTCGAACTTGGGCATGGCCCATCCTCTCAGATCTATGTTTAATGTCAGCAGGGCATTTAGAAGGCTGTATTTATACTGTACTAGCGAAAATACCTGGCGTTGCTCGGGTCAGTCGGAGGTGGGGAGGGGGCAGACAGCTGAGCGAGTGCGGGGTCCGTTGGAGGGGGGCAGAGAGCAAACCTGACACCCCCACCTGGCCCCCCCGACCAAACTCGACAACCCCACCTCACTTACCCCTCGACCAACCCCGACTCACATTTTCACCCCCCCAAACCCAACACCCCCACGTCTCCCCCAACCAACCCCAACACCCCCTGACCAACACCCACACCTCACCCCCCGTAGACCAAACCTGACACACCCACCTCACTTCCCCCCCCAACCAAACCCGACACCCCTACCTACCACCACAAACCAACCTGACACCCACACCTAACTTACCCCTCGACCAACCCCGACCCCTCTCCTCACCCCCCAACCAAACACAACACCCCCACCTTACCCCCCACCAAACCCAACACCCCGTGACCAACTCCAACCCCCACACCTCACCCCTCACCCACCCAGACACCTTCCCACCCCCCCAGACCAAACCCAACACCCCCGGCTCACTTACCCCCTGACCAAACCCGACACCCCCACCTCACCCCCCGACCAAACCCGACACCCCTACCTCACTTACCCTCCGACCAAACCCAACTCGGGTCCTTTGGAGGTGGGGAGGGGGCAGAGAGCTGAGGGATTCCGGGGTCCATCGGAGGTGGGGAGGGGGCAGAGAGTTGAGGGATTCCGGGATCCGTCGGAGGTGGGGAGGGGCAGAGAGCTGAGGGATTCCGGGGTCCGTTGGAGGGGGGAGGGGGCAGAGAGCTGAGGGATTCCAGGGTCCATTGGAGGGGGGGGGGGCAGAGAGCTGAGAGAGTGCAGTGTCTGTTGGAGGGGGTATTATGACATCATAACTATGTCACAGAGAACAGCAGCTGCCCAGCTGATGTGATTGGCCTTTAAATAATTTCACCCCTGGGGGGCATCAGAGGTGAGATTTGAAAAATTTTCGACTCTTACGGTCATTAGGACCCTAAGACCTCTAACTGTACCAAATTTCAAGTCTCTAGCTCAAACGGTGTGGAAGGAGTAAGCATACATACACGCATGCACGCATACACCATTTGACTTTTATATATATAGATGTGAGATAGAAAGACAAATAGACAATTGATGGGATCATATGTGAGTTGTGCAGGAGATACAGTATTCCAATCTGAATGTGCCCAAAGTTTGGGGTGCAGACGGGTTATTGGGATCTAAGCAGTTGAATTCAGCTCAATAAAGATGTGAGGACCAGAGCAAAGTCTGGGTCTGGAGCTGAACTTGCCCAAATTTGCACAGGAGTATTTAGATCCAGGAATCGGGTTAGAACCCATTGCTGGTCAAATCTATCAAGTACTTGGGATTATAGTAGTTCATTAGAAATGGAAAAGATCTATTAGACCATTGTGTCCCACCCTATCAAGGGTGAGATATAGCTTCCCCCAGAAAGAGAATGTATCTGTATTAAACTGATACTGCAGTGGATTTTAGCTGAAATGTACTTATATCAGGAAACAAGCAACCATACCCTGGGAAGATGGCTGGCTTCATCACGGGTTTTCTCCAGTCTCCCCTAAATCCAGTGTTGGAATTATCCCGAGACTCTATCCTGGTAGGCAAAGCAGACTCCCTGGAAGGTCAGACTCTGATGAATGTGTCCTTCTGACCACAGCACTGCCAAAACCTCTTGGCTGTTCACCACACTGCAGGGGAGCTCCATGGACTCTTTCCTGCTTTGGTTGCACCATCTCACTCTAGTACTTTTTAACTGGCAGGTGCACATTATGGGCCTGATCCAGTGAAGTCACAGGAAAGGCTTCTGATGACTGCAATGCGCTGTTCCCACACTGTGTCCAATCTAATTTAAGACTGCCCTGTCCTTTTTCAGTTCTGCCATTCCTGTCAGCTCCAGGGACCCATGAGCCTCTTCCCCAAGCTGAAATTAAGCCCAAATGCCAAGACTTTACTGTCTTTCTTGTTCTGAAATGCAAATAGCTGTTCTCCCTGTGGACTGTCATTTTGATGCTGCCCCTGCACAAGTGGAATGAGAAAGGGAAGTGCTGAAGGCTGCTGCTGTTGTGAAATTTCCACCTCGTGGCCAGTTTGAAGAGTGTTCAGAGAAGCATCCAACCAGAACAACCAATCTCTCCGAGTTTCCCAGCCTTACCGGTGTGCAGGCTTTCCAACCCTTCGAGGAGCTCCCCAGGCAATGGAATCAGCGGCAGAGGCAGAATCCTTCCTGCTCAGTAATGGCAGGAGCTGCATTGAAACTTTACAGCAGACTTGCCATTTCCTTCTCCCTAGGCCCCAGGTCTGCACAAGCCTTTCTTAGGGACCAATTTTACCTCCCTGCAGGGGGCACTGGAACAATTTGTGTAGTGGAGGTGCTGAGACCCCTTGAACCAAACTGTAAACCCTGTACATGATGGAAACCACTTCAGTGCCAGGGGTACTGCTACAGCCCTAGTTCCAGCATACCTCGTTCCACGGCTGTAAAAGAATAATCCCTTGGCTGTGGTTTAGAATAATCTCTGCCATTTGACATTTGTACTTTTTTTTGCTCTTTTCATTATCCTTCTGATTTGCTTCTGCTCATATTCATGTATCTTCCCATCCTCCTCCCCCAAGACTCTCTATATGTTCTTAAAAGCCATCTGCTTCCACTGCTCTATATATCTTGACTTCCCCTTCTTTTATGTTTCACACCCAATGGCAAGATGAACTCCATTTGTGGATCCACCATAGACACTCCCCCTTTTGCTGAGGTGGATTCCCTCAAACTCCAACCAAAACTCCTCAAGATGCTTTGTTCTCACCCACATCCAACAGTTACCCTGCATTTCTCTTCCAAGTACTTATGTCACTGCATTTTTCTAGTCCAGTGATATTGGCGTCACTAAATCCTATCATAGATGCTTCCCTAACTTTGAACCCTATTTATCAGTCCGGATACCTGGCTCATTGTTTTCCCAGGTGTGTACTAGACCAGGAATAGCCTCTGGCTGTATCATAGCTTTTCAACAAGCTATATCAAGAAGAAGTAAAATCTTGCCTCCAGGAACACGTCCCCTTCTTTGGATTTATTCTGCTTTGTTACAGTCCCAGTCAGTATCTGATTTACCTACAGATTTCCCAAGCTGCAAATTCAGATCAGAGTTTTAGGGATCAGAGTTTGTATCCAAGAATCAGAGAGGTAGCCGTGTTAGTCTGGAATAGCAGAGGTAACAAAGTCCTGTGGCACCTTAAAGACTAACTATAAAGTTTTGAAGCATAAGCTTTCGTGGGCTAATATCCACTTCGTCGGATGCAAGCAGTGGAAGTGTCCAGAGGCAGGTATAGAAAAGTAGGCAAGAACCAGGTGGGCGGTAACAAGGTTAGTCCAACGGGATTTTATTTTCTACAGCTACAACTATATAAATGCATAGGGGTAAACTATGAGCACCTTTATACTGGTATAACTGCATCCATACTTGGGGGGTTATATCAATTCATGTATATTGTTTTCTAAGCCTATATTGATAATGGTACAAAAATCATGTGTAGACCAGCCCCAAGGTTTTGGTGTGAACTTTCTATCTTGAAATGCACCCTTCTACATAAACACACACCATGAGCTAAGATCAAAATTCTGTTGTTTATGCAGGTCTCGGTAAAGCTATCACTTCCCTATTTCCTTTCTCTAAGATCAGTGCTATTTTTGGAATCTGTCTTGTTTTTAATTATATTCAACTTAAAGCTGCGCCAACTGGTTTGGAAAGAAAAATGATGACACAGGGTAAAAAGTTTGGATCAGCCTCTGAATGAGAACTTTCCCAGTGTTCAGGAGTGTTTTTGTCCCAGTTTTAAATTCAGGGCCATTGTAGATAAAATAAGAAGTTACCTGAACCTTTGCTCAAAATTCAAACTCATCCTTTTTGATCTTTGAAAAGCTTGTATTAACTTTCTAAAAACTCCTGTTCCATTTTCATGAACCTCTTGACATCAGATGACGTTTGGGTTTGGTTCAGCGTAGACCCCAGAAATGTGTGTGTTTCTCCAAGTCTCACATGAACCTCATAGGCCTGGGATTTTTGTGGAAACAGGCTGCTCTCTCATGTGATTACTCCTGCCTGTTTCCAATCAGAATGCAAGCGCTCACGGATGGAAATGCTTCACTGGTTCTGGGTAGCACAAGGGTATAATTAAAAGTTAACCAAACATTTTCAAAGAGCAAGAAAGGTTGGTAGTGTAGGAATCTAGCGGGGGTGGGCTGGGGGGGATGGGAGGGGAATATTTAGGTCACTTGTTTTATCCACGTTGTCCATTCTTAGCTTTTACAATGCTGTATAATTGTGTTCTGGCATTTGGTAAAGGCTGAATTTCTGTGCACTGCATATAGCAGTATACTGTGCACAGGTGGTATTTTATGTTACATAAGAAAAGACAGAGTTTTTAAGTTTGTTTAAGGTTTCACTGTTCAAATATAGTCCCATCTAGATTCCTGTTAAAGAATCTGGACAGTGTAGCCCAACTGGTAATTTTCTGTACTAAGAAATACTATAATTCGAAACACAACTAGAGGGCACTCAGAACGCCATGTGCCCAGACCACAGACATTACAGGTAGAATCCCATAGAAATGAAAAAACTTAACAACCAGCCAAGAGGTGAGAAATGGGAGGGGAGGAATGCAGAGCTGGTGAGACAGCAGAGTTGCTTATCCGAGGAGTGCTCCACCACTTTGCTTTCCCAACTGCGAAAGGCTGGCAGTGTGCATACCTCGTTTGTTAATCTTCCTTTTGCATCCCTGTTTTGCAGCTGTCAGAGTGCTATATTATGCAAATTGGAATTAAGCAATTAAGGCGATAATGCTTCCCTTGAAGAGCTTGACAAGGCAGAGGGAACATGGGCTGCTTTTCAGACAAGATTTTGGTTGCATAGTCACCTAAAAACAAAGGCGAGCGAGAGAGAGAGAATGAGAGAGAGGGGGACATATGCACGCACACACACACGAGTGCTGGAGTTGTGACCAAGCCACATGTTGTTGTTGATCGACCCTTCCGCTTTACCCTGTTCCAAATTAAAAGCCCTAAATGGTCATTCAACAGAAGGGATGCCAACAGAACCGAGAAAAGGCAGTACAGTACTTCCTCACCCGGTATGTATCAGCCTGTGGAATTTCCTTCCACAGGTGGCCTGAATCCAGTGCTCTGTCTGAACTTTCAACATCACAGAATAGTGTTCTGACCACTAATGAAATGTGTAGTTCAGTAAGATAAGAATGACGAAGCTTCAGGACTGCAGGACTCAGAAATTAATCGTTTTCCATGTACCACATTGCTTATGTGGGGATGTCCATTGTGAAAAGTTAATGCATCAGGTATTGGCCACTGCTGAAGGCAGAGTGCTAGAGTAAGTGGATTACTGATCTGATACAGCATTGTACATTTTATCCTGGAGAAGCTGGGTCCAAATGCCTAGAATAGGCAGGAGCCAAGCTGTTTGTAAAGGAGTTTGCTTCTGTTTCTTTCTCTTTTTAAATAGAAGTATGGAAACAGTCCAGAAAGACCTTGGTAAACATCGCCAGTGAAAGCGGCACAGAGCGGGTGCCAGGTAGTTTTAATAGGGATTTGGCAAACGTGTGGTTGGCAGGAGCCCTTAAAGGGATTTCAGAGATACTGGAGCATTCAGCTAGGGTTAAGGTCTTGGAAACAAGTGATTTATAGTGAAGCTCTGCAGGGAGAGGACCTTATCTTCAGAGTTTTCTGTAAAGGACCTGGCACCCTATTGGCGTTATATAAATAATCTAACAACAAATGGTTAGAACAAAAGCTGAATCTTAGACGTGGAAGGGACAACTTTTCTCTTCTATCAGCAGTTTCTTTTTCCCAGCCATTACACAGGCATACACTAGAGTTGGTTGGGTCATATTAGTCCAATCATTCATTTGGGGAATTGCACAGTATTTTTCAAATATTGTATTTACAAAGGATCTTTTTCCTCATTCATCCAGCTCTTGCACTTCTGCTTGGGTGCAAATGTGGCGCTTGATGCTAGGAGGTTCTGAGTGCTGCCTAAAAGGTACTCGGCACCTTCAACAAACATTGAGGTTAATAAGACGAGGAATACTTGTGGCACCTTAGAGACAAACCAGTTTATTTCAGCATAAGCTATCATGGGCTATAGCCCATTTCATCGGATGCACAGAATGGAACATATAGAAGTAAGATGCATTTATATACACAGAAAGCAAAAAAAAGTTGTAAACTACCATACCAATTCTAAGAGGCTGTTTAATTTGGATGGGCCATTATCAGCAGGAGAAAAAGGTACCTTTTGTCACAAAAATTTAGTGAATCTATGTGTGACAGTTAAGAACCTGTAAAAGAGAATTAACTAGGAAAATGCATTCAATTAGTGTAATGACAAAGCCAGTCATAGTTGCTGTTTAACCCTTGGTTGATAGTGTCCAAATTGCAAATTAATTCCATTTCCTCAGGCTCTCGTTGGGAGTCTGTGTTGGAAGTTTTTCTGTTTTAAAATTTACACTTTCAAGTCTTTAATAGAATGGCCAGGGAGCTTGGAGTGTTCTCCTACTGGTTTTTGAATGTTATGATTCCTGATGTCAGATTTGTGTCCATTTATTCTTTTGCGTAGAGACTGTCTGGTTTGGCCAATGTACATAGCAGAGGGGCATTGCTGGCACGTGAAAGTTAATGGGAATAAAAGGCACTGACCAACATCTATGATCATCCCCTTGCAAATTATCTTACCACCAGTTTGTCTGAATATTCTTCTTCTTTGCTATTGTTAAAGATGTTTGGAGAGGAGCTTTAAAGTCTAGCCTCACCAGTCTTTTTATATCTGCTTGAACCTACAGCCAAGTCCAAGAAAATACTGTGGTCATGATATCAGAGTACTTTGCAATTGCAATGATTTTGATGTCATAAGCAAAGATGGGCCTTGAACCAAAACTTCAGATCCAAATCCCTTTGAAGTCTAAGATGTGGGAAATCTGGGTGACTTGAGAAGGGTGTGTTTTGTATCACCTTCCTGTGATCCACAGATTAAAAGGATTAAGATTAGCAGCCGGGTTAGTCTGTATCCGTAAATAAGACAAGGAAGACTTGTAGCACCTTAGAGACTAACCAGTTTATTTCAGCATAAAATAAAAGGAGTTTTTTTAAAGCATTTGATCAGATGTAAAGTTTGTTTTCAAGCAATAATTATACAAAGGGTGAGATCTTGTGATACAAATGTGGGAATCTGCAAGACAGGTTAAACATTGTCCAGTGGCGTCTCTTAAAAATCAGCTTCATCCTGTATTATTCACACAGTTGTCATTTCTTTCCTTTAAATGTAGATGGTCAGCCAAGCTTTGAGCCTAGCCTACAATGCAAGCCTGGCATCCTCTGGCTTCTCTGATGGACCAAGTAGGAGAAACAGAATGGAGGGGGATATAATACTGCTTTCTTAGACACTAAAGGTCTGATTCACTACTCCATTACTACAATGGAGTCATGCTGCATAAAAATGGTGAATCAGAGGGATGACTCAGGCCCAGGTGCTTTAAATAGTTAGCAGAAGTAGCAAAGCAAATTCTGGGTGGCTTAATGATAGGGGTAAATGGATGTGTGGCTTACTACAGTTTATTCCACCCTCTCCCCACCTCTTATCTACACTGCAATAAGGAGGTGTGATTGCAGCTCCTCTACATGTACCTGTTCTAGTTTTGGTTTAGTTAGAGCAAAACAACAAGATCTTGATCTAATAAGATCTTGATCTAACAAGATCAAGCCTAGCTCATAACATAAGACAATAAAAGTGATGCTACTGGGTTAGACCAATGGTCCATCTAGCCCAATATCCTGTCTTCCAGCAGTGGCCAGTGCCAAGTGCCCCAGAGGGAATGAACAGAACAGGTAATCATCAAGTGATCCATCCCGTCACTCATTCCTAGCTTCTGGCAAACAGAGGCTAGGGACACCCGAGCTAATAGCCGCTGATGGAGCTATCCTCCATGAATTTATCTAATTCTTTTTTGAACCTGGTTATGGTCTTGGCCTTCACAACATTCTCTGGCAAGGAGTTCCACAGGTTGAATGTGCATTGTGTGAGGAAATACTTCCTTTTTATTTGTGTTAAACCTCCTGTCTGTAATTTAATTTGGTGACCCCTAGTCCTTGTGTTATGAGAAGTAGTAAACAACACTTCCTTATCTACTTTCTCTACACCAGTCATGATTTAATAGACCTCAATCATATCTCCCCTTAGCCCAGAGGTGAAAGCAAGCTGGTACGCCCCGGCATGGTGTACCGGCAAGAGTCGGTACACCGTACGGGGGTGGATCGGCTTCCCCAGGCGCAATTGAAAGGACCTGGGGCTCCCAGCAGACATACCCTTCGGCCTTGCCTACATGGGAAAGTTTTACCAGTACCTACCAGTACGGTTTCCCCCAATACACATGTCCCTATGTGGACCCTTATTCCAGAATAAGCGTTGGGGATTTTTGATTAGGCTAAACTCCTTCCTGAGCAGGGCCGGCCCACAACATTTTGACACCTGGGGTAGGAAGCTCAAATGACACTGCCATGCCTCTCGCATGGGCCAAAACTTTGGAAGGTTTCTTGTGCCCTCCTTCCTCCAGCACAGCACTCCACCATCTCTGTGCATCTAGAGCAGAGACAATACATATGCACCAGCAGCAGACACCATTTTCTACACTCTGGGTCCTAGCAGCGCCCCCTACAGTCTGGCACCTGAGGCAGCCGCCTCAGTTCACCTCATGATAAGACCAGCCCTGTTCCTGAGTCACATGAGCTAAACTGAAAAGAGGCCCTTATAGAGTCTTACCTGGAGGCTATACCAATAGAAATATTTTGCTTTAAATTCACACCTTGCCTTATAAGAAGAAACTTTCCCATGTAAACAGGGCCTTACTCCTCAGTGCCAAAGGCCAGGACTGCTCTCCTTATGGGTTCATTTCTAGGTGACAGCTGGTGTCTTTACTAGAACTTTAGAAGGTGTTAATTCAATCAGGCGAGGTAACTCCATCTAGAATCACACCCTTAAATCTTAGGGTTTGTCTACACTTAAAACACTGCAGCTGCACTGCTGTAGTGCTTCAGTGTAGACACTACCTATGGCAACAGGAGGAGTTCTCAATCTGGGCAATTAATCTGCCTCCCCGAGACGGAGTGGATAGGTCGATGGAAGAATTATCCCATTAACTGAGTGCTGTCTACACTAGGGATCCACTTAACTATTTTGCTCAGGGAGGTGGATTTTTCACATTCCTGCAGGACATACTTATGTTGATGTGACTTCCCAGTGTAGACCAGTCTTTAGTCTAAACAAGGCCACAGGTTCCCTCAAACTTTACATCATTTATATTTGTACAGTTCAGCGCCAAGTCCTGGGTACCCATTTCTAATGCCTTTCAGGACAACCAAAGAAAGCTATTTGATGCCTTCTCTCTTGCGTGCTTGTGCCCACCCCCTCAATACCCTGCAGTCCCTCTTCCTGATCCCACCCACAGGCCTGACCCCTTGGCTATTCCATATTGATTTGCTCTTTAACCAGCTCAACAGGCCCCTGTTTCAAATGAAAGTTCTTTCTGTTCATTTTGCTAGCTGACGGTTTGCTTCATTCCCCCCCCCGCCCCCTCGAGGCTCTGGACGTTCTGCCAGCTGTTTTAATGAGCTTGCATTTTCGTGAAAGGCCAGATCCGATCGTGACTTGAATGGCAGCTGACAAGCAGGTAGAGCTTTTTGTTTCAAACTCAGCAAGAAAATGGTTTTTCCTCCCATTGGAGCAGGCTGTGTGCTCTATGAATTCAATCTTACTTGGTACTGAGTGCCTCCTACGAAGGGCTGAGCCTTCTCCACTTACCGGAAATGAAGGGCATTCAGCGCCTCTCAGGATAGGCTCAGCACTTCTCAGGATTGGGCCTTCTGTGTGTTTTAAACTAGCGTCAGCAGAGATTAGAGGAGTGTTGGGAAGAGTGTGGCTCAGATTTCAGTCCCCAAAGGGCTTTTTGTTGTTGTTGTTTCTGCTGGTTTGTTGGATTTTCGTTCCCCTTCATGATATATTTATTTTACAAGAGTTGCATTTTGTATTTCCCTGCAAAGCATTTCCCATTTTCTGTATGCTTGCCACATCTTCCCCAGGTACCATGCTCCCCACCAGGGACTGCAAGCATTTGAAGGGCGAGGAATTGTTGAAGATGGTACAAGGCAGTATAATTAGGAGGCATGGGATGTCATTAAGGGAAAGTGGAAAAATGTCCTGATGGCAAGATCCAATGGAGTCACGGTCTCCAAAGGGAAGTGGTGGGAGCCTCATTGCGCAACAACTGGATTGGACAATCTGGCCGAGGGAGCAATCCTACAGTAGCTAGATGGATAGGCTAGCTTTGTCCTGTTTCAGATTGCTGTGGGATGCAATCTGAAGCCTCTGCCGCCATGGAGGTGCTGTGGGGGAGGGGTTGGGGAGCTAGCACAAAATGGCTACACACTCTTTGCGCTGAAGAATCCATCTAGCTCCATAACAGGCTCCCTAGTTGAGGATTAAGGCTAAGGTGGGTATTGCTATTATTGAGTCTCTCTGAGGTCACTGAAATGAGCAAGGGCAGGACCAATGGATCCTCTGACCTTCCCAGAGCAGAGAGCAATTCTGGTGCCTCTCTGCAGCCTGGGAGAGGGGCAGGATTTCTTCCCTCCCCACCCTCACTTGCACTGAGCACATCTGCTGAATCTGGAGAAGTTGAATACAAATGCTGGTTGCGTGCAGTACAAGCATTAAGGGCCTGCCTCTGCCTTCAGCTACACCAGAGTCCATTTTTACTAACTCCACTGAAATCAGTGGAAATACTCCAGATTTACAGCAGTGAAATGAAATGAAGGATTCAACTTTAAATTCAACAACTCCCCTGTAAACTGTAAAAATCATTATCCCTATAGCATGAACAGGGAGCTGAGGTGCCACAATGAGATGAAGTGTCTTGCCCAAGGCCACGCAGTAAGTTGATGACAGAGCTGGGACTAGATTGCAACAATGGGTAAGAGTGGGCTTAAAACAAGAGGGGACTCTCTGCTGGGATGGGGGCTGTCAAAATTTAGATTTCTGTGCACACCAGTGAGGACATCATGGAAGCAGATTTCAATTTCAAGTGTAATCTAGCAGTTAGTCCAGATTGTATTGTAGATCCAGTGTCCTGTGTCAGTACAGTCCACTGTAGCTGCTTCATCTGTTTTACATCTTATGTCATCATAACACCCGTGAAAAGTTGATTTAAGTCCCCACCTCGGTGTAGTTTCCACATCAGTGTAAAAGAGTGGCAAGTTTTGAGTGGATAGCATTTTGTGCCAGTGATCACCCCAGCCTTGACAGGTGTAAATAATGACACAATTGCAAGGCACTGAAGAATTAGGCGCCCACCACTAAGTCCTGTCCGGTCCAGGGTGACTTTACTCAAAACTGTCTCTAATTCCCAGTGTGTTCATGGAAACCCAGGGCCATATTAATTTGCATCTGCTTATGTCGCATTTGATTTTTCCCCCCCGAGTCTTTGATCCCAACATGATCCAGTGAGACCATATAGAAAACGTTCTCTTGATTTGGGACCCTGCCACTAATCTATTTCAGTTACTTTTGTGGTCCCCATCATTGTACTCTCAGAGCACCTCGCAATCTGTAATGTGTGTATCCTCACAACAACTCTGTCAGGTAGGAACATACTGTTATCCCCATTTTACAGAAGGGAAACTGAGACACAGGGAAGCTAAGTGACTTGCCTAAGGTGACACAGGAAGTCAGTGACAGAGCAGGGATTTGAATGCAGGTCTCCCAAGGCCTAGGTTACTAGCCTAATCACTGAGGTAACACACACATCTAACAGACCACACATCCAGCCACTTTTGCATTCCCTATAGTGTGAAGAATTCCAAGCCAGCCCAATAAGACAATGAATTAGACTAGTTCTGTTTATTCCATTAAAATGCAGGTATGCACTGTTTGTTTATCTCCCTCTGGGAACAAGCTGGGGAAAGTGTTAGTGGCTGGGAAAATAATAATAATAATAATAATTAAAAAAAAACCCTAAGTGTTGACTCCACATTTTCCAGAGCCTGGCAAGTTCTTCAGAGCGTATCACTCCATCACTTTTCTCAGCGGGACATAATTACTCATAACTTGAAGGTTTTATCTCCGGGCTGCCTCTAATAGAAGGGAGAAAGAAGGTAAATCTCACATTCCTTGAGAGTGGAGATGTTTAATTAAGTATCACGTTTAATTGTTCCAGTCGAATGCTTGACAGTTGCTGAATTTCTCGTTTGTTTTTTTTTTAAGTGGAGTTGTAAGAACAGAAAACGTTTGGAATGAAACTGAGTCATTCATGTGCCTTGGACTGACCCTGTGATTCATGTCTGGTACCCAGCTCCCCTTGGCATGCATTTGCATTCGTTTGGGGGACTCTCCACCATGTCCCTACTCTCTGTGCGAGAGGAACCTTTTCCTCGGTTCTGCTTCCGTTTGCCCTTTCTGTCACCTTAGTCTGACCCGATTCATGCCCGCTGTCTCGCTTTTGTATGGAGGTCTCTTTGACATCCCTTCCTTCCCATTCCTTCAGGAAAGGACAATAAGGGTAAACTGGACCTCTGAATAATAAATCACACTCAGCCCTTCTCTGGCTTCTTTCATCCAACAATCTTAGAGCACTTTGCAAGCATTAATAATTTAAGCCTCACTACACCCCTTTCAGGTAGATCAGTTTTATTATCCGTGTAGTGCAGTCAGCAGTCTCGTCCAAGACTATTTAATTTAGACTAGGGTGAGAGACCTTGTGTGTAGATACTGGGCAACACTGGCTGTGTTAGTCAGGGAGCCAGGAAGCCGAGAGGAGAAACACATGATGATCAGTGACCAATACCCTCAATAAGGAATACCCATTGATGCAGTTCATCCCTCTTTATGGCTACTACGAATCCATGCCAGCCAGGGTTGACTTTTCCCTCTGTCTCTTAGAAATGTTTCTGAACAGCAGACCTTCTTTGTTATTATTTATTTACTATTTGCCATTGTAATGCACTGAAAGCCATGGATTTTCTCCCGAATGATCCCTGGGGAGAATACCCTGGGATCCCAGTTCATACATTACTTTGAAGTAAAATGTCCCTGAATATTCCAAGATTACTGCAGTTTTCTCTGTCAATTGCCTGCCTGCCTATGTTCCCATTCATGGATTCAAGAATATCCCCAGATATTATAATTAATGATAGCAGAAATATTGAAAAGGATTGTCACATTCTGGGGTACAGTCCAGACCAGTCATTGGTTGTGTACCCTCCCCTATAACCCTGGGTGCCTAAACCTCTTCACTGCTCGCCACACTGCAGGAGAGCTCCACTGATTTTTTTTCCTGCTTTTGTTTCACAATCTCACTCTAGTTCCTGCTTGTTACACCTCAGCCACACTCTGGTACCCACCAACTTTGGTTACACCTGGCAAGATGACTCCAACACGTCCCAGTCCTGAATTTTCCCAAAACCATGTCCTCTGCAATGTCCAGCCCTTTCCTGAATGCTTTATGTGACAGACCATTCAGGAATAACAAGGCTTGTTTGCTCCTCCAAACATACATAATGCACAGTTTATCACTTCAACTGGAGTTAACAATCACTTCAATGGACACACAGCACTGGGATGGTTTAGATTAAAAGTAAAGTAAGTTGATTAACAGAAGGAGATGGGGTTTTAAGTGAGTCTAGGTCTGAAGGATAAAGTTGGAAATGGTTACAAGCAAATCAAAGTGAAAAATGTTTTCTAGAGACTAATACTTAACAAAACTAGTCTTGGTTCAAGGTCAGATTCTTACCAGATTATCTTCCAGCAAGAAAGCTGGCCACGCCATCGGTCAGGATCTCCCACAAAGACAAAGTGCTGGATTTCTTTGTCGTATTAGGTAAAAGATAACTTGGGGTTCTCTGCCCCTCTCTTTGATAGTCCCGTGAAACTTTAAAATGGATGCTTCTGAAGGTTATCCCCCACCCCACCCCCAGTACTGTTTATTCAAACTGTGAGGAAGGAGACATGGAGTCTCATGGGGAGGGAAGTTCCATGCTGGTTTCTTCCCCTGCTGGTGTTTGCTAAAATGCAGATTGATCTGTTACTGCAATCTCCTTCCCTGGCTGTGATGCGGAAAGTTTATTTCCTCCCCTTGTTGCCTTAATTAACATGTTTACCTTTTTGGAACAGTGCATTCAAGTTGTCTCTTAATGTACCTTGGAAATATCTTCAAAGTGGCATACCACATTCCTTTGTCTAGGGTGAGGGTAACTTCAACCCTGCCTCGCAAACACACTTTAAGAACATAACTTCCAATATATATATATTTTTGTAATTTTGCGTTAGTCCTCAGTACATACACCGTTCATTAACATTAATGGTCATCATGTTACCAGTGTTCTATTGGTATCTTAGATGCCACTTTTTAGATACAGATGGTAACATTAGCGAGGTGGGTACACTGAACTGGTCGGGCCAGTTGAACCTCACTACCAGATACCAGAGTTCCTTGACCTCTTGCATTGGGATGTTGTTAGTGTCACAGGGATATTAAACCTTGTGCTTCAGGTCTTAAGCTTCTTCTTTCGTATGGTGATAGTGGAACAGTAAAACCAACAATCTGACTACAGCTGGATCTTAAGGTCTCTTATCCAGTCCAGAAGGGGTAGCCAGGTGAATGGTTGCAACATCTCCAGGATGAGCATGGATTGGGCAATTGTCCGTGATGTGTCCGACAGTTTGCAGCATGCCACAGTCACAATTTGATGATTACCTCCCATTCCATCTATAGAGTAAATATGGACGTCTTCCATGTCAGGTGTAGATATGGTTTAGCACTGTCCATATGTGCCATGGGGAGGAGAAGCCCAGCACTTGTATAGTTCGGTCATTATAGTGGGGCGGCTGCCCCACTCCAGCAGAAAGTGGCTTAAAACAGCCCTGCAAAGGGCTGTGGCTGGGGACAAGCAGCTCCCAGGCTGATTGGGCAGAGCAGCCACAGCTGTGGTGGGTTCAATTAAGGCCCAACTGGCCCTGATAAAAGGGGCTCAGTTTAGAACAGAGAGAGAATCTCCTCTGTCTGCAGAGGTAGATAGGCCTGGCTGCTGGGAGCTTGACAAGGTACCTAGAGTGGTGCAGGGCTGGGGCAAGGTAAGAGGAGCTGGGAAAGCTCCGGCCTAGAAACCCCCAGGCTGCAGGGCCTAGGGGAAGGCCTAACAAAGGGTACTGGTGTTGCAGGGGGTAGCCCATGGCTCTAGAGGTAGAGGCAGCAGGCCAAACCCTCCTTGCCAGTGATGAGTGGTAATTATACTGCAGTCGGCCCCAGTGAACGGGGGCAAGTGGAGACTGGCAGTTGCCCAGACTGAGGCAAGGTGGGGATAGAGGGTGGAGGGTTCCCCAGGGAGGGGAGACCCCAAGACCTGTGGGGGTACTGCAGGGGTGCAGCACCCTCGGTAAGAGGGCACCGGGGTCTGGGAGGGACACGGGGCCAGCAGCAAGCGGGACATCAGCCTGCAGAGGGCGCTCCGGATGCTGGAAGAGCTAATTCCCGGACAGACCAGCAGGAGGCACCGCAGGGGTGAGTTGCCGCCCTGCTACAGTCGTCTGTTAGTTTTGTGTTTGGTATATTGGCAGCCACCAGGGCCCCAGAACATCTGGGACTTAAACTGATCCACAGCTACCAGAGACCAGGCGGAAACCTAATGTGGGAGGCAGATTATCCCACAAATGCCGACACCTTCCTCTGAAGCGCCTGGTGCTGGCCACCGTCAGAGACAGGATATTGAACTACATGGACCGGGGGACGATCCAGTCAAGCACTTCCTGTGTTCCTATGAAAATAAGGGACAATTTGGCATCCCCTTTGCCCATGGAACAGGAGTAAATTGCAGAATCTGCCTCCTAGTGGCACACTTACTGACAACCAGCATGTGACTCGAGATAGAATCATAGGACTGGAAGGGACCTCGAGAGGTCATCTAGTGCAGTCCCCTGCACTCATGGCAGGGCTAAGGAATATCTACTTAGTGATGTGCCCACTTCTCCTGGGCTGGCACAGGGCTATTAGAGCACTGATCCTATGGCATCTTGTTGATTTCCCAGGCTTCTCTGATAACTCTTTGAATAAAATTTTGGTTTTAACCCCTTCGTGACCCAGTGGGTGCACCGCACTGGTACACAACAATAGCACAAAAAAGTGTGCATTACTCCTAGGGATGTGTGATGCGCATCCTGGGAACGGGTTTGGCATTTCTCTCGGCAGAAGCAGAATTGTGCAATGTGACTTTCAGCACAGGAGTGGTACTTCAGCAGATGAACAGGACTATTGTGCCTGGATGATGATTAAAAGTGGCTTCTGCATGAGCCCTGGTTAGTAGTGGTGAAGTGCTGCTAGTGCAACCATCCTTGACTGGTGGGGTGCAATCCAAACGTGGGTCCTGAGAGGATACCTGGTGATTTGCATGACGCCAGATGAGAGCACTGGGTGGAACTCACCCCACGTGTCTTCCCTGAAAGTAGGAACCCGCAGGAAAGAGTGGTCCAGCACAAGTGGCCTAGGACAAAGACTTCTGGGGTCATTCTTGGCTCTGCCGTAGACTTCCTATCTGACCTTGAGCAAGTCAGTCTACTCGGTGCCTCATTTCTGTCTCTGTAAAATGGGGCTAATACCCCCTTGTCTCACAGGTGTGCTATGAAAGTATAATTATCAGATGCTCAGGTACTGAGGTGATGAGGCCCCGGTAAATATCTAGATAGATAGGCCCCAAATTTCACTCTCTGCCCTGTGCTTTTGAGGGACCATTTCTGGAAATGGGAAGAAGCGGGGAAATCTGTGCAAATTCTGCTTGGAATAGCAGCATGATATCACTGCATGAGCCAGGCAGGAACTTGAAGTCCCTATTGTGGCACTGTAGAGACAGGCTGTACACGCACACAGGTGTGTTGATACATGAGCAGATGCTGTATGGCCTCTCTGCCAGGCGAGAACACTCAGAGGGAGGACGGAGAATGCTCCCATAAATTGGATCAATGTAAAACTCTCCTGTTCCACCAGGCCCCTGATGCTTTGAAGGAGGAAGCATTGACATTTAGATGCACTAGATAGAAAGATCACAGAAAATTAGCTGAGAGAGAGACGGGGAGAGATCCAAGTCCATCATGTACTGATCCTCATTATAAGGAGCTGCAGACAGAAGTGTCTCCACTGGGGTCATTTCCTGGGACTGTCAGTGTAACAAGAAGAGAGGAATATGCTGCTTTGGGTTTCTCCTCTTTCCATTTCTCACTTTGGCTAAGCAGTGGTGCTGGCTGGATTCTCCTCCACCCTCCCCAGATGGCAGCCTCCACCCACTGCTGTCAAGCCCCCCACCCCGCAGCCAGCTGCCTGAGCACAGAATTCCCATGAACTTTGTTGTGGCTTTCATGTGTGGATCAGACCCACAAAAAATAGGGATCAAACAGTGTCAGACCACGTCCAGCACAAGGTACCTGTTAGTGTCTCCAAATAGAGGGGATTTGACTCACAGCTACATGGTGCCATTTTGGCTGCTAAATTCAGATTGACTGGGCTGTAGTGCCTGCGCTAGGGGGGCCCTAGTGCCTTGTAATGGATATTTCAGTCCTCAGTGCCACGGCAAACACAACCCAGCAACCCATTTAAACATTCTTAGTGGTACCCCTGGGGAAGTGGGGACCACAGGAAGGGGGAGAGGCCAGGATTAAAGGAGAGGCCAGGATTTAAAAAATAATTGGTAAGAAATTAAAAGGATGAGGAGGCTTTTACGTTCCCTTCATGAAGGCTTTGTCTATCAGCTGGAGAGCCTTAATGTGCCTCCTAACAAGGTTCCCTACACACACACGCCCCTTCCCAGGTTTGGTTTCCTCCTTTGATACTGTCACATGCTCTTTGTTTTCCTGCACGTTGCGTTTTCATTTTGCTTTAAGCTACAAGGATTAAAGCAACCGCAAAAATAAATAAATATATTAAATAAATACAATTAAAAGAGCTGACGTTTCATGCTGGCATCGGCAGCCTTTGATTTTCTTCAAGAACAAGATCATTATTCTCCTCCCCCTCTGTAGAAGAAATAACTGGAGAGATTCCCTTTTTAGATGTTCTCTTTTTCACTTGCAGGGCATGTTAGGATTGGGCAGAAGCTGGGGAGGGAGAAATGAGCTATGCTCTATATTTCCATGAAGCCTGAATGAATTGGACGTGGGAGAAAGGTTAGACTGTAAACTCTTTGGGATAGGAACTGCCTTTTTGTTCTGTGTTTGTACAGCACCCTGCACAAAAGGGTGTTGGTCCATGATTGGGGCTCCCCAGAGCTACCATAAGAAAAATTAATAAAGATGATGATGATGAAGATGACTGAAATCGACCATCCGAAGATGAACCCAATCTGGAAAGTTTGGATCCAAACCAAGAACTTCTCCAATGCACAGGATTGCATGTAGACCCTCATTTGTGGTTAAGCCCATTGTGGAAAGTGGGTGGGGTCATTAATAAAGTTTGGACCTGAATTTGAACCTTTTCAGAGTTTGCAGGTGTCCAGATCAGGTGTTTTATTTGGACCCAGCATGTATCTGCTTTCAGGTTTTGCTACAAGTTTGAGGATAAGCACAGGTTTGCTGAGTTTTCTAACCCTTCCGAGGAAACCCAGCTGCAGTTTCAAAGATTTATGATTTTGCAGCAAAATGTTCTGAAATTCGGTTTTGCATGTTTTCATCATGAAACTGGAAGCAAGTCAGCAGTCTCAATTTCAAGTCTCAATTTCAGTGAAAACACAAAGCAAAACTGCAGCGACAGGGTGCCTGGCTGGACAGACCAAACCCAGAGAAAACATTTGCAGGAGCTGCCACAAAGTGGATATGCTATGCTTTGCTAAGTCCCACAATGACTCAGGGGGTAGCTGCAACTGAGCAGGCAGAAACTGCTGAAGGGATGTTGATGGCATGAAATGGTCAGTTCCCGTCTTTGCCTTCAGAACAATTGTGTCTCCCCCTTCTGCTTGTGACAGAACAATTTTGGCACAACCTCATAGAGAGCCCGTTATGGCCAGGGTTGTACTGTTGCATTCTGGGACTCAAGCACCTATCCCATAGTGCTTAGCAATTTCGCTAAGAGGGATATCTGGGCAGTTTCTGAACAGCAGACACTGCATTTGGGGATAAAATTAAGAGGGAAAGCTGAACTGGTGCCACTGAAGCATTTGTAGCTTCTTGCTCATACTGGGAAGAAACCATTGTAGGCTGCACCATTTCATTCAGCCCTTAACTCCAGACCTCACCCTAGGTATTGCAACCAACCAGTGCGACCAAGTCTTGTAAAACCCTTGGGATAGATGTGTTGTGAACACAAGGCTTTTGTTCCTGCACTGCAAGCTCAAAGCCTTGCAAATGGTGTTTTATTGTAGTGTCTTTTTGGTAAGTAGCAAAGGCCTACTCAGTACTGACTGTATTTTCCCAAAGTTCTCCTGACATGTCAAACCTGGGACACACTGCTTCAGTTGTCCTAAAACCCAGACCAGCTATAGAAAAGTAGTCTTTTGAGAACACTGCCAGGGGAAGGGCCACCTGGTGATATCCTCGCGTTTAGCGTCTTATGTCAAGAATGCAACGGTGACTATGCTCATGCTCAAGGTCATCTCCTGGAGAGGCAGAATTGAACAACCCCCCTGTCTCTATTTCAAGCTCTCCATCACACACACATTCCCTTTTCCAGCTGATAGGTAGGAGAGGCGATGTTTACATTTATGTTTGGCACTGGGGGTTAAAAACCAGTGTCACCGAGGATGGATAATGCTGTGCAGATGATTTCAAAATACCATACTGGTTTGCCAGTGATGGCCCAGCTGTGCCAGCAACAGGCCTCCATAATCTGCTCTGCCCTGGCTGTAACAGCAATCACAGGACACACATTTGCTGGTTTCTACCCTCCCTGGGCTCACACGTGTTGTGCAGCTGTTGTCTCAGCCAGCAACAGAGACTTAATTAGGTTAAGGTGACCTCTAAATCTACAGCATTTAAGAGCAACGTTGCAGCGCAAAGCATTCTGGGTATTGCTCTGCAAATAGCAATTTAGTCCTAAAGCTCTGGATTGCTTTCAGAATTTGCACATTTTGGAGACTTGACCCTCCCTTCTCTTCTTCTTCCTGGTTTGCATGACAACTTCATTTCCACAGGATGTACAGCCAGGTGCAAGTAGCAAATTGTGCTCCGTGTGTAGGCTGAGGTACAGGCTACCTTGTGCATTGGCCAAGACAATGTCAGCAGTTCTGCCTAGCAGAAAACAGGGTTACACTTTATTTTCCTATAGCATTTTCCTACAGGAAGTACCCTTGTACAGTCTTGCATCCCACATCTACCCCTCCCCCCATGCACACGCACCACCACTTCCTCCCTCAGCAGCATGCACCTACTCAGCATCCTGCCCCATACACACACCCAGTTGTGCGCACACACTCACCACCCTTCCTTTCTTGAGACCTGCCCAGACAGCCACTCGCTGAAGCACCCCTTCATGCACACTCACCCACTGACCCCTCGCATAGGACCATCAGCACATACTGTCGCACCAATGCCCATGCACGCCCACAGCCACGCACACTCATCCTGATGACCGCACACCTGCAACAAGCATAGACTCATCCGTGCTCAGCCATACAAATACTCATCTACCGACATCCCTCACCCACATGCATACTATCTGCACACCCCTAGTCCTCTCTCCTCTCTGCATATTTGTTTCTGCACACTCACCGGCACCAGATGGGCACCCCAAGATTCCTGCTTCTGTGTTTCCATTTGCTTTGATCACAGTGGGTCTAGGGAGGATATGGCTCCTCTTAACCTGCAGCTATTAAAAAGAGCTGCTCCTACCGTGTCTCTAGCTATGTGCACAAGGACAGCCAGGGACAGGTGGGTGCTGCTTTATTTCACTCTTCCAAAAAGCCCCCCCTCCCCCCCCAGGAGAGCCATTCATAGAGGTCATGCTGCAGGAAATGGGAGGAGGTTGCAGCCAGAGCAGTGCGTTTATTAACTAGTAAAAGTTCGCTGGTTCGCTCGCTTATTGGTGGTGCCGGGGTGCAGGGCTTTTACATGGAGCATAAAGAGATTAAAAAACAGTTTAATAAAATCTCAAGGACTGAGGTTGCCGGCGGAAGGGGAAGGAAAGGAGGAGGGGCGATTAGCTAGCTGTGTAGGAGGCTCCCGCCAGGACGCCTCAGCAAGGAAGGACATGTCAGCTCATCTGAAGGAGAACGCCTTATTTCCCATGCCAGGGTCTGATGCTCTCTTGTCGTCCATTTTGAAAGCTAGTCTGGGTCGCGCTGAACTCTGTCAGATGAAAAGTAGTCTCTGTTTATGCCTGGGACTGGCGCGCACACACACACACACACACACACACACACACACACACACACACACACACACACACACACACACACACACACACACACACACACACACACACACACACACACACACACACAGATGTCTTGCACCTGACCTGGGAAGCGCATGCTCCTTCCCACTATGCCAGTCCTGGGACAATTTTTTGTTCTTTCCTCGTGTATTTTAGGGGTATTCTGTCCACCTCCGACCCAGCACACACACAGCCCTCCCTTTCCCATGGCCAATAAGACACGTTCTAGCCCCCTTCGTGGGGATGCAGGAATGTTCTGCTGATCCATCTGGCATCCAGAGCAGGTGAGTCTCATTGGTCTCCAACGCAGGAGCATAAAGGGGGGTGGAGCATTTGTAAAGCAAGAGAGGGGTAAAAGAGGAGGCCTCGCAGAGAAAAGCCCCAGAAATAACCAGCTCAGGAAGCTCAGGCTAAGATTACGTTTTAAGTTAAGAATAAAGAAAAACGTTAGGATGGGAGGTGAGTTTCAGATACAAACCCAGTGTGCGTGCATGTGGGTGTACGTGCCTCTTCCTATAGCCTCCAAGTACTGAATTCTGTTTCTTCTAAATGCAGCTGCGGAAGAAGTCTATTCCTGCCTTCATGTTGTTTGTTTATGAAATCTCTGCCTGTACTGGAGGATGGAGTGCTGGTCCCTAGCAGTGACACAGGGAACTCCAGGGGGTTTGCTCAACAGTCCAGACGTCAATTGATTATTTTTAAGTGTGTTTAATGCTGGTGAGAAGTAGCAGCTCACAGTGCTAGCGAATGAAGTCATCTCGTTATCCACAGAACAGATAGAGCAGCAGGGCAAGCTTCCCTGACACCAGCCCCTGCTAATGTACCTCAGCCCTGCTCTTGAGGAAACACCTTTAGCGTGAGACCTTCAGTCCCTATGGCCCACTCAATCCTTGGCATCTCCACTAAGACTGCCAGAGATGTACCCAGGGTTGTGTGGTATGGAAGCTCATTCATTCAGGAATTGACTGAGACCATCAAGCCATTTCATGTGACGTACGAAACAGTCATCAGATGATAGCAATCACTAGTGCTCTGAGCTATCCTGGGTCTGGCTGGTTTGTTTCTTATCAGTGGGTGCATCTGTAAAGCATCAGTGCTTGTCTGTGTGTCACTGCTGGCCTAGTAAGGACTTTTGTCTATTAGACTCCAGGGATGGGTTGTCACCAGTGCAGAGTGTGTGGAACAGACCTAATTTCCAGAGCTCTGTCTCCTCCCGGCCTGGCTCATGGGACAATTGAAGAGTCCCACATCCATGCTGTGCCTTGGCATGCAGGTTGATGCACAACATTCTTGAGTGGAAGAATGGTCCAGTGGTTAGAACACTAGCCTGGGACGTGGAAGACCTGAATTCACTTCCCTGCTCTGCCACAAGTGTCTGTGTGACCTTGGGCAAATCCCTTAGCCTTTCAATGCCTTAGTTCCCCATCTGTAAAGATGAGGTATTTGGATACTACAGTAATGGGGTCTGTCACAGTTCAGGGCAGTTACACCTGTATTTTCCTCTCCGTGGTCCAGCAAAGGCAGCTACTCTCTGGCTTGCGGCACCTCTCCTGGAGGTAGACCTGCCTCTCTTTCCTTCTGATCAGTGTTTCCATGTTGCAAAGTCCTCTGACTATGCTGTGAGTTCCCCATCAAGGACGGCTGCTGAAACAGGCCTGTGTCTGTGCTTTGCTTACTCTTTGAAGGCTATGATTGTGCAATTACCCCGGTTAAGTTACCACACAGCTCTTTCTGGGCAAGCATGTTTATTCTTAAGGTAAAAGCATTACAGAAGAAACATATTAAAAACCATCAAAGAACCCACACACAGGTTAATAAGAGATCACCCCCTCACTCCCACAAGACGTCAAGCTGACCCAGTAAATAGTCCTTCAACCCCTACCAAGGGGTTTTAATGAGGTCACAAGTTCATAGGAGCTGTTAGCTCAGAACAAGTCCACTCATGAATCTCTGAGACCAGGTCTACACTGGGGAGGGGGTTCGACCTAAGATATGCAACTTCAGCTACGCGAATAGCCTGGGTGTCCTCATGGCAGCGAGTGGACGGCTGCCACTCCCTTATGACTCTGCTTCTGCCTCTCGCAGCGGTGGAGTTCCAGAGTTGATGGGAAGAGCGCTCGGGGATTGATTTATCGCATCTACACGAGACGTGATAAATCAATCCCCGATAGATCAATCACTACCTGCCAATCCGGCAGGTAGTGTAGATGTACCCTGAATCAATCTTTTATCTGGTTTGGACCTTTATTTTATCTGTCCTGGTGTAACAGGTGATCAGCCCACAAAAGGACCTCTCCTCCTTGCAAACCTTCAAAGGCTGAATTCTTGCATACCTGGAGTGTACATTTGCATACACCTCCCTCTGGAGACTTAACTTTTAAAAGTTCATGTTTTTTTAAATAGTCCTTTGAAGCTCATATCACTTCCCAGGATTTTACATTAATCGGGTCTCCTCCCATGGAGACATTAAATTTAATCACACTATAATGCATAAACATTTGCATTTTAATGCAATGAACTCCTAAGATATTTAAACTTAATTCAGTAAGGTTTGTCCAGGATATTGCAGGAAATTTCCATATCTGTCACAAGGACCATATTAGTAGTTAAGCTAGATAGATGATGAAGAGGCTTCTTCATGTTGCTTCAATATAAGATGAATCATTACTTGCTATTCATTATCTGTGAGTCCCATGGCATATCTAAGTCCCATGGTAATGCTTCCCTTTCCTGATTGTATGACTAAGACCATTTCAAGAGGAAGAAAAAAATTAACACACTTTCTGATATGAAGTTTTGGGGGACTTCCAAACATTTTTTAGAACCCAAGTAATGAGTACCACAACTGCATAAATTGTGGCCATTCAAACTCGGCTCTTTTATTTGTGGAAACAAATCAGGAGGTTCCCTCCTCCCCCACCATATTACTCTACATCAGGGGTCTCCAAACTTTTCAGCCCGAGGGCCGCATTAGCTATCAAATAGCAGTTCGGGGGCCGACAACACACTCGAGGTCCAAATAAAAAAGAATCAAAACATGGATGCTGTTTTTAATTATTTATTTAATATTATTTTATTCAGTTATTATTTAATAACACATTGATACACTACACATGAACACTACACATGAACACCTGTTCACAACACATGAACACTACACATGAACACCTGAACACTACACATGAACACTACACCTGAACACCTGAACACTACACCTGAACACATGAACACTACACATGAACACATGAACACTACACATGGACACCTGAACACTACACATGAACACTACACATGAACACCTGTTCACTACACATGAACACTACACATCAACCCCCCAACTGACCCACCCAGCCAGGTCTCTCCCCCCAAAACCTCCTTTCCTCCAACCCCCCTCCCCCAAATGACCCACCCAGCCAGGTCTCTCACCCCAAAACCTCCTTCCCTCCCACCCACCCCCCAACTGACCCACCCAGCCAGGTCTCTCACCCCAAAACCTCCTTTCCTCCAACCCCCCCCCCTCAAATGACCCACCCAGCCAGGTCTCTCACCCCAAAACCTCCTTTCCTCCAACCCCCCCCCTCAAATGACCCACCCAGCCAGGTCTCTCACCCCAAAACCTCCTTTCCTCCAACCCCCCCCCCCAACTGACCCACCCAGCCAGGTCTCTCACCGCAAAACCTCCTTTCCTCCAACCCCCCCCCCAACTGACCCACCCAGCCAGGTCTCTCACCCCAAAACCTCCTTTCCTCCAACCCCTCCCCCCAACTGACCCACCCAGCCAGGTCTTTCACCCCAAAACCTCCTTTCCTCCAACCCCCCCCCCCCAACTGACCCACCCAGCCAGGTCTCTCACCCCCCCCCAACTGACCTGCTCAACCCGGTCTCTCCCCACAGACCCGGTTCGCCGCCTGGCAGTGGGTGGCTCCTTGTTTCGCCCCCTGCAACTGCGTGGCGGTGCGGCGCGTCCCGGCCCCAGCTCCGAGCCGTCCGTGGCCGGCGGCGGCAGCCGAGCACGCGGCGCGTCCCGGCCCCGCGGCTGGCGGCGGCGGCCGAGCGCGCGGCGCTTCCAGGCCCCGCGGCTGGCGGCGGCGGCCGAGCGCGCGGCGCTTCCAGTCCCCGCGGCTGGCGGCGGCGGCCCGCCCGGCGCTTCCAGGCCCCAGCGCGGAGCCAAAAAGGTCTCCGCGGGCCGGATGAGAGGGCCTCGCGGGCCGCATCCGGCCCGCGGGCCGTAGTTTGGAGACCCCTGCTCTACATCATGATACTTGGGGACAGAGTGCTGCCAAAGGTATTGTCTTTCAGATGGAATGTAAAATTCAAGCCCTAAACACTTGTGATCATTAAAGATCTTATGAAATTTTCCACAGATACCAAGGTTGTTAACCTTGATGTTAAAGATGGTGTTTACACTATCACTGGTTTTCTCACTAAATTCCCTTTGTAGTTATGGTTGGATACATTTCGTTTCCTGGTCTTAATCATTGTTTAGTAGTGATATGTGGTGTTCAACTATGGCCACATTCTACCCAGAAGTGTTGGCATTTCAGTGGGGTATGGAGTACATATAGTTTGTAAAGCGCTTTTGGATCTTTCAGAACAGAAAGGCACTTTGTAAATGTAAAGATAATTATAAATATTTTTATTTTATTAATTACTGAGTTTTGGAGAATTTGACAGTGCCAAATACAGTGGAAATTTGTATACTGCAACCTTCGCCGTCTCAGATCCTGAGAAACAACATTGTGAGAACCAATAAAATATAAAAAAGTCTTCAGACAGATAACCAAGCCCAGGAAATAAATAGGAACACTTTGCTTTTACCTGTGAAAATGCACAAATCTAGCATTTTCTGATTCAGAAAAGTTTTGAGTCTGGAAATTAAACTGTCAGAGCTGAAAAGTATGGGACCACAAAATCCAAGAAGTGTTTAATCAAAGCGGTGAGCTCTTTGTCCCAAGGAGCAGGAGACTGATTGTCTGGAAAGGATGAAACGCTGCAAAATGTAATTGCAACACAAGGAAAAAGGAAGGGAGAAGCAGCGGGGACAAGAGATGGACAGGCAGATGGAGGGCTGTACGGAAAAACAAGGATTGCTCTTCTTACTGCTTACAGTACGCATGACTGAGGAGAGGAAAATTGGTTTTCTCTTAATTCTTTTAACATGGTCTTCATTAAACCCAACCTAAATCTCCAACTGGAAAGTGAAGGACTTGTCTTCCCAGGGAAATTTACAGACATAATTACACTGGTACAATTATATTATTATAGTTATACCAGTAGAACTCCCCAGGTGGACCCTCTGATTCCAGAAAAAGAGTGGCCTTTTCAGTTTCTGATTTAATTGTACTGGTATAATTATGCTAGTAAATTTCCCTAATAGTATCCTTGCCATCTAGCCATCCATCCATCCCAGTCACCTATCCTCCTGTATTACTGGAGAATCAGCCTTTCTTACCCCATTGTTGTGTTTGTCCCTAACCCCAACGTTAATGCTATCTTAAAAATGGCCTTCAGCCAGATCACACTGTAATGTTGTCCTTCAGATTCATCATGCCTAGCCCAGCCCCAGGGATTATTCTCTTATTTCCCCCCACAAGATTTCCTACTGTACCATGTCTTCCTTCTAACTCCAGTTATAGTGAACCAAAAGCAAGTGTTGTCTCAATCATGCTTGAATTATGGGGGGAAAGTAAGGGGTCCCTACATGTCAAATGGCTTGCTTTAATGTAAGCAGTTGTGAGAAGTAAGGGGGCCATAAGACTGAAGCAAGATAGCCCCTAAAAGTAGTAAGGGGCCCCAGTCCCCTAAAGTCCCCCTGTAATTCAAGCACTGGTCTTAATGTAATGCTTCATCCGGTACATCCTAGACTGAGGAGAACTATACTTTGCACTTACAAGGGGAATGGGTATAGGGTGACCAGATGTCCCAAATGTATAGGGACAGTCCCGATATTTGGGGCTTTTTTAAAATATGGGCTCCAATTACCGCCCACCGCCCTCCTGATTTTTAACACTTGCTGTCTGGTCACCCTAGATGGGTATGATCCTAAATATTAATGTTTTCCTTCAAAGTCACCTTGAACCCAAGTTTTTTCCTTTCATAATTTAGTTCAGCACAGTTTTAAAAGCTCATAAGTGTTTAATGGAGCCATTTACCCAAAATGTGTATCGGTGTGTGGTTAGATTGTGGCTAGTGAGTATCCCCATTCTAACTTGCCATTGATGGTGTCTCTGAGGCCTCATGTACTTGAGATCTCCAGGAAGACTTGGGGGGGATCTGAACAGGTTTACCCTTCAGTGGTATACAGTCGGACTGTGGAGTATGCCTAGTGAGTGACGTTCTGTTCTCCCACACTCTGACTGTGCCATCACCAACTTGCAACCACAAATCAGAATTCGCAGTGGACCCAAGCTGGTCACTCCCAAACTTTAAAGAATTTTAGATCTGGGTCTGAACTTTGCTTCTCAGGTGTTTCTCTTATTATTAGAATCCATAACTGATGCCAGGGAGATTGGGACCTGCCCTGAGGTTAGCTCCAGCGCATGGATCGAAGGAGTCACTCTGCTACGCCCTTGTTCTCCTCTTTGTTTTATCTGTAAAGTCCTTTCTCCCATCCTCTCCAACACGCTGTCTTGGCATGTGAAGTCAGTAGGCAGATCTGACAGGTAAAGGTCCCCTTGGAGGCAATTTACAGCAATGGGTAAAGATCACAGTGTATCCATCTCAAAATACCTGTCCAAAATACCTGCCTCATCTGAAGTTCAGTGTAAGAGGATTTTTAAAGCAGCAGTTTAAACAGGAATGGAAACTGGTTTACAACAGAGAGGGGCCGGACAGTTCAGAGCCAACCAGGGCTGACTCATCCCTTCACCCCCAACCTTTTCTAGAGGCTGAGAGAGTTTGATTACTTTTAAAATTTCCATACACTTTTGCACTCCCTGATTTTAGCCTGGGTTGGAAGCAGAAGTGCCAAAATCCTGCTAGACAAACCCACTGTGCAGTCAGCTACTCCAGCCCTTTGAAAACCAGACAGCAGAGATGAGCACAAGCTGCAAAGATCCAGTCCATATTTGAACTGTCCCAGAGGATCTGGATGCTAGGATCTAGGTTTTTGGTTCAGTTGCTGATAGAGATAAGGGGCGGCTGCAAGCATCAGCTCTGGATCTTTAGTATAAGTATTCCCAAAGGTTGGGGTTGTTGGGTCCAGGCTTTGGATCTGCACACACTTCTAATTTCAGATAATCGCTTATGGGGCTAAAAGTACCCATCAGAAATCAAATGAATCAGGGTATCTCATAAGCGCCGTGTAGATGCACAATGGGGGTGAAAGCAGGTTTTCAGCATTAATCTAGCAAAGAACATGCACCTTCAAATGATCTGTGTACACTTTTTAATACAAAGAAAAGTATCTGATAGTCTCTCTTCCTCCTGTGGGCTCATTGTTCCCCCCCCCCTTCTCTGTGTACATATGGCACAAAGCTATCTTTAGCTGAGACCCCTGATTAATCCAGCATTAATCCACCCCTCTGCCCCAATTGTGCTTTGTGATTTTCTCTTTTTTTATCCTTCAATTGCTCTTCTGGGCAGGGGGCCTGGAGGGCAAACACATTCATTATGTTACCAGCAAACAAGATCCGAATCGCACTGCAGGGGACAAAATTAAATTTACAGTTTCCCCTTGTACATGTCATAAACTATTGATTTAAAACAAGAGGAGAGAGCAGCAGTAGACGGAGCGCAACTGCGATCTTGTGCTGTTTTCCCTCTGTTCCAAGAGGGGTGCCGGCCACTGACAGCTGAAGTTCAGCTGGCAGGGAGCAGCCGAGATGCTGGCTTCTCTTGTCCCCTGAAGAAGGGTTGGGAGAGTGGGAGGGATATGTGGATTTTTTGATGTGGTTTTTTGGGTCGCATGCCATAGAGTGTTGTACTTTGGGGCTGTGTCTGCTAGCACACGTGGCATTTCTGCATCGCAATGGGCTGAAATGGTCTCACTGGCGTTAGTGAATTCTGTGTCGTGTAAGTTGTCAACTACACTGGTCCTCTTTGCAGAGACTGTCCCCCTGTCTAATTTCCCCTCATCTTTCCCCTCTCCCACAGGTTTCAAAGCAGAAGGATGATTTCATTGGTTAAGTTAGATGGTGTCTCAGGAGCCCCAAGTTCAATTCCTGGCACTGTCACAGGCTTCCCTAGAAACTACTTCCGCTCTCTTTTCCTTCCTGTCTTATCTAGGTAGAGTGTGAGCAGTTTGTGCCACTGTGTGTGTGTACAATGCCTAGCACAATGGGGCTCTGCTCTCAGTGGGGCCCCCTGGCATTAGTAACGAGACGGGGGGAAATTCCAAAGGCGCACAGCCAGGTTTGCAGTTAGCAATCTCCCTGCTTGTCTTGCAAAACAGAGAGAACCCCGTGGGTTGTAACTTTGCCACACCAGAGAGAGTCTTTGTGGTGCCCAGCGAGAGAGAGCCATAGTGCCTGGCAAGTTGTGCTCAGTCAGGGTCATCAGGTCCATTGTCACAAGGCAATAGTTGTCAATGGCAGGTCCCCAATCTGAGCTCCCCTGCATTGGTAGTGGACACAGGACCAAGCCAAAGAACGTGAGCTAGATGCGCAGTAGAACTCTGTCTATCACATTTTCTGTAATGGTCTTGAAAATGGTTCGGTCCCTCGCAGACCATTTTCAATACCAGTTGATTGGGGGCTAGATGAAATTATTGTTGACAACTGTTATTAACAGCAGGTTATTTTACTAAAGTCAAGATGGACCTTGAGTGGGTGGCTTTTGCGCCCAGCTTGCAGTAGGGAGAGTCAAAGGCTGTGTCTATACAAACGGTTTTCCCCTCCAGTTTCCCTCTTTGAAGCCCCTCCCACACTAGCAACAGGGGCAGCACTACCACAGGCTTCCCACAAGTGTTTGAATCGGCTTGTCTCCGCACAGCAGTTACAGCACCCGCATCTCTTCTGCACTAGAACGGCGCCGGGGAAAGCTTCAAGGGGAAACAAGTCAAGTGTGGTCACTGCTTTAGCAGCTGGCATGTCTGTGTCCTGATGGAGAGATCTGAAGTGGGTGCTGCAAATGCACAGCAGCTGTATGGTATATCTGATGTGACTCCTAGGTTGCATTGACATGGCCTAACCTAGCCAGTGCTCAAAGTAAGCACTGCCTGTTGACAGCTGAACAGAGGATGTCATGCAGTGAAGAATAACTGTTGTTGGCGCTAAGAACCCTCGTATCTATGCTGCATAATATTGAGTGCCATCCACTGACACTGTACCTATTAATGATCTGCATGTATACTGGCATCTCTCTTACAGAGCGCTCTCGTAACGCTGCCTGCAGCGGGTGAACAAACATTTGTTAGGGACATGACTGACATTGCCAAACTCAATTCACTGGTGCCAATGAGACACCTTGATCCTAGAAGTGAAATGCATTAGCCCCTCAATCCCTGACTCCCCAGGGCACAGGGTCTCTATAGCTGTGGGGTGTTGTAGGGATTGGATAAGGATTTTAGGATGTTATCATTTTTAACTTGCCCTGGTTTATTTTTTGTCTTTTTCCTGCTGCAGCACTGACCTTAATCTGAGTTTGGGGTTTTGTTGTCGGGGACTTTTTGTCTGCTGTTCTCCAACTAGCCCAGCTAACAAATGAATTCTTATTAATACACAGAAAATGGGAAGGGGGAAAAAGCATTAAAACACTTAAAACTCAACTAAATCATTATTGGAGCAATCTCCCTTAGTCCCTCTCTCTATTGTCTTGCTTACGCTAGGACACTTTTGCTGCTACAGCTCCTTCCACAATGAGCCTTAGTGTCGGCAAGGGGCCAGCAGCATGCCACATACTGTGTCCTGAAGACCTACCACACTCACTCAAGCGAGCGGTGTAAGTCGACCAGTGGTCCCTGGAATAGAAATGTCTGGAAGGAGTCTAGCTTTGTCCCGTGAAAACTGCCCAATCAAAACAGGATTCCACTGCGTCACTTCCTCGTCTCATAAGAAGGATCTGATCTCTTGCAATAACAATTCTCTAACTATAACTCCCTGATGAGTGCACTACAGCTCCCCTCTGTGCCTGATCTTTGGCAGCTGAGAATCTCTTGCAGCCCCACCTAGAGCGCTGAAGCTTTAGCAACTTGTGCCTTTTAGCTGGGAGTTCCTGGTTTGAGCCCAGCCAAGATGGCAGCCGCCAGAACCTCACCAGATGCTTTGAAAACCCTTAATTCATCAGGTGGTTGTTTTTTAAATTAATGAAAACTCTGTTTCCATCATTCCTTCAGCTCCATTTTGTGTGGGGGAGGAGGGGGGGGGGATTCAACAATTTTACACACCTTATTGAAAGGTTGAAATGCCCTTCTGGACACTTTTGCAGTTTTGGAATTTCACCCAATGTAGGGTCTAACAACAGGGAAACGTTGCTCAAATGGTATTGCGCAGCCCGTCTCTCTCTCCTTCACCCTCCAGCATGACTCCCACTCCTTCCTTTTCTGTCTTTAAATAGGGGCTTAAGTACCACTCTCTAAACCATTGGTTCTCAAAGTGGGGGTCGTGAGCCCCAGCTGCTGGCCCCGACCCCTTCCGGTGGCACCCCGAGCCCCGGACCCGGCCCTGCCGTGGCGGGCTGCTGGCGCTGCTCTGGGCCTTGGCCCCTGCTGCAGTGGGCCGGTGGTTGGCTGCTGGCGGCACCCCGAAACCCAGACCCGGCCCATGGTGTGGCAGGCTGCCGGCGGAACCCCGGGCCCTGCCCCCTGTCCCGGGGGGTTGCTGGCAGCCTCCCCTGAGCCTGGCCCCTGCCCGGGGGGGCTGGCACCCCTACACCCACACACACCCCCAGCTCAGCCCCTGCCCCGGGGGGCTGCTGGCACCTCCTCTCGAGCCCAGCCCCTGCCCCGCCCCCGAGCCCACCCCCTACGGGGGGTCACGCTTAGAGGCCTGGTGTCCAAAAGGGGTCACCAATAGAAAAAGTTTGAGAACCACTGCTCTAAACCTCCTTCAGAGCAAGCCCACCTGAGAACAGACCTGGCATCCCTTCTCAGCTTGACTCAGGGGTCTGATTGTCAGCAAGAAAGGGCTAAGTCATCTCTTTGTGATGTACAGGGTTCATACTCTAACACCCTTCACTTCCAAGTGGAACTCAGCATCCGCAGGATCTCTCTGGGAATCTTTTCCTGTCTCTTCCTGGCATGATGAGTGGGGTCCCAGCCACAGAGAGTGTTTGCCCTGACACTTGCTTCCTGGTGTGGTTGGGGAACTGGGCTCAAGAGAATTTCTGGGCTCCTGTCAGGTGTTGGTATATTCAGTGGTGACTCATGACCCCGTAGTCCTAGCCAACTGTCGTCCCTAATAGCTGCCCCAGAAATACCTGTGAGAATACAGGAGTTTTTAATAAAGCAGAGCGTAGTGGCCCCATGTGCCGCAGGATGTTTGCTTGCTCATAGATCCTCTCGAAACACCTGCTTTGTCTTGCCCTTTATAACAATCACGGCCCCCCTGAAAATTGGTATCTCCTTCTGTATATGTGTACAAAGTTGACCTAACCAGAGCTGCTTGTAAATCAGCTCCAGGAGCAATTCCTCCCTCTCCCCTGACCACCATCCATCACTGAAGAGTGGGGATTCCCCGTTCAAGACTTAAGGTGAAGCAGTGTTTTCACTAGTGCCCTATGTGGCTGATATGTTTTCTACGGCATGCATTGGCTTTAAAGGAGTTTAGAGGAGTTACTGCGGCATATGGCTAGCACTCCACACTTCATATGTTATTCATCCATCACATTACCAAGGTGAGACGAGGTGCTGTGACTGGAGAAAGGGTCAGCAGCTAGGCCAGGGATGGGCACACTTTTTCACCTGAGGGCCACATTGGGGTTCCACAATTGTACGGAGGGCTGGGTAGGGAAGGCCCCGCCCATCCTGTTCCTTGTCCCCTGAGCACCCCCTTTTGAAACTCCACCACCACCATCCTGGGACACCACCCCCTATCCAATCCCCCCGTTCCCTTTCCCCTGACTGCCCCGACCCCTATCCACTCCCCCCGCCTCCTGACAGACCCCCAGGACTCCCCCACCCTATTCAACACCCCCGTTCCATGTCCCCTGACCGCCCTCCCAGTGCCTCTTCCCCATCCAATCCACCCCGCTCCCTGCCCCATGACTGCCCCCGGAACTCCCTGCCCCTTATCCAACCCCCCCAACCCGGCCTCTTACCATGCCACTTACCCCCTGCCTCCCCCTTCTCCCGAAGCAACCCTGGACAATGCTGCAGCAGCATAGCTCTGGCGGGGCCTGAGCTCTGCCGCTTGACCGGCCAGAGCTCGCAGTCCCGCCCCCTTACTACGCCGCTCTCAGCGGCAGCTCAGGCCCCACCGGAACCATCCCACTGCAGCGTTGTCCAGGGCCACTCCTGGACATAGGATGCAGAGGCTCCAGGGGATGGGGGAATAACGTGGTAAGGAGGTGAGGCTACGAGCTCCAGTGGGCCGCGTGGCAGGAGCTCACTCACACCCCTGCGGAGCCACACTGCTGCAGCGCTGTCCAGGGCCACTCCTGGACGTAGCACTGAAGCTCCCGGAGAGCGGGGAAGGCGGAGGAAGCGGGACAGCAGGGGAGGGGCCGTGGGTAGCCTCCCCAGCTGGGAGCTTGGGGGCCGGGCAAAATCAGATCACGGGCCAGATGTGGCCCGTGGGCCGTAGTTTGCCCATCCCTGAGCTAGGCCCAGTTTTGCCCCAAATATGTATTACCCAGCAGCATGTATATAAATAAGGCAGCAGTTTTGTGGGCTGCTTTGATCTCCGGTAAGACCTGGTGGTGGTTGTTGCCAATTCCGAAGTGCTGACATCCTGCTCGGCGCTGTCTGAGACATACAGGAAGGCAAGTCCCTATCCTGAGGAGCTGACAGTCTCAGCACTGACTGCCTCTAGCTCAGGAGGGTTTTAGTGGGTTACAGGGATTAAAGAAGTCGTCCCATCTGTTTGTGCAACAATGATGATAATAATAATTAATAACAATAATGGGTGCTTTTCATGTGTTTTTAAATTGCCATGATTTGATAGGCAGAGAGTGCCATAAGCAGCAGAGTGTTTTGCAGACAGGAATAAAAAAAGACAAGGTGACTGTTCCTTAAATTGCACATCTGGGCATGATCTGGAGAGGCAATTTATCGATGCCATAAATGACAGCATTTTAAAGCAGCTTGTTTGGGTGCCTAGGAACAAGGATGCAACTGATTTAGGGTCTACTCAGCACTACTTACTCTTCCGGCAGAATTCCTGTAGTGTCCCTCATGGAGGAAATAAAACAGGGCTGGGCTGTCTGAAGGTAAAAGGGATTTTTTATCAAGGCTGCTGAATGTAGACTGATCCTGTGGTTCTCTCTGACTGTCTAGCTCCTATGCATCCCTGGCTGGGATGACTTAATCGGGGATTGGTCTGCAGGGCCGGTGGAAGTATATTTCGCGCCGTAGGCGAAACTTCCACCTGGCGCCACCCCCTCCCTACCGTCCCCGCCTCCCCATTGCCACCCAGGGCGCCTTCCCCAGCGGCAGCTCCCTGCCGCCCAGGGCGTCCTCCGTTACTTGCTGGGGGCGCCCCGCCTGCGCCCTCCTGTCCCAGCTCACCTCCTCTCCACCACCTCCCCTAAGCGTGCTTCCTGGCGCCCCCAACTCCTTGGCGCCCTAGGCGGTTGCCTAGTTCGCCTAGTGGTTGCACTGGCCCTGTTAATCTGCTTTGAGCAGAGGTTGGACTAGATGATCTCCTGAGGTCCCTTCCAACCCTGATATTCTATGATTCAATCCACCATAGTCTGTGCTGCGTAGCGTCACCACGCAGGATCTATGAAGCTGTCAGGCTATGTTTCAACTCTTAAGACGAAATGTGCAGCATGTCCTTATTCTGTGCTCTGCTGAAACCTCTATTGATTTCAATGGTTTTGTATCAATAAGGACTACAAGGTTTGACTCCTCACTGGAGCCAATGAGAGCTTTATCTGAGTAAGGAGTGAGTGATGATTTTTAAATAGGCCTATTATTATTATTATTATTATATTTACTATTATTTTATTCATTATTATGACTTGTGTACGGTAGGGCCTATTCAGGGAGGGGACAGTCCCTGCCTTCGGTTTTTCGTAGTCTAAGGACAGACAGGGAGGTAGACACAGGAGAAGAGCAAAATAGGAATGTTTTATAGGAGTCAGCTAGATTCAGCTGATTTACATCCAAGAAGTGACTGTAGGAGCTGCAGTGGGCAACAGGAACAACTGTACAGTGAAACTTGATCTCCTAATGGAGGGTGACTGCCCTGAAGGGTAACACAGAATTGATTTACTTCAGATGGCCCGGATGTAAAACTCTGAGCAAACTGGCAAACAGTGGGCTAAAGATAAAAGAAAAAAATGCACAAAAGCCCTGGACTCAGCTTGGAGGTCACTTACAACTCTGCGTTACCGGCACAGATGGCTCTGTGAGAAGGAAAACAGAGTGGAAAAAGGAAGCAGAGCCTTCCAAGTTACACGGAGGAGTGGGGGAGTGTATTAGGGCTAATTAAGCATCTTTTTAAAAAATGGGAACTCTGCCCAAAGTGCTGAATTAGCTGGGATCACATGTAATGGCAGGTGAGATGTAAATTAGAAAGCAAGAGGTGTTCTGAAAACAAAAGACTGGGAAACTAACAGAAGAGGCTTCAGATCCTTTAAAAGCAAGTAGATGTTGTGTTTGACCCTGGGTTGCCTAGAGATCACCAAGGGAGAGGGGGGATTGGGGCAGTAATTGAGGAGGAGGATGAAGTAGCCAAGCAAGTCAATGAGGTCTTTTCCCATCACTCTTTATTATAAAGAGGATGTGAAGATTTATTTTCTGAAGATGCTTTTACTGAGTAGTCTGAGTTAGAGGTCAGTCAGGAGGAGCTGCCAAATACTGTCATGTTTGACCCCCAGCATTGCAGTATCTGAACACCTCACAATCTTTAATACATTTCTCCTCAGAACATGCCTGTGTAGTAGGGCATTGCCATTATCCCCATTTTACAGATGGGGAACTGAGGCAGAGAGAGACTTGCCCAGGGTCACACAAGAACTCTGCAGACAAGCAGGCAATTGAACCCAGATCTCCTGAGTATCAGGTTAGAACCCTAACAACTGGATCATCGTTTTCCTCTCAAACAAGTAACACAAAATGGGGCCTGAACTAACAACCCTAAGATTAAAAGCTTTGTGATCTACTACCTGAGCTAAGCAGGCAGCAAAGTGCTCCCTTTAGTTTATATCACGGAGGGGTATACTGTTCACACCAACTGGACTTGGGTTAGGTCAAGAGAGGGGAATAGATCCTACATGTGCTATCCAGCCTGATCAGCTGAGGCTCAAAACCTTCTCAGTGGCACATAGTTCTTTGAGAGCTACAGGGTGTTGCCATCCAGAGGGGGAGTTGATCCAGAAAATCCAGTTGCTCCAGAAGATCCAACCCAAGTGGATAACACCTCATTGTGGCTTCAAAGCTGCAGATATTGTGTATGCCACACACACCCATTTATCCAAATGACCTAGGAGACATCCAGAACTTTTGGGTTACCGGGCAGTCGGCTAAACAGGAGCTGCAGTCTCACTCATATAGAAATACGGGGAACAGAGAGAGTAATTCTGGTGATTGCTTAATACTTTGTACTTTATTGAAGAGTTAAAAAAACTTTATTGCGTTTATCAACAACAAATTTGGTGTTACAACCAAAATTATATTCAAATTATATCCACTGTGGTTTTAGTACAATTTAGATATTTTAATAAGTAAATTTAATCAATAAATGTGGGGTATTTTTTACTTGTTAATAAAGTACAAAGTGTTAAGCATTAACAGAACAAAGCCATTGATTACTACTAACAGGAGCTAAAAGACTAATTGACAAGTCATTAGTGGGTGATAGGGCTACTTGGGGGGGTAGGCAGTGGATTTGGGTAACCAGGAGTTTTGTGTAAAGGGAATTTAGATATCTGGGATTACACTGTAATCCCACTGGCAGGGCTGATAGATTCATGCAAAGTATTGTGTTATTGTTATTGTTATTACTTCCCAAAGTTATGGATCAGCTTGAGAAACTCAAATGCAGTAAATCACTGAGAATGGATAGTGTTAGGCTGAGGCTCTGAGGTAAATAAATACATGAAATACTGTGATAACAAAAGCCTATGTCAGATCCTTAAAAACAGCAGTTCTTCCAAAGGAGTTCAAAGTCACTAATAACAGGGACAGATTCTGGGTGAAGCCTGCTATGCAGGGCCGGCGACAGGGGGGTACAACGGGTACAGCTGTACCGGGCCCCGGACTTCAGGGGGGCCCCCTGAAGTCCGCGGCCGATACTCAGCTGTACCCGTTGTCGCCGGGGCTGTGAGCGAGGTGCGGCTCGGGCAGCCGCTGCAGCGCTCACCAGCCCCCTCCCCCGGCACCCAGCAGCCTCCCCCACCCCCCTTTGCTTCTGGCCGGGCCACGCGGCCGCAGCACATGCGAGGGTTGGGGCCCGCGGCAGGTACGAGACCGGCGGGGGGGGGGGGCCGCGGGAGATCGGCCGGGGGGGCCCGCGGGAGGCAGGAGAGTGGCCGGGGGGGGCCGGCGGGAGGTTGGCGGGGGGGGGCCGCGGGAGGCAGGAGACCGGTGGGGGGGGGGCTCGGGCGGCGGGAGATCAGCGGGGGGGGGCCGCGGGAGGCAGGAGAGTGGCGGCGGGAGGTCGGCGGGGGGGCCGCGGGAGGCGGGGGGGCTGCGGGAGGCAGGAGAGCGGCCGGGGGGGGGGCCAGGGGAGATCGGCTGGGGGGGCTGCGGGAGGCAGGAGAGCGGCCGGGGGGGGGGGCGCCGGGAGGTCGACGGGGAGGGGGGGCCCGCGGGAGGCCGGAGACCGGCCGGGGGGGGCCCGCGGGAGATCGGCCGGGGGGGGGGATGTGGGAGGCAGGAGACGGGGGGGGGGGGAGTGTGGGCGGTGGGAGACCGGCCGGGGAGGGGGGCGCGGGTGGTGGGAGATCGGCCGGGAGGGGCCGCGGGCGGCGGGAGATCGGCCCGGGGGGGGGCCACGGGCAGCGAGAGACTGGCGGGAGGGGCCCACGGGTGGCGGTGGGGGGGCGCGGGCGGCGGGAGACTGGCGGGGGGGGCCCGCGGGCGGCGGGAGACTGGCGCGGGTGGCCGTACGGTCTGCCGTATGGGGTCCCAAAATTCCTGTCGCCGGCCCTGCTGCTATGGTCCACAGTTAGTCATGGGGAGATCAGCCCTACGCAGGTCCAGAGGTGCCAGTTTTTAGGGGAGGAATGTCAATTCTGTGGATAAGGAATGGGACTGGTGGCTGGGACCCCTACATCTATTCCCAGTTTGGCCACCAAGTCATTGTGGGGATGTTGTTTCCCATCTCCTTACCTTCCCCATCTGTGAAATGATGATAATGCACTGCCTCCTAGGGATGGGTGGACATAAATTCATGTTTGAGATCCTTGAATGGGCAAGGGCCCAGACATGCAAATGCACCGTTATTTTTAAAAATAAGCCAAAGGACATCCTGAGGATTGCAAGCCTGTGAGCTGCTTCTCCATTCTAGCCAAACGGATTGAGAAGCTAATTAAAGATAGAGTTGTACAACACTAGGATAAGTATAACATGACAGGATCAATCCAGTGTGGCTTCTGTAAGGGAAAATTGTGCCTCTCTAAGCTGAGATTTTTTTTTAAGTTAATAAAATAGGAGATAAAGCTGATCCCCAGCAGACAAAATGTACTTTGATTTCCGTAAAGCTTTTGATAAGGTCTTTCATACAAATATTTTAAGGGAAATAAATAGTCATGGGATAAGGGGCAAGGTCTTGTCATGGATTAAAAACTGGTTAAGCATTAGGAAACAACGAGCAGTAAAGAACACTCGCCTCCTTAGCATGGAGAGAAGTTAAGAGTGGGAGTGAGTAGTCAGAGTGGTGTTGTTTAATCCACTCCGCAGTATGAGGACAGCGTGTTGGTAGCACAGTGATGATTCTGAGCTGTTTTGATAGATAAAAACCAAGAGGACTATAAAAAAAAAAAACCACCACCACCTCCAGCAGTCTTTTTGAGCAGGCTCCTCTTTTCAACCTGCTCTACAAGCACAGTCCACCTTCTCTGAGGGGTCCAAATTCACCCCTTCCTGAGGTTTAGTTTCATTAACACAGACCTTGATAACATAGCTCAGCTCAAGGCTTCTCCCTAGGCTTGGCTGGCCCTAAGATTCCTCTCTCTGAACTGCTCACCCCTGGTTCCGCGAACCCAGGGATACTCAGACTGAGGCTTATAAATCACAAGTGGCTCTTTAATGTGTCTCCTGTGGCTCTTTGCAGAGCATTTTATTAAAACACTGTGATTTAATTATTAACCAGTCTTAGTTTATTAACCATTTGGGATGTTTTTACTATGATATTAAACAATTAAGTTATTAATTTGCACAAGTTATTAACTTATTTGCTGTATATATATAAACTAAATATTTTCCCTATGACTATATAGTATGCTAGTAAATGAAACTATGAATTCACACTACCGTGGCTGTTCTGTGTAATGTTGATCACTAATTTGGCTCCTGAACCACTGAGATCTGAGTATTGCTGCTCTAACCCAAGGATCCCCTTACAACAAGGTGGCAGAACAAGTCACCTGCCCCAGTGAGTCCGCAGAACTGAAAGGCTCCAGAGTGCCTAGGCAGTGGGATAGCAGATGAGACATAATGTCGATGAGTATAAGATAATGCAGACTGCAAACAATAGCATCAGCTTCAACTACAGGTTGAGGGGCTCTGAGCTCAAAAGCACCTTGGAGGAAAGAGACTTGGGAGTCATGGTGAGTAACCCACTAAAAGCTTCTTCACTGAGTAGCAGAAATTACAAATGGCTAGATGATGTTCTGGTGCCTTTAAGGGACCAAAAAAAAAAACCCAATAGAAAATATTATACAAATGACCTTATCTTGAACACGGGATAAACCCTCATTTAGGGCACTATATGGAATTACCTGAGGGCAGCAAAGCCTGATTAGTACTCCTGGGAGACTCACCTAAGAGAAGGGCCTTGAAACTGCAGTCAGTTGGATGGAACACGATTTTTTTATTGCAGCAAACCTACAAACTGTAGGAGCTCCATTTTCTCCCTTTTCATTTCTCTGTTCCTTTCCTTTGCCTACGCTCCCTCTAGTGTTCTCGAGTGTGCATTACACTTTCTCACTCCTCTTCTGGGCTGCTTAGCCCAAGATAGGGCAGGGAGGCTGCAAAAACTGGGATCACTTAGCTTCCAGAAAGGGAAGAACGAATGGGAGTTTAATTGCGTAATATAGGCTAATGAAGGGTACAGTGAAAGCTGATCACTCCCTCCTTTTTATGTTGTCCGGTCATACTAGAACAAGAGGTCATTGTGAAATGCTAATGGCAGCCTAATTTAGATCATATGCAAGGAGACACTTTTTTTCACACAGCAGGTAGTCAGTCTGTGAAATCCACACTGCCTCAGGAGGTCAGAAAGTCAAATGCTCTAGAAGGATTTTTAAAGGACCTGTGTAATTTTTACAAACTAAAATAACTATGATTATTTATACCACAGTAACACCTACTGACCTGAGCCAATGGGGTTCCATTGCACCAGATACTCTACAAACAAATAGTAGGAGACAGCCTATTGTCTAAATAGACAACAAGAAATGTGTTATGCACATTGTCACAAATGAGGAGCAGAGCAATTAAATGACTTGTCCAAGGTCATGCAGGAAGTTGGCAACAGAATTTGGACTCACAAGACCATACTTCCTCTCTTCGCTGATATGAAGTGTAGATTCAGATATCCAACTCCCAAACGTGGCTTGGACCTACAGCTATGATGATCTAACCAGAAAGCTCTGCTTTCAAGATGTAAAGTTAGAACTCTTTAATCTGACTTTTAAGAAAAACAAACAAACAAAAACAGAAAAGCTTCTACTGCATTTTAACTGATGGGACAGTTTACAAATGAGCTAAAGTTTCTGTATGATACTGTGATGAGTTACCTCTGATGTTAGGGTCACAGTTACAGGCCTAGATGCACTTTTGACCTCTCTTCCAGTTTCTCTGAGCACATCCTCCCAGGTCTCATGCCTTTACTTCTCCTAGGGTAGAATTCCACAATTCTCAGCCAGGGCCTGGGCTGCAGTACCTGGCATTTCAATATGCTTACCCAGCAGGGCAGACTGGGTTACAATACCTTTAGGAGCCTGACCAGTGGATTAACAGAGACCCAACAGCCTTCTGAAAACCAAAGTACTGTTTAACCCTAACAGCAGGAACAAAGCACAATATAAGAGAAAAGGATTTTTAAAACACGAAAGACCTTCATGCAAGTGTTTTATCACAAGTCCTAGGCTGGCCTATCTTACCTTGAGCTCCTAACTTCTGGGGGCCTGGGTCTTAGTGTGTCCCCCTTAACTCCCTCTCTCTTCATGACCTTGAGGGGCTACTTTAAATCCAGCCAAAATTCTTTGTTCTTTCTTCTCGCATGCTTGGACTTGTTGGCCAAAATCAGTTTGGTGTGCTCCACAGGGATTTGAGCCAGAGCATTCAAGGAAGTGGCTCTTGCATTGTGTCTCAAGTGTTTTCTGCAAAGCATATATCAGGAAAACTCCCCCTTCCTGGGAGCACTTCCCGGCAATCCAGCTATTGATTTAACTCAATTTATGTAGGCTTGAAAAGATTCAATTTTTATCAGTAAATGTAAGTATATATCAATTTCACCATACACACACAAACCAACAGAGATACTAGGCAAAGTAAGAAGAATGCTGCTTGAGAATTTAGTAGAGTATGATTTAAGAATATTTATGTTGTATATTTAGACATGTGATGTTGACGATTTGTCTTTTAATGATAAAAAGTTTAACTTTTTGAATGTCAGTGTCTGCTGTCATTAAATAGTTGTCTGATGCCATCATTATCTGCCTCCTCAGAATTTCCCAAAGTTTAAATAGATCAAAATAAAAAAATACTTAAAACTAAGCATCAATATTATGTCAAAAATGTAGAAAAATAAACATTTAATTCTGCCAAGCCTAAATATATGCATACAGTTAACATCAAAATAACCCAGTCAAGATTCAGTAGTCATAAATTATTACAGCAAGTTCCAAGTCTGTCAGTCACAACAGTGCTCCAGCTATCCCATGCACCTTTCACCTTCCCACTCTTTGTACGTGCCTTGAAATCTGACTGTATATTTTCAAAATGTCACCCAGGTTTTCTCTCTCTTATTGTTTCCTCTGTTCCCCTAGCAAACATTTTCACAACAGAACAAGCAAGCCAGGAGAGAGGGCTCTGGGCATAGGGCGTTTTGAATTTGAATTGATTACGTATATACACACTAGTCTTGGTTATAAATTTGTAATACTCAAATACATACTGGAAGTTTCTGAACAAGGCCTCCCTCTCTCACACACACACAACACATGAGCACTCACATATTCTCTCTCTCTCTCTCTCTCTCTGTCACACACACACTATTTCTCACAGGTATCTAAACCTTCCCTGTCACAGTTACCATGATATCATCATAATCACCTAATAGCTTACCAGCAGCTATGCTGCTACATACACCTATGTAGTAGCCCGTCTCCCTCCATATCTGTACTGGGCAGAAGGGATGGCTAAATGGCCAAAGCTCTAAGTCTGCAGTATCTCAACTTTCTGAATCCTCTGGTTTCCAGTAGAATCAACTCCATCCTTCATGTTTCTGGGATAAATTGAACAGTGCATATCTGTGTTTCTTTCTTTCAGTTGAAGCCTTAAAAACCAGCATCCTGCATGGGCGTTCAAGACCCTGTAGGGCGCTTCATAAGACCAGCGTTTTCTCGTGTACTTGGCCAAATGGGTCTCTTCTTGTGGATCATTTTGGATGCTTCCTTCCTGAGAGGAAGTAAAGTGGTGCAGTTAGGGTGCTAGTTTCAGAGATGAGTCCTTACTCCACACCTCAGACTTGCTGTATGACCATAGGCACACTTTCTCCCTGCCTCACTAGGGTAGTGTGAGGATAAATACATGACTGTGAGGCACTCAGATACTGTGGTGGGGTCATACTAGTGTCTAAGATAGAAAAATTCTGCCCTCTACCCAAAGGTGGCTGCATGCATTTGTATAGTTTGTGAGCAGCTTTGGGATTTTTAGGATGAAGAAAGCTACAGAAGTGTCTGATCATTTGATGTTGTAGCTGGTAATCTTACAGCAAAGAGAAGTTTGAGCATCATGTACCTGGGCTTGTGTTGAGCTCAACCCGTGCTTGTGTTTGAACTGATGCACCAGGCAGTTGAGAGAGTGAAGAGATTATTAATGGGGACTGAGAAAGAGTGGGAAGGGATTGAAACAGTTCCATTGTTGTGTGTCTAATTTGGGTTCCATCGTTTTTTAGTTCCCAAATCAATACCCAAATCCTACAGCAAACTTTTCTGAAGCATAACTCATAAGGTGTTAATGCTACTTAAGACAAGGACCTTGCTTGTATGAGACCATCAAGCATTGATATTGACTATGCAGGACATTGTTATGGCTATATCACAATAAAGCCACTTTATCAGCCTCATCAATCAGGAGAGGCCGCATTTTGGCCTGGAAATGATTCTGCTTGAGTTTCTGGAAAAGAGAGGGGAGAAAAATTATGGGATGCATTATCTCCAATCTCATTTAAAAACTCCTAATTGAAACAACGGACAAGTGAGGTTTAATGCTTATAAAGTAAATGACGGAAGCATTGTTAATGTACTAGTTGCAAGTGCTGCTGGCTTCTATTTTATATATATATATTAGTTTTCCAGGAGGTGCCTGACTTTGGGACTGGTTGTGGGCTGGTGGTACCGGGTTTCTGTGACTGTCCTGGGATGTCAGCACCTTGTATCTCTGACAAGAGTAAGCTGTTGATGCTAAGTGCATCCACTGTAATTTTGGTGGAATTCTACCTTAGGAGAGGTAAAGGCATCAGACCGGGAAGGGGGGAGGTCCTCAGAGAAACCAGAAAAGGAGTCAAAAGTACATCTAGTATCCATGACGGGGCCAGGCTGGCAGGAGTAGGTGCCTGTGGCAGGATGTACTTGGAATCAGTGGATGGGCTGGGCTGATGGTGTTAGGTGTCCAAGGCTAGGGCAATGTCTGTGAGCAGGAAGGTAATAACAGGTAAGTGAGGCTGGGTCAAGCTGGAGGTATCAGGCATCCATGGTTGGGCAGGCATTTACTAGTGTCTCTGCCTAGGTTGGCTGTACATGTTTGTGGCCAGGCTGAGCAAGCAGCTCCCCATTCCTCTGCACCCTTCCCAGACTCCCTTCTGGTTTTGTGCTTTCAGCCCCGTACCTGGGAGGAAGCTCCTGGGAAAGGCAGTTGCCGAGGTAAGGAGCCCACAGGTTAACATGGACTGTGGGGGCCTCTGAGACTGGGTAATAGCAGGGCTTAAAAGCTGTTACAGATATTTGATAATTAATTGGCTGGGAAATCAGTTTATTTTAATGACTTCAGTAAAATAAAGAGTGATAAAAGGACTCGGAGCTCCTGTGGTGTTAAACTACTGTCAGGAACTGTGAAAGCCCATTACTTGCTTGCTTTTCTGCCAACGGGGGCTTTTAGTTCTCAAGAAGGCTCTTCAAAAAGGTGACTGAAATCTTTATCCTCCCTGAATCCCAACAGACTGGGTCTAAATTCAGAAAGGATGAAACGGACACAATTTATTACAAATCATCCATCAGGTGGGGAGAGGAAAGGTGCGGCCGCTGTGACCTCATGCTTCACCTCCAGACGGATACTTATTGCAAAGAGGCACCGGTTGTGGTTTATCATAGTTATATACGGCACTGCTGGGAGCAATGCGTGCAGCTTGGTTAACCTCACTTGTCTTTCCAAACATCTGCCGATTGGACACTTACCTGTAGCAGTCCCTGAGAGCCTCCAATAACATCCCAGGTACAATAAACAGTTCGTCCCGAGGTCCCCACATCTGCAAATGGGGGAGCTCAGTTGCCATTTTTTTTCTTTCCTTTGACAGTATGGGAATTGCAGCAGAACTTTCACCAGGCCGGAAGGCAAAGATGGGCTCTAGACACACAATCTGGTTTGGGGGACAGAATTCCACCTCTCCCGAGATTCAAGAGTGTTTTGGTCTAGGTTTCAGTTCAGGTACATCTTTGTCCAGCACTAGCAAGGGTTACGGGCTTTCCAGTTCCTTAGGGGCGTGGTTCTAGTTTGGTGGTTATATTTGCCCTAGAGAGTAGGGTGACAAGACAGCAAGCGTGAAAAATTGGGACAGAGGATGGGGGGGGGGGGGATTAATAGGAGCCTATATAAGAAAAAGACCCAAAAATCTGGACTGTCCCTATACAATTGAGACGTCTCGTCACCCTACTAGAGAAAAACAGCAACAAAAGCAACAAATATCGTCACCCTGCCAGAGAAAGAGAGAGAAGAGGAGAGAAAGCGAATTTGACTTTGAAATAAGCACTCAGAGAGACTGATTCTCCACTGCCTGGAGCCACATGTTGCCATTTGCACCTGTGCAAAGTGAGTGTAAAATGTGACTAAATTGGAATTCTTGCTCACATATAGAAATCATTGCGCTCCGTTTGCACAATTGTCAATAACAACCCAAGGTGCAAGGCAGTGGGGAAATCAGATGCGAAATCACGTAACGTTCTTCAACTGAGCTAAAGTTTCAGGCTGCCCCCTTGTTGCTGAAGAAGGCAGGCGAGTCCCAAGGTTCCTTCTCGGCTACAAGCATCGATGCTGCGAACACCCAGAAGAATCTCTTTGCTCTGGTTCTCAAGAGCTCACAGCAATAAACAAGCCCAGGGAACTTACTGGCTTCTCCTCTCAGACCTCTTCTAGGGTGGGGACAGAGATATCAGTCCTACGGGTGAGCTATATCATCCTTGACCCTTTCTCACTCAGTGCTTATTGCCCATCGGTTTTTCTTTACCTTCCCTTATGCAAATGCGATAGTGCCCACTCTAGAAGCCAACATGGCTGCTGCCCCCCACATGGTATGTGACACTTGCCCAGTGTGGAAGAGGGAGGATTTTTCCCTAGATGCTCAGGAGGGTTTGGTTTGGTTTTTCACACTTCTTTTTGCAGTACATTTCCCACTCCCCAGTATCTTTGGGAGAGGATGGCTTCCTGCTGATGTCTCATGTCCTCCACTCAGCAGGACTTTCATTCTGGTCAGGCCTGCTGCCAGTTCCTCAGCATATGCTCTATATTGCAGAAATCACCTTCTTCAACCACTTTACATACAGCATTTTTCTTTGATTGGCCCAGTTTCCATTCTGGGCTTTACATACGTGCTTCCCAGTGCTTCATTATGAACTATCTGTGGATATGTATCTGCAGCAGAATTTGGACCATGCTATATTTGTGTGTGTGCTATGAGTGTGCAGAAGGAACAGGACCTGAGGTATTTTGTGATTCTTCAGCAGTAGAATAGGCAGGAAGCTGCAGAATCCTCCCCTTTCTGCAGAATGGTGCTCTAGAATCCAAGCTTTCAGTTGTATAAGCCAAGTTTCCAGACCTCTTGGTTGCACAGAAAAACCGTAGAACCTACCGTATGTTTCAAGTGCAGTGATATCTGCCCGAATCAGCTGACAGCCTGCAACAATAGCTCTGAGAAGTGCAAACTACACCATTCATCTTCATGGGATGGTAACTAGATGTTTAAATGTCAATATTGTTAAACTGTTTCACTCCTGAGCCTTTTACTAGAAACATCCAGCTTTTGTGCTTAGCTCACAAACCCCCTTCTTAGGTCCCAAAAGCCCTACATCCCACACCCAGCTATCCAAACCTCCAATACTACCTCTGACAACTTCTGTAGTGCAGATATGTGTTTTCAGTACAAAATTGTGCAGTGCACTATGTGTTTGTGTAGTGCTTTGCATAGTGGAGGCCCAATCCTGATTCTGGGTGCTATTGTAAATGCACCAGTTTATACTGGGGCTTGCACTGCTGCCACTTACCCTGGTAAATAGTAAACACGGGCTCTAATAATGATAGTAAATAAGGAAACTCCGCTACCCCAACCTACTGCACTAGAGTGCTACAGACCCAGAGGCCTGGCAGTAGATTTAGGTCTGCCACCAAGCACATGGGGTCTTGTGTAAGTGTAATATGCTGTAAAGACCCTGTGGATATGTTTATTTACATTGTCTAGGGATGACCTCTTCTCTCCTGTTTGGTTGATTAGAATCCACCTCTGTCCAAAAGTAACTCCAAATTCTCAGAGTTGTTGCTTGTTTGGTGGCAACAATCCCACTCTTTAAAATATTCTTTTGATCTGAAACCTTCTGCCAGCGGTAGCTCTTTCTAACAGAGCAGAATGCAGCGTTTCATTCACTTTGTTTATTTAGAGACTTGTACAGAGAGCTAGATGCTCAGCTGGTGTAAATCTATGTTGCTCCAGATTTACATCTACACGCTTCTGTAGAGCATTGTGGACCCTAGTGATTTACCCTTGCTGAGGCTGCAGCCTAGTCCCTCTCCAGACAGCAGTGGGTGCTCATAAGTCACTTAAAACATACATCCTTACCAAGGAATTGAAGTAGGAACCTAGCCTAAAGCAGCCCCAACCCTGTCACAAAGTAAAAAGCCAGCTGGTTGGCCAAGTAAAAAAGGGCTATGTGAGAAGGTCACGTAAGCAGCTCTGTAATCATTTGTGACTACTATATTGTGACCTGTGTATTGGGGAGGCTACTCTATGAGTATATTGCTTTAGTTCAATAGCAGGCTGTTGAAAAAAACAAGTAGGAAGACAAGACAGTGGCTCCCGATAAAACACCTCTGGGTAAACACTTCAAGCGGGAGTAAGAGACAATACCTGAGTTATTACTTGGGAAGATTCTGCTTCCTCAGCTCAAGCCAAAATACACAGCTTGTTTTGCCAGTGCTGGGCACCTCCGATGGAAAGGACTTTAAGCAGTTACAATGTCCCCGAAGGGAAGAACCTTTGGCACCCAAGCCCAGTTGGATTTGTAAAATAGTTGGTCCACAGGATTCTGTAGCCTAGGATCTGGTCTAATAGTGGGATACCCCCAGGATTCTACCGAGAGAGGCAAAGGCATGTGCACTCAGTTGGACCAAGAAAGGGGTACAGCCAACCCTGTAACTGTGATAAAGTATTCTGCTCTTCTCCAGAGATCTCAGCCACCCTATAGACCTCCCTAAAAGCCCAGGAAAATAGGTGGGCTTTGCAGTGCGCTCCGAAGGTAGATAAATAAGCGCTATTTTGGATCATGAGATGTCATGTGATCACAGTGAACAACTCTGCTTAATAAATGGGTGGCCACATTCGACACCTTCTTCGGGTTCTGAATGCTCTAGTGTCACCCTATGCAGGTGCACTGCAGAATCCTGGTCTTGAGATGATAGAGACCTTGGTAACCATGGAAAGGTCTCGGAGACTAAGGCTATTTCCATGCCTTACGCCCTGTGTCTGTTTTTAATCTGACTCTGTCTGGTGGACACATTGTCACCATGACCCTATTGAAAAGCAGTGACATTACAACCCTCCCACAGCCCTTAAATAGCAGAGCTGCCTCTGTCTCCTGCCTCATCTCCAGAGAGCTCTGCATGGCAAGGTAGGCAGGACAGTTTAGTAGGGTGACCAGACATCAAAGGTGAAACATGGGGACAGGGCTTGGGGGCTAATAGGAGCTTATATATGAAAAAGACCTCAAAATTGGGACTGTCCCTATAAAATCAGGACAACCCTACAATTTATCCACAGGTCACAAGCTGGTGTTGTCTAAACTAACATCCAGGTCCTGCTAGCAAAAAGTAGCAGCAGGTTCAAATGAATCACTTCTCTGGCCAGTAAGCAGGGTTATGATGGAGGTTGTGAGAGTATCAGGGAGACTGAAGTGCCTGGATGCTAGGTGACCATGTGGAGAGAGACTCTATCTCCTAGAACTGGAAGGACCTTGAAAGGTCATTGAGTCCAGCCCCCTGCCTACACTATGATGACCAAGTACTGTCCCCTGACAGATTTTTTTCCCCCAGATCCCTAAATGCCCCCCTCAAGGATTGAACTCACAACCCTGGGTTTAGCAGGCCAATGCTCAAACCACTTATCCCTCCCCCCCCGAGTCAGGAATCTGCAATGGATTCCTGGAGTGACCATGTACATGTCATTTCCCTGCTGTGTGCCTGAATCTCCTTCTAAACTGGGGTTAAGGACTCTTCCTTAGCAAGGCAGAAAGGCACTGGTTCTGCAGGATACTTCAGCCCAATGGTAGTAATCCCAATGTCATGAGTGGTGCCTGAAGTTAGGCATGTGCTCAAGAACCTCGTTGAATCAAGGCCTGTGAGAACCTCAGGTGACAGGTGCTACTGTAGCAGAAAGGGTTATTGTTAGTGGGAGGGCAATACCACGAATAAGTGCTTCAGACTCTTCCCACTCAGATAGTAAATCATCTGCCTGTTTCCCCTACATACACACACAGGAACATTACTTATAAATCCACTCCTAACTTTCATGTCAACAGCAGAAACTTCATCAAATACATCCTGCCATTTCTTTTTTCTCTTCTGTTTATTTATTTATAGCCATATAGCTTCCTTTGGAAAACACATTGTGGGTGCAGGGATGAAGGTGAGCTCAGATCAAAGCTCCCATGAGTCCTCACTCCCAGCATTCTCTCTTCTGTACCTTCCCCCCTCTCGAGTCCTTTTCATATGCTTCTTTCCAAAGCCTCGCGGTGGATAAAAATGACACTGGGAGAGAAAAGAAAAGAAAAAAGTGGAATGTAATGTTTCCTAGGTATTATGGAGGTACTGGTTGTGGCTTCATGCTTGAGGTTGAGTTGTGCTTTCCACACAAAACTGGGAATCAGCCTCTTTGGTATGTATAACAATTTCAGCATATCCCCTCAAATGGACAACACTTAGTTTTTGAGGAGGGAGTGATTGTTCTGGGAATTATGGGCCAGAATTTCAAAAGCACTCAGCTCTCTTTTAGGCAATAAGTGGCCAGATTTGCAAGAGAGACCATCATTGTGAATGCTGCATTCTCTTGGAAATCTGGCCATGCACTGGGAGTTGCTCTGCTCTTGGTCCTTTTCAAAATGTAGTTCTTTCTCAGGTGCCTAAATAGGGGCTGAGCTCTTTTGAAAATCTCTCCCCAATTATTGGTGCTGAACACTTGATAATCTAGGCCTGAGCTCATTGGAAAATTTGGTCCTATGATCATAGTAATTAGAAATAGCAAATCATTTCTCATTTAGGCTGCAGGCAACTCAGGACAGGGACCTTTGTAAGCTCCTGGGCACACTCAGATAAATAATAGCAATAGTATTAGTGTAACCACTCCATCATCCCCACAACCAGTGCAAGATTGTACCCTACAGAACAGACTCATTTTCTCATGCTTTGTCCAATTTAGTTTTAAATATCTGAAGCAATAAGGCTTCCCTGCCTGCCCTTGGGATACTGGCCCACAGTTTAATACCTCTCTCTGTCAGGAAGTTATTTGCTTTCTTTTTGCTTTCTTAATTTCATCCTATTACTCCTAGTTACACCTGTGTATCACACTAAATAATTCCTCTCCCTGCTTGCTATTTGCAGCCTTCAAATATTTACAGACTCTTTTAGCATGTCCCCTCTAAGTCCATTCTCAGCCAAGTTATACATATGTAACAGTTGTAATATTTCCTTATGTGCTGATCCCCCTCCAGCCCCTTGATATTTTTTTGTCACTTGCCTCTGAACTCCCTCCAATCTGCCCATATCTCTCTGACAACAAGGCACCCTAAATGGAATGCCTCATGCCAGGTGTGCTAGATATTCTGTGGCAATCATTAAGGGTGGAATAAAAAAGAACCAGAACAGCTGAAATTAAATCCGCCTCTTGGTCTCTTCTCTGAGAGTGTTGCTTGAGGATGGTATATCAGGACTAGCCTTAGATGTGGAAATGAGTGCGTGTGTGTCCCCCCAGAAGCAGTTTTCCACTTTCAAGTGCAAGAGAAATGGAGGGAGATAAGGAGCCTTAAGCTCCTCAAAGGCTATGTCTGTACTAGACATTTTCCTTTTAACTTCCCGCTGTTGCTTCCACTGGTGCAGCTCAACCATTGGTAGCGATGATGGGAGCTCTGGTGTGGACAAGAAGCTCACATTTTCACCAAGGCATAATCTCTGCATTCATTCCCGCCCTTGCCAGTGCAACAGTGAGTAATGTAAAGGATAACAGGCGAGGGTATATAATAACATACGGTTGCTAGCACATCAGGGAGATACCTGTCCCTGGTTGGAATGCAATGTCAAGTAGGTGCCATTGGGAGGGGTCCCACTTCCCATTCATATCCAAGACCCACCCCTCAAATTTTGCCTGCAGGCCAGTGAATACAAATCAATCAGTGGCTAGATGGAGATATATTGAAAGGAGAATGGTAATGATAAGGTGCAGGGGGCTTCATTCAGTGCACTATGTGCACTGTTGGTTTCAAAGGAGGATCCAGCAGTGCCCATTCACATTTTCAGACGCTGCCCAAAGGGGTTCATTCTCCTTGGTGCCCCTCCCTATCTTTTCTAGGGGAGTGGACCAATTCTCCAGGTTTGAGATTTCTCTTTCACTTTGCTCTCAGAGCAGACGGTACCAGTTAACATGTACGTTAGCTACAGTCTCCAAAACAGAAATGGCTCTCCCAAGAATTGAATGGTGTACACCCAAGAATTCTGAAGAAACCCTTTCTCACAATTGCAAAATGAGAGCACATCTTTCACCGGGTGGCAACATATTTAAAACTATTATTTTACACTTTATAAGTTTCCACATAACTCATAATTAACCTGGGAAACTCACTGCCACAAGATTTCACATAGGCCAAGAGTTTTAAAAGATTTTTTTTAATGTGAGATATTTATGTGAATAATAAGTACCATCACAATTCCTTTAGATTAGAATAACATTTATGAGGGATGAAAATCCTCACAGTTCAGAGGATAAATCAACTACTAACTGCTGGGGCTAGATTAATAGATTTCAAGACCAGAAGAGACCTTTAGATCATCTAAAAAGATGATGAAGATAAAGAGACGTCTCCTATAGGCAGGTTATTCTATAATTGTCCATTTGGGTGGTTCTTACACTGTTCTGTGCAGCATCTGGCACTGATCACAGTTGGATGCAGGATCCTGGAATCTACTGGATCTAGGGTGGAAACTGCTGTTTCATTCAGATTTGCTAATCGAGAGTTTGTGGTGTTTGGATCCCGGGATTTGGTTACTCCAAACACTCTTATACAACAAGGGTCCACAGAGAGGGAATACATACCATTCTGCACCTGGGTTGCCAGTCCACTGCCAGCTTTTGTCAGTTAGCCTGTAAAAAAAACCTACATCCTCTGCCTTTAATAATGAACATTGTTCATTCATTATCTCTTAATTTTCCTGCACATTTCCATTAATCTGCCCCTTTCTCAACCCACAGAGGTTACATGTGACTTCCTGCAACTTGATACTTCAGGTCTTGCTGATTCAATGAAACCCACTGCCAACACACTGGGCACACAGCCCGTGCCAGGCAGAAACATGCAGCTTATAAGGGCATAGATTATATAAGAATACTATATCACAGTGCGGCACAGTATCATGCCTCTGGTGTCAGTAAGTGATGTTTCAGAGGAAAGTAGAACCACCATATAATTTACTTGGGCTATTGTGCAGTGCTGCACCTCTATATGCAGCATACCCTTCCTGAACCCCCTTTTCCCTACATATAGAATAAATCAAGTAACAATCACCAGGTTTAATTACTTATATGTTAGCCTGAATTTATAGTCCCCTTCCCTTGGCAGACCACTGTGGGAAAGCACTGGTTGCAATGTCGTGACTATTTATTCCAATCTCAGTTAGTTAATTTCTGATTCTGTGCCTTGCCATGGCGACATCTTCCTTGACTGATCCCTCCAGGTTCGTTTTGGGTGGGCGGGGGCAAGGGTAGAGGACTTTGAAGTTCTCTTTTTCATCTCCCACTCTCTCTTGTTTTCATTCTCTCTTTTGCTCTCGTCCTGCTTTGGTCTCACCCTCATTCTGTTTCTTTCCTTCTCACTCTGCCTCTTTCAACAATTCCTTTGCATTACTAATCTATAGCTTTCTCTTCTCCAGTAGCTGTCCTGTCTGTCTTGATGATTCTCAACAGCTCTTGCCGATCATCCTCCCTCCCTCCTGTGATGTAGCACTGTCTTTCCCCATCTGCCTGATTGTCTTTCTGCTTTTTATCTGGGTATAGCAGTTCCAGATGCTGTAATGCTCTGATACAGCGTGGAACATTTCAGATTGCCTCTACGGGCTGGATAATTACCAGACACAGTGCAGTCACGTGGGCCTTCCAGCCAAACCGATCACTCTTCCTCTCCCCCTGCCATAAGAGGAAGCGATGTATAAAAAATGCATTTCTTCCTTAAAAAAGTGGAGGAAAATTTTGGAAGCATTCAGGGTGGCAACCTCCTGGTGCCCTCTCATTATGATAATGTGACAAATGTCTTGACTTTGGGAAACTAAGCAGGTGTCTCTGTACAAAAGAATAGGGGAAAGGAGGAGAAATAAGGAAGGCGTGACAATCCGTCTTTCTGCCTCTCTGTCTAAGGTTGTTCTAGGGCTTCTGTCCCTATATCAGTGCTTCTCCTGGACAAAAATTAAACTCTGACATTCTTTAGCAGTAGTTTGATGATCTCAATTTATTTCAGACTCTTTTTGCTCAGTTTCTAAGTATTATTGCCTTTCAAAGTGACTTATGGGATTTTGAAAATGTTCCCGTCATTCTGACAAAGTGCAATCAAGTTATGTACTAATGCATCTCACTCCTATCCTGCAGCACACCCTGCTAGTCCTGGGCTCCTGACACAGCTCTGCCAGTTCAACCTACTCCTGACCTGTGGCCCTACTGCTATTCCAGTCCAGGGCTTCCCTTTCTGAAAGAGTAGCGGTACTGGCTATACGGAGGGAAACTGCAGGCAGGTTGAGTGAAGAGAGTGTTCTTGATAAGGTGACCAGATAGCAAGTGTGAAAAATCAGGACAGGGGGTGGAGGAGTAATAGGAGCCCATATTTTAAAAAAGCCCCAAATATCAGGACTGTCCCTATAAAATCAGGACATCTGGTCACCCTAGTTCTTGGTTGGGCACTTAATTAAATCTGCGTGACTGGTAGCTAATTTGCATCCTCTAATCAATCTGGATCAAAATCAGAGCCAGTTTTCTAGCTGGACTGAAAGGGAAATTGATGAGTTCTCAGCTGACCCAAAAGAGAGGAAGGAATTGATAGTCTATTTCCACAGAAAGCTCATCATTCCTGCTTGTTCTGTGAGCAAGATCCCGACACAAACTACCAGGGCACTTGGCAGCTTTGTAAAGAACCGCCAGGTTGAGATTATGCAAGGTAGCCGCAGTCCATCCTGTGGAGCCACAGAGATAGTGACTCAGGCTGTGGCAGCAGGGGAACAAGCTACATCACAAAGGATAACAAAACTGGTGCTCTGTTCCCTAAGTGCAGTGTCTGTTGTGAGGAAGCTAATGGATCCCACTGCCTTTCCCCTGTCTGGTGGGGTTAGGAGAAGAGATCCTGCCTATCCAGTGTCACTCAAATAGGTCCTGGTCTGAAATCTGATCTACACACAAAAGTTGTGCCACTTTAACTATACCGGTATGGTGAAAGCAGTACAACCCTTTGTGCAGGCCCAGTTATAGTGGTATAAAGGGGGGGCATACCGAGCTAGTAATTCTCATACAGGAAGGGTAATAATCTGCATCTTCATGCTGATTGATATAAGTTACACTGCTACAAACTCTGTGGATAGACCAGGCCTGGCTCTGTCAGTGAGAGGTGCTGGGGTGACGTTTTACAGAGCACTGACTTATGGTTGGGGAATGGAATTCCCCAGCATTACTATCAGTGTGTATCAAGTGTGGCAGGCTCCTGGTCAGTTCCTAGAATAAGGACAGTACAACACTGGCAGCCACGTTCACTCAGTCTTGCCAACCCCAAATGTTCAAAAATCATGAGATTGTCTTAAAAGTCATGAGATTATGTAAAAACAGTAGATTAGGTGTTCTTTTTATTTGCCTTCTCGTTTTTGAGTCCTCAGGGTGCATTGAGATCACATTTTAAAGCTTTCTCAACTGCCATGAGAGCTAGAAACTTACTTTTCCTTTAAGAGTGAAGGCTGAACTCATCACTTATCCACTTGACTCCAGGAGCTGGGGCTTTAAAGAAAACCATAATTATCATCAGACTCGTGACTAAGTCATGAGAGTTGGCAACACTGTTCACTGCTCATTTTTATTATTATTGCTTTAGCTAAAAAGCGACATTACACTAAACGAAATGAACACGACTCCAGAGAGCCTATCAGCCCTGTTGAATCCCATTACAAGGTAATTGCCCACAATCATAACAAAAGTGAGATTAGCCCTAGGAAGCAACAGACAGGTCTGAGAGCAAAGGCGCAAAATAATAGTGCCTGATAGAAGGTGAATGCTAGATGGATTCTACTTCTTTCCACTTCTGTCAGCATCCCAGGGCAGGGCCATGTTTAAATGCAAACTTTCTAAATCAAGAAAAAAATACGTTATAATAAAATCCCCATGTGACTATAATAGCCTGGTGGTAGAGAGAGCTTGGAACTGTCTTTAAGCCCTGATTCAGCAATGTGCTTAAATTAAAGGGATTTAAGCACTTGTTTAGAATGTAAATTAAGCACATACTTAAGTGCTTTGCTAAGCAAGGCCTTGATGACAGTTAATGACAGTGTCAGTGATAGGATACCCCGGCCCCTTGAAAAGGCTGTGTCTTAGAGTGTATTCAACTTCAACTGCATACAGCGCCCTCTGCTGGGCAAATCTGGGATTACAGTAACTGCAAATTGCTCATAGCCAGCATTACTGCATTAATCTCTTCGACAAAGGACTGGGACTGGAGTAGCTGTGAACTTCGCATAAGTCAGGACTCTTACCCCATTCCTTACAGTGACTGCTCCTGGCAGAGACTGGGGCTGGAGGAGCTATGAGTTTCCTACAGTCAACCCTGCTACAGCCTGAGCATTCCCGACAGCACCTTCTGTTGGGAGAGGTTAGGACTAGAATGTTGTGCGGCATGTGCACAGCTCTCTTTTCCTGAGCGTATAATGGAATGCAAACCAAGGAGGTTCATTCTTGCCACTCTTCCCTGCTATCTGTTGCTGTACTTGAGTCCATGCTTCCTAGGGTCACCAGATAGCAAATGTCAACAATCGCATGGGGTGGGGTGGGGAAAATAGGTGCCTATATAAGGAAAAAACCCAAATATCGGGACTGTCACTATAAAATCAGGATATCTGGTCACCCTAATACTTACCAGGCAGGGAAGGGCTGAGCAGAATGGGAAGACAAGACAAAACAAACCTAGTGTGATGTGCACTGAGGTTTTCTTCACAGGGCCTCTGGCACTAGTGTATCTAACAATCACATTCTCCACCCAGGATCAAACTTCGCAACACATCGGAAAATGTATTGGGCCCATTTGGTGTGCATGACTAGGAGTCGGTGGTGTTTTGCATTGAATAAGTAGCATTTGATTCCATTTTCTTTTCTATCTTGCCATGTTACTCTTGGGGTAGAGGGCAGCAGGGGAAGTTGTTAGCTAAATCCTGCAGACGCACATGATTACAGAAAGCTCCTCACTGCTTGCAGTAGCACGCCTCTTATGAGAAGGCAAGCTTTGTGTGGACGTTTCAGCCACGGCACGCTTTGATGCTGTCCAAAGAAGGCAGATGGTATTTCTGATAAGAATGCAGTAGGCTGGATTTGAAATGTTTAATTTTACCTTCTGCCCCTATTTATTTTTTGCAAGGAGCTGAGTTTTGTTGTGTTCCACAGAAGTAGTGTTTATAACAGGGTAATCAAAGGGTTAACGGAGTAAAGGCGAGCATGGGAACTGTGAGTGACACTGACCTATCTCTACAAAGCACTTTGAGATCAGTGGATGGAAAATGTCAGGTCAGGCCACAAGAATTGTTCTTATAACTGAAGCAAGAGATGTAAAACAACACAGTGTATTTAGAGGTTTTTAAGGTGAGGGTGGGCAAAGCCCTGGTTGGGATAACTTACTTGGTGTTGGTTCTGCTTTGAGCAGGGGGTTGGACTAGATGACTTCCTGAGGTCCCCTTCCAACCCTGATATTCTATTATTCTGATTTAAACACACAGGTCCCAGTCGTACAGTCTTGACACAGGCAAAACTCCATTTGAAGTCAGTGAGAGTTTAGCCAGTGTAAAAACTGCAGGATTTGACCAGTTGGAGCTCATTTATTTGATTTATTTAGATTTAAAATAATGAAAGGATCTTCAAAACTCTAGAGGTAACAAAGAGTCCCGTGGCACCTTAAAGACTAACTATAAAGTTTTGAAGCATAAGCTTTCGTGGGCTAATACCCACTTCGTCGGATGCAAGTGGGTATTAGCCCACGAAAGCTTATGCTTCAAAACTTTATAGTTAGTCTTTAAGGTGCCACAGGACTCTTTGTTACCTCTGCTATTCCAGACTAACACGGCTACCTCTCTGATTCTTCAAAACTCTAGGCATCCTACCACATCACTGATCATACAATAAAATCTCAGGAGCATCAAATAATAATTTCAATAGAAACTCAGCCAGGCAGCCACCTACAAAAAGACTCCTTTCTTACCCTCCATTGTTCTGGGACGTGTACCCCCTGCCCTCTCCAAAACACCCTGTACATTTATGCTGGATAGTGGGCACTCCAGGCAGTAGATAAAAGTGCTTCTGCCACCCTCTTTATAGTCCAAACCCACACTTGCTTAGCCTCATTGTTCACATACAGGAGAGGAAGCACTCACAGATACAGTCTCCAAAATGGTTCTACCTTGCCCCTCCCACAGTCATGAAGATTAAGGCCCAAATATAACATCCAGATCCCCTCGCCTGATCTCCTGTATATCACAGGCCACCAACACCATTTCAGCCCCGCTACTCTAAACCCAACAATTAGACTGAAGCATTACAGCCCATAGGAGACTAGACTATTATGAGCCTTGGGCAGAGAATTGGAGGGACTGTGGTGCCCAAGTGTTCAAGCCTCCCTGACGAAATGATTAAGTGAGAGATACCCAGATAATCCTAGCAAGTGAGCCATACGCACATGCTGCAGAGGAAGATGAATCCTCTACCCCCACCCCCTCAGGTCCCTGCCAATCCAGATTAGGGGGAAATTCCTCCTGTTTCCATGTAGGGCTATTGGTTAGACCCTGCACATGCGAGAAAGATCCAGGCAGCCAAGCCCGTGAGAGAGAGAGAGAATGCTCCATGCCCCCTCAGAGCTCTGCCCCACCCCCCCGCCCAGATTCCCAGCTCTAGCTGTGCCCATCTTCCAGGAAATGGGAGGCAAGCGATTTACTGCTGTTCTCTCTGTGGCTGATGATGAATTGGATCGTGATAGCCTGTCACTGGTTTCCATCCAAATAACGCTTCTCGACAGCGCACCCATCTGTTTACTGGAGGGTGAGGAGGGGACTCTGGGGACAGGAATTATGGGAGAGACAAAAACAACATACACTGCTACAAGTGTTTCAATAACATGGTGGGAAATGAATACGCTGCATGCAATCATCTCTACGGGAGGAGAGGCAGAGGGGCGAAATGTTGAGGAAAAATTATACAGTTGGAGTGAGGAGAAGGGTTGTGGGAAGGGAATGCAACTTATATGATTATAATTCACTATCTGAGGAGACTCCCAGTGATTCATAGCTAGACCCCAGGGATCCTTCAGCTTCTGATCAGACCCTTCTGCTCCGTTCAGCAGCGGGAGGGAGCTGTATTTGCCAGTGTGAGGACACAGCTACACCCTCTTATGAGATCTTTTAATGCTCACATTTCCTTTCATAATTAGAGGAAGGCCCAGACTGGAATGCCTCAAATGTTGAGAGGTTCAGATAAAATGGGAGCCCCATCTGAACCCCACCCTTATGCTGGATGCAAATCAAACTCTGATCGAGGTGGGCTTGCAAAATTACCTCTGGTTTGTCCGTTCTCTGTTAATTACATAGATGAGTGGGGGAGGGAGGAAGAGCAGCCGCAGGAGCTGCTGCTGCCACAGAATTAATTCCAAATCCAGCTGGGATTTGGGATACAGGAGTTCTCAAACACTCTCTCCTCTGCATGCTGCAAAAATTACACCCTCCCCCCTTGCCTTGCTGGTGTTGAAAAACAGGAGCAATAAGATGAAATAGAAATCGGTGAGCACCAGGGAGCCACAGAAGGAAAGGAAAGATCCAGTTTTGTGGTAACCCCAGAAACGAAAGTGCTTAAACAGAAAGCAAGGTGAGAAATAAACTGACATAGGATTGAAAAGCAGTTCTCATTTTGGTGGAACCGTCTAGATTTTCAAGGACTGTCCCACATCATTCTTGTGCGTAATTCAGATGTAATTCAGGCGGCGGCACTGTGACCTCATGAATTGTTTTGGACAGGGGCATGCTGTTGTCTATTTTGTACAGTTTATTCAGGTTTGTGTGCTGCCCTCTTGAGCACTTGGCTGGGTTATGCTGGGGTGGCCGTGTGATTTGGGCTGGAGCATACTGACATGGTGATGTGACTTCATCACCTGGGGATTCAGTAACAGTGTCATGATAGGACATTGTGACACTTTTTCCCTCCCTGAGCAATAGATCCTGAAATGGTGTTATTCTAGTGAGTGTTAATTACAAATTTTGCTTTCCTAATGAGTACCAAATTATGCAACTGGTACAGACCGTACAGATAAATATCTGAAGCAAATAACTAATGAGCACATCATCCTCTTGAAACAGGGAGGTGGGTGGCATTCAAGCCTTCTGTCTTAGATGAGTGTGAGCAAGAAGTAGCTTTAGGAATACACTGTGTTTACCACATACAGTGGCATGTTCAAAACAGTTTTCCTAAATACCCTTCCTCCAGGCATTTAACTTAGATGATAACATTCTGCACTTACTGTATAGATGACAGTCCTAACCGAAGGTCTTAAAGCACTTTACAAATACTGCTCATGATCCCTAAAATCTGTTAGTCTATAAGGTGCTACAAGACACTTTGTCGCTTTTGCAGATCCAGACTAACATGGCTACCCCTCTGATACTAATGAATATATTCCTCTGAAGTCATTCTCCTCATTTAACAAATGGGAATCTGAGGCACAGAGAGGAGAAAGGACAATCTGTGTAACCTATAAAGTTCTAACTCCTGCTCCTTTTCTCTAATCACTAGGCTAGTTATTGCATGGATATTAAATACCATGTAAGTACTGAAATTTCATTTGTGGCAGGTTAAAAATTGATCCAATAGCTAAGTATCTTATCGTATGCCTGCCAGCCTCCAGTGAATTTGCTTTTATGTGGTCTGGGTGACTTAGGGCAATTGGTTGTAGGTTATAGAGACATTCTCTTCCAGGTCTTTGGTTTAAATTTGATCTAAGGTTGGTAGTAAACAGAAGTCATTACCATCTAATAGCCCTGTGATTGCCTACGTGGTGATGGGGAAGAAACAGTTTCCAAGGAATCACCACCAATAGTGATTGGCCTTCTTGTTGGCAGCATGAGCTGGCCACGGATTGAATGGGCCAGTTGCAGCCCAACTTTACAGGCCCATGGCTAGCTTCAGGTCATTATTGACATGTGCTCTGGGGTTCTGTAGAGGAGTCATTTTCCAAGGCTGCCCATCCAAGAATGTTTTGGAAAGAAAACCCCCAAAGGATGTACTGCAGATAATCAGTATGCAGGTGTTCCAGGGTACTCTGAATCCCGTAGAAAGGAGGCACACACAGAGCTGCTAGATGAATAAAAGTCGTGAGTTTATTGAAGGCGAGCGTGACACCTCCGCAACGGGGGCCCCCAGCGTTGCTGTCACCGAGAGACGGGGGAAAAGCCTGATGCATCGGAGCCATGCTCAGGGTGAAGCCCAACATGCAGGGGCATGCTGACACAGAAATACCCATGCACATTTGCATCTCATACATAGCTCATGAATAGCAATAACTTGTTTTGCTGCACTGCCTTGTTTTGCTTCCCTAATCTCACACAAGACGGCAAACAGGTAACAGCTGGAGCTGGGAAACTCTGGGACGCAAGATAACACAAGGCGGTTACCTTGACCAACAGTACCCTTTCCCTAGAGTCGACCATGGGAGCGATAGTGTTTTCCTAGCAACAACCGTAACAAAATCTTCTCGCATTCTACAGAAGGGTTGGACCCTCCCTTTCTGAGATGCCACTGGATGTGCTAGGGTCCCACTGAGCCCACCTGTCCCACCAGCCTGGGTCCCCTCACTCTGTGCTGCAGTGTCAGGCTCTAAAGCCCCTGTCCAGCACATGCACAAGTAGAGACACACCTGGCTGTGGAATCACAACATAGTCTGTGATCAGCTCTGTGTGGAAGGCTCTGCTAGGGAAATGCCCGGCTCTCCTGTGTGCACACACTCTCGAGCGTAAACCCAAAATTATATTGTATCATGCTGTATAGAGATCTATAGCGTGTAAGCTCTGAAACATCTCCCCCTCCCTCAATATGGAGGGAGATATGCATGGCTCTTTGCCCCCACCCCCAACCCCTATTAGTCCCTTTGTTGCTTCAGGTGCATTCAACAGTCTTCCTTCCTGGGCAGGGAGGCAATGAAGAAGAACTCTAACTGACTCCCTCCCCAGCCTTAAGTAAGATTTACATAAGGTTTCCAGTGGAAAAATTCCTGCCATCTCCAAGGTGGCACTCCATACCAGGTGACATCATCACATGATCCTGCAGTGTCAAAGCAACATCCCAGGAAGCTTCTCAGGAAGGTGGGAGATAAAGTTTTATTCTCCTTCTTAAATGGCCCATTGAGGCTGATTGTCCACTGTTTGGTGGGCATTCCCCCAAGTACACACAGAATTGTAATTGTTACATAGTCAATATTCCTAACAGAAATGATACATGCATACAAATTGGATAATCACATTCAGCAAATCATAACCTTTCCAATGATACCTTACGTGACCCATCTTGCATAAAATATATCTTAGTTATGCCATATTCATATTATAACAATATTTCTGTGAAGAATATTGGATGTAGCATCACAGTCAGTATGTGTTAAATTAAGGGGACAATAATGTTTTCAATAAATCTAATCAGAAACCTTCAATTGTAATTGTGGTAATGCCCATTGATTAACAGACATTGAGTCGTTTAATATCTAATGGATGCCACACAGCAATTGCTGTTCAAATATGAGTTAATATGCCAGTTAATATTCTATTAGTATTGAATTAACACTTCTGACACTCTGAGCATCATCACATAAATCCTTATTAATGTGTTCTCAATAAGGCTGGATGATCCATAAGGCAGATAGGTACGCACGTGTACATGTATACATGCACCAAGATACCTAACCTACTTTGCTATATGTTCAAAGAGAACCAGGATTTGGAATTTCCACATTGGTACATGGATTTTCTCTGATCGTTTTAAAGGAACGGGCATGCCAGAGAGAGTAGCTCAAATCCATTTCACGTACTCATCCAATTTCTCTCTCTCTCTCTTTTTAAATTTTTTGTTGGCACTGTCCATTACAGGGGAGCCTGCAAGGTTATTAGAACCTAGCAAGTGACCTGCCTTGACCACTGTGCTCTACTGATGATCTGACCCCTGGGTGTCAGCAGTGCAGGATATGCTGTGACACACACATTTTAATTTCCCAGGGGTAGCATTTCTTATGGCAGCTGGCAAGTTTATTCTGTTCTTCCTTAACACATGGCTGGACCTAGCTGTCTAGCTGCCCTTGCTTGGCTGAAGACGTTTGTCTTCAGTGACAGGCAAAAGCCACGGTGCATTCTGTGCTCACCTGGGATTAAGCCTGTGCTCCCCTGGAATGGATTTGTGGAACATGCTCTCTCGTCCCTCACGGCTGCTCATTCTCCTGTCACTAAGCGGGGGTGTCACCTTGTGGTGGAATGGCTGTTGTCGCAATTAAAGGGCAGTATACATGTCATGTCAGTGGTAGCAAGCCTTGGCAGATAAAGCTAAACATTGGGCTAGCACTGAACATCTTACATGGGTGAAGAAGTTAAGAGTCATTAGGGGAGCAAGGATGGCCTCATGGTTAAAGCTTAGCCCTGGAAGTTAGGAGACTTGGGTTTCAGTCCTGGCTTGGCTACTGATCTGCAGTTTGATGGCGGGGAAGTCACCTAGGCCCAGATTTTAGGGAAAGGACTTTGGTGCTGTGATGCTGAGTGTCATGGCACCAAACTCGGAGGAACTTAGAAAATCACATGAACAACACTGTGACCCACAAAGCTGAATTAGGTGCATAAGGTCCATACACAGTAGGGGGAGAGCCTAAAAATACAATCCACAAAAGCCAACATGCTAGGTGGGGAGCTGCCTAAACCAGCCAATGGGAAATGTCAACTAGAAGAGCTTGTTCTAGGTCCCGCACCTCTCAAGGAGATAGGTACATATGTCCTGGTTGCAGGAGCACCTATTTCTGCTATTGATCCCTGAATAGGAACCAGCCACCTGCAGTCAGGTAGCTTAAGCACCTAAACTGGTTCTTGCGGGAATGACTTAGGTGCCTGCCTTACTCCACACAAAGTGGCCAGTGGTGGTGCTGGCACCGGTGCTCACCGCATAACTTGTATCTCAGTGGGTAGAGCACACAACTGGGATGTGGGGGACCCAGAGTTAATTCCCTGCTCTCTGCCAGAGCGGGAGACAGGATTTGCACAAGGGTCTCCCATCTCTCAGAGCTCTGGGCTATTCAGAAGTAGAGCTCCCTCAGTCTCTCCTGTTGAAACTGTGTCCCTGTGGATAATTAATGAAAGAGCGACTGGAGAGTGCGTGCTCCAGTCACCGGGCTACAGAGTCATTCTCTCTCTCACTACCTGTCCCAGTGATTATTTAAGCCTCTGAGCATGTTTATGGGATTGAGGCCTGCATGCCATTTTGGCAGCTGAATGCCTAGCTCCCTTCAGTTCATGAATCGATCTGAGGTCTAGACACCTAGAGGAAGGCAACCCCACATGCAGGGTCCAGGCTGCAAGACCTGCACCTGGGGCTCTGCTCCCGCCCCCAGCTGTGGTCTCAGCCTCAGCCCCCGTGCCCCCGTCTGCATCCCCTCCTCCCAGAGCCAGCTCTGGGGGACTAGGGGGAATGGACAAGGATAAGGGAAGGTGCAAGAAAAAAAAGTTTGGGGACCACTGGCTTTCAGCACCCTCACTGTAAAAATTATTCCAGCTCTGTCCTGGAGGGGACCCCTGCAAGGATACAGAGGGGAGTTCAGTCCCTAGATCCCATTCAGTCTCAGCTGAGAATGATCATCAGTACAAACCCTCCATCTGTCTCCTTCATATAGTCAGTGCTCAGAGGGTTATAATGGATATTTGTACAGAGCTAGTGCCTCAGTTAAAGCTGGGTTTGACTGTGATCGCTCCTCTACCATCTATAAAATAATTACATCACTGTAATGTAACATCAAGGGCTGTCAATCTATCCTCCCGCCTGTAGACCCCTGCTACTATTGGCAGCTGGGACTAGGACCATGGCCGGTGGTGAGCCAATACTGTCGCCCCTCTGTGTAGCATACCCACCTGCCCTCCGTCCTCCACTCACTTTCTGCTGCGTGGCATTATAACGACACACAGCGATTGTCTTCAGAGGGCCGGGGGGTGTAACAGTGACACCCCTACAGGCTTTTTTTTATCATTGGTGTAGTACATATGCACACACCCATGCCTATATATCTGCATGAAGGGGACAGCTAGTTTTCCACAAAGCCTTTTTCCTCACAGGGAGTAGGTGGAACATAACCCTGGGGACACAAAAGTTGGTGGATGGAGGAGGTACATCACATGATGCAGCAGCTGTTCTCTGCCCAGCAAACCCAATTCTCAGTTCTCTCACCGTCCCCAGGCTGACAGGGGGCCGGGAATATTGCGTCTGTTGTGTACTCATGCACTGGGGGGCAGCGTGTGAAGGAGAGCTCAAGAATCTTCAGCTCTGTCTGCCCTATATCATTGACAGGATCAAAGGGAATCTAGAGGCCAGGATGCAAGCCCTATAGGCCCTCAGAATGCCCCTTTGGGTGTGAAAAGCCCCTGCAGAAGGAGAGTGATAGCAGGGCTCAGGCAACTCATGCCTCCTCACATCTCCTTTGGGCTGCCCTGATCATTTCATATTTGTAAAGCACGTTAGTAATGTGGCTGATGTAATAAGTGGTGGTGATACTGATCCTGTGAGCCTGTTGGCAGGCCTGGAGCATGTTGCAGAATCCCACGGAATGCTGGAAAAAGGGAGGAGCCAAAGTAGAGTCTTAGCTGACACCCCAATTTCTGTTCTCACCTTCCACAGGTGTTATGTAGAAGACAGAAGCTCCAAAGTGGCCTGGTTAAACCGCTCTGGCATCATTTTTGCTGGACAGGACAAGTGGTCCCTGGACCCTCGGGTAGAACTGGAGAAACGAACTCCTCTGGAATACAGCCTCCGGATCCAGAAAGTGGATGTCTATGATGAGGGGTCCTATACATGCTCAGTGCAGACACAGCATCACCCCAGGACTTCCCAGGTTTATTTGATTGTGCAAGGTAAGAAACAAGAACTGGGAGTGGGCAAAGAGTGGAGGGGAAGGTCATTTTTTTTCAGGAGAATCTGTGTTATAAATGACTGCAGGAGAGTGCACAGACACCACTGACCCAGTGAACTGTGGAACAAGCAATATAGGCTGTGTGTGAGAAAGTCCTTTAGTTCACACCACATCTGTAGTGTCATCTTTCACTGTGATATGCGTGACCTTACTCTGCCTCGCTTACAAAAGCTTGACACAATAGAGAACGTTGATGACACTGGAGCTGTTCCACTGCACTCTAGGGCTGGCCCTGGCTGTACTGACACCTGGACAAATACGTTTGGTTTTATACCCCTTGCCAGAGAGACAACATACTAGCTGCCTCATCTCTTCTCCACCTCTTTCCCCAGGTCACTTTGCCTTCCCCTCTCCATTCCCCACTCTGCACAAGGGTGGAAAATTTGTATTTTGACCAATGTCTTGTATTTTGGAGATTCACCCAAAGAGGGTTGTGGCTAAATGTCTCCTTCTGACAGCGGACACGCCTTCCAAAGTCACATGGTGTCTGATGTGACTGTCAATCCACTTGAAGGCAACCTCTTCTCACCTCTGTTTCTCAGCTACTAGTCTAAGGGCTTGTCTTCACTTGAGCCGGCAGGGATCGATCTTTTGGTGATCGATTTATCGCGTCTTGTTAAGACGCGATAAATCGATCACCAGCGGCTCCCCCATCAACTCCAGAAGTCCAGCTCCTCAAGAGGCGCAAGCTGGAGTCGATGGGGGACCACGCCGCCGACCGCCACCGCCATGGGGATGGGAGGTAAGTCGGCTGTAGAGACGTCGATTTCAGCTACGTTATTAACGTAGCTGAAATTGCATATCTACAGTCGATTTCCCCCCCTAGTGGAGACCAGCCCTAATTCTCCATGTAAGGGTCATGGAAAACTAGAACCCTGGTGGCCCAAATCAGTATTACACATACATACACTTTCTCTTAAATAGATATAAGGTGGGGCATGGCCTAATTACATACTACAGACCTGTTTCGATTTTGCATTATCATTCAGACAGCAGTTGGTTATTTCTTCAAATTTACTAATAACCCAAAAGGCGGTGGATTTTATTTTGAGATTCAAAACAAGATGTTTCTGAAAAGCTCCAGCCTCTCTTTCTGTGGTGGTGGCACCTGGTGGATGCAGCACTAACGAGGACATAGAACATGTACCTGCAGTGTATGATTTGTATGTGTATTCAGAGGTGATATTCTACAGGTGAACTGTGTGAGTCAAGTGGCTTGTGACATGTGCAGGCACACAAGATGTAGCCTGGCTCATCACTGATTATAACTGCTGGGGTAGGGCAAAACTAACAAGCTGTAATTATTTTTATTGCTGGTGAAATCAAACAACAAGCAATTTCCGTTTACCTATCAAGAAAAATCCAGGCACAAATGGATTTTAGAGCCAGGAACATGTATTTTTCATTTTGATCATGCAGATTAGAGATGGGTGCATGGAACAAAGTTGAGTTCCAGGACTCTGTTTCCCCTTGAATTTGTCTGTGCTCCAATGCCACCTAAGTGCATGATTCAGGCCCAGTGCAAGTAGACAATGCAGCCATGCATATTTATTATTAGCATCACTTGCAGTTTGATCACAACCCTCATGAGGTGTGTCACATACTGTGGTGCAATCGAGGCAGTTGAGGTGTTGTCACCTCCGGCCGTGTAACCCTGGGTGCCTTAAATGCTCTGCTGCTGTGGCTCCTGGCCCAGACATCAATAGCCAGCAGACAAGCATGCAGTATCCTGAGTGTCTGTGTGATTTGCAGCTCTGGTTCAGCATTCTGATTCCAGCAGCCTGCTTGTTACACCCCAGCCACACTCTGACATCCATCAGGCTTGATTAAACTTAGCAAGATGACCCCAACAATTCCCAGGCCTCAATTTTCCCAAAACCATGTCCTCTGCAATGTCCAGCCCTTTCCTGGACCATTCAGAGGAATAATAGGGTTTGTTTGCTTCGTTAAAGAGAGAAAATGCACAGCTTAGCACTTCCACTGGAGTTATCTATCACTGGAATTCACACACAGCACTGGGTTGGTTTTGATTAAATGTAAAACAAGTTGATTGCTTAACAAAAGGAGACCGGATTTTAACTGAGTGAAAAATGCTTTATGTAGGCTAAGACTTAACAAAACTACAGCCTTGGTTCAAAGTAAGATTCTTACCATGCTATCTTCTAGCAAAATAGCTGATCAAGTAATCTGTCAGGATCTCCTACAAAGTCTAAAGTACTCGGTTCCTGTGTCTTTGTATGAGAAAGAGAAGTGAGGGTCATTCAAAACACTTTGCACTCTCTCAGATCAGATGCACTTTGTATCTGTTACTAAGGACATTTCTGTTTACATGGAAGGCACATTGTAAAGAGAAGTTACCTCTTAGAGATAGTATGCAGTGTTGTGTCAGCCCCAGGATATTAGTGAGATAAGGTGAATGAGGTAATATCTTTTATTGGATCAATTTCTCTATGTAGCAGGGCGATGACTCACCCCTGCGGCGCCTCCTGCTGGTCCTTCCAGGAATTAGCTCTTGCCCAGCCTCCGGAGCGCCTTCTGCAGGCCGATGTTCCGCTTGCTGCTCTTGCCCCGTGTCCCTCCCAGACTCCAGTGCCCTCTTACCAAGGGTGCTGCACTCCTGCAGTACCCCCACAGTTCTTAGGGTCTCCCCTCCCTGGGGAACCCTCCACCCTCTATCCCCACCTTGCCTCAGTCTGGGCAACTGCCAGTCTCCACTTGCCCCCATTCTCTGGGGCAGACTGCAGTATAATTGCCACTCATCCCAGGCAAGGGGGGTTTGGCCTGCTGCCTCTGTTGCTATGGGCTGCCCCCTGCAACTCCAGTACCCCTTTGTTGGGCCTTCCCCTAGGCCCTGCAACCTGGGCGTTTCTAGGCCAGAGCTTCCCCAGCTACTCCTGCCTTGCCCCAGCCCTGATTCCCTCTAGGTACTCTATCAAGCTCCCATAGGGTGACCAGATGACAACAGCTAAATATCGGGACACGTGAGGGGGAGGGGCAGCCACAGGCTCCCCACCCCATTGGACACCTGGCTCCGCTTGAACATACCCTCCCCCCCCCCCGGCCTCCGGGCGCAGCTCCCCCTCTGCTGTGGGTCAGCAGCACAGGGCTCCCACGTGGCTCTGGTTCTGGGCAACACCCCCTCTCCTGCCATAGATCAGCGGCGCAGGGTCCTCCAGGGGCGGGCACAGCCTCCTCCCCACTCCCGGTTGCGGGTCGGCGCTTGGCACAGCCCCCGCCCCCTGTTCCGCGCGAACTCCCCCGACCCACTCCCAGCTCCAGGTGCAGCCTCCCGCTGCGGGGCAGGCACAGGCGAAGGTGGTGCTTACCTCGTGGGCAGGGGGGCAACGCCGGGGACTCTTCGCAAGCGCTGCCCCTGCAGCATGTGCCTGGCTCTGTGGCCGCCTGGGGCCAATTTGCGAGCTCCTGCCGGAACTGCCTCGGCAGGCAGAGCAGCAGTGAGCGTCCCGCCAGTGACTGCCTGCTGATGCCTGTGTCCTGGAACTTCCCTTGGTCCCAAATATCGGGACAAAGGGAGTCCCGACCAATGCAAGGTCGGGACGCGGGACAAGTCCCCTAAAATCGGGACTGTCCCGATAAAATCGGGACATCTGGTCACCCTAAGCTCCCAGCAGCCAGGCCTGTCTGCTTCCTTAACTAGAGAAGGAGACTCTCTCTCTGTGCTCCAAACTCTGGGCCCTAATTTTATCAGGGTCAGCTGGGCCCTAATTGACCCAGCCACAGCTGTGCCTGCTCTGCCCAAGCTGCTTTCTGTTGCAGCCCTCTGCCGGGCTGCCTTTCCCTTGCCACAGCCCTCTGCAGGGCTGTTTTAATCCCTCTTGTGCTGGGGTGGGGCAGCCACCCCACTACTCTCCCCCACACCAACAGAAGTTGGTCCAATAAAAATATGATCTCACTCCTCCTCTGTCAGAAATAGTGACTGCACAGTTCCAAATGTCCTCTTGGATTGTTGCTTGTGTAGGGCCATATCCTACAATCCTCACTCTAACATTATGTTAATGACGGCATATCCATAATCTTTATTTGTTGCACCAGGCTTGCATACATACAGACATTACATTCATTAGCAGGAATCAAACTTAAGACCTTCAGCCCTACAAGCCTCTGTGACTTGAGTACATAAGAACATATGTACCCCATGCTCATACTGAGTCAGACCTATAGTCCACCTAGCCCAGTATCCTGTCTTCTGACAGTGGCCCATGCCAGGTGCCCCAGAGGGAATGAACAGAACAGGTAATCATCAAGTGATCCATTCTATTGTCCATTCCCAGCATCTGGCAAACAGAGGTTACAGACACCCAGAACATGGTGTTGCATCCTTGAACAGCCTGGCTAATAGCCACTGATGGACCTATCCTTCGTGAACTTATCTAGTTCTTTTATGACCCCTGTTTTAATTTTGGTCTTCACAACATCCCCTGGCAACAAGTTCCCCAGGTTGACTGTGTGTTGGGTGAAGAAGTACTTCCTTTTGTTTGTTTTAAACCTGTTGTCTATTAATTTCACTGGTTGAACCCAAGTTCTTGTGTAATATGAAGGAGTAAATAACATTTCCTTATTTACTTTCTCCACATCAGTCAAGATTTTATAGACCTCTTATTATATCCCCTTAGCCCAATTTTCCAAGGTGAAAAGTCGATCTTTTTAATCTCTCCCTAATTATTTTTGTTGGTCTTCTCTGTACCTTTTCCATTTTGAATACTGCGTGTGTATATATATGTATAGGAATGGGATGAGCAGAACTTCACACAATATTCAAGATGTGGGCATACACTGGATCTGTACAGTGGCATTATGATATTTTCTGTTTTATTATCTATCCCTTTCCTAATGGTTCAAAACATTCTGTTAACATTTTTGACTGCCACTGCGCATTGAGCCTATGTTTTCGGAGAGCTATCCACGACGACTCCAAGATATTTTTCTTGATGGGTAACAGCTAATTTAGCCCACATTTTAGATGTACAGTTGGGATTATATTTTCCAATGTGCATTACTTTGTATTTATCGACACTGAATTTCAACTGCCAGTTTGTTGCCCAGTCACCTAGTTTTATGATAGTCCTTTGTAATTCTTTGCAATTGCTTTGACTTAACTATTTGAGTAGTTTTGTATTATCTGAAAATTTTGCCACCTTACTGTTTACCCCGTTTAGCAGATAATCTATGACTATGTGATACAGCACTGGTCCCAGTACAGATCCTTGGAGGCACTGCTATTTACCTCTCTCCATTCTGAAAACTGAACATTTATTTCCATTCTTTGTTTTCTCTTTTGTGATCCATGAGGACCTTCCCTCTTATCCCATGACAGCTTATTTTGCTTAAGAGCCTTTAATGAGAGACCTTACACATTTTTCTGAAAGTCCAAGTAACTATATCCACTGGATTACCCTTGTTCATGTATTTGTTGAAACCCCCCCCCCCCAAAGAATTCAAATAGTTTGGTGAGGCATGATTTCCCTTTACAAAAACTGTGTTGACTCTTCCCAGTCAAATCATCTTCATCTATGTTTCTGATAATTCTGTTCTTTACTATAGTTTCAACCAGTTTTCCTAGTACTGAAGTTAGGCTCTACGAGCCTTTTTACAAACATTGGCATCATGTTAGCCATCCTCCTCATCTGGTACAAAAACTGATTTAAATGATAGATTACATACCACAGCTAGTATTTCTGCAATTTAATATTTGAATTCCTTCCGAACTCTTGGTGAATACCAGCTGGTCCTTCTGATTTATTACTGTATAATTTATTTAATTCATTACTGTTTAATAATTCCTTCAGCTCTGAGTAGATGGCTTGTTGTTGTAATTGTTGGCACCAGCCTTTAGAGAGAGACACGATCACAAACAGAGAACCAACACATAGCAGTTGCAGGCCAAATCCTACTGTTCTTATTTATGAAAACTCTGATTGGCTTTAGTGTGTGAAAATTACTGTCAGATAGACCCTTTGCCATTATGCATTGCTTAGACCATAAGGAATTTATTGTCTTTAGAATCCAGAATGACCCTTCATTGTTTCAGTGTGGAATGAAGATGTATATGTTTTCACGGGATTTTAACCAATTTAAATTTATTCATAATTCTACTTGGTGGATTAGCTGTTTCCCTCTTAAATTAAGTGTATTTGTGCTGGTCAATTGTGCATCACTGAAAGCACCAGAGAGTGAAATCCTTTATCCACAGAACACACAGTGGTGGGGCTGGCCACCCCATGTGTGCACATTGCTGTGCCAATGAACCTCAACCTTGACCCAGAGGGACCTGCCTCTAGGAGTGAAAGTGGAATTCTGCTGAGTCTAGTGATTAGGGTGACCAGACAGCCAATGTGAAAAATCAGGACAGGGGGCAGAGGGTAATAGAAGCCTATATAAGAAAAGGAACCAAAAACGTGATCACCCTACTAGTGACAGGAGGGCATGTTGGGATAATTGTGATGGTGATTTATGTGCTGTGAACACGTCACCAAGTGGAACTGGACTGAGACCTGTTAACTCTGTTTACACATGACCTTCCGAACAGCCATCAGATCAGAGGTGGGCAAACTTGTTGGCCTGAGGGCCGCATCGGATTTCCAAAATTGTATGGAGGGCCAATTAGGGGAGGCTGTAACAACATATGAGTGCTACTGACCTCAGGCTCAAATGAGTGTCCTAGAAGCAGAGATGGGCAAACTATGGCCTGCGGCCCCTCCTCTGCTGTTCCTCCTCCCCAGCAGCCTCGGCTCACTGTGCCACCGGTGCAGTACTCTGGGAAGCGGGGCTGAAAGCTCCTGGGGCAGCGCAGCTGTAGAACTGTGGCCTGACCCAGTGCTCTGTGCTGTATGGTGGCATGACTGGCTCCAGCCAGGCAGCACAGCCGCTGCCAGCCACCAGTGCTCCAGGCAGCGCGGTCAGGGGACAGGGAGCAGGGGGGAGGGTGGGTTGAATAGAGTTCAGGGTGGTGATCAGGGGTCGGGGTGGGGAACAGAGGGGTTGAATGTGGGCAGGGGTCCCGCGGGGCCTGTCAGGGAACAAGGGAGGTTGGATGGGGCAGGAGTCCTGCCGGGGGCTGTCAGGGGGCAAGAAGCAGGGAAGGGGGGTCGGAGAGAGGGGGAGTGCTGGGTCACACCTGGCTGTTTGGGGAGGCACAGCCTCCCCTAATTGGTCCTCCATACAATTTTGGAAACCCAATGCAGCCCTCAGGCCAAAAAGTTTGCCCGCCCCTGGGCTAGACTCTGGCTCCATTTCACATTACGAATCTCATAGCCATCTGGACCCTTTTTGCACTTTTCTCTTTAACCTTATTGTACAGCACCCTGAGCTGCTCCTTCAAACAGGATGCTGTGAATGTTCAGATATTTGTTGCTGTAACAGGACACCATGAGAATGGAGCTTGATTGGTCTGTGATGTCATCAGAACCTGCGATATGGGAGTTCTGACCTCAGTTTACTTGTGTCATCCCTGACTGAGTGCACTGCAGGGCAGGGGGATGGCGATGGCAGAGCAGTTTGAAGAGGCTTAATGATCCATTTTCTTCACTAACCAGAAAATAAGGACTCGTGATCACAGGCACCACCTTCTAGACACTCCCAATTTTGTGGGCTCAGACTTTGCTCTTGATTTTGGAGGGAGTTTTCGGAGCATTAAAGCAGGGAAACTCTTACATCAGAGAGTCTTCATTGGGTAAGAAATAGCGCAAATAACTCTTTCTTGACAGAGACTTTAGACTAGAGGGATAGTGACAAAGGATTTGGTGACAGATGCAAAGAATGAAGTTACCATGAGAGTATCAGTTTTCTGGAATGGACAGAGAGAAGACCTTACTAGGGGAGACTGGGAAGAGACAGATTCCGCATACTGGGAGGGATGGGAATGCACAGAATTAATTTGCACTGGGACTGAGCTAGTGACACAGGGTCCGTGTGAAAGGGGAGGAGTAGAACTGAAAAGAAGGATCATCCCGGGATCAGGAGCACAGGGTTTTTGCTGCACAGTTGTTGGTATTTCACTAAACATGGGTAAGTTTCCATGGACAAATTAGTCTAGAATTCCAACCCGATAGTAGTAATAGGGGTGCTCCTCCTAGTTTTTGCTTTGTTGGTTTCTTTTTGTCTAACCTCAGAAATGGCAGGAAGTTACACCTGGTATTTCACAATTTGCCAGGGAAGATCCCCGGCTCTCCACATATAACATTTGTATTGCCTCCCCATAGCACCCTGCTGCCTCCCCACTTTTGTTTGCCTAACTATGGGGTTGGCTAACTGCATTGGCTGGTCTGTTACCAGGCAATGTAGGTTTGGGGTCTGTGATGTGTGTGGGACATGGCATTTCTTGGCATGCAGATCACCACAGGGCGTTCTCTTGGAGATATTTCAGGGCTCTATTTACAGGTGCAGGCTGACAGAAATAGGACATTGGGGTCCTGGTCTTTGCCCACAGCTCTTAGGTGCTGAGTAATACAAATAATAATCATAAGGATTGAGACCTCTTTTAAAATGGTCATTATATTTTTGGAAATAGCCACATAAAATATGTAAAACATTTCCCAGGCATCCTTGAGTGTTATTAGCCAGATCCTAAGCTGCTGTAAATCAGCATGACTCCATCGATTTCAATAGAGATACTCCAGTTCACAGTCAGTGATTACAATTCTCTATCTGAACCTCACAACTACGGATCGTCAATTAATGATTGTCTCATATTGTTCCCTGTTTTTCTCCTATCTGTCTCCCTGTCTCCACCTGTTGTCTTTTGTCTTATATTTGGGACTGGGACTGTCTTTCTGTCCTGTGTTTTTTACGGCACCGTGTGCAATGGAGTTCTGGTCCATGACTGAGGCTCCTACACACTACTGTCATAGATGTATTAAATAACAACGAGGCCAACTCTGCTCCAGTTTTCACGTGTTGAAATACTATGGGCACAGCAAACCTGTTGCATGCAGTGAGACCTGAGGTCTAGGTACAGTTATGCTTCTCAAGGAATACACTCCTCTTCACTTCCCAAATTAATCTTTTACACAGCACTCCTTTGTGCTATTCAGCAGTTGCTCCCGGCCCCAGCACCAAGCGGTGGCTGCCTGTCAATCGTGGGGGGAGCGATTTGCATGCCCTTTAGGATTCTTTGGGGATAAATGCTTGTATGACTGCAAATGATTATTGTAATCACTATTAGTAGCTTGTCTATGATGCTCAGCAGCTTGAAAACCTGGAAATGAACAATAATTAAAAAATCCAAAACCTTTTGAGGGAATCTTTTCTACTTCAAGATAATGAGAAAAGATACATAGCTTGCTCCCCTAGAAACCCGTGAGTCAACCTGCTTTTCCACTAGCAATACAGATGAATGCTAAGGGTAATCATGCTTCAGATCTTTAGGTGTCATATCAACCTTTCCTCCTCATTATCTTGCTTTCAGTTTTCTTCCTTTTATTTAAAAAAAAAATACACCAGACCCTCGCTAGAACGTGGGATTTGGGATCTCTGCCAAGTCCTGCCTTATAGCAGGGACTGTGTTAAAATGAAATGAAATAAAATGACCGCATCCTATTTTGGGATCCATGGCTGTGACTGTGTTATAGCCAAATTCGCGATCTACCGGCATGCATTCTAGCGAGGGCTCAGTGTACTGTCGGGTCAAATTTGGCCAAGTTTCAGTTTTGTTCTAATAAAATTTTAATACATCCAAAAGAAATGTTTGCACATTTTATATATATTTATATATAAATACATCAATATAGATATACTCCACTGGTGCCTGAGGACTCAATCCTGAAAACCCTCCATGCAGAAGACTCATGTTGATGTCGCTTGTAGTTCCAAGCCTATAGTCCACTGGATCAGGCCAGAGTTTCTGGCCTGCAGCGCTGCTGTCTATGTACATTGTAGTCTTCTGCTAGAGTATGACAACCCGGGGTGAAATCCTGGCCCCACGGAAGTCAATGGGAGTTTTGCCATTGACTTCAGTAGAGGCAGGATTTCACTTCTGAAACTAAAAGCAGTTAGAAATTGACTGCAAAGTAAACCGAAACTACGGGCTGTTCTTACTATCACAGCCAAAAAACCCACCCCTTCAATCCCAGCCCCATAAATATAAAAAAGTATATTTTAGTTTTAAATTCTTTCCATGTTAATGTTTTTAGGTGGAATGAGGGACAGAAATGAGCTCTTTGGGAAAATATAGTACTTTGAATCTGGCACTATCTCTTTAAAGGTAGACGGAAGACTGGGGGAAATGGTGTCTCTGTCCTTCTTTTGTGCTGTATGCATAGTGTATGCTGGAACAGAAGAGCAGTCATACTGTGACAGAGAAATGATCCATCTAGCCCACTGTCCTTCTATCCTGTCTTCTGACAGTGGCCAGTGCCAGCTGCTTCAAAGGGAAGGAACAGAACAGGGCAAGTTATCAAGTGATCCATCCCCTGTCATCCAGTCCCAGCATCTGGCAGTCGGAGGCATAAGGAAACCCAAAGCATGCAGTTGTATCTCTGACCATCTTGGCTAATAGCCATTGATGAAACTATCCTATCTAGTTATTGTTTGTTTGTTTTTTAAATCCAGATTTAGTTTTGGTCTTCACAGTATTGCTGACAACAAGTTCCACTGGCTGACTGTGCTTTCTGTGAAAAAGTACTTCCTTTTGTTTGTTTTTAAAATGTTGCCTATTCATTTCATTGGGGGACCTTGGTTCTTGTGTTTTGGAAAGGGGTAAATAGCATTTCCTTATTCACTTTCTCCACACCAGTCATGATTTTATAGATCTCTATCATATCCCCCACCCAGTTGTCTCTTTTCCAGTCTGACTAGTCCCAGTCTTTTAAATCTCTCCTCAGGTGGAAGCTGTTCCAATCATTTCGATACCCTTTTCTGTACATTTTCCATTTCATATCTATCTATCTATCTATCTATCTATCTATCTATCTATCTATCTATCTATCTATCTATCTATCTATCTATCTATCTATCTATCTAGCCATGGTATGACCAGAACTGCACACAGTATTCAAGGTGTGAGCATACCCTGGATTTATATAGTGTAATTCTTTTCTGTCTTATTAACTGTCCCTTTCTTAACCTGAGAGGTGCATATAGAAGGCTGGGGCAAGCTAAGCCTCCCCCCAAAAGGCTGTCCATGCATGAGGGCAAAAGCCGTGGACGTGGCACAGATCACCTCCCTTTGGAGGCACGCCAGCCTGCTGACTTTGGAGTACTGGAAGCAAAGCTCCCTAGAAGTGGGGGGGGGCGGCACTGGCACCCAGATTGTGGCCCTGCCTGTGCTCTTTCCCAAGACCAGACCCTGTTCAGCCTCTTCCCCTGAGGTTCTTCATGCCTGCTGCTCGTTCCTCTCTGCCACAGGCAGGCCTTGGGGGAAGTGGGAGACAAGTGTGGGCAGCCAGTGGGGCTTTGGAGAGCCTCAGGGGAACAGGAAGAAAGGAGAGGGTGAGTGGAAGGGACCTCAGGGGAAGAGGTAGAGAAGAGCGAGCAGCAGGTGGGTGAAGGTTGGAGGAAGAGGGGAAAAGCAGTAAGCAGAGGAGGGTCTTGGGGGAGGAGGCAGAGCAGAGTCAGGAAGAGGTGGAGCAAGGACAGAGCCTCACAGGAAGAGGTAGGGTGGGGCCACAATACAGGCACTGGTGGCCCTTCACTTCTAGGGAGCTTCCAGCTCTCGTGTGTAAGCTTCCCCTACTGGAAGACTCATGCACCACCTGTGGTTCCTAACATTCCATTAGGGTTTTTTGACTGCCACTGCACATTGAGCTGATGCATTCAGAGAACTATCCACAATGACTCCAAGATCTTTCTTGAATGGTAACAGCTAATTTAGACCCATCATTTTATATGTGTAATTGGGATTATGTTTTCCAGTGTGCATTACTTTTCATTTATCATCACTGAATTTCAACTGCCATTTTGTTGCCCAGTCACCTCATTTTATGATAGTCCTTTGTAACTCTTCACCATCTGTTTTGGACTTAACTATCTTGAGTAATTATGTATCACCTGCAAACTTTGCCACCTCACTGTTTACCCCTGTTACCAGATAATTTATGAATATGTTGAACAACACTGTTCCCAGTACAGATCCCTAGGGGACACTGCTATTTACCTCCCTCCATTGTGAAAACTGAACATTTATTCCTTTTAGCCAGTTACGGATCCATGAGAGGACCTTCCCTCTTGTCCCATGACTGCTTACTTTGCACACGAGCTTTTCATGAGAGACCTTGTAAAAGACTTTTTGAAAGTCCAACTACACCGTGCCCAATGGATCACTCTTATCCACATGTTTGCTGACCCCCCCTCAAAGAATTCTAGTAGATTAGTGAGGCATGATTTCCCTTTACAAAAACTGTGTTAACTCTTTCCCAACAAATCGTGTTCATTGTTTGCAGTCCCCAGGTACCTAAGCTTATGATTCTGAGCCAGTTTGGGCCCACTGGTCCTAATTCTCCTCCCAGAATCTTGTGCTTCCTGCACCTGCCTCTCTGTATCCACCTGTTGCCTCTCATTTCAGTTTTAGATTGTAAATTAATTGAGGCAGGGACCATATTTTTTATGTATGTGTACAGAGCCTTCAGATGCTACCATAATAATAATAATAGAATACTACTAATAATAATGAACAAAACATGGAATTTAATAATATGTTTGGGGGTTTTCTTGTTGGGGTACCCTCTTCTTCTTTATCTCAGAAGTATCAGGAGTGCTGACACATTAATGGTACTTCTGGACCTACCAGTATTTTGAGGGAATAATGATTTTTGTCATATTTCCTATATGGCTTCTAAAATGTCAGTGGTGAATTGCTGGAGGGAAAATGACCTCCAAAATAACAGAATAACAGCTCATCTTAATAAAGTCTGAGATTTGCTAGTCAGGAGAAAAAAATAACTCACCAAATGTACACACACAAGAAAATAGACAAAAAAGAAGCAGATACTTAAGCAAATGGCTTCCGTTTATTAAGTGTTCTGACAGGGAACACTTGACCAAAACAAAACCAAGGCTATTGAAGTATGGTTTTTTTAATATTAGGTTTAAAATGTACATCTCTAATAGAAGATGGGGAGACAGGCACAAAAGCAGCAGCTGGATTGTATCCGAGGAGGAAACAAAGAAAGAGTTTGGTATTCTGGAAAACGCATAAACCAGAATTGCTAATAATAGTAGCCACGTGATCAGATTATCAAAACTCAAGATATCAGCAGTAAAATGTAAGATGAATGGAATGTAACTCTTATAAATTTCATCGATGTATGAAAAACTGAAAATAAATAGATTTTTTTTAAACAAAAAAGGCGGGCCAGGAATGTTTGTTGAAGATTTAGACACAGATTACGTGGATTATGTGCTTTCCAAACCCTTAATTGAAGGGCCAAGGCTCCTGAGCTTTTAAAACAGGTTTCATTTACATGGTATTGTTGATATCACAGTCCTACAAGTTCTCCAGTCATCCACAGAATATTCCAGGAATAAACAGATTAGACCAGACCTCAGTTTCTAATGTAAAAACACAAGCAAAGGGGAAAAAAGAAAAGTCTTTAAAAGTATCAGGCCTTTTTGAGATACCATAAAAAAGCATTCTGCCTTTTGTAGGTTGCCATTAATATTGAAAGAAGAAAAATTAAGAGGTTAAGAAAGGAGAAGCCTTAATCATGATCCCAGAACTGGATTTTGGATACACTTTTTAGTTTAATTGAAATCATCTTGGAAGTGGTATTCAAGAGGGAGATTAGCCTATTATGAAGAAGGTGATCCTCAGGTTTCCCAGGCTTTAAGAGTGCAATGATCTTGGCTTCTCTTCATATGATGTCACCGGTCTCCAGGATGTTGGTGGAAAGCTGCATCATCCATTTCCGTGTCAGTGGATCCAGGTTATACAGGAACTTGGGATAGATATCACCTTTTCCTGCTGCTTTTCCCAATGTCTTGGCTGAATTGATCTCCTTACTTGTGAACAGTCCAGACAATTGGGAAGATGGAGCACATGTGGATGTCACTATAAGGTGGATAGAAAGCTGGATAGATTGTCGGGCTCAATGGGTAGTGATCAACGGCTCGGTGTCTAGTTGGCAGCCAGTATCAAGCAGAATGCCCCAGGGGTCGGTCCTGGGGCCGGTTTTGTTCAACATCTTTATCAGTGATCCGGATGATGGGATGAATTACACTCTCAGCCAGTTTTCAGATGACACTAAACTGGGGGGAAAGGTAGATACACTGGAGGGTAGGGATAGGGTCCAGAATGACCTAGAAAAATTGGAGGATTGGGCCAAAAGGAATCTGATGCGGTGCCCTCCTTGCCAAGAAGGCCAACGGGCTGTATTAGTAGGAGCACTGCCAGAAGATCGAGGAAATTGATTATTCTCCTCTATTCAGCACTGGTGAGGCCACAGCTGGAGTACTGCATCCAGTTTTGGTCCCCCAATACAGAAGAGATGTGGACAAATTGGAGAGGGTCCAGCGGAGTGCAATGAAAATGATAAGGGGCTGGGGCACAGGACTTACAAGGAGAGGCTGAGGGAACTGGGTTTATTTAGTATGCAGAAAAGGGAGGGAGGAGGGGATTTAATAGCAGCTTTCAGCTACCCGAAGGGGGGTTCCAAAGAGGATGGAGCTAGGCTGTTCTCAGTGGTGGCAGATGACAGAACAAGAAGCAGTGATCTCAAGTTGAAGTGGGGAAGGTCTAGGTTGGATATTTGGAAACACTATTTCATTAGGAAGGTGGTGAAGCACTGGAATGGGTTACCTAGGGAGATGGTAAAATCTCCATCCTTAGAGGTTTTAAGGCCCGGCTTGACAAAGCCTTGACTGGGATGGTTTAGTTGGGGTTGGTCCTGATTTGAGCAGAGGATTAGACTAGATGATCTTCTGAGGTCTCTTCCAACCCCAATATTCTATGAGTCTATGATCACTTGCCGAAGCTGATGCTGGATTTGTCTGCAAATTTGTTTACTAGCTGCAAAAGTCTGCAAAAGTTTAGTGATGGCATTGGCTTTCACCTGTGGCCTAATGTCATGTAGAGGATTTACAGTCCCCAGGTATCTCAGCATATTTTACTGAATCAATTTGGACCCACCGTGGACACCAGCCAACCTAAGGAGCAAGCTGCTTTTTGACTGCACAGAAGTTGCTGCAACTCGGCCCAGGCCCTCACAACAGACACTGAGGCTGCATTCCTATAAAAACTCACAACCAGTACTTCTGTCATCAATCTGTCAGCAGCATATGACACAGCCTGGAAGGATGGTCTGCTATTGAACTTGGCCAAAGGGGATGCCCTCTGTGCATTATTTCCAGCTGCTGAATAATATGCTTAGTGTCCAAAGGATGTGCGTATACCTTGGAGGTCAAAGGATAAAGCCACACATGTTAAATAATGGGCTACCATAAGGCTCTGTACTTGCTCCAATGTTTTTCAATGTATACACAAGGAATGTGCCTGAAATAATAGAGCAGAAGTTTGCGTATGCTGATGATTTGGCACGCGCGATGCAGGCCCATAGCTTTAAGGACCTTAAAGTGACCCTTACATCTGCCTTAAGATCATGGAGGGGGAGTCCCAAAAATGTCATCTGAGACTAAATCTGAGCAAATCAGTAGTCTCTACTTTCCACCTTGACACTAGAATTGCATAAAACACTCTTGCTGTCAAGTTTTGGGGTGAAATGGTGCATTATGACTTAAAACCAACATATCTCAATGACATTTTGGACCACACAACTGACCTTTCATGACCACCTCAAGAAAGAAGCCTCTAAAGTGAAAACCTGTGTCAACATTATTCAAAAATTAGCAGGAAATCAATTGCCTGGATGATACGAACATCGGCCTTGACCCTGTTGTACTCAATTGCAGAGTGCTGTGCACTGATATGGACAAGAAGCTGCCATACCCAACTTGTGGCTTGACAGCTGAATCAGACCACACAAATCATCACAGGAACTTTAAAATCAACACCTCTGCTGCGACTTTCTGTATTAGCAAATATTGAATCTCCAGCTATCTAGTGAGATATAGTCACAGCACGAGAATTTAAACACACTGATGGCAACCCAGAACTTCCCATGTGGTAGGTTATGGATGACATACCCCAACAACATCTAAAATTGTGAAAACCACTAGGGACCACACATGACTGCTTCATGTCTCTGAATCCGGCCAGGGAATGGCAATGAATCTGGACCTCATTTACTGTTCCAAACAAGCACACTGTTACTGACCCAACAAGCTGTCCCTGCCCTGGTTTCAGTGGGCTACACTGAACCACATCTGAACAACCCATGGAAGATGTGGCCACTTGAAGGACAAGGAGAAAACCAAAGACTCCCTTTAGTGCAACTGCAGTAAAAACATCCAAACCATCGAACACACCATGACACACAGTGCCCCAAATATGGATTCAAAGGTGAATTGGATGACATCCACAGCATCACAGAGGAGGTATTGAAATGACATATGGACCTACAACTGCACTTACGGAATGTTGCTCTGCAGATGCCGTATGCATGCACATGTGTGAAAGAGATTTAATTGAAATGACCCAGATTTATTGTTTGTGGGGAAGAAGGCTTTTGGCAATCTATTATCTTTTTTTTTTCACTCAGCGCTCTCCATGTCAGCAATGTGCAGAAAATATGTCAGCCTTTACTGAAGCAGGGAAACAATACGTTTGAATTTGTGGAGACAGACGTCTCATGCTGCAGTGATTTTAACATAAAGGCCTTTCACTTTTTGGGTGATATTGGTTCAAATAGTTCCCGGGTTACAAGACAAATGAGTTTATTTTCACTAGAATAACCGGGGCTGCTCTGAGTTAGGCTGAACATACATTGGTGTAGCTGTGTGTGAGGCATCCAGAACTGTAACAGCAAGGTGAGCTACAAGTTAGGATTCAGGTGCATCGGAGGGTATATGGGCCCAGAACAGGACTATCAGAGGGTGCTAAGCACCAGGATTGAGGTGAATTGGCAGGTTGAAGGGTGAGGGGTAACACTTGTCTGTACCCATGAGTCCCCAATCCATTGAGATCTTGCCTTTATTGTGCATCAGACATAACCACCAATGTATTAAAAACCAACTCTCATTGGCAAAGTGAGATGCACAGGGGAAAAAGCCATACAAAGGAGAGAAGGGGCAAATTAAAGATGCAAACATGAATTCCTAAAGGCCGTCACTTGTGCCCCAACTGCAACAACTCTGGTCTTACTGAATCCCATCAATATCACTGTCCCCTTTGGACATATGCAAATATGTCTCTTGGGCAGCCTGCTTCTTTAATTGCAAGGAACAAATTATCTTGCAGCAGGTGGGATGAATCACCCCAAGAAACTACAAAACAGACATCCTCACATAATGTCCATATGGTTTTGACTCTGTACAAATCCAGCAATCAGATATAGGATTATGAATTTATATAACTCCTGTTTCATGATTTTATCAAAAAGAATAATCCATTTGTCAATTGACAGGATGGAGATTAAATGTTTATAGTGAGATCATCCTTGACAAATAGGCTCAGGGTTACCTCTCTCCTGCCCAATCCAACATATCCCAGAGACTTATTAAAACACCGCAGCACTAACTGTGTTAAGATGCAGTTTGCTTTTGCTTGTGTGAATTTGACCAATCCATGATATAACCAAACTGCAGAACCATGCTTACAGCCTTGGAAAGATCAGGGATCAACTTTGCCATTGAGGTCAATAGGTGTCATACCATCCAGGATTATAACAATTTGGTCCTGATGTAACAAATTCATCCTGATGTAACAAATCCATGTCTGTCAATAATACTTTCTATTACTAGATAAATCATTTACAGGCATGCACATACTTTCCATGACAGGTTTAAGATTAGCAGCCATGTTAGTCTGTATCCGTAAAGAAGATGAGGAAGACTTGTAGCACCTTAGAGACTAACCAGTTTATTTCAGCCTAAGCTTTCGTGGGCTATAGCCTACTTCATCGGATGTACAGAATGGAACAGAAGTAAGATGCATTTATACACACAGAAAGGGAAGGGGGAAAAAAAGCTTATGCTGAAATAAACTGGTTAGTCTCCAAGGTGCTACAAGTCTTCCTATACTTTCCATGGGAGCCAAGACTAAAATCGTCTTTCACCTTCAGAAGCACAAGCCTCTGCTCTCTGAAATGAAGAACAACGCCCTTAACCAACTTATTACTGGGTCCCTTATCTTCTAGTATGGAGCAGCCACTAGAGTATTCACTCAGTCATGCACAGACTACTCTGTCTACAAAGGAAAGACCAAACTGCGTCATGATATGAACTACTGCTTTATAGCACGATCTCTGACACAGTCAGTCTAGCAACATAGACTCTTTGCTTTGACCATAGCCTGAACTTTGTGTCTTTAACAACAGAATACTCTCACACATCGATCTGTTCTGTAGTAGATAATGCTTCTGTTTATAAAAACTGATTAATTATGTCCCTCAAAATGTCTGTCTGACTGTAAACTCCTGTGTTCTCAATAAGTGACATACTCTCCGGGATCCTCATTCAAACATTGTCATAAGTTCTCACAGGCTAGCAGATGCAGCACCCATCACCTCCTTCTACCACCCCATTCCCTTGATTCTCTTTGAGCCAGGAAGTAGGACATTCATTTGAAATGCTTCTAGATTTCCTGCTTACAGCGACCTCAACCCAGCAGTACACTTGAGCACATGCTGAATTTTAAGTTGTGAGTAGTTCTCTTCTCTTCTCACCACCACTTTAGTAGTATCTGAGTGCCTCCCAGAAGTGCACTAAGTGATTTAACCAGTGTTTGTCACAAATGGTCTTTTTGTTTTCTTTCTGAAGGGAAATTATATGAGATTTAAAAACAAATCTGTATTTATTTATTTGTGTTTGCTGTGCTATGGACGTTTGCCATTGAAGGCAAGGTCAAAAAGTGTGCCTTGCACATGGTAGGAAAGTGGTGATGTTTGAGGCCATTCTTAGATCCTGTAGGTAGGAGTTTGTTCCACAGCCTTGGACTGGCTCCCAAGAAAACTCTGCCTCCAGAACTGACAAAATTTAGCCTTGCAGTGGATGGTTCCATTGTGGCTGAGGGAGTGAAGTTGTCAACCACAGTCATCATGCTGGAACATCAGGGAATCTTTATGATCCCCTGGACCAATGAACATCTTGAAGATAAGGACAATGTAAGAGAGTAGCTGGTACTTGTCGATAGACAAGTCCCAGCTCCCGTGGGTGAGTCATGTCCATCTAATTAGAGACCTAAGCTACACCATTTAAAGAGACTAGTGGGCAGAAAGAGAAGGGATTAATTGAGACAGGGTGTATCAGTGGCAGGAAAGCCACAGTGGAGTGGGGCTAACGCCTCTGGTGGGGCCGCTGGAGCAGGGGGACCAGGTGTGAAGGGACATAGCCCTGAGGTGCTGCCCCAGAGAGAAAACAGAGTTAGTCAGAACTGGGAGCCTGCCAGAGGCTCCTGAGAAGGCTGGAGCTGAATTCTGAAAGTAAGGACTGAATTAAAGGCTGTGTTTCTCTTTGTTTTCTGCTCTTCCATAAAGAAAATAAACTTCTTTGCAAGAGACTGAGTGTGGCGGTGTATGTTTTGGTGTTGAAGAGAAGCCCCGCCCTGTGACAGACAGCTGTCATGAACTTGACTTGATATTCTATGGGAAGCCAGTGTAGAGAGCGGGGGAGAGGTTTAATGTGATCCTGGAAGTCCGTGTTGCCGAGGAGAGGCACTGCAACATTCTGTAGCTGGAGGTATATTGCATTGCTAGAGCCCAGACAGGAGATGACAAAGAGAACTGAGGCCAGGTCATTGTCTCCTAGGATGGGATGAGGTTTCTTAGCAATTAGGGATGGTAGAATGCATTACTTGCCGTGCTTCACAGCAATGAGGAATCCAGCAGCACAGCTAAAGTGTGAACCAACTTATCCCATTGGGATGTGTATTTTCAGCCAAAGGAGAGACTGTGCCATGGTGCAAACTCCTCATAGTGTTACCCTCTGCCAAACGGCATCCCCTCACTCTTGTTCAAGTTCAATTCAACCAGTTGTTCTTCATTTCTGTGCTGAACTGATCTATGGTGACAATGGTGTTACTATACGATGCAAAGGACAAATGGACCTGTATGTCCCCTGCATGTTGATTTCAGTGGAACTGTGCATGTGCTCAAAATCAAACACATGATTAAATGATTTGTGAGATTGAGGCCTAATTGCTTAGTGGGAGCTACAGGTATATGGAAATGTTCAGTGCTTTTGTCTCCGGACGATACAATGCCTGTTACTATCCATGGGTCCCTGATTGCTGCCGTGCCCGCTTCTCGCTGAGGGTGTTACAGCACCCACTGATGTCCAACCCCACTTTCAGCACTTTGTGCTGTCTTAACAAAACAGCTCTCCATGCTTCTAACTTTGTTTTTACGGGCATGTTTCCCCCTGCAGATCCCTAAGCTCCTGTCTCTGAAGCTGAACAGCAGAAACACTCCTTTATCTGGCTCCCAAATTAAATCAAATTGCTCTTTATTTCATTGCCTTGGTAAATGTTTTATTAACTTTGTTACAAGAAGGGGTTGGGCAGGGGGAGCTGTTCAGGAATGAAGTCTGGGCAAACTGCCCACGACTAATGGGGTAGCAGTGACCAGCAGGTATTTGAAAATTCACCAATGCCAACTGCCAGGAGCATTTTGCTGCCCGCGACAGCTGGTCATTGCTATTGGACGGCTGCTTCGGTACACATGTAAGATCTGTGTATTTATACACCCCTTTCAGATGCAGCGTATGGCTTGTGTTTTGCAGTGCCATATTTAAACTATAAGGGCAAGCTGGATGATTGTATTTAGCGGTGAGTGAGCAATGATGGGTAAGGTACAAATGTTCTCCTCCCCCAAACTTCACCCCAAATTTGAACCAAACCCCAACTTAGAGAAGAGACTGACCCAACACCCCAGATTTCCTAAACATTGGAAGTGTCTGCACTGGAGCTTTATAGCTTCGACCCATCTCTAACCAACCTCAGATTTTGAGGTCCAAAAATATTTGGCTAATTCTTATTTCTCACACAATCCTTGTTTATTATTCTTTGGATTTGCTTCTTGCCTGGCAAGTGACGCAACAGGAAAGGGCTAGTTTTGGGTACTGTTGGCCCCACTGGGTGTACTGAGACCTAGAGCCAGATGTCACTCCAGCTCCTGTTCTCAGATTTCCAACCCCATTCTGCACAGCCAATGAAAGGGAAAACTGGACACCTACACCCAGGCAGGGAGAGAAGAGAGCACACGGGTGTGTGGACAGCTGCCTGTTCCAATTACCGTGTGATGGATTGTATCCCGTAATTCACAAGTAGTAGCCGACTCAGTTCCACAAATCTGGCAGAGAAATAAATAGAGAAGTGGTATAATGGGGCACAAATAATCGTAAGGCAGCTGAAAAATGCTCAAGCATGACTTCCCTTCTGCTTTAGTCTATTAGTTAGGGTTGCTTCTTATGGAGCTTAAGTTTTTCCCTGGTTCTGGGTCACTCTAATGAATTGCTCCAGTGAACCAATGACTGAAGTGCATGCCAAGGTCAAGCATATCAGTTCTCTTTACCCCCTTTTGCTTCCATGAAGTTTCCTCTATCTTCCTCCTCTGTTGTCTTCATTTCACTTTTTGTGCCTATGCCAAATGGCCACTGCCCTGGGGTTAATCTCCCCATGATAAGGGCGATTGCCTGCAATTATTCAGGCTGGAAGACAAAGAGATCTGAAGAAAAGAAACTTTCAGAAAACAACATCAGACAGTCAAAGCCCATTTGCTATTGCTGGCTGGGCACCTTGCTGGTTCTCCACAGCTGCAGGAGCAGAAGAGGGGTTTTAATGAGCTGCAGCAGGATTAAAGGGAGGAAGGGAGGGAGGGAGGAAGGAAGGAAGAAGGGGGCTCAGGCTCAGAAAGGCACTATTGATAATGGGCAGACAGACACATATATGAGTGTATAAGTTGATGAGTATGGGCCTTTCCTTTTAGAGGGAGCTGGAAAGGCCCAAGTTATCCAGCAATGTGGCTGATAACACCCAGGTCTGTTCTGCTAGTGAGACTCTTTCCCTGTAAATTCTCATCCTTCTAGCTGGGCTATGGTAGGGCTGGGGCCACAGAAATGTCACTGTAGTCAGCTGGAAAAAGCAGAAGAACATATGTTAGAGATGAAAAGAGCTGGATCTGAAAAACTCACCTAAAAGGCAACCAAGTGGGAGAGTACTATTCCTGATTCTGATCTTGTTTACAAGGACTTACACTAGTACAACGCCACTGACCTCCGTGGAATTATTCCTGATTTATACTGATCCGAGTTCACGCCTTCAATTCAGCTGCTAGAAGAATATCTCACCCTCCCTGATTGGAGATAACAAGCTGGTTCAGCCTGATTGGACTAACCTTGTTACCTCCTACCTGATTCCTGACTATTTATCTATACCTGCCTCTGGACACTTCCACTGCTTGCATCCGACGAAGTGGGTATTAGCCCACGAAAGCTTATGCTTCAAAACTTTATAGTTAGTCTTTAAGGTGCCAAAGGACTTTTGTTACCTCTGCTATTCCAGACTAACACGGCTACCTCTCTGATTCTTGGACCGAGTGCATAATATATCCCTGATGGACTCTGCACCAGAGGCAGCCTGGCCTGGGAGTACTGCACTGGACATTTATTTGGCATCTGACTTTCTCTGTTGGAATCTGCATCCCTGACCTCTATTACCCATCTCCTTCCCCTGAGAGCCACTTTTGGTCTTGATGAGGAAAGCGTCCCTGGACAGTGTGCATCACCCCAGTGAAGGAACACTTCCTGTAGTGGAAGGGAGGGGCATGCAGCTGGTACATGAGTTACTGTGAGGCTAAGGATGAGAAAACCTTGCTCAGGCTTTGCCATTTGTTGGCTGCTGGTTTTAACTGTGGTCATGGAGGAGCTGGGAAATTGAGAAAGTGAATCCATCGACTAAGTTAAAACATGCTCTATGATTAGACAGGAGGGGGCGGATCTCCTTGCTTGAACCCATAGAACGAATATGCTCCATCAACTCAATTTGGTCAGGAGAAGGAAGGGCTGCAGTTTGAATGACTCCCCACTGCCCCAATTAACAGCATGAGCTTTCTATGCACAGTTTCATGGCAAATGTGATGTGTGTCGGGAACAGGGCTGTCCTTAGGCATACGCAGCATAGGCAGCTGTGTAGCTCTTCCAGTTCCACTTCCAAGCACCCCGGAAGTTCTGGGAACCCAGCAGGCTATCAGGTGGGCTGCCAAGGAGCTGGGTAGTTGAGCTGTCAAGAAACCAGGAAGGATGCCTTTGGAACTGTGCCTGGTTTCCAGAGCAACTTCATTGAAATGGAATGTTTCAGATCTTTATGGGATGTTTCATTTTCAATGAATCTACAAATTCTGACAAAAATCTGGTTTTTATTGGAATTTTTCCAACCATCTCGATCTCAAAAATAGAGCAGAGCAGAAAAAAATAGTATTAAAAATATAAATTTGAGCTTTCTTTATCCATCAAATGGAAGCATAAAAGTTCACAAGCAGGTCATCTTTCGATTTGAGTAAAACCTGCTCACTTTCCTTACATGAAAGCTCTTATTCCTGTTAGTCCTGCAGGAATTTAGGCATCTGTGGGAGAGGGAGTAGGAGTCTATTCTGCTTTGTGCATCAGGAAAAAAAATGTTCAGAATCTCGGTTACTGGGGATCATGCAACAAGTAGGAAGAACCAGCTGAATGCTAAGGAGGACCCGAGAAACATCACTGGATTTCACAAACAAACCATTTAAACAGGGGGAGGTTACATAAGCAATTCCACAATGTCATTTTTATGACTAAGTGGTGGACAGATACTAAAGAGAACTAGCTGGATTTGGGTAGTATTTTCCCTCACTCCTGCTAATGCTTGTGCTTCCTAGTTGGAATCCTGGCTGAATGGATATCTGACTTTCCAGAAGAAGAAAACAGGGAGAGGCATAGCTCTTCACCACATCATGCTAATGTGTCCAGATCTTCTTTCAAAAGCAGTGATCTCGGTACACCAAGGCAGAGCAACAAGGAAGCATGTGCAATTAGAACTCATTCAGCTATCCAACGAGAAGTGAAGTAGGTTCCAGGCTGGATGATACCTGTGACCAAAATTGTGTTGTTTTGTTTGCCATGATAATGAATGGATGGGCACTCCCTCCATGAAAGTCTCCTGTGTAATTGAGCCACAATGGCTGGTAACTAGTAGCCAGTGAGTGTGTAGTTTCTTCTAAATGGAGCTTAAATAATGCAATCCTTGTTCTGAACATCTTTTCCTGGTGTCCTGAGCACTCTCCTCAGCAGTGGAACCTGCCCTGTGAGGAAGCCCTGAGAAATGCTAATGCAGGAGGATTCCTGCATTCTCAGACTTCCAGAGTACAAAACGTTTTCTATCATGCAAGACAAAGTAGGCAAATCTGGCTATTTCCCATTTAGTTTGGGGCATTTTCTCTCCACCACAGCTCAGACTGTCACTTCCTTTTCTTGCTTGGCATGCACTCAGACAACCCCGTTCATGCTGGTTATTTTCCACTTTCCGTTCATTCTCTCCTCTGCCCTTTTGTCTTTCTTCTGTCTCCCTTTTTCTCTCTCCCCCCATCCTTTTTCTTTTCCATCTCTAGAGTACAGGACTGTAAATCTGCACTCCTGAGTTCTATTCCTGGCCTGTCACTAATTTGTGTTGCCCAAGTTACTTCCTCCTCATTCTTCAGTTTCGCTAAGAGTATATTGGTGATAAGAATTACCCATCTCACGATTTGGGGGTTGTGAGCCATAAATAGATACTTTTTGCAAAGTGCTTTGAGACCCTTGTTAAAAAAGGAGATCAAAAGTAATAATAAAATGCATACAATAAGCACCGCCTGCCTTTCCAGGAGGCGTCAACCCTTAGGACGAAATAGAGATCAATACAATAGAACAAAGGCTATCAGTGGCTAAATCTAAAGCAGCCACATTTTCAATTCCCTTTTATTAGGGATTTCAAAGCTCTTGGTAGCTCTTGCTGTCCACATAGATGAAGCAAGTGTGAGGGCTGAAAAATGAAACTTTTCTTCTCAGTGTCACCTCACTGTTCGATGAGTGACCACAGAAAACATCCTCTCCAGTATATTGTCTGGCTCCTTACAGACAAGGAGCGATTGGTCTTTCTTGGGCAGGAGGGTCCCTTGATTATGAGCAGCAGTGCAGTGTCCTACCACTTCTATCCTTCTGAGAATGACATTGCCCAAGTTAATTGTGGGAGATTATCACCTTCTTCTGACACTTCCTGGTGACCACTGGAGAAGTGATACCAATCTAGATGGATCATTGATCTGGTCCAATGTGACAAATCATACGGTCTCATGACTTCTCTTTTTCTCATCTCTACTCCTCTCCTTTCTCTTTCCACCTTTTTCTTTCTTGTCTTTCTATCAGAAGACAAAGGAAGGAAACAGGGGAGGGATGTTCTGGAGAAGTTGATGGTGGCCTGACAGCTGCTTGCCTCATATTCCACAGGGAGTAATTTCAGCCTATCAGGATGGAGAGATTAGTTTTTGTTCCCCACCCCCTTCTTGTGTGAGTGGGGTACGTTGGTGAAGTGACGTGCAGATACTCATGTGTCAGAGTCTTCCTCCAACTTGGAAATGACATGGCAGTCAGAGCTGGAGGGGGAATCATCCCTAGGAGGGCCCAGGAGTAAGTCCGTGGAATACCAATGGAAAACCGGTGTAAGTGAAAGTAGAATGAGACCCAGTGTGATTGAGTAGGTACAGTATATGTTAGATATGGATTTGGGGGATTAATTTCTGTGATAGCTAGTCATCCTGCCTTTGTTTGAGAGGGGATGGGCCCAGGTGGCTGTCTGGTCTGCCTCCATCCCTATAATTATTTCACAGACATTGATTGCTTCACCCCAGAAGTGCAGCTTCAGCTGGCAAATCTCACTTCACTGTGCAAGGGAGTCTCTCATACCACAGTGAGCTAATGATGCTATTGACAAGAGAGAACCCAGTAGGTGTTAACCTGAGATGTTGTTGCTACTCGTTGGCAGCAGACTTCCTGTGACATTACTGCTGTGACTTGCAAGTTAAATTGTGCCACTCGCGTGCACCCAGAGAAGCAGCTACAGTGTTGCCTAGCAGATAAAGAGCCTTGGCTCTTGGCTATTCCTAGAGTGTGAAAGCCATAAAACCAAACAATACTGGCTTGTCACCTGGCACCTTCTATGGTAACTCATCTCCAGAACAGAGAGAGCACAGATAGAAGCAGTGCAAGCTTCTCTCATGATTTCCCCCATGTGATTCAATCCTGAACCAGAGTGATCAATGAGGCTTTCTCTAAACTAGTAAGTTGTATCAGAAAAAGTTCTACCAGCATATAATGCTAGTAAGAACTATTTTGGAAGTGTGCGTTCACACAAGGGTATTTTTGCTGGCACATTGTGCCCATACAGGCATCCCAATATCCTCTGCACAACCTTCAAGAACACTACCTGGTTGGAAATTGTTGTTATCTATTGTGCAGCGAGAAAGCTGCCTTCTGCCTGTAGCCCATGGCACTGAAAATACCAGCTGTGTCATGTGCTTGGTGCTCTATCAGCTTGCTTCTGTGCTCTGTCCCCATCTACACTGCACCCTGAATTTTAAGTTCAGTGTATTCCCCTTTGTGCCGTACACTCCAGAGATATGCTATGGATAGGGTCCTATCAAATTCATGGTCCATTTTGGTCAATTTCATGGTCATAGGTCATGTATTTCATGATTTCAGCTATTTAAATCTGAAATTTCATGGTGTTGTAAGTACAGGGATCCTGACCCCAAAAGGTGTTGTGAAGGTGCAGGGGTGTAAGGTTATTGTAGAGAGGGTTGTGGTACTGCTACCCTAATTTCTGTGCTGCTGCTGGTGGCAGTGCTGCCTTCAGAGCTGAGCAGCTGGAGAGCAGTGGCTGCTGGCCAGGAGCCCAGCTCTGAAAACAGAGTTGTCACTAGCAGCAGTACAGAAGTAAGGGTGGCATGGGAAGGTGTTGCTACCTTTACTTCTGTGCTGCTGCCTGCAGAGCTGTGCCTTCAATCAGCAGCTGCCACACTCTGGCTGACCAGCTCTGAAGACAGCGGCACAGAAGTACGGGTGGCATGGGATGGTATTGCCACGCTTAATTCTGTGCTGTTGCAGGCAGGGTGCTGATTTCAGAGCTGGGTGCCTGGCTAACAGCCACTGTTCTCCGGATGCCCAGCTCTGAAGGCAGCACATAAGTAAGGGTGGCAATACCATGACCTTCCTAAAATAACCTCGCAACCCCCTCCCCACCCACAACTCCCTTTTGGGTCAGGATCCCCAATTTGAGAAGCACTGGTCTCCCCCTGTGAAATATGTATAGAATAGACTGCAGTGGTTCTCAAACTTTTTCTATTGGTGACCCCTTTCGGACACCAGGCCTCTAAGCGCGACCCCCCCTTAGGGGTCGGGCTTGGGGGAAGGGCAGGAGCCGGGCTGGGGGGGGGTGCTAGCAGCCCCCCGGGGCAGGGGCTGAGCTGGGGTGTGTGTGGGTGTAGGAGTGCCAGCCCCCCCAGGGTAGGGGGCAGGCTCACGGGAGGGTGCCAGCAACTGCCTGGGACAGAGGACAGGGCCCGGGGTGCCGCCGGCAGCCTGCCGCAGCAGGGGCCGGGGCCGGGGCTCTGGGCACAACCGGCAGCCCACCGCTCCATGGGCCGGGTCTGGGGTCCGGCCCGCTGCAGCAGGGGCCAAGGCCCAGAGCACCGCCAGCAGTCCGCTGTGGCAGGGGCTGGGTCTGGGTCTCGGGGCACCACCGGCAGCCCGCCACGGCAGGGTCCAGCTCCGGGGCTCTGCCACCAGCCCACCATGGCAGGGGCCGGGTCTGGGGTTCGGGGTGCCTCCAGCCGGGGTCGGGGCTGGCTGCCGGCAGCAGGGGCTTGCGACCCCTACATAATCGGGTTGCGACCTCTCGAGGGGTCCCGACCCCCACTTTGAGAACCAATGTAATAGAGTAAAAGCACACAGAAGACCAGATTTCACATTTCGTGACATATTTTTCATGGCTATGAATTTGGTAGGGCCCTAGCTATGGAGGTATTTGTGACTGCGGTTCACAATGCCTTTCCGAACTGTATATAACACCTCCAGATGAGTTTAATGCTGCAGTGCTACCTCAAATGATTCATGGTTTATGATACCCTGCCAAACTGCATGTGATGCCTTAAAAGCACTGCTCTATTCTTAGTGTGTAAGAATATTCTCTATTCCTCACCACATGTGTAAGACCTCATTCGGCATTTAAAAACAAGGTTGACTTTTGATTGCTGTGAGCTCTGGATAACAGAATCTAAAAGTAGTACTCAGTAGATCACTACTGAAGGGAATATTGCATTGTGGGATTTCAGCTGGATTCCTTGTAGGGGCACAGGTACGTGTGCATCCATGCTGCTGCTGTGCCCATAGCGAAAAATGGACTGTGTCAAAAAGTGGAAGGTTCCAGGCTGTGCCAAAAAGCGACGCATTCTGTCATAACAATTCTCTACTGTACACCAAGCCTCAATCTTCGTGGCCAATTGTGATATTAACCAGGGTACAATCTGGACTGTTGAACAGCTCTGTCTCCTCAATTCTCCAGCCTGGGATGCTTTTACCCTGCTTCACTATGAGAGCAACCATTCCTAGTCGGCTCACATACAGTCTCTAGCATGTAAGTTACTCACAGCTACACAGTAGGAGTGTGCTGTGGCCAGCTACTGCCAGTTACACTGCAGGGCAACACCAGCCAATTCCTCGTCTCAGGCTTCCCCCAGAAATGTGTCTTGTACTGCCCAGCCCTCTCCTGGACAACACAAGCTCATAAAAAGTTCATTTGATTAATAGAAAATGATATGGACAAAACTTCAATCCAAACACATTGTTTTAGATAAACCAATAAAGCAAGTGTATTAACTACTGAAAGATAAGTGGTTACAAGTAATGAGGCTTGTCAGAATTGGTTACAAAGAAATAAAATGTAAAACACAACTAATACCTAACTTAACAAGCTAAGTGAATCCAAAGCAAAAGTCTCTCACCACATGCTCCAGCAGTCGTTCAGACAGGATCCCTCTCTCAGTCCAAAGCTGTTTCTTTGTTTCTCAGGTGTTGTGCCGTGGATAGTGAGAAAGGGAGGAATATTTTGGCCAGTCTGTTTCCCATTCTTATACCTTTTCCTCTTCTTTGAGAATGATCTCCAGGTGGGGTTTAAGAGACAAGAAGTCTGTGGGGATGGGACCCCTCCAGCTATTTCTTTGTCTTTCTCCTGCCGAGGAATGGCCACATAACCCATTGATGGTCCATTTGATTTTGTTGGCACGTGGGTGAGGTGTCAGTTTTTCTTTCCTCTTTGAGGAACTGATTTGTGGCTGCTTCCCCAGATTTGGAATATGTTTTAGTAATATCATACAGTAGAATCTTATAACTTTAAATATAACATTGCCACACATATTTTACCAGGACAGTAATGATCAGCAAATCATGAATTTTCAAATGATACCTTACAAGACATAGTTTGTACAAAATTCATCTTAGTCTTGGAAAAGGGGTGAACATAGGGTACAGACAGTCATGCCCACTCAGCCCTTGGTCTCCCTGCTGAGACTGCCAACAAGAGGACCAGTTAGTGTCAAGTGTGATTGTGTTCTTTATGTGAACAGCTGTCCATTTGGAACTGGAGCGAGATCCCTTTCCCTGCAACGCTTTCATATAGGTCACTGAACTGCCATTGGATAGTAATGATTTTTTGGTCATTGCCAACTGGAGCTATGTTGGAACGGGGGACCTCTAGCCTGCTCTGTTGGCATCTTTAGCAAAGACATGACTGCAGATGAGTTGTGCTGAAGTCTGCCTATTCCCCCTCTTCCCTCCTGTCCCATGCACCCAGCTGCTACCTATCACTCAGGTCCTCCTACAAGAGACCAATCAAAATTGTAGAGACCCCAAAAGAGAATGTTTCTGGAGGTCACTGATGCAGCCCTGAGGTGAGGGTGGGAAGAAGATCTCACTTTCACTGATGGCACCTGCAAGCCTCAGTAACCACCAGAACAGTTGACAATAAATACAATGAAAGGGGAAATGGCATTCACTTTAGATTTACTAGGGACAGTTTTATTGCCTGTGTGACAAAGAGGGCCAAAACCTCCGGTAAGACACCTGCAAGTGAAAGGTGGCTCATTACCTGGATAAATGTGTGGAACAGATTAAGTTGTTATGTAGGAGCATCCATATCTAACCAGACCCTCCCCTTCTCCATGGAGCTCATTCCAAATGGTTCCACCCTGTACAAACATCTCCTTTCTGTTGTCATTCCTATTACCTCTTCCAGCATCCCAAACTAGAGCCTTTGAGCTCTGCCCCCTGCATCTAATCTGTGCTTCCCTATCTAACGGCATACACTAATGCGTGCTAACAGATGTCTGAGCGAAAATTAGCTGTGGTGTCCAAATCAATTAGACCAAAGTTGCTGTGCAGGAACAATTGCTCAGGAGGTTGTGTGGATTGCTTTTTCCCCTTTTCTCCCTCACAGAAGTGAAATTCTGCAACCCAGTCTGAGCCTGCCTGCTCTGTAATCTCCACTTCCAAGCAGTCTGCCTCTGTGCTCAGTGGGTTCATATCTTACCGCCAGATGGAGAGGGCTCCACCAGCTTCAGGCAAACGGCAGCCCTCACACAAAAAACAAGTGATACATGCTCCCCTGGAACTTTGAGGCAGCAGCACAGCCAGCAAATGGGAGGAAACTTAATTATTCTGGCACGTTTTGTGTGTTGTTTTTGTCTGCCCTGCATGGGGAGCAAATTGCTTGTATGAGATTCACCATTGATGAAGTTGGATCCTATGGAGAGATGAGGACAAATTATCGCACAGAGATCTACTATTTGGAAAACACAGGATACCCCAGGATACAACAGATCCAATGCAAAGAAAGTTCTTGCTGGAGACCAGCTGTCTAGAACTTGAGCCCTATAGGGCAGTTCATTGGCTTATTAGCAAACAGAAATGTCTGCTGCAGGAATGCACACTGCTCTGCAATTTTATCTCCTTGTAGGATACAAGGCCTCTGAGCCTGTTTATAGAAAATCATGTTGAGACACTGTCAACCAAACATTTTTGGATGCTCTCTAAGAGGTTTATTTTTTCTTCAATTAAACTGAATTCTGCTGTTGCCTGTCAAATAGATAGATTCACTGGCCCAGACTTAGCTCTGCTGTATGCAAATGCTACTCTTTTGAAATCAAAGAGAATTGCACCACTTTAGAACAGTTCTGAATATGGCCCATAATCTATTGTTGGAAAAGAACCATTTGTTCATTTAGTCCAGTGGTTCTCAACCAGAGATACATGTACCCCTGGGGAGACGCAGAAGTCTTCTGGGGGTACATCAACGCATCTAGATAGTTTCCTAATTTTACAACAGGCTACAGAAAAAGCACTAGCAAAGTCAGTACAAACTAAAATTCCATACAATTACTTGTTTATACTGATCTATAAACTATACACTGAGATGTAAATACAATATTTAACTTCCAGTTGATTTTATAAATAAGTGATAAAAATGAGAAAATAAACAATTTTTCAGTAATTATGTGCACTTTTGTATTTTTATGTCTGATTTTGTAAGCACATAGCTTTCAATTGAGGTGAAACTTGGGGGTACACAAGACAAATGAGACTCCTGAAAGGGGTACAGTTGTTTGGAAAGGTTCCAACCACTGATCTCGTCAGTCTCCCCAGGGTTCCCTGTGGGATTTTTCCATCTTGTACATTCACTAGGCTTTTGAAGTCTAGTTGCATATATGATGAGTAGAGCTAGGCGAGAATTTTCTGTTGAGATTGGAACATACAGTTTTGTAAAATCAAAATTTTCCATGGGAAATGTTTTTAATTTATTTTTTCCATTGGAAATATTGAAACCTAGTATTTCATTGCTTTTCTAGTCAGTTCAACAGTAATCTCTGTCCTCCTGAGCTGCTGTAGTGCCTCATGGGAGTTGTAGTTTGGATGCCTCATGTCCCCATCCTCCCAGACGACATCTCCCATGATACACTATGGTCTTTCTTATAGTTGATCTTGCAAGGTGCATTGTAGGTATTGCATGATTTTTCAACTAGCTGTAGCAACAAGCAATGGGGCTTCTAACGTTCCTCTTGGGAGACTGTTCCTGAGCCAAATGCTGTCAAGAACACACTCTCAAGAAGTTTTTTCATGATATTCACCTTAACTGGACTGTTTATTAATTTCCACCCCCATTGCTTCTGGCTGCCTCCCTTCATGATGTTAATAACCCTCTGCCACTCTTCAAGCATTCAGTCACTGTGTCCCCCCTGCCCCTTTGGCCTCCCTTAGCCAAACTCTTATAAACATACTTGATCACTTTTGTTTCTTTTCTGGTCACTTCCTCCAGTTTGTCATTATCTTTATAGTAACATGGTGCCCACAGCTGAGGCATGGCATGTGCTTTATTTTAAGCACATGAGAAGTCCCATTCAAATGAATGTCTTACATTTTATTCGCATGCTTATGTGCTTTGCTGAATTGCAGCCTGGAGGGATTGGACCAGGGCCGGTCACCTTTTTGCAGCCAAATCACACTTCAAGCTTGTGTCTAATTTGCTGCCTTCCTTCGCCTCTTGCTGTCCTTTGCCATCACAGCTTCCTGGCTCTTCCCTCCCATGAATGGCTCCCACCTTCCTCGCTGTGTTTCAGATCATGTTTACCTAGTTGCACCCGCTTGCATTTCCCCCAGCTGAATCGCATTTTGTTCTCTTCTGCCCACGTTTCTCATCCTGCTTAGGTCCCTTTGTGCTATTTCAAGAAGCTTGATTTAAAGTGCAGAGCTGTTCAATCTTCCAGATCTCCTTCTCTCTCCCTCACACCACCCTGACCCCATGCTGCGCAGCCCCCTCCCCGCCTCCTTCAGTATGTGCAGCCATGTGCTGAGAACACACAAGCACTGCGCCAGGCTCTGTCAGATCAGCTTCCGAGCCCCATTTATCAAAATTATCCCACAGTCCCTTGCAGAGGCAAATATTAATAGGGTTCATTTAAAACCAAGAGTGTTACTAATGCTTTTTCCTACATGCTAAATGGGAGGAAGCAAGTATTACCCAAACAAAAACACACAAAAGGGGCTGTTAAGAATAGTTAATAAGGCAGGTGCAGGGAGGTAAAGCATAGGCTTCCCAAACAGACACGTGTCAATTGACGGAGCCTGTTTTCAGGAGCTTTTGAGAAGGTGCGCAAAATCCCATCTGAGGTGGGAAAAAAAGGGATAGAAATCCCCATGCAGGCCCATGAATCCTTCATGCCAAGCTCTCCCCTCCATCCTTCCCTTACACAGTAATGTTTACTTTCCAGACCTTTCCTGCCTTCACCTGCTGCTGCAGTGAAAAGGGTTCTAAACGGTTTGTGGCTCTTGGATGGAGATCTCCATAGAAAGGCAACAAATCTCAGCTCTCCTGGCCAGCCTTCCTCATTCTGTTTAGCCGTAGGAACCCTGGCTTACTGGACACCATACTCATGAAAATCAAGGGTCCTGTAACTTGTGGGTCAGTGACCAGCTCTAGCCAGCCTCCCTCCTGTACCAGTTAAAGGTCTGGCACATGCAGTATGGTTTATTTCAGGGATTCATGGCTTAACCAGGAAGATTAGGCTCTACCTGGAAAATGATGGTAGCAAATGTGAATGGGTTGTTTTGTTACTGATTTTAAGTCATCGGGACATATGTGTGTGTATGAGAGAGAGAGACCTTGTATGACTTCTCACGCTTTATGGAGTAATAGTGGTGCCTGATCAGCACAGGGGTGGTTTGGTATCAAAGTAACTAAATGAAAGTGGCGGAGACGATGCTCTCTAACTTCCTTTCTGGGCAACTGTTTACAGTGCAATTAGTAATTATTTGTAGAAGAGGTATATAGTTTGGGCTTTCAAGTATTCCACCTACCACTTATTAAATTAATCGGAGGCCCAGTCTGTGCCCATTCAGACACAGAGGCCAAATTCTGCTTCCAAGCTACCCCAATGTAATTCTCCAGGGACAACTTTGACTTTAGTGGAGGTACACCAGGTATATACCAGTCTCACTGAGACCCAAGAGGCCCAACCTGTTGAGACATTTGTTTTCCGTCTGTGCTCCTAGGGGCTGCTGCTTTAACAGTGGGGAAGCTCTTGTCCTTTTCCATGTGATGATATTTTCTAATTTGCTCTACCCTGTTCAGACACTTTAGGATTTCCAGAGGCTGTTTTGACCAACTAAAACTTGAAAAAACCCCAAGACCTTCCCTGCACAGCTGTTTCACAAAAGGTCAGAATTTAATTGCAAAGTGAATTGGGGAGATCAGAGCAGCAGTGGCTTCCGGCAACGAGGGAAAGTTCGGTGCTAATAAATGTAGCAACCCCCCTCCACGGAGAGGAAATAAACAGCATAGCCATAGGACAAACTTGAGGCATGAGACCAAACAGCAGTACCCATCACATTAATAACCTCCCTTTGTTTTTTCTCTGACTGTCCTATTCAAACCTTTCCATGTCTCAGTCCTGTGAGCTGTGTTGAATTAGGAAGGGAAGATGGCCTACATTAGAAGATTTCACTTTTAAGAGGTGATACACAATGTACGAAAAGGTTTGAGAATCTCTTTGCTCAATCAGTGTGTTTGGAAAATGAGAATGAACATGTGAACAATGTTGCAGCGGATGCTGGGACTGGAGCATCTGTGAGCTCCCTTATAGCAGACTGGGTCCTTCAGCGCCTCCTGCAGGAAGAAGCTGGGATGGGGGTAGCTGTGAACTGTAACACTCCTTTACCATTCCTGACATTGACGTCAGCCAGGAGAGGCAGAGACTGACATAGCTGTGAGCCCCCCACAGCCAACACTCCGGCCCTATTGCTTACAGCCCCTTTGGCTGGGAAACGTCAGGTCCGGTGCAGCTGTGCATTTCCCCTCAGCCAGCACTTCTGTCCCATTCCTTACAACCCCTTCCCACATCTGGGATTGGAATAGCTGAGAGCTTCTTTTCAGAGACTATTAGAATTTAAACAGCCAATCTACTCTAAAGGCCGAAGCTCTGTTAGCCAGGTTAGACCCTTGCTTGCTTACTCATGTTTCAGAATTGATTGGTTGATTTATGTTCTGGAAACTAGATTTAGAAAGATTTACAAACTAGGGAAATAACAGAAGCCAAAGAAACATTCTGTGTTTATTCTGTGCATAATCTCAGAGATACAGCACCAGATAGATGATATTTTGTACAGGTGTGCTCCATTTCTTTTATTTCTGATTTACCTTGTTTCTAAGACCAAAGCATGTCACCATTCTGTCTCCACAGTCTGAGGTCTCTTAAGTAAATGTATTGCTGATGGATCTCTGTCATACTGGTGTAAATCTGAAGTAACTCCACTAAAATCAGGAGAGGTATTGAGATAGCTTGAGAGCAAAATGTGTCTGCATAAAGCTCCTATAGAGCTTGCTACTTCTACTGTTGCTGCACTGACTTTCTAAGAAGCGGAGCTTTTTAAAAGAAGCTACCTTTCTTCCCAGGACAGGCTATGGATTGATGGGTCCTGAGTTCAGATAGCTGGACACCCGAACTCCTCCTGCAGGAGTGGTATCAGCGCTCCCACGGGTTGTGGTAGGTGACACTGTGTCCCCCCACACTCTTCAAGCCGAGCACCACCAATGTGACGTGCCTCTGAGGCAAATGTGACATCAGTGGCAGGTTCCTTTCTGTAGGGAGAGATCTCCAAAGGCTCTGCTCCTTGTCTGTAGAAACGTGAAAACATTCCCTGAGATGTTGTAGATGGAGACAGCCTCTGTGTTCAGTCTGTGCTCAGCCAAGTGGAACAAAACCATACAGCAACACACACACTTCTTCCTTCCCCCCTCTTATTTTGTTATCCATAAAAGTCAGCATTCACAAGAATTCAGGCTTCATCTATTTTTCCAACACTGAAAAAAATCTGAGCTGAAGAAGGAAAGGTCCAGAACATTTCTCAGAGCCAAGCAAAGGGTACGGGTTGCCTTGAGCACACCATGTCTATGAGGCGAGGCATTGGTCTCTGAGGAGTGGGGAAAAGAAGGAGTTGAAAGACAGACTGCCCACTGAAAGTATAATTGCCAACTTGCCTTCAGGTGAACAAATGCACTTGCCATTCCCACTGTGGCCAATTTGCTGTTGCTATTTTTATTTCCCACGTTTCGCTGACTGTGGACTCACACCTCCTTTTGTCAAGTGTGTCAGCTCAACCCCCTCCACAAGCTACTGAAATAAGAGGTGACACCATGGGACTCCTTTACATTAGCGAGTCTAACAGAGCAGCAACTAGTCTGCTATAAATCTACCCAGAAATCTCTCAGTTCCACAAAGCAGGAGGCTCCATTTTCAGAGTCACGTGTCCAAATCCTGCAGTTGGCTGCTCTGCCAGGCATGTAGGCACCTAAAATAGGTATTTGGGCACTCAGGTTAGGAACCAAAGTGGAAAATAGAGATCTGGGTGTGTAATGTGATCCAGTGTGTGTGTTTTATAGCATCACTCTAACACTGTGGATAAGGTTCACAGGGTGTTTTTTGCTCTAAGCCTTCTGGTCATGTAGTCTAAACACAGGCCTAATGTATGGAGCCTCCTGACTCAAACCCTTCCTCCTTTATAGTCTTCAGCAAGTCACTTTGCCGTTCTGTGCCTCGGTTTCCCTACTTTTAAACTAGGGATAATGCCAATCTTTCTCACAGAATATTATTTTTAACACTTTGCTTGTAATTTTGTGAGGAAAACCTGCATTTGGAGCTGCAGTCTCATGATGTGTATCAGACCAGAAGCAATATTTTTTTTTTAAGTTTGATATTTAATTTGTTTGGCCACCAGAATGTGGAATTAGAATGCACTTTTCCTGAGTTAAATAATCGTTCAGATGCTTATTTTAGCTCTTGGATAACTTAAAAGTCGGCTCTTTTAACTTCCAAGGTAGTACATGCACCATGCTCACTGAGGGATGTGGTTACCTTGTTTATTATGATTAGCATTTCAGTAGATCCTAAAGGCTGCTAGGCACTATAGAGACAAATTTTAAGAGACAGTCCCTTCCATGAAGAGCCAACAATTTAAATAGAGAAGACAGTCAAAGTGTGGGAGAAAGAAAGTGTCATTATCCCCATTTCAACAACTGGGGAAACTGAGGCATAGTAACAGCAAGTAATGGCAGAGTCTCCAGTTCAGTGTGGTAAACAGTAGAACAGACTTGCTTTCTGTTAGGTCATCTTGCTCATCTTCTCTTGACTCTTCCATTAGACTCTAATGAGACTGTGGAAGAGTCAAGAGAAGATGGGCAAGATGACCTAACAGAAAGCAAGTCTGTTCTACAGTGGTTCCCAAACTTTAACAACCTGTAAACCCTTTCACTAAAATGTCAAGTCTCGTGAACCCCTTCCTAAAAATGAATATTTCCAGGGATTTTCTCCTTTACCTGAATATAAATTATAAAAGCAGTGATCTTATAATTTATCTTTTTATGATATGCTTATTGCACACTATTTATTATTAATGATCATTACTGTATTTTTATTACATTATGAAAACCACAACACTCTTCCAAGATCTCACTTTTGTCACTTGTATCACTTTGAATAAGCCTGTTATAAGATAAGGCTCCTATGTTTCATGAAGGAGTATCAGATGTAAAACCGAATGAAGGTATTTAAGAAGCCAACTCAAAGAGTTCCTCCTACACAAGCAGTCAGGTCTTAAGCAATCCAGATAAACAATACATGTTACAACAAAGCTTAAACTTGTTCTTCATAATAATTGTAAAAACAATACCAGCTGCCTATTTAATTTAAAAAACAGCAAAAAATACCCACCTCCCTTTCCCTTTCTTATAAGAAGTCTTAAATGTCTTATCTCCTCAATGTGATAGGTATGCTTACTTTGATCTGCTTAGCTCTTGGAAGTCCAGGGGCTCTGGGCTGCTGGCCCCATGCCGGGTCCCTAGAGACAGCTCTGTCCGCCATTAAGGAATTTTTTCCTAAGAACCCCCTGTAACATTTTGTGAACCCCCAGGGGTTCATGAACCCCAGTTTGGGAACCACTGCATTAGACTCTCCTTTAGGAAATATTCCTCAACCACCCATTCTCATCCCATTTCTCCTTCTTATGCCATTCCAACAATTCCAACAATTCTCAGCAATTCCAACCCTCTCACTTCTCAGTGTATACTCTCTTCAAATACTTGGTAGCATACAGTATGCTAGCTTAGTATAGAGTGGACTAGCTAAAATAAGCTCTTTGGAGTTATGAAGGCTGTCAGATACTATGATGATGTGTGCTGATATGAGAACCTGGACAGATAGGTAGAAAGACTAAATATATTCACTTTTTCCAAACATTCCTGATTTCTTTCTTTCTTGTGTATAATCTTTTTTTTTATTTTTCCCCTTACAAAACAAGTAAAATGCCTCAGAGAAAAAAAGTAAACACAGGTAAATATAGTTGTCACTGCTGATTAGTAGTAATTACAATTTATGATCTTGTGAAGGGTATGCAAATTATTTAAGCATTACAAAGGAAGGATTAATAACCATGAAGTAGTTAACTCTTTCCATACAAGGTTCTATCATGTTATACATTTACACATTTTCTGAAGCACAGAGGACCCATTCAGGCTTTAAATTAACTGGGCAGATTTTCAAAAGAGTTCAGCATGTTGGATGCTGAGCTCTTTTGAAATTCTGGCCATTAGTCTGTGGTAGATCTGGACTCCTTTGTACCAGCTCATGACTGATTCATCCAGGACGATGTTGTATGGGTCTTGTTCTGTGGAATGAGCCTTGATCCAATCTAATCCTCTAGGTTGGGATTCTCTAAGGGCTTGTCAACACAGTGGGGTAATGCACTCTACATGGGAGGAGGAATGATTTCTAAAGTGCACTGACATGTTGTCCATTAATTGGTCCGTGCATACCTTGCTGGTGTGCATTAAAAGTTCCTCAATGCACTCTAATGTTGCACTTTTTCAAACAGCACTATGCTGAAGCACACCAGCAGGGTCTACGTGGACCAATTAATGCACAACATACTACTGTGCTTCAAGGAATCACACTACTGTGGAACACATTGCTGATCTGTGTAGACAAGGCCTTAGTGAAACATATTGCATAGAATTTGTTGTGCTGACCTTATTCACAGTTATGTTTTACAGACTTAAGAGTCTTTCTCTTTGAATTTCCTTCAATTTGTCTGCATCTTCTTGGCAAAGGAGAAGTCAGACTTGACGGTGGTGTTCTAAGTGTATTCTTACCAGAGCCGTGTAGATGAAGACTGATACAGCCCTGCTCTGTGACATGATGCCTCTGTAGCTGCAGCTGAAACTTATTTCTTCCAGCCAGGGGAGGCTCCAGGCACCAGCGCAGGAAGCACGTGCCTGAGGTGGCAAGCCACGGGGGGCAGGGCAGGACGGACCTTCCGCGGAAATGCCGTCGAATCCGCGGGACCAGTGGACCTCCCGCAGACGTGCTGCCAAAGGCCGCCTGACTGCCACGCTTAGGGCGGCAAAGCACATGGAGCTGCCCTGGCTTCCAGCATATAACATGTCTTCTTCATACGGAATTTGCCCTCTCCCGTCAGGTCTATATCTCATTCAGCATTATGGCTGTTTCAGTTTTTCCCTCCCATTGACTACCAGTGTGTTGGGTTATTCTCTCCAGGTGTACTCTGTTGGGCCCTGATTCAGAAGGGAATTTAATCACATGCATAGCTTTAAGCATATGCTTAAATCCCTTTGACTTCAGTATCTAAACCCATGTGTAAAGCTGAGCATGTGCTAAGGGATGTACCCAAAATTGCCGAGGAAGACTGGCAGAGCAAGAAACTCAGAACTTCTCAGGCTAGCCCCTAACCACTGACCCATCCTTCCTCTCCAGATTGGCTGGCTGTCTCTCATTCTGTTCTTTTCTGTCCATGATATTCTTAACCTTTACAGATCCCTTTATGAAAAAAGAACAGGAGTACTTGTGGCACCTGTTCTTTTTGCAGAGACTAACATGGCCGCTACTCAGATCCCTTTATGTTATTTCCCTGTCTTCATGGGCAATTCCTCCCAATATAGCATTAGCCACAACTTTCATTTGTGAGCTGTGTACTGCTTCTTCTCTCTTATTAATGAAGATGTTAAAGCAAACCAGACCTCATCCTGATTTCTGCAGAACTTCACAAAACACCTCCCAGGAAATTTGCACATGCATCCCTCTGATTGTTATCCTTTGCTTATGGTTCATCAGGCAATTTTCAATCCATAACAGTGCTCCTAATGCAAGACAGATTGAATTAAATTTGCAAGTAGGAGTTCATGAAGCTCTGTAGCAAACATTATGTGATCCAAATTCCCTTCAACCATGAATTTTGTAAAACAGTCTAAAAATATCATGATAAGATATTTCATGGAGCGTACTGGACTCACACAAGTTACAGCGATAAGGATGAAGGGCGGATAAGTGTTGGAAGAATGATCAACCTGGAGGCAACTTGACTCATGCATTATGGTCATGCTCAAAAAATTCACCATTTTTGTGTCATAACATCAGTTATGATCAATCCGATTTTGACTTTTGATTTAGTTCATGTCACACATTAATTTTCCTGAATTAATAATTTCATAACTGTTTTAAAATAGCTTTTGCATGGTCATAAGAATTATCATTTCACCAGCTGTGCACCAAATTAATTGTTACAACTGAAGGTGAGAACTGCGCCAACTCAGTACAAATTGCTTCCTATGAAGGATGCACTTATCTAATGCAAAATGATCTACCAGAGTGCCAGGGAAATTTTTCACATCATGTCAAATGTGTTAATATTAATCTCATTAAAAATGAATTAACAATCATTTATTGTCTACCTTAGCTCCTACAATATGTTCAGCTCTTTCCAGATCTTTAAGTAGGGATAATTGCTGCTGTGAGGAGCTCATGGTCTCAGGACAGAGGAGAGTGACCACTAGGGAAGGAAAACAACAAAATAGATACATACTTGACCATTTACTAAATAGTACGAATCTAAGTATAATGGAGACACTCCCTGGGGTTGCAAGGGTTGCAAGGTACCTCACCACCATCTGTCCTTAGCATGAAGCAGTCTTGTCTGTGCCTGCTATGGGGCAGCTCCCTGAAGCCAGCAGACCCAGTCAGCATGAACTGTACCTTCCAGGCCTCTACAGGCCTTGCTCTCCCTGTACGGGTAGAAACAGACACACACCAACCTCAAAATATTCAGTGCGTTCCCTGGAGTGTCCAGCCCCTGATCCATTTGTTTTGGGAATAGCAGGCCTGGTAATTCTAGAACAGTACACCTCAGCCAATTAGTTATATATTAGAACACAGCTCTGTTAAACACAGGCACTTAGATATATTTATAGTGAAACAAGTATCTATATATATAAAAGTCAAATGGTGTATGCGTGTGTGCGTGCATGTATGTATGCTGCCTTACTCCTTCCACACCGTTTGAGCTAGAGACTTGAAATTTGGTACAGTTATAGGCTTTAGGGTCCTAATGACCGTAAGACTCGAAATTTTTTCAAATCTCACCTCTGACACCCCCCAGGGGTGAAATTATTTAAAGGCCAATCACATCGGCTGGGCAGCTGCTGTTCTCTGTGACATAGTTATGATGTCATAATACCCCCCTCCAACGGACCCCGCACTCGCTCAGCTCTCTGTCCCCTCCCCCCTCCAACGGACCCCGCACTCACTCAGCTCTCTGCCCCCTCCCCACCTCCGACGGACCTGAGTTGGGTTTGGTCAGGGGTGAGATGGGGGTGTCGGGTTTGGTCGGGGGGTAAGTGAGCCGGGGGTGTTGGGTTTGGTCTCGGGGGGTGGGAAGGTATCGGGGTGGGTGGGGGGTGAAGTGTTGGGGTTGGTCAGGGGGTGTTGGGTTTGGTGGGGGGATAAGGTGGGGGTGTTGGGTTTGGTTGGGGGGGTGGGGAGGGGGGTCGGGGTTGGTCGAGGGGTAAGTGAGGTGTGGGTGTTGGATTTGTTTGTGGTGGTAGGTAGGGGTGTCGGGTTTGGTTGGGGGGAAGTGAGGTGGGTGTGTCAGGTTTGGTCTACGGGGGGTGAAGTGGGGGTGTTGGTCAGGGGGTGTTGGTAGGGGGTGATGTGGGGGTGTTGGGTTTGGGTGGGGGGGTGAAAATGTGAGTTGGGGTTGGTCGAGGGGTAAGTGAGGTGGTGGTGTCGGGTTTGGTCGGGGGGTGAGGTGGGGGTGTCAGGTTTGCTCTCTGCCCCCTCCCCCCTCCAACGGACCCCGCACTCGCTCAGCTCTCTGCCCCCTCCCCACCTCCGACGGACCCGAGCAACTCTGGGTATTTTTGCTAGTATTTAATATTAAAGAATAGAAATTCAAATGCTAATGAGTAAGAATATTGGAAACAAATGGTTATGAGTAAAACAAAATCATAACACGTTTTCATGAGACTAAGTTTAACAAACACGTTACTCTTTTGCCTAAAGAAACTGATCTCACCCAAAGTTCTCCAGCATTTCCAACCCAGCCTGGCTGAGATCCCATTTTCATGAAGCAAGACCAGTGTCCTTTTACTCTGCCACTGACTGGTGCCTGGGCAACCCCTTTGTCCCCCAAATACATTCAAGCAAACCTTTGATATATACCTCCAGATAAGGTTTTCTTCCCCTGCCATGTTTCTTTTCCTGTTAGTTCCTTTGTGAAGTTCTTCCTTTCAATCCTTCATTTTCATTTGGTTCAGACTGGAGATAGGGGACCTGTAATGAATGAGTCTATTCAATTTACATGTAAACAGACAAATGGAGAGACCTCTCCCATCTGACAGAAAACTTGTTTGTCGCTGTTGCTGGTGACTAATACTTGGACACAGACTTTAAGAATATGTTTTCAGTATTTATATATATATATTTACATAGTATCTGTATGTACATTTCACAATTATATTGACCAGTGTGTCACCGGCTTTCATTGAGGCCTCACATAACATTCTGTGGGGAACCAGAATGTACACCCCAGAATCAGGAAAGCATCCGACGAAGTGGGTATTAGCCCATGAAAGCTTATGCTTCTATACTTTATAGTTAGTCTTTAAGGTGCCACAGGACTCTTTGTTACCTCTGCTATTCCAGACTAACACGGCTACCTCTCTGATTCCTGCAACTCTGTGCACCCCTTACCAATTGGCATTCGGAGGTTCTTGGTCAGAATCATGCTGAGGAAAATATATCTTCAGATGACATATTTGGAGAAGCCTTTTGATAAAGCTGGTCAAACCATTTTAGACAGAATCATTTTCTTTCAGAAAATGCAGGTTTGTAGAAATCTAAACATTTTCAGTGTGTGTGTCCATTTCAATGACACTTTCAACTGGAAAGTTTTGAAACAAACCATTTGGACAAGGTAAAATTATTGTTTTTACTGTCATTTAATTGTTTAATTTCATTTAGACTGTTGTATTAGGATTAATATTATATTATATTATATTCACTATTTTATATTATAATATGTTGGCATTATCAAAATGAAACAATTTGACATTTTTGAAACAAAACAATTAGATATAATCAAAATAGAATGTTTCCAATTTGAAATTATCAGTAACTTCTGTTCCATGAAAATTTTTTGAAGTTTTGACTTTTTGTTCTAATGTGGGGTGGGGGGGGGGGGAAGGATGAAATGTGGGCAATTCCCTTGGCATGGGAATGCTGGGTTTTGATTGACTTTTCTGTGTGACAGGTTGGGACGAAGCCCAGACTTTTCTCTTTTTATTGTTTTTGGGTAAATGTCTGACAATATTTTATGGAACAAGAGGTGTTACCTTCTGTGTATGGATATAAATGGGTTACAGTTAACTAAGAAAGGGTTCACTCCTGCAGTACTTGTTCAAGAAAGTTTGTCCAGCCAAAGTTAATGAGGCTTTTGCTTGCATGAGAACCACAGTACTGAGCTCATTGTTATTAAGGGCAAGATTTTTAAAGGCACAAATGGGAGGCAGGTGCACATCTCGCACTGCAAGTCTTTTAAAATCAATGGGAGTAGGGTGTCAAGCTCCCATTTCTGTCTTTGAAAACCTGCCCCTCAAGCAGTGATCCATTATATTCATTTATGTTGGATATTCCTGGAAGCCTGATCATTAATATTGGGTTGCAAGCTGGAAGAATGAGCATAAACAAATACAAGGTCTTCTCCTCAAGGGGTTAAGCTTTATAGCAAAAGAGAAAAATAAATGAGCATAGGTAATAAAGGCAAGAAAAAATCACCCACTCTCTTTCAGGGTTCAGCTCTGCCCTATGTCCCAGGATGTGGTACCCAGTCTTGCCAAACTCATCTTCATCTTCCTCCCATGCTGTCATTTGCATAGCCTTGCCTTAGGGCACCAGTGCCAGGGGAGGAGGAAGTAAACCCTTGTTCAGCAGTTAGAGTGAATAGACATTAATTTCCAGGAATGTTAGATCCCTCACCCTGATTTTAAGGACAAAGATGGGTGCACACAGTGAAAGGAAGAGGGTGGAAGGAGCCTAAGACTTAGGAACAATGTGGTGGATGTGCTCCCCTGAATTCAAACACGACTGAGATTAATGTTGCTGCGACTGGAGTTCATCAGAGTTGACAGTGATGGGGCTATGATCACAGGACAGAACAAGGAGTAATGGTCTCAAGTTGCAGTTGGGAAGGTTTAGGTTGGATATTAGGAAAAACTTTTTCACTAGGAGGGTGGTGAAGCAGTGGAATGGGTGACCTAGGGAAGTGGTAGAATCACCTTCCTTAGAGGTTTTTAAAGTCAGGCTTGGCAAAGCCGTGGGTGGGATGATTTAGTTGGGGATTGGTCCTGCTTTGAGCAGGGGGTTGGACTAGATGACCTCCAGAGGTCCCTTCCAACCCTAATATTTTATGATTCTATGACTATGGGCTGCAGCACTGGATAGTGAAGCTGGGTGGCACAGAGAGGAATACAGGTTGAACCTTTCAAAGGATCCTTGAGTCAGCCACCTTGCCTTTCACTGGGCTCATCCCTTACAAGACAGCCTTAAACATTGGTACCACAATTGCTTTTCTCCAGTCTTCAGATACCTCCCTGTACTCTGTGACTTGTCACATATAATTAGCAGTTGCTGAGTGAATTGATCAGCTAATTTCCTTCTCACCCTCAGATGCATTTAATCCATTAGCTGATTATTTGTAGAGATTTATTTTCCCCTAACATTTCCTTACTTGCATTTTATCAATAGTTCCATTTATTAGGTTGCTGTTGCTTCCTGATTGTCCAAAACACTGTTCTTTGTTTTCCTTGTTCGAGACCATGAGATATTTTTACAAGCTGCTTGGCACCTCAGTCATTTAAACATCCTCGTGAGTGTCACCTCTTTCTCTTTACTTATTAGTGGGCACACTTTCCATCTAGTGCTCTTTATTTCCCAAGATAATAGGCCCTCTTCTTCACCATAGCCCTTTGGCAGCACTAACGCATTCTTGCTTTGTGATCCCCTATCTGTTCTTTGTTATCTGCTTTGATACTGTACCTTCTTTGATCCCTTCTCCATTTCCAGTACAGGGTTTATTTTTCACATAAGATCTTTGAGCAGTGCCATTGTGGCTGTGTTTATAACTTTTTTTTCCAAACTTTTTTTCCCCAAACATTTCCCACCCTTGCTATTGCCGATATGCACTGTCCGCAGGCATTTTGAAACCAAGACGTGTTGCCTTTACTAAAGTGGGCCTATGCCATAGAATTGATCTTTGCAGAAGAAAAAGAAAAGCTAGGATCTATGTGCAGAACTGGGAGCAAGGAGTTTTGGGTTGTTATTATTTATATATACTAAGGTAATGCCTAGAAGGTTGGGTCATCCATGTGTTGAATGCTGCACATATGCTTAGTAAGAAACAGCTCCTGCCACGAAGAGTTTGCAGTCTGGAGAAACAGAGACAGTGAGAGATGAAATGATTTGTGCATGGTCACAAAGCAGCTCACTAGCACAGCAAGGAGTTGACGCTCCTGAATCTCCGTCTAGTGCCTTAGCTATTGGACCATTCTGCCTCTCTGCTCAGTTACTGACACTTACTTAGAGCAAGTCACTGACCTCAGTTTCTCAATATGTGAGATGGGTACTTAGCAAGTGAGTTAGTAGAATTAGTTAGAGCTTGTAAAATGCTTTCAGTTCTTTGCATAGAAGGTGTTATGCCACCCATTTCTAATGAGACATTTTGTGTGGACCCTTCCACTTTGACTACACTAAAGCTTCCTCAGCCTGTTGTGGTGAACTTAATTTTTGTAAATGAGTTTTCCCATAAGCCCAAGGTGTTCCACCCACTATCTATCCTACAGACAGTCACCTCCCCCCAACAAGGAAGCATCTGATATAAGTCAAGTGAATTTTCCCTCCTTGCTGAGAATCACTGCTTCTTCACCTGACACTACCCAAAGCCCTGTTTTAACTAACAGTGATATGACCTCTTTATAGCCATAAGAAGTACTTTCAGCATAGCTAGCAGATAACTGCCATACATCCTGCTAGTCTATTGATATTCAAGGCATGTGTGAACTTGTTTCCACTGTGGCATCCTAACATTCAGAAGATGAAGTGTCCCTCCCAACATCCTTCTTTCCTGTTCCATCAACCACCCCTTCCCCTCCCCGCCCCCTACTAGGCACTACAGAGAATGCCCGGTGTCCTTTGTGAGAAATGAAACATAGTATGATACGTGTGCCATGGAAGAGGCTCATGATTATGTGACGAGACGTGTCCACTGACCCTTCTGTCTGACAGAGCTGATCTAAGCCAACTGCGAGAGAACAAGGCAAAGAAATTTTGTGCCTGGAGCCTCCTAGTTCTGCTCCTGTTCTTAAAAAGAGCCAGGGATGAACTCAACAGAATGAGAAACTGCAAGAATACTTTTTCCATAGAGAGTAAGAACCTTAAAGGAAACTGCAGCAATTAGCTATAACACGGCCAGTAGCTAAATAATGGTGTAATATATAAGAATATTCTGTATGTTGTGTAAAGGACAGTTCTGTGGTGAAAATCATAGAAATGTATGACTGCGAGGGACCTTGAAAGGTCATACTAGTCCAGTCCCTTGTACTGGGGCAGGACTAAGTACAGTATTATCTAAACCAATAGTTCTTAAACTTTTGTACTGGTGACCCCTGTGACATAGCAAGACTCTTGAGTGTGACCCCCCCTTACGAATTAAAAACACTTTAAATATATTTAACACCATTATAAATGCTGGAGGCAAAGCAGAATTTGGGCTGGAGGCTGCCAGTTCACGATCCCCCCCTTTAATGAGCTTGTAACTCCCTGAGGGGTCCCAACCCCCAGTTTGAGAACCCCTAATCTAGACCATCCTTGCCAGGTGTTTGTCTAATTTGCTCTTAATCTGTCATAATGTTTGTAACGATGGATTTTTCAAGATAATTTTGATAAATACCCATCAGTCTAGGCACTTATATGCAGAGGCCAACGTACTCTATAGCACAGTGGAACCAAATTCTGCTGCAAGAGCCCCTAAATTCAGCAGCAATGTTAAAAATGTATCGTATCTCAATGAAATGCCCTTCATTCCAGTCCTTCCAACATTCAAGCCCACACAGTCAGCTATGACCCATAGTTGAAAATACTCCTTGATGTCAATTTCTTCAGTGATTATTTACAGCCATCATTGTGTTTGATGATGGATGTATTTTCCAGACAAACCGGCTCTATGAACTTCGACAATGCTGATAATTCTCGGCATTCCACAGCAATCTGATTAACTCCCCATTGTGGGAAAAACTAACAGCAAGAGGCATCTGCAGGCAGGGCAAGGAGACCGCAAACAAAATGTTGGCGCCTGGTATCTTGTAAAATTTCCACATTCTACAGCTGGGGCCCTGCGCGAGATGACAGGGTATTTCACACCTTTCAGAGCCATTGTTTCATGATTTTTGCAGACTCATATGAGCAGTGGTTTATACACGCTTCTGCTTCTCTGTTTGGCTCTTAATTTCTGTGCTGGTCATTTAAACTAAAGGCCTTGTGAATTTGAAGTCCATAGCTTAACTTGTAGAAGAGAGACATCCAGTTCATCCAACTGAGGGAGGCACTGATTCTACCGTGTAAACAATGAAGCAGATTGAAGCTGTCCTCAACTTTAATAAAATATTGAATCCAAGGACAGTACAATTGATCTGATTTAGAGACTACTTCGCTCAAAGTAGAGCATTACATGCTAGAAACTCTTGACCTTACTTTATATAAACATGAAGGCAGCCTACAGGGCCTCATTGTATAATTCAGGGGAGTGCACTTATGACAATTCTATCCTAGCACCCTGGAACTTTGCAAACAGCCAGTCAGATGAAAGCTTCAGAGAAGCCATTAAGCCTCAGATACTCTAGCCATAGGGGCTATTTAAGATGAACAGAATGAAAGATTGATAGGTGAAGATGGGACACACACACACACACACACACACACACACACACACACACACACACACACACACACACTCATGATGCAGCAGATAGGTAGAAGTCTCCATGTTTTTAACTTGAATTAAAAAACAGCTTTTAATAGCAGCTCCATATATGCAGGAAGCATGTTTAGTGGTTCTGCCTCATGAGGGGGCTATTTTCACCGGAGAGCTTTGACCTTCAGCAGAACCAGCAGCAGGGTAGGGTATGGGAGGAAGGGGCCCCAGAATATGCACCATCTTCCTCTCCCTTGCTGTGGAGACTGGCAGTTGGTTGAAATTGGCCCTGATCACAAGGAAGGCTCAGCAGCCATGTCTCATCACATAAAGGCAAACATTTTTGGATGGCTACAAATGAGGTGGTGTGGGGGGCGGGTTGGGCTTCTTTGGACATTGTCCTCTGATGCTCTCAGACTCTGTAGCTTGCTAGAGAGAGTGCTCTTTGCAGGAATTGATTGTCTTCCCTGAACACAGGTGGTGTGCGTGCGTGAGTGTGTGAAATGGTGAACCGGGGGGAAAAAAGTGAAGGGTATGGATTTCTCAGACAGCATTCACAGGCACTATTCAGTTCTTTCAGAGGTGTAGGTGTAAATAGGACAGCACAACAGGGTACAGAATCAGGAGAGAGGAAGTTCTTATAGGTCCCTTGCTTCACCTGCCCCAGGCTCTGTATTCTGCTACCGGGGGGGGGGGGGGATGAGAGAATCTCATGATTACTTTTCATTTCTGCAGTCATGGGTGGAGTTCTGAGGAACAGAGGTGGGGTTTGGTCTCCTTCTCTTATTGTAAGAGATGCCAGAACCCTTTGCTAGGCTATTGATGACCTCTGTAATCGTGCCAGGTAGCATGCGCTCGCAAGCTGGGATCTCAGTACAGTACTGTATTCCCATGATTAAGCAGATCACTTCAGTGGAACAAACTTTGATCTAACAAAGGTTTATACTGCATCCCACAGTTTCTAATAACAACATTCACCCAAGACCGCAGAGAGTCATTGTCAGAGCTGGGTTGAGATCTCAGAGCTTCCTGTCCCATGCTCAGACCATGCTTTTCTCCACTTCTCTCTGCTTGCCCTTCCTTTCCTTTGACCTCACACTGTGCACATGCTCAGTCTTCTTTCTCCATTTAACCCACTGGCTGCAGCATGTTATGATCACTAAGGTTCAGGATTTTGCATCTAGCAATGACGTAAATTTATTATATGGTTCAGAAAGAAGTACCTGAGGCAGGGGTGGGCAACCTTTTGGCCCAAGGGCCACATTGGGGTTCAAAATTGTGTGGAGGACTGGGTGGGGAAGGCTGTGCCTCCCCAAACAGCCTGGCCCCACCCCCTATCCAACCCCGACCCACATCCCGCCCCCTAGTGCCCCCATTAGAACCCCCACCCCATCCAACGCCCACTCCCCCGGTGATCCTCTGGAGCGCGCAGTGTGTCTGGCAGGAGCGCGGCACACTGAGGCTGCGGGGGAGGGAGACAGCGGGGGAGGGGCCAGAGTAGCTTCCCCAGCCGGAGCTCAGGGGTCGGTTAGGAGGAGCCAGGCCATAGTTTGCCCACCCCTGACCTGAGGGGATAGTGCTACTGCTGCCACTGTATCTCTTTGGCTCTTGTAAGTTTCCCTACCTTCTCCAGGTGGGTCTCCCTGAGGGTCTCATATTCTGTGGGAGGGCTTAGTTGACAGTGTCCAGTTTGAATATGAACCCTAATTCTCACTTTGAGAAGCAGGGAAGCTGGTCGGTCCCCGGTGTCGTCGTGCCCTGTGTTTTTCTAAGGTAACTAATGTATTGTTCTTTGTCTTTCAGTGAGCTGTGATTCCTTCCATCCACCCACACTCCCTATTGCTTGACTTTCAATTCAGCTTCATTTTCAATGAATGTATTGGCATCACAAGACACACATGTGTTGCTAAAGTTAACAAGTTAATAAATCAACTGTTATATGTCTTTCTCTCCCCTACACTCTTCCGTCTCCTCCTTTCTCTTTCTCCTCCACAGCTTCTCTCTCTAATAGTCTCCCCAGGTGATAGTTAGCTATCTGAAACTCAAGACAAGCTGTCTCTCTTGACAAACAGACCTGTCACTCACCAAGGGGGAAGAGCAATTGGTCTCTATAGCATGTCTGATATTTTCTTTCCTTCACAAGGCATGCAAGCATCAGTCTTTAAACTCTCTTAAAGAAGCTGTGTTTGCTTGAAGGTTGGCTAATGACTTCAGAAGAACCAGAGGTTTTTTCAGAGGTACCAAACAAAGAGTAAACCCTTGGCACCCCCTCAAGGAGTCAAGGGGTTTCACAGCGTGGCAAGGCTGGTAGAACTGGTGGAGTCACCCATTGACCATGAAGAGGTCCAGGTTACAGACAAAACTACTCCCCTGTGTAGAAATCTCTGTTAAACAGAGCAGTGAGTGCCATCCTCCTTCCACCAACCCACCCGATTCTATGACATGACAGTGAACAAAGTATTAAGGAAGAGACAGATCCCTCAGGTGTCTCTAGCAGTGGATACATCTGTCCAGGACAAGCGACAGAGTCTTGTAGCACCTTATAGACTAACAGATTTTAGGGATCATGAGTTTTCGTGGGTTAAGACCCACTTCATCAGATGAATGTTGTGGAAATCTCCAGAGGCAGGCATAAATATGCAGGCAAGAAAGCAAGGTAAATTCAATCAGTGGGGGTGGTGAAGCCCACTTCCAGCAGGTGATCTGGAGGTGTGAACTCCCAGAGAGGAGAAACTACCTTGCTTTCTTGCCTGCATATTTATACCTGCCTCTGGAGATTTCCACAACATTCATCTGATGAAGTGGGTCTTAACCCACGAAAGCTCATGATCCCTAAAATCTGTTAGTCTGTAAGGTTCTACAAGACTCTTTGTCACTTTTGAAGATCGAGACTAACACGGCTACACCTCTGATACTGTCCAGGGCAGTGTGTTTGGAATTTAATTCCCAGTACATAAAGCATGTGGCCTGGATTTGGCATCACACAGTATTGTGTTGGGTTTTTTTTATCCCTTGTCATTAGTGTCCATTCCTGATCCAGTGGTAGCTTGGTCCAATAGTGTGATGCCATCTGTGTTGGGTCTCTTTTTTCCCCGGGGAGATGGGAACAGTTTTCCTCATTGCTTTCTCATGACAAATCATTATCACTCCTGATAGTTTGAAGAATTCGAGAGAGAGAGAGAGAGAGAGAGAGAGAGAGAATGTTTCCTTCTTTATTAGTTCTACGATCGTTCCTCTTTGCTTGCAGTGCATGCTGTGACTCCCAGTTTCCTCCTCTGGTTTTCAATCCATGAGACTCGTTCTCCACCTCCCTACATTTTGTTTAATCATTTACAGCTGGGCAAAGTGAATGTAGAATTCTGTCATTATAATTTGGCAGTGTTTCACCCCCACTGTATGCAGTCAATGGAGAATCAGGCCCATTGATTCTGTATTTGGTAAGAGTCTCTCTTAGTTCTGCATATCTCACTGTGGTGAGACAGTTTGCTAGTTCTACGCAGAGATCTTTAACACTCTCAAATCTTGCTAGTCTTTATTTCTTCTCAGGAAATGACATATTAGTGTTGTAGGTGTTGAGCATCATTTCTATCTAGATACTTGTAAATTACCCATTACCGTAATATCTAAGTGACTCACAAACCTTATTTTAATAAGGTATGTAGTAAGGTACCTACATACCTTACATCATAAGGTATGTGGGTGTTAGCCAGACCAGCCTCTTCAGAGCTGGATGTGGATGGACAAACATCACCAGCAGATGGGCCACAAAGGCTGGGTTCAGTCCTGGTAAGGAAGTATTATTAGCCTCATTTTGTCAATGGGAAAGTGAATCATAGAAAGATGAAGTAACTTGCCCAATGTCTCACAAGAAGTCTGTAGCAGACCCAGAAACTGATCCCTGATTGCCAGAGTGCCAGTTCCACTGGCTTTAATATAAGACCATTTTGGCTGTGGTTGTTTACTCCACTAGTCAGTAGATTACAGACGTTGAGGCCAGAAATTGATGTCCCAGTAGATGTTTTCATTTGGATAGTTTTTAATCTCCTGCTGTGATGGAAGTGTACACTGCTTTGACTAGTGTTCATTTCTGCATATTGATTAGCAGGGGAAGATGCCACATCATTGCTGCTCTGAAGCCAGTGTTGCTAGATTCCCTCTGCACAGTGAGTATTTGTTTGCAGGACGTCAGCTTGAGAGTTTCTGCAGAGGTTTTGTCCCAATCAGCTTAGCAACCCCCACTGTCGCCAGTCTGTACAATGTCCTTCTGCAAAAAGGAGGCTCTGTCAGTTTTTTCCCAATCATTTGTATCCAGTGCTTTCTGCTCTTGAACTTCTTTCAAAATCTTGAGACCCTGACATCCCTTCAGACATATTCAAGTCAGTTGAAACTACCCATATTATTTGAGGACATGTAATTGAGGTCTAGGTCCCTAACTGCAGTTCTAATGTATAACTTACTGGCTAGCTGGCCAATCTTGCTCATGTTGAGTTCAATAGCAAAATTCCTATTGACTTCAAAGGGAACAGAATTGAATCCCACTACCAGCAGGCCCAAAAGAATAAACCCTGCTACTGAAAAATCAGGGAAATTGTCCTGTAACCCAAAAGGCATAGATGTGTTTATGAAGCCAGAAGTCCTGATTCCATCCCCAAATGTCCATTGCAATGTCTGTACATATGGAACAAGTCTTCATCATTCAGTAAAGGCTCGGAAGAGCTGCTTAGGCACTTCCAAAGACCGCAAGGTGCAGCAGCCCATGGTTGAGCCAAAACAGAAGTTCTCTACCTCGGAACCCCTTTTGGGCTCTGTCTCAGCTTCACTCCATTCCAAGCCTGTTCTCCCCATTTACACCATCCTACCACAGAGAGAGCCAGCAGCCGGTCCAGCCAGGACTCACTTAAAACAAGAGTTTTGACTTGGCTCTTCCTGTACTGTCCAGAAACCTTCCTCTCCTAGGTCTAGCAACTCCTGAAGACCAACTTCTATCCTTGCCCTTTAAGAATCTGATCCAGAGGCCATTAACATCAATGGAAAGATTCCCACTTGGATCAAGCCCTAACAGGGCTGTACATTTAGGTTCTATTACGACTCAGGTAAACCTGATTTTCTTAGTACTTGTATTTGCAGGGTGTTATCCATGGTCTTCTAAGATCCATGTTTGGGACTGAAATATGAAGGGAGCTGCTCTTCCCACTGCATTTTTTTTCTGGATGGTTAATAAAACCATGAGCAGACCAGATCTGGCATTATTTCAGTCACAAATAACTCCCTCTGACGCTAAATGTAGTCCATGGAAAATACATACAAATACTTAAATCACAAATGCTAAACCCCATGTACATCCCTAGTCCTCAAAGTATTTAGGATTTCGGGATTAGGCCGGGTCCCCAGGGTTAATCCCTCAGAATTAGCATAGCAAACACTTCTGTAGCTTGTTGTTTACACATGAGATGTCAACAATGCTGTTTATTCACAGGAAGTCTGCCTATGTACTTTAGTCAAAAAGTAGTTGGGGTCAATGTTGCAGGCAGAAAATACCAGAGCAGTTTGGATTGTTAACTGAGAGAACCTCCTCTTAGAGAGATGTGCTATGAATAAAGACATCCCTATTGCCATGCTGTGAATTTGGTATTTTAGTCAAAAATCAGGTTCACAGCAAAGATACAATACTTTGTACACAGTGGTCCAAGTTCCTCAGGGGAGCTGCAACAGGCATACACTTAGCCTATTACGTTTTCCTCCCATCCATGATTTGACCTATCCATATTCAGTATGTGACCAAGAATCTAGGCTTTGTGTACTATCAAATGCCACAATGGTGGATTCAGCACATCCCCACCCTGAACGCGTGGGTGTTAGCCGGACCAGCCTCTCCAGCGCTGGGTGTGGATGGACAAATCATCAACAGATGGGCCACAAAGGCTGGGTTCAGTCCTGGAACTGGAATCAGTTGAAGAGGAGGGTTGGGGTTGGGTTTGTGTTGAAGGCTGAGTGAGAGGTTGGATCTAGGAGGTGAAAATAGAGACCCTCTCGCTTCACCCCACCCCACAGAAGTTTTCAGGTCGGTTTGAGATTTTACTATTTCTTCTTTTGAGTCTCCCTCCCAATCAGGAAACAAAATAATTTCACTTAAAAGGGACTCTCTGAAGAAACATCTAGTTGATTGTTCTATGGATGTGGACATTAATGAATTACATAGAGATGAGCTGCAGAGTTCCAGATCTGGATCCTAACTTGTCAGTGGCTTGAGAGTGTTAATATTGAAGGGGGATTGTTCAGGCCTCTCTTTGTTAGTAAGAAGATGTGGCCACACATCCTCATGCAGACAAATAGGCCAGTCACTATCTATAGCCCATGAGATGGAGCCTCACTTTGGACAAGGGAGTGTGGCTTGTCAGCAATTTGTTCCTTTTAAATATGCTGGTTCTTTGAAACTCCTCTCCGTTCAGCAATACAGATTACTTATACATAGGCTTAAGTCCCCACATCCTGTTAGTCACGATAGCGTTATGAACCTCAGGACAATCACAAATCCCCCTTGCTGCTTAAACCATCTATTGAATGTCCACAATGATAACTTTTGCTCTGGCAGTACATAGACTTCTACTTGGATACAGTCTTCTGCAGAGACTTTTACTTGGATACAGGAGGCCAAAGCTGGTGTAATATTGACCTAGATGACAAAATGGAGCTAGTTTTCATGCTATTTAAATCATACTGCAATACATTTTGAAAATTGTTTGGTTTCTAGCCGGTTAAAAAAACTTCAATTTGCTTGAAATAGTTTGGTGAAGCAAACATAGGCATTAGTGAAACAAAACCAACACATGAAAGAACAGACAGTGATTGAGGGGTTGGGGAACATTTTATTAGTCTACATAGTTTAGCAAAACCCAAATGAAATAACTGCACTGCTCTGCTCTCTCGCCCTGCTGCAGCCTGTCTGGGGGTCTTTTAAGTCACAAGCTGTTGTATGAAGTAGTAGCCTTAGCAGAACAATATCATTTGTTCTGCATTTTACATCTTCAAAAGTGCATCAGAAATATTAGCATGCATCACCCCTAAGGGCTGGATTTTGCTTTGTAACCCTCAGTTTGTTACCCACCTGGACCTGAGCAGCATCAAGCTGTTTCTTGTTACCAGTGTAAAAAGCTGTGATTAGCCTTCTGCATGCAAGTGAGGGAAATTAGCTGTTGGGTTGAATTTACTAGCCTGCCCAGCCTCTTCAAGCCCTCTCTCCTCACACAGGCTTTAACTCTACAATGGCTAATGAGGTCAATTAGCTGCCCCAGGAAAGGACTCCTAATTGTGGAGGGCAAGGTGGCAGCTTCAGAATGCTCAAAGGTGTGTGAGGTGACCAGCCTGGCCCCCTGCCTCAGGGCTGATTACTTTCTTTGTATTTGTTGTAAAATGCTGTTAATTAGGAGCCAGGGAGGAGGAAATTAGAACTCTCAAGGCCTAATCGGGAAGCACCTGGGGCTGTAAGCGCCTTGGATTTTGGAGAAGGGCTTTAATGGTTTTCTGTTTGCTCCTGTGGAGTACTGGGTGGGAGTTCTTTTGCCCCATCCCCAGGCAATGGAGAAGAGGCAGGTAATCAGTAAAAGGAAGGTAAATAATAAAAGGAAGAATTCATGTGTGGGGTGGGATAAAAGTGATGAGTTCTTATCTTTCCTTTCTCCTTCTAAACCTTGCTGGAGGTACCCACCTGGACTGTTTTGAAGGCCCTTCTTGAGGCCAGTGAATAGAGCATAAAGCTTAGCTTATGGACCGTTAGCTTCTCTTCTGTCATCAACTCCCTTATTGCATTGGGAAAGTTACTTCCCCTTCTTGTACCTCCTCTTCCCCCTCAGTAGAATGGGGATAATGATACTCTTTCCAAAGAGTTCTGAGACCTGTGGATGAACTATGAGTGCTACGTATTATCATTATTTCATAGAGCTGGGAACAGTCTGCTTGTGCCATAGGGTCATAAGCAGTGGCAAGTAAGGAGAACAAGTCTCCTTGGGCTGCTAATTTTGAGGAGTGGGTAATCATACGGACTAGGTTATACATAACCAGCCAAAGAAGGAGGCATCTTGGAAATGGCTGACTCACAGGGAAGAGTCACTATAAACTGTTAGAACAAGCTGTCTGAGGGCTTGTCTGGGTGGGAACACTTAGAACAGTTAAGGCAAATCAACTAAAGGTGTGAAGACAATGTGCATGTATTAAAATGTGTGAAATGCCTCCTTCTTCCCACTAGTGGGGTTACAATGGCACCAGTGGGGCCTGGCCCACCTGCAGAAGGGACCCTGGTGCCCCTTGGCCTCTTTTCCCCCTGAGGCCACTCTTCCCCCTCCCCCGTGTGAGTGGTGAATGGGGTGTCGGAGCAGAGTATAGGTGGAGTTGGAGCTTGGGCCACAGTCTGGGGGAGTCAGTGACCACAAAAGATTAATACAGCCTGCTCCCTCCAGAGGATGCTCCCAGTCAGGAGACTGGTGACCTTAACTCATTGTATCCCAGGATTAAGCCCACGTAGATGTTGCCTGAGTTAAATTCTATTGTTGGGCAATGACACCTCTGACACATCCTGGGGCCTGATTCTCCTCTTTCTGGCACATTATGTAATCCATTACATCTGTTCAAAGATGCACAAAATGTGGTTCCTTGAGCCTTAGCCCAGAACTGGTCCAGTTTCCTCCGTAGGGCATGTAAAGGTCTAGCACCATTGCTGGCTGATGGAGTTGTTTTGCCTGGAATGACAAGTCGCCCCCTCCCACACATTTCCCAGGATGTATTCAGGAGAGCTGCAGAGCTCTGGAGGGCTTTGGTTAAAGATGGTTTTTCTGCTCCCCACTCCCCCCCCCCCCCCATCTCTTTTTGTTACAAGGAACTGTAGCTAGTGCTTGGGAGACGCAGTAATATTTTGTTTGGAAACAAATTACTTGCTTTCATTCTGAGAGTCGCAGTGATTGCACTGGGGGAGTTCAGTCAGTTTTTCATGTCTCTTTTTTTTTGTTATTTAAATTTCAGTGAGTTGTTAGTTGTCATGAAAGTGAGGGATTGACAGCAATTAACTAGAGCTGGTGCAGCGCATGCAGGTTTTGTGCAAGCATCTCCTACACAGCTCTGCCTAGGTGCCTCACCTGCAGCTCCCACCTCTCCACTATTCCAGTTCTGGGCCCCACACAGCTCTGCCCGTGCCCCACATTCCTGACCTTCAGCACTTCCTGCTATTTCAGTCCTGGGATTTTCCTGAGCAGAATTCCATGCATGCGTAATTGTGTGGGGTGTTTTTCATCAGTGGTGCCAAGCTGAGATGTTGACCTGGTTTCACAAGAACCCCATAGAGCATGAAGCAGAGAGAAAAGGCTGTGAACTTGCCTACTCTTTCTCTCTGAGTTAATTATTTTAAAACATCCAGAATCTGTTGCTGGCATGTGTTGTGGGTATAAAACAGTGTTTCAGTGTCCAATACAGAATTTTATGGTGACCCCTTTTGCCTTATTTGGTATTCTGCCAGCTTGTCACCTCTGCACTGGATGTAAAGTGGCGGTGACAGGAGCTGATCATCCTGAAAGGAAGGCAGGAGTCCTCCCCTGCCATTACTGGAAAAGGAGACTTGCCCTGTAGCCAGGACCACCTCCACCTCTGTTAATCTAATTGCTGCAATTTCCTCCTCTTGGAAACCCCCGCAGCGGTAGAGGTTGAGTCTGGGAGCCTGGCAGCGCAATCCTCCTGAGCTAGAAAGAGTCTGTGAGCCGTCTCTCACCCCATGAGGGACTCCCTAAAAGGTGGCTATGAAAGAAGCCCCTCCTCTTTCCCTAAGGCTCCCCAAAAAGCTGAATCTAGAAATAGTGTGCTCTGCTGAGGGTGCCCCATGCTGGTGGTCGTGTGACAGCGTTAGTAGCTCCCAAGTGACCCAAATGTAATTCATTTTTTGTTCCTGCTCCTTGATGGCCCTGGCATACTGTATGAGTGAGAATCACTGTTTGATGGCTTGCGAAGGGAGGCTTAGTCTCCCAAGGTCCTTGGGGCTGAGCTGTTTTCTCAGCATCCCTACTTCCAGCACCCCTGTGACTGAAGAAACACCACACAACCCACATGTGAAAAAATAAGGTCAAAGCATCTCATTTTAGGACTGTCCTAAAAAGGTGGTGTATGAAGAAGTGATGAGCACTAAGAGAGAATGATACAAAGGAAGCTGTGGCTGGTGGTGACACCTTTGGTATTTTAACATGCTGGTTTGACACCCACAAAATTAAAAGCTTCCAACTTCTATTTGTGTAATAGCAGCCTGTCCACCTGCATCCAATAGCTTTTAGCACTAGACAGCTTTGGATTCCAAACATGTGAAACTAAACCACATTTTAAATTCTGTACTTGCTGTGAAATTTGTTTTCCCCCAGCCCTTCCCCCAGGCGGAGATGGCAGCTGGAAGGAACTAGCCATTAAATTCCCAACTGGCTTTCAGCACTGGATGCCCCTTTTTTCTCATATGAGAAGTGGCAGGCCAGATGTGACCATCTGGTCATCTTTTCTCCCTCCCAGGCATTGAGGTTGCCTGATGAATTGGACTTCTTTTATTTCCTGGGTGTATTTGGTGCTCAGGAAACTGAGACAATTGACAGCTATGGCAAAATCAAGGCAGCACAAAGCATATTTCCTCATTGCAGCTCTGCTGTTAAATGTCAATACCCCTGCGATTCCACTCTGGCTTCCCTTGTACAGCTTTGCCACTGCCTCAGCACTGTCCTGCCACCTAATCTGTTATTCCTATCTTGGGTCAGTCCAGAGTAGATTTTCACTTGTCTTATGTGTGGCTCTTTCCTAATGGGGTGGGACAGGCACCACAAATATCTGGCGCACATGTGACTCTTAAGTCCCACTCCTGCTAAAGGTTCTCTTATTACCTCTATGCGGGGCTGTCTGAGACTTTCTTCTAGCCCCCAAAATTCTGTTCACCTGTTTTTCCTGTTTACTCCTTCATGTTCTGAAAGGCCTCATCATCTCGAGCAATCTTTTCAGGGGAGGGAAACTGCCCAAATCCATCTGAAATCCAATATCTGTCTTGAGCCAGCCAGAGGGATCACTGCAAAGAATTGCATTTGGCCCCTTCCCCACTCCAGGGCCAAATACACTGAAGTCAGGGCAGTTGAGGAAGGTGGTATAAGGGAGGGATGTTGGTAAATTAAGAACATGAGGGGTCAGACCAATGGTCCATCTTGCCCAGTATCTTGCATCTGGCATTGGCCACTGTCAGCAGACATCACAGGGAATGAATAAAACAGGCAATCACTCAGTGATCCATCCTATTGTCCATTCCCAGCTTCTGGGGGCTAGAGACACTCTGAGAATGGTATTGCATCACTGCCCATCCTGTCTGATAGCCATTGATGGACCCATCCTCCATGAATGTGTCTAGTTCTTTTTTTGAACCTGTTATAGTTTAGGCCTTCACAGGTTCCTCTGGCAATGGGTTCCACAGGTTGGATGTGCATTGTGTAAAGAAGTACTTCTGTTTGTTTGTTTTTTATACCAGCTGCCTATTAATTTCATTTGGTGATCACACAACACAAAGACTAGGGAAGGAGTTAATAATATTTCTTTATTCACTTTCTCCACACCAGTCAAGATTTTGTAGACCTCTGTCATATCCACCCTCCATATTCCAAGCTGAAAAGTCTTTTTAATCTCTTCTCATATGGAAACTGTTCTGTAACTCTAATACTTTTTGTTGTTGTTTTCTGAACCTTTTCCAATTACAATGCATCTTTTTTGAGATTGGGCAACCAGAATTGCACACAGTATTCGAGGTGTGGGCATATCCTGGATTTATATAGAGGCATTATGATATTTTCTGTCTTATCTATTCCTTTCCTAACATTCGGTTGGCTTTTTTGACTGCACATTGATTGGATGTTTTCAGAGCGCTATTCATGACTCCAAGATTCTTCTGGAGTGGTAACAGCTAATTTAGGCCCTATCATTTTGTTTGTACAGTTGGGATGATTTTGAATGTGCATTACTTTACACTTATCAATATTGAATTTCATCTTCTGTTTTGTTGCCCAGTCATGCTATTGGGAGTTGTGCAGAAGAGTCCTCTGTGCTCTCTCTTCACTCTTCCTTGACTCTGAAACACTGGCCAGGAGGTTGGGGCCTAGAGAGAGAAGACGGTGGTAATTTTGGGCAATCATGGATGTTAAGTACATTCCTAAGAATGTGATGGAACAAGTGGGCAGCCTTTCTTCCTCCCAGTCAATTTGTGTGAGTATCTCTGCCTCCAAAGGGCCATCAACGAACTCGTCCCGGAGAAGGGAGCATCTATTTGTTTACTCTGTGGTAAACAAAGCAGAAAAGGGTCTTGTTTCATTCCCCACACACATTCTAAAGATGAGAATGAGAGGGATGGGGAGAAGAACAGTCTTAGTGAGCTCCCCAGCATCTCCTGAGCATGGATGTCCGATATTAATGTGAAAAAGTACAGATTGTTCCAGTCTCCTGTCTCAGGGGAAGACTTAATGGCCTAACCTTCAGGTACCCGGAATCACAAATTCAAATCCTAGTGAAGTCAGCTCAACCCTTGGAATTCCCACAATAGACAAAATGTTACCTCTATGGAGGTTACATCAAATGAAAATATTGTCTATTCCTCTGTGCCATGGCACTTTCTGTGAGAGAAGGGTTTATTTTAGTGTCCTTAGCCAAAATTTCCTTTCTCCTTATTCCCACAGTATGGTGCATTGCCCTATGTGCTGACTGCTGCCCTTCATTCCAGATTGGATGAATATTTGCTGTGAAGCCTATTGGGCTGTTTCATCCAGAAATCGCCCATGCTATAGAAATATTATCACCAGCTGCAAAAGTCCACAACAGGGGTTTCTTTAGATAGTTAAGAACTGGAGGAGCTAGTTTAGTTGTATTGGATTAAAATCTGGCCATTTTAGATCACAAATTAAACAAGTATGGCAAGTTGCAAGCTCAATTTATGGTAAGCAATTGTTTACATTACTAGCAAAACAGTGCCTTGTTCAGCAGCATACGTTGTCTGTGTTCAGGAGATGTCATAATAGCTAATACATAGTCTTGGTCTGTTCCCAGTGTGAGTTAGGAAGTTTGCATGGTGCCTCTAGGTCTGGCTCTGCAGAAGCCAGCCAGATGGACAATTAGAACTGTAGAAGGACCCATCTCGGGTGTTTTGAATGTGGAAATGAGTTTGAAGCACTAGGACAGTTGTAGCACCTACTTACACTTTAGTGCTTCCCTAGTTCAGTCATGCAAGTTGCTTGCAAGTTCTGTGAGTACCCAACCCACACCAAACATAAAGCAACAACAGTATAATAGCAGCCTGTGATCAGGATGCTAGACGCTTGTACTGCACTGTAATGCAATATGATCGCCATAGGCAGATATTTGAAGCAGTGATATCCCCAGGGGATCATTCTTATGTCTGAGTAGTCAGAAGGCAGCTAACAGGAGGGTGTGTTATTAAACATTCCTCTCTCCAGCCATCTTTCCTTACTTCCTTGTTTTTTTGTTTTGTTTTGTTTGCTGGTTAGTCTTCCAATTCTATATTTCCCTTCCATCCCCCCAGTGTGTAAAAGCTGCGCTCATTTGGCACACTTGCTGAATGCCACATCGATGCAAGCTATGCTGCTTTATGGCTTATGCCTGCTGTTTAATTCCCCAACAACACTATTTACATCACCATTGAATGTATCCCCTTGGTATTCAAGGAATTGTGTAAGATAATACTTTAGTTAATGCAAACTGCTTCTTAAGAGCCACCCAGCCCAGCTTGGCTCTTTCTGATACTTTCTGGCTTCCCTCCGGCCTTACCTATATCTCCATTCCACTTCCCCTTTTCTCCTTTCTCTCTGTCCAAACCTCCTATACAACCGTTCCCGGTATCCTTCCATGTCATTGCCTACCCCTAGACCTACCTCCTCTCTCTGGTGCTCCGAGTGGCCAACCCTTCTTTCCTTCAAATCCCTTCTTTAAACACACCAACTCCAGGAAGCTCTCAAGTGATCACTCACCTTCTGCAAGTGAGAAATGCTGGCATGCACGTACCAAGCAAAAATCAAAAGGCCAGTGAGCCAGAGACTTTCCTTCCTGAGCAATTTCCTGCCTTATAATAACTCCCTAATAAGTATCCATAAACTTACTGAGCACGATTCTGCTCCAGCGTCAGTGGAGGCCCCACTTCCAGTAAGCAACTGATTTTTATTTTTATTTTTTTGGTACCTCAAAGTGGTCACTCAGGTCAGGCCTCTGCTGCCAGATAGAAACATCCTCTGGGTCATCTGGAGTATTTTGTGCCTGAATTGTTTTGCCTCTCTATTTAGACTGCAAGCTTCTTGAGACCAAGACTATAACTTCCTCTGTTTTTTGGGCTGTGGTGGAGCTTAACAAATACTAGTAATTAGTGCTGTCTGTGAGCAGGTTTGATAGCTGACTCTGGGTGAGTCAGGCTATGGGGCCTCAGAGCTCCGGGTAACCTGCTCCATCATTCTTTTGTTTTCACAGTTCCACCAAAGATCTCCAATATCTCCTCGGATGTCACTGTGAATGAGGGCAGCAATGTGACCCTGGTGTGCATGGCAAATGGACGCCCTGAGCCTGTCATCACCTGGAGACACCTCACCCCGACAGGTAAGTCATGCAGCATAGCTCTTCTGCATACACTGTGCTGGTGGCCAGGGGAGGTTTCAGTAGTGAGTCTGGCAGGTACAAAGAGGGGTAAATCCATGTGATGACCAATGTCAAGGAACCCTTTAAATGCATGGAGGGTATTTTTGAACATTAGGCTGTACAGGACATAAGTATCCGTTTGTCTCCGGGAATGTTTTAAACGGTGTTCATTAGGAGCTGTATATGCTTGACCCTCTGCTTGCATTTTAGCTGTTATCTTCATTTCTAGCTGCTTAAATTTCTGGTGCCAGCAAGGCACACTGTGGGGGTAAAGGGTCCACATCCACTGATAGCAGAGAGGGCAAGGGAAGATCTTACCCATTTAATAATAAATCCAGTAGGACCCTTTGAAAACCACCAAACTGGGTTCCAGTCCTTTTGCATCAAAGAGGAGGCATGTGGTGACATGAGTCATCACATGCTACTTTCAGCCTTTGTAGACAGCAGCTCTGCGCCCCATTAAAGGATGGGATGTCAAAAAAGGAGGATACAGTAAGACACAGAGCAAGCAAGAAATCGGCCAGCTCTGTTCCATTATTAATTACTCCTTTGCTATTGCAGCAATTGGCAGCCTTGAAGAGCAAACATTCCTGTTATTAGCCCCACTGACCCCATAGGGAAGGCAGCCAGGGAAACAGGGATTCTTCTGACTATTCATCCCTTGAAGATTTATCAGAGGGAAGAGAATGGAACACAAGCCGCCTCTTCTCTCCCCGCCCACCCCCGCCCAAATGCTTTTCGTTGGGAGGAGATGCTCTCCTCCCCTACTCTCATTTATAGAGAGCTCCTGGTTCCATTCAAGTCAATGGGGGGAATTCCCATGGGAGCAGGGTCAGGCCCTGAAGATGGGATTTACAATAAGGTATTGTAATGTTTGTTTATTGAGGAAGGCTCCAGGCTGCCAGAGCAGAAACTTCAAGTGCAAGAGACTGAAACTAATCATCATGCTAGTCAGCAATCAGAGAGGGAGAGAGTCAGGGAAGGAGAAGAAAGAGAGACAGGGAGAAAGAGAACTTGAGGGAATTAGAGATGGGACTCAATCCAAATCTTGCAAAATAAAAATGGGGGGAGGGGAGTTTAGATTCTGCTCCACATTTCTTATCTTGCCCCCATGGGCCAAATAAAACTCCCACTCTAAACAGCTTTGGGACATCTGAAATCCAGACCTTTATTTTGTGGTTTTGGCTCATCTCTAGCAGAAGTGGTGGGAGAAAGAGTAAAAACACTGCCAGGAGGAGACCGAGGTGGGAACAGAGATGGGGAGAGAGATTGTGATTTCTTTGTGGTGTCATCAAGTGCCTGTTCTGTTGTTGTCAATATTGAGTGTGATGTGCCACTGAAGTGTGTAGAAAAATGACCTATTGTGTCTTTAATTATGTTGTGTGTTTACAATCTGCTTACTCCCCAGGGGCAATTTTGCTATAAGATGCATTTCTTATTGAACCTTTTATCTCCTTGCTGTATCAGAATTAGAGGGGAGGACTGAAATTCTTTCTCTTTGTACTCAAGTGGGAGACATTTCCTTGTCATGTTCCAAACGTTGTGTAGCATTGTTTCAATTAATACATCCATATTGGCTTCCATGAAGATTTAATACAAGAGTTCTCGATTTGAGAGAGACCACTTTTATGTCAGTGTTCAGAGCCTATGGTAATACGCTTTTTTGATAACTAGAGATGTAGATGGATGGTTGCTGTATGTGTGTGATCAATTGCAGAGCCATACAATACATTGCACATGGCATGCCCCTTTGCCCACCTCACTCATGCTTTCCCCACTGATTGAGCCACACTGGGTTTACTTCTAATATTTCAAGCCAATTTTGGGGCTTTCAAAGAGTGGCCATTAAAACAACACCAGGACTAGCCAGGAAAAGGTTTCCCCACCTCTCTTTTTAAAACGAATGTGGAATTGCATCATTCTGAGATGCAGGAGGGGCAGTCCCTGGTGCCTGGGTGCTCATCCAGGCCCTCCTCACCTGTCTCAACTAGAGTTTTGTATAATTGGATCTACAAAAAAAAAACACTTGTGATGTTGCACTCCATAGTGTTTTATGGAAATATGCTTGAGTGTGACTATAAGGTAACTGGGATATGCTTTATGCAAAAGGTCTCTTGTCAGGTATTACAAAGATTATAATCTGAGTGTGTTCATACAAATAGGATGGCCATTCTTATATCTGAAACTAGGAATATGAAGTATAACTCTGAGGTCCTGTTGTAATTGTTGCAAAGTGTGGGCCATTAGCAGTGGCTTAGGATCTTGATGGCTTCCACTAGGACAGCTTGTTGTGAATGGGTTTATTTACCTGCAAGCCTTCCTGTGTACGTGATGTGGGTAATGAAGAATGAGGTCCTACAGTGACATGTGACTGTCACATGATACTGGAATCTCTCTCAAACCCTGTTGTTTTTCCATTTAGAATGAGGGATGGGACCCAGAGAGAGAGAGAGAGGATTCCTGCCTTATACCAAAGCTATAAAAGGGTGTGGAGCAGGACAAAGGGCATCCCAGTCATGAGAGCCCCTGCTTTTCACCTAAGATACCTGGAAGATATAAGGAAGGAATCTAGTCTGTGAAAGAGGCTTATTGGAACATCTCTGAGCATGAGACTTACCTGTAAACAGTTACTTAATGCCTTAGGCTTAGAGTTGTGTATTTTCTTTTATTTTGCTTGGTAACTTATTTTGTTCTGTCTGTTATCACTTGGAACCACTTAAATCCTACTTTTTATACTTAATAATAAAATCACTTTTGTTTATTGAATCCAGACTAAGTGATGAATACTTGATGGAGCAAACAGCTGTGCATATCTCTCTCTGTGTTATGGGGGGGTGTCAACTCTTCAGTTTACCTTGTATAAGCTTTATATTGAGCAAAATGGATTTATTTGGGGTTTGGATCCCATTGGGAGTTGGGTGTCTGGGTGCTGGAGACAGGTAAGTGGCTGAGCAGGTTTTGGTTAAAGTCTTCACCTTTGGGGGCGTGGATCAGACTTGGGTCTGTGTTGCAGCAGACTAGCAAGTCTGATTCAACGAGGCAGGATTCTGGCATCCCAAGCTAGCAGGGAAATGGGCTAAGAGGTAAATTCAGCACATTAGGTGACAGTCCCAAGGGGCTCTCTGTGACCGAATCATGTCACAATCGTTATCAACCCTGGATGACCATCCCATGTTTCTTTCTATAACGAGGACTGTGAGGTAGGTAAGGGTCCTGGCGAGAAACCTGAAATGGCTTTGGGTGCTATGTGGGAGATGGGGGTGGGGTACTGAGGTTGGAGTAGGGGTCTGATGCACTGATGGTGGCCTTGCTGCTGGATTCTGAGGACTCTGAGCTGAGCTTATGGGTGGGTTGTCAGTGGAGTGGAGGAGTGTCCCTTCTTCCCTCCTCTCTATCCACACATTGTTCAACTCTGGGATGGTGGAAGGGCTGCTTCCAGGCCAGTTCCGCAGCATTTTGGAATGATGTTGTTCCTCCCCTGAAGGAGTGCACCATGCAGGAGGTGTGAGACCTAGGAACAGCCTCTGGGCAGACCAAGGCGGAAGGCCAGGCAGTAGTGGGCAAGAAAACCAATTGGTCCTTGAAACCCATACAGGGAAGCCTCAGAGTCTTAGCAGTGGTGGGGGTTTGCTGCTTTCTCAGATTGTTGGAGGTGACCGACTGGTTGAAAAATCCTGATCTATTTTTCGCATGTTCATGGCTGGGTCACCAGGCTGCCTGATGCATATCAGCATGCAACCTCCTGGTGACAGAAATGTTAGTATTTTTTGAGATTTGCTGTATGTGCTAATAATAATCTAAATTTGTTTTCCTAGGAACCAAAGTGTCATAATTTTAGGATCTTGTATCTCACAATATGCCAGACCTAGACATTGGTTTTGGATAATCACTGGAAAGGCAGCTCTCCAATGATCCTGTTTCTAGCAATGGGACATCAATCCTTGTGATAGTGACATAATCTGGGACCACATAGATCATTGTTTCAATCAAGGTCCTGTCGTGGCACCAAATATTACGTAAAGGGGGTCATATAAGGTGTCTAAGACCAGGGTATGGTTTGCTGATTACGATTATGCTGTCTGTACACATGTCACTTTTGTTGTGAAAGTTGTGAATATTGGCTCTACACTGTTTGTATCTCAAACTTAAGCTGTGCTTCTGGGTGACATCCCAGACAAGTTGGTATTAGTTCTTCTTAGCCTGTTTGATGGCGCATTGAGGACCATCAGCTATACAATTGACCCACTGAGAGCTTGGAAGGCTCCATTCCACATAAGAAGTCTACCTGACAACATGCAAGGTAGCATGTGAGTAATGGCTGCTTCCTGAAAGTCCTAAGTCATGCAAGGACATGTGAGGTGCTCATGTGACCACAAAACTCCATTTTGCTGTAATTTTCCAGTAAGAACAAAGAGGGTTATTGCACTTGGAAAAACTATACAAAGATGTTGCCCCATCTCCATTTCATCTTCATTCCTGCCTCTTACCTCTGGAAGGAACTTTTGCTACAAACAGAAGTTTTCAACAAAGGACTGATTTGACTCATTCTAGCCGTGGATGTTTGTACTCCAGAGACTTGATTTGAACCTGCAGTTTATTCTACTATTGATGCAAGCCTGAACCAAGAACTTTGCCATTACTGTATGTAATTGATTTCATTTAACCAATTCTAGCTCTCATCTCTATCTTTTTTTCCCTTTTATGAATAAACCTTTAGATGTTAGATTCTAAAGGATTGGCAACACCGTGATTTGTGGGTAAGATCAGATTTGTATATTAACCTGGGTCTGGGGTCTGGTCCCTTGGGATCAGGAGAACCTTTTTCTTTTATTGGGGTATTGGTTTTCATAACTATTTGCCTCATAACGAGTGGCTGCTGGTGGTGATACTGGGAAGCTGGTGTGTCTAAGGGAATTGTTTGTGTGACTTGTGGTTTAGCCAGTGGGGTAAAACCGAAGTCGTCTTTGGCTGGCTGGTTTGGTTGCCTTAGAGGTGGAGAAACCCCAGCTTTGGGATGTAACTGCCCTGTTTGAAGCCATTTGTCCTGACTTGACACTCTGTTGGGTCCCGCGAGTAGCAGCATGGTTAGTCCTTAATACTGTCCCTGCATATAACCCATTCATACCAGTGGAGGTTTCATTCTCTCCTTTCACTTTATCCACATTTCTTTGGCAGGTTCTATCTATCTATCTATCTATCTATCTATCTATCTATCTATCTATCTATCTATCTATCTATCTATCTATCTATCTATCTATCTAATCAGCCACAGGCTTGGGATGTTAGACACAGTCCTAGCGGAGAAGATAGATTAGTGGGCCAATGGCAATGAGCGCTGTAGAACATGTCTGGATGGTGTAACACATGATTGCAGAGAAAAAGGAATTAATTTCCTGCTTATCCTGCCTACATATGAGGACTAATGGACAGAGATAGATTGAAAATTATCTCCGGGACAGCATTACGTTTGTTTTGTACACTAACCGAAAGGTGTGGCTGGCTTCTTTCTCTTGGCTTTCTTTCATTCAGTTTATTCACTGCACACTTTTTTTGTCTAACAAAGAGTCCTGTGGCACCTTAAAGACTAACTAAAGTATTGAAGCATAAGCTTTCGTGGGCTAATACCCACTTCGTCGGATGCAAGCAGTGGAAGTGTCCAGGGGCAGGTAACTGCTTGCATCCGACAAAGTGGGTATTAGCCCACGAAAGCTTATGCTTCAATACTTTAGTTAGTCTTTAAGGTGCCACAGGACTCTTTGTTACCTCTGCTATTCCAGACTAACATGGCTACCTCTCTGATTCTTTTTTTGTCTAATTACCTGGGCTAGTACTGGAAGAATGGAATTATTTCTTGCCAGCTGGAAAGTAGAAAAGAAGAATACATTTGATAGGAAAAAATGAACCATTGCTCATGCAGTGAAAGAAAGGGATGCTTCTCATGGTGCTTGGATTAGATGGGGATGGACTTTCTAGAACTACCATGCACAAAAAGATAGATGGGTGCATGTGGGAAGTAAAATTCTTGATTAAAACCATTTTATTCTTTGCTTTCCCTTCCCCTTCCATCCTTGGTGTGGAGAAAAATCAGACATTTTTTCTCACATCAGCTACAAGTTTCCTAGCCCAGAAGCTGCCTGTAGGAAGCTCCCTTTCCTCCCCCATGAGATTGCTAAATTGTGACTTGCTGTTGGCTGTATCATTTTGAAGCAAGGGGAAAAGAATCCTTTAATAATTCAGATGGCAAATATCAATGCAAATCAGCTTTAATTCTTGGTGGTACTCTGGTAATGAAAACTGAAATGTTATTCCTTGGGATGTCATCAGCTCCCAATTCATTCTTCATTACTGTCAGGGTGGCACAGAGGTGGATTTAGAATGAGTAGTTCATGACCCAGGGACTTCTCAACGCTAACTGGCAGAAAGTGTTTTGGGGATGCCTAGAGTTTTACAGGGATCCCCCTGGGTCAGGTATGTGCACAGTAGTTCACCAAACAGTGGCATGTAAAGCTTCTATTCAGAGCCGGTAGTCTTCTGGTCAACATAACTGTGAAATGTATGTAAGGATAGTATTTTAGATGTTCTGCATCTATACTAGAAATTATGTTCCTGAAGCCTTGAAATAAAGGCAGGTCACCAAGAGGTGACATGCTTCAAGCAGGTTTCTTTTAGGTAGGGTGTAGCAGACACCTATCTCCCTGTCTGGCCATTTGGGTATGGCATATTGAATACTCCACAGTGTATCCCTACTTGCATACTGAGCCACCTGCTAACCAAGAGACTCCAAAATCTACAAGCAAGGAGTATACAGGAAAAAACAAACAGAAGGAATCATGTTTGAATAAAGACAGTGGATTGTTAGGATATATCTGGGAGTGCAGAGGTATCTGCTGGATCTTTCACTGAGGAGGCAAGCTAGCAATGTGATTTCTCTCATGAGTGGAAAATCACAGTCAAGCCTGGCTGGAAAATGCTGGAAGGACTTTGGGTGGCTATTGCTTCTATAAGACATGAAGGTATCTAGTGAAGTAAGTCTAGGTTCTTGAATGTATGTTTTATGAATATATTTTCTATGTAACTACTGTATTTCTTAACAATACTATTACTTGGTATCACTCGAATCTCTGTACTTTGTTAAATGTTTACTTGTTTTCACTCTAAACATATGTAAGTGCTGAGAGACACTGAGTGAAGTAATCTCTCTTATTGGACCAACTTCTGTTGATGAGAGAGTTTTCGAGCCAGGTGGAGGTCTGGGAAAGGTACTCAGTATCACAGCTAAATGCAAGGTAGAGCAGATTGTTTAGATAGTTTATGAACCATTCAAGGTAGAGTGGCCTGCTAACACCTCTACAGTCCTGGACCAAAAGAGTGGGTTAGTGGGTAACAGATTGTTGTAATAAGCCATATATCCAGTGTGTCCGTTTATTCCATGAATTTTAGTGTCTAGCAGAGTAATGAGTTTAGGCTCCCACTTTTGCAAGTGTTGCATAGGTTTCCTTTGAGGATGAGGACTGAGAGGTCAGTGATAGAGTGATAACTTTGAACAGTGTTCACCCACAGGTGATTGGAGGTGTTTGGTCTTTTTCTCATTTTCCTGTGGGAGTTCATTTGAGAGCATAGTGATTAGCTGGTTTCAGCCTCCTAATAGTTGTTGGCATTTAGTGCACTGAATGAAGGAGACGTGTAGGATCCGTAGATCCTGAAAGTTGTTATAGGAAGTGTCTAAGTGGTATGAGTTAAGCAGAATAGTGATTTGAGGTGAAACTGGTAAGATGGGTGGTTCTGGTTTTTCAAAAGCAGCGTATCTGTGGAACAATTGCTAGATGCTCCAGGAAGACCCTTAGAGAGCTCAGGGTTTGGAGTGTCTATCACTCAGCTGTAGAGCGACAGCAGGGCCTGCAAGGGCTAAAGGGGAGTGTTTTTGTTGGCTGTGGCCAGCGGAGTTGAGGCGCTGATCCAGGGCAGGCACAGACAAGGTCTTCTCATGCGAACAGCATGTGCTAGTGAGGGATGTCACAATCCTGGGTACCCCAGAAAGTGTCACACAGGTGGAGAGAAAGTAACCACAGTTCCCCAGCAGAATCTTTTTTTCCCTCTTTATTCTTCAGGCTAGTGGATGTAAAGCCAAAGCATCCTTACTATCTAGTCTAATAGTCATTTTCTATCAGTTGGAACTAATGGAACTATTCCTTTAGCTTGGATGGCAAAGCTTTCACCTGGGAATTTTTGAGACCTAGGTTCTGATTCCATTACTACCTTCCTCTCCCATACCATTTTATTGATCTCTCTTGCCCGGGGTGCTTAGCTTGCTCTGCAGGATATCACCTGGCATCTTGGCTTGTGAAGTTAACCCATGGCAATGTGATCAGAACCACCTGAATTGGACTTTTCAGGAAATTGTGGGATAAGTAGCTATATAGAGTGGATACTTTTCATCTGCCTGCCCCTGTGCAGGCTCCTGCACACCAAATGGGACTCCTCCCCAAACAACTGTTGGTGGCGATTGCCTTGTGGATCTCACCCCAGAGGCTGAGAATTGCTGTGTTAGAGTGATCAGTTAATGGACAGTGAGTTGCCTGGGGATAATGTAATAACCAATGATAATGCACTGGCTAGGTGAATGTAATTTGTCTCCCTCTAGTGACCAGCCTCAGCAACTATAACAGACTGCAATATACTCCCAGTAAAAGGAGCCAGTCCATTAACTTAAGTGGCAGCTGACTGTGTTTTAAGGGCTGAAGGCCCTAAATTCAGTCTTCTCAGTACCTAGATGTTACAATCCCCACTTGTGATGGCATGTTTATGGCCTGGGCTCATTATTCAGGTTTTAAAACACTCTCGTTCTTGCAACTCCTGAGATGCAAAGAGGTGATGGGTGCATTAAGGAGAGAGAGAACTCCTGACCCTCAGTGTTTTAATGTTTCCAGCGTAAGCACATTTCAGAGCTCTCTCGTAAAAGAAAATGGAAAGGTTGCATTTTTTTCTATAGCTAATATATATCTATTCTTTCCCTTGCAGCAAGAAGGCTGCTCCCTCTCTCATCGCAGCGGGGGTGGGGAGGAAAAATGAGCCTCCGTAATAAGAAGGAAAAGTTAGGAGTTTCTCCAGGCAGTTTCTCAAAGGAAGTTTTTTTTTTTTTTTTTCATTTTGCTTCTTAGGGCCTCACTCATCACGTCTCTCCGCACTGAAGCAGGAGCTGGCTCTTTCCACAGCTTCCCCCTACATGGGGCCCAGTGAAGGCTGATGACAGCTCTGTCCTGGGCTGTATGCTGCAGTGAACACGCTCTTGAAGCTGCAGTGTTAGTTTCCTACACAGTCCTAAAGCCTCACTGCCTTGTATTTCTCACATGCAATAAGATGGACACCCTCTTGCTTCTCTTCTCCTGTGTCTCCTCCTCCTTCCCTGCCTTGCACCAACCCCAGTCACGAAGCTGCTTGGCATATGCCTGCTGGCTCCAGTGATAGCTGGAAAATATGCTGGCAGGAGGCTACGTTTGTCAAACAGATACCGGCTTCAGAAATAATTGAGCTGGACTCAGTAGTCTCTAAGGGGCAAAGAAGAAGGCTGGATGGATTTATGCTTTTGTATTGCAGGGAGGAAAATCAGAATGTTCTCTATCACCCACAAGCTCCCTATCCTACATGTTCCACCCACCCCCTTCCCAACCAGACCTCTATTTAATGTATGGTGTGGCAGTATCCACATATCACGATAACTGTAGTCCGGCATGCTATAACAATGAGGCATAGCACATGTTCATTCACCCAGGAAGTGCGATCCATCCAGTAGGGCATCAGGACACCTGGGTTTTATGTCTGTGTCTGCTACTGAATCACTCTGTGTGACCATTGAGCAAATCACTGACTTCCTCTGCCTCAGTTTCCCTCTCTGTAAAATAGTGATAATGATGCAGGCCCATCGTTGGAAAAGGCTTTGAGGTTTATGGATGAAAAGGCATACAGCCATGCTAATTAGTAATACATAGTGCTCTCCACCTTTACATCACGGTGCAGGCAGGAACTGATTGAAGTATGAGCTAGTGACGAACACTTTGTTGCTCTGTGATCGCAAGAGGCTGGTAAGTTGGCATGCAGCTGTCACTGGGGGGATGGTGCGTGGGTGGGCGTGCGCTGGGAAAGGAAATGAAGGAAGCAGAATTTGAAAGATGCTCTTCTAAAAGGCGGACAGGCGCAGAGTAAAAAGATGAGCTGTAAGGGCTGGAAAACCTGAGGCTGCTCAGGATGATCACTTGTAGAGACTTCAGCTGCCAGTCTGCCTCCCACAACAAGGAGCTTTTCTCCAGGCTCTGAACACAGGCCTGGTGGAAATGGGTGTAGCCCTGTGTTTGGACCCCAGATAGAGTATGGCTGAATTTGGCACGGGGTTTCTGTCTGTCCCCCTCACTCCTCCCCCCCCCCCCTTTGCAAGGGATTTGGTTTGCATCTTCAGTCTTAACTCCTGGAACAACCTCCCTCTTCGTATCTGGTGAGAGTGAACAGCATGGGGCTTGGAAATTTTGTTTCTTTAAATGCTGCACTTTAAAATGTGTGTTTCTTTCATTTGTTTTCCCCCAGCACCAGGAAAATATAAAGGGGGAAAACAGCATTGTGGTGCTCTCTGTATTATTTCACTCTCTCTGAGTGGAAGAGATCACCCCTTCTGAACTCCCAATCAGTGGCCTCAACTTCACTGTGTCATGGGAGCAAACTGTGCAGCAGCAGGAATTGTGGGGGGCATGACTCAATGCAGATTAGCTGTCAGGAGCAGGAACCACTGACTGGTGTGGCCTTTGTACTCCACCCCAGGATGGGGCATGAGATACTAAATTTAGACTGAATATATGGGCCCAAAGAGTCAAAGGTGTTAACGTGATCCTGAAACTGCCCAGTATTAAACAGTGTTAAACAAGGTTTGGGGTTTGAGATCCAGAGACCTCAGCCAGCTTAGTACCATGGCAAACACATGATTCAACATTTCTTAAACAGAAATGGACAAAGCAGGTAAGGCATTTGAACGGTAAAGCAAGGCTTTCATTTTAACAGTCTCTTGTTTCCTTTCCCTTTAGTGGTAGAGTTCCAAACATGAGGGGTATTCTTTCTAAAGACTATCCTCTAGATGGTGTTAAAAATGGTGGTAACTGTCCTTTTGTGGGGGGAGGAGGAGAGAGACGCTAGTTAAGATGGGCCAGGGGAGTTATTGTTCAAGTTTGATCCCATTCCCTAACGGAGAGGACAAACCCACACAAGACAGGAGAGAAAATGGGTCCAATTAGGAAATGTACCTTCTCTCTGGTGTTGACTCTCACTTGAGACTTCACTGCAGGTAAAACACAGGCATGACACTCTGAGATCTGGCAAATTTGTACCAGCATTGGACTCTGTTTGGGGCATTGCTTTTAGCTGCCTCTTTCTGGTCCCAGTGTTTGAGAGTCCCGTGGAACCAGTGGGGATGGTGATGTTCTCAGTCCCTGTTTTGGCCCTTGTCAGGATGTGTCTTAGGATCAGAGGAAAAAGGGCCCAGTAATGTCCTGGTGGATCCCAGTGTCCCAGGAAATGGTGAGGGTCACAGCTATGATGGTGAAGCTTGTTCCTTCCCCTTCTTTCAGTTAACAATTGTTGCACTGACTTTCCACCACTGCTAACCTTTCACCCTCCAAAGTCTCTCCTTGAGAACTTAGGCGGGGGGAGAGATAGGGGGCGGGGCTGGATGGGTGAAATAGCCCATCCTTTCATTAGTTTGTCCTCCAGTTAGGCCTTATTCCCAAAATTGGTATGTTGGGTTCACTAATTTCTTGACCCACGATGCACTTGTTTACTAGGCATGATCTTACTGCAGTCCTTGAATTATAGCTGTGAGCCTTTTGATTTGCACTTATTTGGTCTGTCTATGTTTGTGTCCATGTGTTCCATGGGTTGACTGTTTGCACGTAGGTAGGTTTCCTTTATTGCTTTTAAATTTACAAACCCTTTGATCTCACTGCATGTCCCTTCCTCCTTGTGTCATGGGAAAAGGGAAAAAAGGAGGGACTGATCAGTTCTCTAGGAAAGACAAAGAAGGTTAACACAAATTGTGTTGTGAGCTGGAGCTTTACAAATTTTGAGGCCTGTTCTCACTGGTCTCACGGTGGAGTTAGTAGGTCAGTCCATCCAATACAAGATGTTTAGTGTTGGTGAAGAATCAGAGAGGTAGCCGTGTTAGTCTGGATAGCAGAAGTGACAGAGTCCTGTGGCACCTTAAAGACTGACTAAAGTATTGAAGCATAAGTTTTCGTGGGCTAATACCCACTTCGTCGGATGCATGCAGTGAGGTGAGTTTCACAGATCGTGGTTCCCTGTCCTGAGAGCAGATAGGGCTACAACAAGTACCAGGATCAGAGGTTTGACACTGACAGCAGTATTGCTGGTATTTCTATGGGTTCATCCTAAAACTCCCCGATTTTAATTGGTATATGAGGAGAGAATTATGTAATATATATCGGACTAGCCATTGGAGACTGACCCTGATTGACTTCTGCCGACCTGTATATATCCTGGCACAAGCTGGAAGATGTTCTCAATCAGATACTTTGGGGATCAGTGAGTAGAGTTTGTTTAAAAGAAATGAGCCTCATCCAGGAGGTTTTGCAACTTGCACTAATAAGAGTCTGTCTATCAAGCTTAAGTGGCATCAAGTGGCTTAGAACAAGGGCTCTTGGGCATTAAATGGTTCCTACCAAATACCAAGCCCATTACCGTGATTGGCTGTTATAGCCCTCTAAACGGCAAAAGTGATTAAATTGGTCGTTATGAAACCCTAAAGATGCATAATTATGAAAAATAAGGCATGAATGTGCGAAGATGGCATCTCTCTGGCTGCTTTGTATTTCCAGTAGGAATCAATGTAGTAATCTGTTAGAAGCAGATACCAGTTGTTTTATTTGCATGCTGAAGAACTTGAGATCCCTATAGTCCCCCCAGACCTGGGTGTTCTCAGTAGAAAGAACATTTATATGTAAGATCTCATCCACATCTAAGCAGTACATCCAGGGCAGACCAAAAACAACCCTAGTCAATGCACCTTAGTCCTGACTTGCAGCCCCCCTGCTGTTCCTACTCCTGGATTACCCACACAGCCCAGCCAATACCCCTTGATTTTGGCATGCAGCCCCCCTGTTATTCCACTCCTGGGATCTCCACCAATGCCCCCTACTGCACCACCCCCCCCCAGTCCAGATGTGCAGTTCTCCTATTCATAGATCGATAGCACAGGACACAGAGTACAATGCAGATTGGTGCAGAAACACCCTCTGCCTGGCTCTGTCAGCCCAAGTTTGTTAAACCTCTGATGTTCCAGGTTTGTACCTTTCTTGAGCCGGAGGCAACACCTGAGGCCAGTCCTGTGCAGCCTTTCAGCAGAAGTCGTCGTCTTTTACTTGGTGCTTCCTCTACCTATCCTGATAAAGTTTTACCATGACCTTAGAAAGAAAAACAGTAATTCGGAGTTGTGCACCACCCAGGGGGATTCTTTGGTTTCCTGGATTGCAGAGAGTTTCTTTCCAGGTGTGCACTAGGTGACTTATTGAGCCAAACTCCTTGTTTTTCTTATTGAAACTGAGAGAGAGAGACATTTACTTCCTCCACTTTTTTCCTGTGTGTCTGGAATATAAAGCATTACCAGTTACTCCTCCAAGACCCCCTCCTCGCTTTCTTCCCAATTGCTCCTCCTCTTTGTTCATTTCTTCCCATTTTCTGTCTCTCTCCCCTCCACCATCCTAATTTGCCATCAGATTTGTTGCACTTGTTCTATATATTTGTTTTTTAAATCAAATAATCTTTTATAAATGGTGGGCCATTGGTTGATATCTCTGCATGCCAGTCAGCATTATTCATATTTAACGTACGTGTGTGTGTGTGTGTGTGAGAGAGAGAGAGAGAGAGAGATTACTTGTTGTGAACAATAGTGCCTAGCCCTACCAGACGCTACTTGGTTTGCTGCTGCAGTCACGTCCACGTTCTTGCGACTTCTGCTTTGTATCCTCCTGTAATCATCTGCCTTACAAAGAAGTTTTCAGCTAGCCATCAGAAGACTTTTTGCTGCTGGAATTTTTGGATAACTTGATGATTTCCAGCTTCGCAGCCATATCCCAATTAAATCCACAGTTCTCCAAAAACTTACAGAAATAACAGCCCAGCGAACTCACCACCTTTTTTGGTGAATCAAGTTTTGTGTCTTGTTCATATTTGTGTGGTATTTTGTTTGGTTGACCTTCCCACTGGAATCAAAATCAAATGTGTGCACCGTTATTAATGAAAGGTAAAGTGAGCCATGTATTTTGGAGAGAGATGTGTCTATTCCGTAGTTAAGATTGACACGTCTTTCATTATAAACCCAATTTTAACATGTCCCCTAATCTGGCTAATCCAAGAATGGTCATGTGAATTTGCATCAGATGAGAATTGTTCTGGAACATCTCAGTTTCACAAGGTGTTTAAGAAAGTCCAACAATAAGGAAGTGATCTCACTTCTGGGACATTTTTCTAATTTTTGTAATGTCTTGTCATAATTCACGGATATTTTTGGCCCAGACAGTCCAACGTCTGCATTAATAAGTTGGTCTGCATCCGAGTTAATGTCTTTTGGGACATGGGAATGCAGAATTATTTTGTTACTATTTCTAAAAGCATTGTGAGCCACGTGGTGTTCCTTACACTGCAGGGTGACTTGTAGGCACTTTAGGAAATGCATACCATCCCACTGTGAGTTCCTTAAGCAATGAATCAGTGCTTTTGACTACATGCTTCCTAAGCGATAGGCCTAACCTCTGCTAAGGAATGGGTCCGACATAGTTAAATGTGATGTAGGTTTGGCTCTATTGGAATGTATGTTGTATAGGATGAGGCACATCCTACTCTGATATTTTCATGGTGCATTATACTAAGCCATTAGTATCTAGAGAGCTAAGATTAAAACTGACTTCCTCATTATGTTTGGGTTTTTTTCCCCACACCTACATTCAGACCTAACATTCCCCAAAATGCCTTAAACGTCCTATTCCTAGTCAATGGTCAGAATACAGTTTGAGAACTGTAGAGTAACTTGGGCAAAGGGTGTGGAGGATGTGGTGGGTCAAAAACTAAGCTGGGCTTCAGGTCTAGTATATTTTTCTAATGTTACTTTTAGCCTTATAGCTCCAAAACAATTTGGTCTATGACCTCCAGCTTTGTATTAATTTGACACACTTGGTAAGCATGTTTTTTTGACGGTGTGTGGTTGTTTAAGGGATTGAGAGACCATCATTATTTACTTATTACAATAGACTCCGCAAAGCTTACAGAGCCCAAATGACTGCGGCACACTTTACAAAGCTCTCATGGCCCTGATACTGTGGTTACAATGTGTGGAGTGTCAGGTAGGGAACCTAATGGATGGGATGAGCATCTGGCCTGGCAAGGCGCACAGCTAGAATAATGGCTTGGCAGCAATTGTGCTTGTTACTTTAATCACGTGCTGCTTCTCCCTCCCCCCACCCCCCCCATGTTGTCTCCTTTTGTTGTCCCTTTGTACATGCACACAAGGAATGGTCTGTGCCACAATCTATAATCCCTGAAGAGAATGTTACCTTGGAACTTCAAAAATGAAGGTTATACTTAAAATAATCATAATAATTCTGGAAATGCACCGTTACGGTCCATCACCCAAGCTTAGCTCTGTTCCACCACTCTGAACGAGAACACCCTCAAACCAAGAGAGAGTGCTGTCCTCAACCAAAGTACATCTTCATTGCATAAGGGACTGTGTAACTGAGAAATGATCTAACTAGTTCAGTGTATAGTCCTATAGCATACTAATTGTTCCTGTTTTTACATCACTGTGGCAAAGCAAACCTACCTCCTTTAAATCCATGCACGGTCACTGGCAAAAACACAGGCTTTTGTGGTTGCAGAAAGAAACCCCATTGAGGACAATTATTCAGGATAGCTTTCTAAAAGTGTACAGAGCTTTCAATATAGAAGTGTGGTCAAAATCTTAAACTTAGCATAGGCACAGGGCTATGCTATCAGGAAAATAAGAATACTTCTGGGCCAGCTACAAACCAAAGGCTGAACCAAAAATTGGGCATCATATGTTGGAAGTGAGTGTGATGGTAGAGAACTCACATAGGAATGTATAAACAGAACCAAATCAACATAGTTGCTTGATTTTTTTTTTCTTTTTCTCTGACCATTTATGAAATATGCCCATTGCTGAAGTCTCCAGAGCTCCTCAGCTCAGGTGAATAAAATGGATTTGACGTATCACCTTACATTCCTTGTCAAAATCTTGTTAATCAAAGCATGCCCATTTTATGTGCAAGATGCCTGAGGAGATTAGCATAGCAAGTCAGTAGGACAAGGACCAGAATTAAGGCTGTTTCGGTGACATTAACTGAGCAATTTTCTATTCAATGTTTGAAAGAAACTTTAAAATGTAACTTCAGCAAGCTTGTAAAGTTAAAGTGAAGTTTGGGTGTTTTTCTTTAATAAAACTGCATTGTCCCCTTCAGGATTTTCTCCTGAAAATAACTAAGAGGTATTGTACCCTTTACAGGGTGCTAATGAGGTCTTCTGTCTGGGAGTATGAAAAAATGAACTTTTAGGGTGTCTTTAATTTCCAGATGGCTACTGCAAGATGCATGCAAACTAAAGCATCTGATCTTTAAACATGGTGGGAGTGTCACTTTGTTTTGGGGGGTTTGTTTAGTTTACAATTTCCTGGGACCTTATCCGTGTTTGCTACAAAAACTTATTATTATTATTATTATTATTATTTTTTAAAGGGTGGGGTGGGGTGAAGACCAGTGCAAAAACTAACTTCACAGTTTTCTGGGTAAATATTGGGGGTGGAGGAGGGGAAGACAGAACAAAAGCGACAAATAGAAAGAAGTAAGAGTATTTCTGGGCCAGCTTCTACTTATTAAAGGAGAGAGGATGGCTCTGTAGCCTGGGCAGGTCAGGTAACCAAGCAGCCATTTCCTCTTCCAGTATGGAGAGCCAGTCCTGGGGAGTTCTGGTGCTTATTAAGAATTCAAATACTAATGTCCACCTGTGCCTTCCACTACATTACCTTACTGAAACAGACAGCGTCACATGCATACTTACACTGATTTTTTTATTCACATAAACACATCTGCCTAATCCTAGAATATCAGGAAGGGACCTCAGGAGATCATCTAGTCCAACCCCCTGCTCAAAGCAGGACCAATCCCATTTTTGCCCCATATCCCTAAGTGGCCCCCCTCAAGGATTGAACTCACAACCCTGGGTTTAGCACGCCCAGGCTCAAACCACTGAGCTATCCCTCCCCCCAGCTGTATTGTCATTGTATATGGGAGATCTGAATTCAGATTGAAACTTGGTTTCAACCCCTTCCCCACCAGAAAATAGGTTTTATAAAACCGGGGTAAAAATTGGTAAAAAGCAACAGTGAAGGGCCTTGAAAGAGCATCCCTCTCGAAACCTAGCTGCACGGGGGTGGCAGTCTCAAAGGACTTGCAGGACAGAAGTTGGAGGCCAGGACAGAAGCCCCAACAGTTCACAGTGGAGGGGGAGAGACCATCCCTCAGGCTGCCTGTCAGAAATAGCAATCTCTATGCATGATGGCATGTAATCCTTTCAGAAACTACTTTCTCTATTTCAGGTTCAGAGACAACCTTCATTAGGGACATGCTGTGAGGTTCAGTCTCCACCCACCTATGCTGCTTATGTAACCCACACACCTCCTGGGGCTTGGTCTACACTAGCAGGGGGGTCAATTAACATACACAACTTCAGCTATGTGAATAAAGTTGCTGAAGTCAGTGCATCTTAGGTTAACGTACCTGGAATCCTCATGGCAGCAGCGCGCTCCCCCATCAACTCCACTTGCACATCTTGATGAACTGGAGTTCCAGAGTCAATGGGGAGCACCTTTGGGGATTGATTTATCACGTCTAAACGAGACGATAAATTGATCCCCGGTAGATCGATCGATCAGTACCCACCGATCTGGCGGGTAGTGAAGACCTACCCTTACTGTGGTACTCTGTCCCATCAAGTGGCACCAAGACCCCTTACAGAGACCCCTTACAAGACACCCCCACCCCCTACTTGGCTTGCCCTGCCCCTACTCACCCCCCGCGGACCACATAGTGTGCCTGTGCAGGCCGCATGTGGTCCCTGGGCCGCATGTTGTGCAGGCCTGCTCTACAGCCATTAGCTAAGGGCCAGATGGCTTTTAGTTCATGCAGTAGAGGCTCATGTATTTAGCTCCAGAGGTCCCAAGTTTGAGCCTCCCCGCTGACCACCGGGCTCTGTTGGCATTACATTTACACACTGGTGTCATTTTATGTACTCTAACAGAGTTACTCCTTAAGAGACATATCAGGTAGATAGACTGAGCCCAACACTCAGTGTAACCACACCCTACTGGAATCCGAGACCATGCCCCTCACTCCTGTAGACTGTCAAATCTCATCCCCTTCATACTAGACAGCCCCTCTTTTAGTTGGTAATGGAAACATCTCTCCCTATGTATCAGTACTAGAGACTGTCAGAGACCCCACCCCAATAGTGTCAGAAAGTGTGATCTTCCCCTTCCCCCTACTACTGGAGACTGTGACACACACATAGCCTTACTCTTTCCCTCTGGTGTCAGGAAGAGTGACCCTTTACCCACCAAGGATCAGACTAAGTCATGTTTGGAGTCTGTGTGTTTCCCTGTATCTGTGTCAGACACTGGCACAGCCTGTGCCCCTCCATCAGTGCTGAAGGCTGCCATTCCTCCCCCTCCCAGGCTTGAGATTTCTGTCACTGGAATGGGATTCTCCTGTGAGCTCTTTAATTGAACGTCCACTGCATTCATGCAACGAAGTGGGTATTCACCCACAAAAGCTTATGCTCTAATACATCTGTTAGTCCATAAGGTGCCACAGGACTCTGTTGCTTTTGCAGACTAACACGGCTACCTCTCTGATACTTTAATGGAAAGGAATTTCTGTCTGGCCTGGAGATGTCAGCAGGCTGAGGGAGATGTGTTTCTGTAAAGTGTGACTTGATCTAAACTGCGACAGGCAGTTTGGATCGCTAAGAATCGTTCACATGCTGTTTGCTGCCAGCCTTTACCAGGGAGATTTTAATTGAGGTGCCTTTGTGAGGGGCAAGATGTTTGGGACCCTTTCACCTCATCTGCCAGTTTTCCCTCCATGGTTCAGGCCAGTGAAGTCTCAGTGCTCCCTGTCCACTTACTGCTTCCCCTTTCCCATTGCCTATTGTGCCACTTTCCATTTGTGCTCCCATCATTTTGAAGCAGGGTCCCACTGACCTTGCTGGCCACCGTTCATACGTTTCTAGGCACGGTTAATAATAACAGCCTCAGTGGGAAATGATGGGCTAGCACAGAGAAAGGAGATAATGATGCACCAGCCCAGGGAGGCAGAGGCAGGGAAATGAAGTGACAGGCAGCTAAACAGCAACGAGGGATGTGGTGATTTAAAAAAAAAACAAAATCCACAACATAAAAACCCAAAACAGCAGCATCACTGAAACCAATGGGGAGAGACAAGGCTTGAGTGACGGGACGGGAGGGAGGGGGGGAGAGGGAAATAAAAGAGAGAAAGGAGAGAGGGAGAAAAGACGGTGTTGAAACAGCCAATAATTGGACTAGCCTAGGAAGATGGAGTACATGGAAGAAGAGAGAGGTGGAAGGGAGGGATGAGATGAAACACAGAGGGAGAGAGAGGGCTGATATGCAGGGAATGAAGACACACACACAGATGGAACATACAAAGGAAACTGGAAAATGAGAATGCAGAGGAAGGGGACGCCTGTTTTTCTTTGTTTTAGAGTCATAGGTGTGCATGGAAGCTTGCAGCCAAATTTAAAAGCTGTTACTTGGAGGAGCTTAAGTCTGATCGAGAGAGAGAGAATACAGATGGACAGCAGAGAAGTAGAGAGAGGAGAGAAGTCATGGAGGAAAAGAGGGGGAGAAACAGGTTTAAGAATCCAGGGAAGAGGCCATCACCTGCCATTAAGCTCATCAAAAGAGCATGAAGAATGGGGTTTTGAGACATTGAGTGCCTGATGGCTCCTGGATCGCTACTGCTTCACCAGCCTCATCAGCGCTGGTGTTGGGCTTTGGTGTGATACTTGTCTTTTCTTCTTATAAACAAAGCATTTGATTTAAAGCGAAACCTACTAGCTGGCTGGGGTTCTTATAGATAAAATTTCAACTGGCAATGTGTCAGCTGCAACAACAAAAGCAAGCATTCTGCTCCCTGAGCCAGGCAGATCCGTTGCTTCCCTGCCTTGTGTTTGCTGGGTAATTTCCTGTGTTCTCCTGAGTCTGGACAGAAAGGATGTTGCTGGCATTGATCTGCTTTAGCAATATAAAGCATCACGCACGACGAGAGATTTTTCTATCAGTGCTAACAGTCACCACTGCCCTTGGCACTCATCAATAACCAATCATGAGATCATCTGGATTTTTCAGCTCACTATTTTTACCCCCTCCAAGAAAAAATTGAAGAAAATGGTTAAATTTCTTCTCTGTAACCCTTTCCCTCTTTCAGCCATAGCTGGGAAAGACTGAGCTGTGGCACTTGGTGGAGCACAGCTGCTTTCCTCACTAGGGAAAGATTGGCACAATTAAAGCTGCCAACCAGGGAATGCTGAGCAGTGGTATTAGGTTTAGAATTTAGGAAGGGTCCTATCGTGCTCCTTAACTGTACATGTGCTTGTAAATTAAAGGCCATTTTATAAGTGACCTTCTATATAAGGCTGTTCACTGATGTGGTAGTGTCCCCTTAAACTTCTGCTGTTTCGGTGCCTCCAAACTGAAGTGCTCACTATACGGTACTCAATGTACCATTTCCATCTGCAATCCTTCATCTGGAAGGGGCACAAAGGATGGCCTGGAGGTGGGTAAGGGACGAGACTGCCACCTAAGTGTCCTGGGTTCTAATCCCAGCTCTTTCCATGACATTTGGTGTGACTTTGGGCTATTCATGTCACTTTTCTGTGCCTCAGTTTCCCCCTCTATTAAATTGGATAATGACACTGACATTTCTCATGGGGATTATGAAATTTTCAACTCCTACGTGTTTGTAAAGGCCTTTGGGATTTTTGGATGGAAGTGGGTAGAAAAGGACAAAATATCAGTGGTAAGCAGTACATAGATAAGGATAGCATAGAATAAGGAGGAAAGTAAATATGATTTACATTTTTCTGAACTGGGCTGTATCTGAGGTTAGCCAATGGTAGAGTCACTAATGAGAGGCGAAGAACACTGGGATGGATGGGTGGAGGTTTATAAATAAGACAATATTTTTAAATCCCCATGCTACTGTAAGAAGTAAATTTGGGAGAATAATCTGTTGCAAATTGTTTAGAAACATAATTTCAGTGGTTCTCAAACTTTTGTACTGGTGACCCCTTTCACACACCAAGCCTCTGAGTGTGACCCTCCCCCCTTCTAAATATATTTAAAAGTGTTTTAAATTTAATACCATTATAAATGCTAGGGGCAAAGCAGGGTTTGAGGTGGAGGCTGACAGCTCACAACTCCCACCCATGTTTGAGACCCTCAGTTTGAGAACCCTTGCATTCTTCTTTTTCTGCTTGTGAACAGATAATGATTTTATTTTAAACTATTAGTCAAAAAATGTCTGGCAGTTATGCTTTGTGTGTAACTGACTAGTGAATAGTTCACTGTTTATTCAACTGGACACACCAGTCACATGATGTTATTATATTTAGCCCCTGATTGGATGAGTGCAACTTTAGAGCTTGTAGTTCAGGTGCAAGTACTCACATGTACAAATATGGAACTTGCTTTCTGGAAATATTCTGTAACATTTGCTGTTTCCATGATCATTCCTTTCAGGAAACTTATTAAAAAATGTGTGGAAGGCAGCCACTTAAGGGTCACAAACACACTGATTTTTTTCCTAAATATGCAAATGAATATTTATAGAACTTTTATTTTGCAGCTTTTGTCCAGCTTCCTTGATAAACAATGCTCACACCCTCCCATCTTCACCATTTCCCACTACCAGTTATCCCATGTAGAGTGCTCTTAATAAAATCTTGTGGACTTTAAAAAAGCATCAGAAGCAATAATAGCAGCTGGAGTGGTGTTCTAGGGAAGAGACAAAAGCAGTGCTCATGGTTGGCATTCTGATGCAGGGATTTGGTTTTCAATTAGATAATGCTCTCCGAAAACAGGACTGCAGGAGCACATGGGACAATATTGACTAAGCACAGAACAATTTAGTGAGTGACCTTCATGCTCTTGAGCAACGAGCCAATCGGAATTCATGGGATGTAGATGCTAGCCAATCAGTATTCATTTCATGTGAATAATAACCAACTAGTGTCGGGAAATTGATGAAAGGCAGCATCCAGGTATGTAATATGATATATCCGTGTGCAAGTCCATAAAGCCACAGGGTCAACAAGACTGGAAAATGTATTTTGTAGCTTCTGAGAAGATGGATTTTTTTGAAGATTAGTGCATCCTCAATATAAAATAAATACATAACGTAAATAGAAGAGTCCCGTAACATGACTCCCATGCCTCTACTTATTGCTGCAGCACCCTGGAGATGCTGAGTATCTCTGGGGACAGCTAGTTAATTTGTTGCTCTCCATTTTGCTTATGCCACCTCTGCTTTGAGTGTAAATGAGAATAGAATTTGATCCCCCTTCATATGGGGCAGATGAAAACTGAGGTTTGATCTTGGTGTTGTCCCCTTCCCTTCAAGATGATGGGTCTTACTGCACTATCCCATCACTGAGATTCCCCTGTTGAGTCCCTAGATTTGAACTCTTGACAACTGGGGGCTTCGCCCATCAATCTGTGCTTTTTCTATGGCTCCTATCACCATGGTATGTAAGTAGGGGTCCATGGCATGGATATATCTATATATCTATTATCTCCCTCTCTCTTCTCCCTGCCCCCCGCCATACATTTGGGTCTGCTGGTGCAATGCAATCCCTATTTTCTTAGTTTAACATTTGCTTGCCCTTGGACAAGATAATTTTAAGTTATTTTCGTCTCATCTGGTGGGTCAAGGTGGTTGATTGGGTAGTGACCATTACTGCCGCACTATAAGTTGAGAACAGCTCGAAGTTGTGTTTTGTCTTAAATATATGCAAATATGTATTCTCAGAAAGTTACAGAAATGTCCAATCAATAAATCATTCACATAAAGTCATGAAGTAGATGTTCTCACCCACTTGTACTGGTGCTACAGACTCCTTGCATAGTGCGGACTCCGACCCCTACTTTAAATACAAGCCTCTATGCCTGCTGTCACACTTCAGGGTAACTGTATCTCTTTTTCACCTTCTGTGGCCCAGCTGGGGCACCCACTCTCAGGCTTCTGGCTCCCTACCCATCACCTCTTTAGGGTGAGATAGATCTATCTATCTGTCTATCTATCTACCTATCTATCTCTCTGTTGCAGGGGGCTTATCTCGTTGCCGGGAGAAATGAGGCCTCACACAGGTGGCTAGTTGGAAAGTGGTGAGTTTATTGGAGGGGGTGGCATTTTGTGCTGGGGGGCTTATCTGCCAGCACGGCCGCAATACAAGATGACTGACACACGCGGGCGATGTAGAAGCCCAAGGAGGAAGCCCAACCCAAAGAGGTGTGTCAGCACAGATATACCCATGCTCATTTACATCTCATACATACTCATCTCATTAATAGCAAGCAACAAACTGATTGGTCAGCACTTGTTGGTTACGCAGTCCTGCCTTAGTTTCCCCATTTGGTTTCCCACGCATTCATTCTCACACAGACGGGGTAAACACTCATGCAGTTGGGAACTGGTTCCCAAACACACAGATAACAGCAAGGTCATTCTCAGATAATACCACCATTATGCACTCTCCTGGAGTTGACTTAGAAGCATAACTGCGCCTTCTAGTGGTTGCCCGTCACAATATCTTCCGGTCCTAACACTCACTCTCTCTTTCTCTCTCTCTCCCCCTCTCCCTCCCCCCTGACTGGGCTATTCCCAGGCTGCGTAGTTCCCTGTCTTTGTTGTGAATTCAGCAAGACAGACTCCCTAACAAGCCCTACTTTGCATTGTTCTCAGAGGCTATAAACAGTGTAATTGCCCACCATTATAAGTTACCACAGAACACTTTTTAAGCAAGCACATTTATTCTTAAGGGGAAAGCATTACGGAAAAAGCACGAATACAATAACCAAACCTGCACACCTAATAATAAATCACTTCGGCTCCAACAAGGGCTTTGGCAGGTGAACAGCCCTTCAAACCCCACCACAACGATCTCCTAAAATAATTAAATTTAATTACCCTGTCGCACTTCCTTCTCTTCCATTGTGTGAGGAATTAGTTCAGCACCAATGTGGACACGAACAAATGGATATAAACTGGCCATCAGTAAGTTTAGACTTGAAATTTAATGGTTTCTAACTATCAAAGGCATGGAGTTCTGGAACAGTCTTCCAAGGGGAGCAGTCGGGGCAAAAGACATATCTGGCTTCAATATGAAGCTTGATAAGTTTATTGAGGGGATGGTATGACGGGATACCTAATTTTGGCAATTAATTGATCAGACTATTAGCAGTAAATATGCCCAATGGCCTGTGATGGGATGTTGGATGGGATGGGATCTGAGTCACTACAGAGAATTCTTTCCTGGGTGTCTGGCTGGTGAGTCTTGTCACATGCTCAGGGTTCAGCTTATCGCCAAATTTGGGGTTGGGATGGAATTTTTCTCCAGAGCAGATTGGCAGAGGCACTGGGAGTTTTTCGCCTTCCTCACTTGCTGGAGGATTCTCTGCACCTTGAAGTCTTTAAACCATTATTTGAGGACTTCAGTAGCTCAGACATAGGTTAGGGGTTTATTACAGGAGTGGGTGGGTGAGATTCTGTGGGCTGCATTGTGCAGGAGGTTGGATTAGATGATCATAATGGTACCTTCTGACTTAAAGTCTGAGTAAATTGAAAGTTTGAAATGTCAAAAAAATACCTTTATTGAAACACTATTTTGTGAAATGTTTCCAAAACCTGACAAAATGCTCCATTTTGACCCCTACAAAATGGAAATAAAAGAATCAAAATGTTTAAGTTACAAAGTTGTTTTTCCATTTTTTCAAACAGCAATACTTTTTTCTTAAGCTACAATAAATACCATTTAAAATGAAAAAAATATGCCTGGTCTGTTCGTATGACACAGACAACTTCTATCATGCATTGCTTATACCTCCAGTTTAGTAGTAGGGTGATACAAATTGTTTCTGGAATGTCTCTTTCCTTCCAAAGAGATGTAGAGTTTTCTTCTCCTTGTTTTTAAATACCATTTTTATTTCTGGATTTGAGATTTAATCTTCTCTCTGAAGCTCTGTCAAGTATGATTTCTTTTCCAAATCCACCACCCTCTCTTTTCCAAACACCCCTCATTCATCACCCAATCAATCAATCAATCAGTGATGATGATTTTCCCAAACATGTAGTGGCATGGGTTCAAGTGACAAGGGAAGATTAGCTACCATTATAAAAAAAAAATAGATTTCCCCCTTCTCCCCTAGTTGTCCAGATTCTCCAGTCTTTGGCAATGAAAGAATTGATGTTCCAAAGTTGTTAGTGACACTTGTCAGACAAAGTTTATAGACTGCATGCAGCATACTGAGCTATTGTTAGAACCTGAGGGCAAGGTGACCATTAAAAGGGAATGCTGTACTTCAAAGACCCCAAAGCAACTTTTTTCTCTCACTATCCTATCTTTTCGGCAGCTTTTGGTGTCATGGTGAGCCTTTGATTTAATATTCACTCCTCTAATTCTCATGCAGTGACTTAACTGACATTGAGGAAACTTTGTCATCATTTTTCCCAGGATGGGGCTCGGTGGGGGACTTCTTAACAGGCTGGGCGTCCTTCCTATAAGATTGGGCTTTTGTGTTTCTCCAGAATCCTCATTTTGTGGTCAGCAGTAGCGCATATGGCAGGTGAAACCTCATCACTTTTTAGAAATGGTGGCTTTCTCCAATTCAAGTTCTACAGAATTCCTTCTAACTAGCCAGGAAGAAATGGAGACTTCCATGCTAGGTTTGCTTCCACGAAACAGACATTAGACCTCCGTTCTATGAGCTTTAACCTGAATCGTAGCATACATCTCAGAGTAATGCTCCCTTCCTTTGTGAGCTCTATCACAAGATCTTCTATGGTTTGTAGAGGATTTATTACTTCTTCATTGTTTGGACTTTGTTCCTCCAAAAGCAGGGAGCCTGGGGGTGTAGGTGTGCCATATAATCAAGTATTACTGTTTTGCGTATGAGCATTCTGACATCTCTCACCTCCAAGTTGCCCCGCACTCTTATCCCGGACTTCCAAGGTAACTAGTTCAAGAAGTGACAACCTGAGCCAAACTCTCTGAAGATGGAGTCTTCAAAACAATTTAATTGTTGGATTCGCTCTAGGATTACTAATACACGTAAGCCTCTGACTCCTAAGGATTCCAGTTTAGCAGAAACCTAAACCATCTCATCAGATTTGTTTTAAAAGTATAAAACAGAAAGGTCACGGTCAAGCCCTGAAAAGATATAAAATACAGACTTAAGGCCTGAATCTGCATGAATGAAGTCAACAGGAGCTGTGTGCTAAGAGTACTGGTAGCAAGATTAGGCCCATTAGGATCCATTTTATTTAATGCTCTCATCCTGTGTCATTTTAGGAACCTCCAGAGGTGAAGTTGCTAATGGGCTCAATCCCGCAAGCTGCAGAGCAACACCTGCAAGCACAGGCTTAATTGAAAAACAGGAGTAGTCCTATACTGAGTTTAATGAGACTACTCGTGTGCTTCAAGTTCAGCATGTGTTACGTGCTTTGCTCGGTCAGTCAGAGAGCTTTGCAGCTTGCACAATCAAGCCCCTAATTGACATTCATGGTTTCCCAGTCCATTCACTGCTCCGTAGCCATTCATTTTGACTCCTAGGCAAAGGCATCTAGATGAAAACTCCTGGAGGGCGGGTGAGGTGTCAGAAGACTAGAGAAGGGCAAAGATAGTACCTGTCTTTAAAAGCGGGAACAAAGAGGACCCAGGGACTTATAGACCAATCAGCCTAACTTCAATACCTGAAAAAGATACTGGAACACATTATTAATCAATCCATTTGCAAGCACCTAGAAGATAATGGGGTTTCCCAGTTTAGTGTCATCTGCAAACTTGCTGAGAGTGCAGTCCACCCCATCCTCCAGATTATTAATGAAGATACTGAACAAAACCAGCCCCAGGACCAACCCTTGGGGCACTCCACTTGATACCAGCTGCCAGCTAGACATGGAGCCATTGATCAGTACCCGTTGAGCCCGATGATCTAGCCAGCTTCCTATCCACCTTATAGTCCATTCATCCAGCCCATACTTCTTTAACTTGCTTGCAAGAATACTGTGGGAGACCGTATCAAAAGCTTTGCTAAAGTCAAGAAATAACACGTCCACTGCTTTCCCCTCATCCACAGAGCCAGTGATCTTGTCATAGAAGGCAATTAGGTTAGTCAGGCATGACTTGCCCTTGGTGAATCCATGCTGACTGTTCCTGATTACTTTGCTCTCTGTGGGCATTTTTCTCTAAGTGCTTCAGAATTGATTCCTTGAGGACGTGCTCCATGATTTTTCCAGGGACTGAGCTGAGTGTGACCGGCCTGTAGTTCCCCGGCTCTCGATACTTCCCTTTTTTAAAGATGGGCACCATCTTAGCTTTTTTTCAGTCATCTGGAACCTGACCTGATCGCCATGAGTTTTCAAAGATAATGGCTAGTGGCTCTGCTGTCATATCCGCCAACTCCTGTAGCACCCTCGGATGCAGCGCAGCCGGCCCCATGGACTTGTGCTTGTCCAGCTTTTCTAAATAGGCCTGAACCACTTCTTTCTCTACAGAAGGCTGGTCACCGCCTCCCCATACCATGCTGCACAGTGCAGGAGTCTGGGAGCTGACCTTGTCTGTGAAGACAGGCAAAAAAAAGCATTGAGTACATTAGCTTTCTCCGCAGCCTCTGTAACTAGGTTGCCTCCCTCATTCAGCAAGGGGCCCACACTTTCCTTGACTTTCTTCTTGTTGCTAACATACCTGAAGAAACCCTTCTTGTTACTCTTAACATCTCCTGCTAGCTGCAACTCCAAGTGTGATTTGACCCTCCTGATTTCACTCCTGCATGCCTGAACAATACACTCTTCTGTAGTCATTTGTCCAATCTTCCACTTCTTAAACACAAAAAAGAAGCTTACAAGATCAGCAAGGATTTCACTGTTAAGCCAAGCCTGCCATATTTACTATTCTTTCTACACATCGGGATGGTTTGTTCCTGCAACCTCAATAAGGAATCTTTAAAATACAGCCAGCTCTCCTACACTCCTTTCCCCTTCATGTTATTCTCCCAGGGGATTACGTTGGGGATCTATGTTATTCTCCCAGGGGATCATCTTCCTTTAACGTAAAAGTAGTTCCCACAGTCACCGCTGTCCTTTTTATTATTTTCTTAATAAAGCTTTAAAATTCAGTCACATGGTGTGTTCACTTCATCTCTGCTCCTATGATCCTGTGTTCTTAGCCTGATCAATGACGCCACCTCAGGTTGCTCCTCTCACTCACTCCAGATCAATTGGTACAGCAGATGTTACACCAAAGACAACAGTGGCAGCCAATTCTATAGTAAACTAATAAAGATTTGTTAGCTAAGAAAAGGAAGTAAGACCTTGGAGAAGTATTGAGAAGTTAAAGCAGGATTTTTATATATATATAATAATAGATGAATCCCAGTTTGCAATTCCAAATGGTGGCAGTGACGTGATAAACTGCCAATCTCCCAAAAGTATTTTCAGGGTACCCAGATTGTCTCAGGGAATCTCAGCTTTGCATCTGGTACCCTTCTCTGTAAGAGTCCCGAGCAGCCCAGAGATCCAAGGTCTTTCCCGGAATCCATCTTTATAGCATCTTCTCACAGTAACCAAGCTAACAGTGTCTCTACCCACGTGGGCTTTTTCGTTGAAAGTGAGTGAGGAATGCACTTAGTCCAACCCCTATCATCACGCACAATGACCACTTGCTTTGAGATGAGCATTTTTTTTGGTTAAAATTTTTCATTTGCATTCCACAAGGCTGCCTTGCTGAGTTACTTAGTTGCAGGGGCATACACCATGTAAATATTTGCTAGTGTATTATAAGAGGATACAGAGAAGTGAAAACAATGCAAATAACATCCCATTAGTTGTTCATGCTGTTTCAACACCAAATACAATCTTACATATCCAACAACTTGATCTACACAAATACACAAGTGAATTGGCCTGAATACACCCTGGCATGACCTGGTCTGTCAGCATCATACCTCTGTCTCCCCTTCCTGCCAAAGCACACAGTAAGACAACGAAAATACTATCATCCAAAACACCTTCATATAGAGGGAAACAAGCTTAGGTTTTGCTTAAAATTGGGGAAGGTTGGACTGAGGTGAATGTCAAAGGGCAGAGAGTGAGAGAGAGTTCTATATGCTGAGGCCTTACGAAGTTGGTGTGATCATGAACCCCCCTCCATTCAATCCCTGGGCCATGCATTGTTGTTGATTGCTCAACATTTTATACATTTTGGTTTCATGTGTATAATATTTTCTGATTGGTTTTAGTGGGCCTGAGGGAGGGAAAGTGGTTAGCCTAGAAGCAGGATTGAAGACAAAATGGAGATGAGACAGCTACCTTTTATAGTCTCTTCCAAGTGAAGAGACCTCTTTGTTCTTACTATGGAAAATTACAGCAGGAGGATGGAGCTTGGAGTCACATGAGCAAGTTACATGTCCATGCATGACTGTTTGTAGGCTGACACCATTGTTTAGTTGTTAGTTTGAACATTCCCAGGAAATCTTAGTTGTGGATTGGTGTCTCCTAAAGTCCATTGTCAGTTAAGTGTTTCTTGATTGGGCACTTACTGAGAATAGTCCCTTCTCAAGAAGCTGACTCGGGGCTTGGTTACGCTAGCACTTTATAGCGCTATAAAGCCTCTAGGAGCACTATAACTCCCTACCTGTCCCCACTGGCAAGGCACATAGAGCGCTACAAACCCACAGTTATACCAGTCCTGGTAATCCTCCCTTCCCCGAGGATTAACAGCTATTGCGTATTCACTGCTCCGTATTATCTCAAGTGTGAATGGGTATTAAGATTACAATGCTTCCAATGATCTCTGGAGATGCCCCTGAGCCATTTAAAGCAATTGATGTCTCTTCCCTTTGTTTTGAACTCGGCTGGAGGAATGCGGAAGTATGTTTTCATAGTTTCTCTCTTAACTTGTCATATAAGCAATGCAAATGTTTACGGAGGGAGCCTGTGTCACAGAGAAGACTTAGCAGGCAAAGGAAACTTGCTGACAGCCTCTCCGAAGGACAAAAAAACACTCGCGCTCTCCCTCCGCATACAGACAACACATCTGTGTTGTCTGTATGCCTCACCCCCCCCTCATTTGAAAAGCACGTTACACCCAGCTGAGTGCTGGGATAGCTGCCCATAATGCACCACTCCCCGTGCTGCTGCAAGTGCCGCAAATGTGGCCATGCTATACCACTGGCAGGTCTCAGTGTGGACGTGCTATAGCGCTATCACTATAGCTGTATACGAGGACAGGTATATCCAAAACTGCTATAAAGCTGTAAGTGTAGCCAAGCCCTAAATGCTTCACTGAGGCTACATAGAATCAAAAAACATTGATCTACAAGTACATAGCCAATATTCATATCTTCAACTACAAAAATAATATACCCATACAGATAACATAATCATAATCAGCCAATCATAACCTTGCCATAGACATCTTACACGACAACCTTTGTCCAATGTTTGCTGCAAATATAGAATATCGTTTCAACAATGGTCTATATGGTCATGGGTTATGTCAGTAATGTGTCAATTGCAATTAGTTAATCCAGTCAGCAAAGAGTTCCATATCTTAGAGAGAGGGAAATTGATATAAGAATAAGAACTCACCCAGACTATGGCCCCCGCTGTAGAAATGCACTTGAGCCACAAAGCTTTCAGGGGATTTGAAAAAGTCAGGTTAACATCTATTATAATTATTATTCCACTTTGCATGCCTACACATGTCCTGATTCAAGATGTGGCTGGAAGCAGAAATGGAAAACACCAGGAAATAGGCTATGCTTAAGCTAGTTCTTTCTAACCAGAAGCAAGAAATCTCCTGAGAGAACTGGTTCTTCGGAGATTTCTAGCTCAGTTTTGCAGACTTAAGTGGTTTGCATAAGAATTTGACCTTTTAGCTCAAGAGACTATGGAAAAGAAGCATGGTCTAGTGATTAAATCACAGGTCTGGTAATAAAGTAGATTCTGGCACACACTATGCTCTGGGCAACGCACTTCATCTTGATATAAATCAATTACCCCATCTGTAAAATGGGGATAATGAGACTTGCTAGAGTTGGGGAAATATTACAGAACAATGTCTGAGTACATTTGTAAACACTCTGAACGGCTGTGTGCTTCCACCATGTTCCTTATATTCACTGTCCACAGCATTCATGTGAATGAAGTTTTGTTTCCACTAACATTGGAGCAAGAATGCTCTTTGTACAAATCCCCAGATTTGTGTGTGCAAACTAGGGTATTCATGTGTGAACAAATACTGTCTATTCATTATTCACTATTCTCCTGTATAACAAGTTTTCAGTTCTCCCATCAGGGAGCAAAAGCACTATCACATGACTTAGGTCAGGAATCACATGCCAAAAAGAGCTGAAACGAAGTTTTGTGAACATTGACTATGCTGAAATTTGATCACATTAAATGTTCATTAAGGAAGTTTAAATGGCAATCATGCACTCAAAATCCAGAGCCTGCTCATACAGGGATACATTATTCATATGTTATTTACAGTGAAAAATTCTAAGACGAATTCCAAGACTTACCTCATGCTGGTTGATGGTGGCTTGTGAGGGCTAATTGCTTAATATTTGTATAGTGCTTTTGAGTTCACAGGATTAAAGTTGCTGCAGAGGAACAAAATAGCTAACCAGAAGTTTTAGAAGTATCACTCATTATTCATACTCAATCTCAGTAAGGGCTACCAGTGCTTTACCAGGATACAGATATACTGGTAGAGTTCCACCAATCAAGCCCCAATGGAGAGACTCCTTTGCTAGTATAGTTGAACCCCCTCCCAGAACAATAGAAGCTATACCAGCAATAAGACTTCCTTGCCAATATAATCTGTGTGTACATGGGGGAAAGCGATGTTGCTGACCTGTCTATATCAACGAGGGGCATGATTATTATTTTTTCATGGTGCTGACATAGCTATGCCAGCAAAACTTTGTAGTGTATTATTGTTGTGGTTATTGAAGTAGTACCTAGGAGCCCCCGTCACAGACCAAGGCCCCATTGTGCTACACCCTGTACAAATACAGAACCAAAAAACAATCCTCACAGTTTACACACGCCAGTCATATTGCTGTAATGACCTGAGTATAATTCAAGCAGTACAACTTCCCTAGTGTGGATGCAGTTATGCCAGTATAGCTGTTTCCATAGAGGAAAAGAACTAAGCAAGAGTAGCACAAAACACCTTTATGCCATAGTAACTGTCCATACTGGGGGTTGTACCAGTGTGACTATTTTGGATAGTGGGAAATCACACCTCTGGCCAATGTATTTACACCTTTACAAAAATTGCTTGTAAGCCAGGCCTAATACATCTCTACTAGCATCATTTGAATGCAGGCAAAACTACACAAATGATACAGAGATCAATGTATATAGCCAACCATCCAGATATGAGCATAAACTGGCTGTTTCAGATTTGAAATAGTCCAATTATCATAGTCCAATCACCGAAATGTAGGGCTGGAATGGACTTGAGGGGCCATCTAGTCCACCTCTCTGTGCTAAGGCAGGCCCAAGGAAACCTAGACCATTGTCTTACATGTTCTTAAAAATCTCTAATGACAGGAGCAACAAAGAGTCCTGTGGCACCTTAAAGACTAGCTTATGCTTCAATACTTTTGTTACTCTTTGAAGTACCACAGAACTCTTTGTCGCTGCTTCAAATCCAGAATAACAAAGCTACCTCTCTGATCTAATGACAGGGATTCCCTAGCAAACTTTGGAAGCCAATGTCAGAGTTTAACTACTCTACCGGTTAGAAAGCTTTTTTCCTAATAATCTGCAACACAGGTGATTTAGTTGAGACAATTACTTCCTATCCTACTTTCAGTGGTCATGGAGAACAATTTATCACAGGGCTTGGTTACACTGGCACTTTATAGCGCTATAAAACCTCCAGGAGTGCTATAACTCTCTACCCGTCCACACTGGCAAGGCATGTATTGCGCTATAAACCCACAGTAATACCGCTTTTGGTAATCCTCCCTTCTTTGAGGAACAACAGCTATTGCGTATTCCCTGTAGCGTGTTATGGCAAGTGTAAACAGTCATTACGCTATAAGTGATCTCTGGCACGCCTCTGAGCCATTTAAGGTAATTGACGACTCTCGCTTTGTTTTGAAAACGGCAGGAGGAATGCGGAAGTACCTTTTCAGAGTTTCTCTCTTAACTCCACAGATAAGCACTGCAAATGTTTACAAAGGGAGCTCTGTGACCGAGAAACTATAGCAGGCTCTAATTTCAAAGGACACCCACTGATTACAAGACTTTCAGCCGTAGAAAATCCCTCGCTCTCTCCGTCTGCATACACACTACATATTTCCCCTCACCCCCCTCGTTTGGAAAGCATGTTGCACCCAGCTGAATGCTGGGATAGCTGCCCATAATGCACCACTCCCTGTGCCGCTGCAAGTTCCGCAAATGTGACCATGCCAGGATATGCTATAGCGCTATACCTATTGCTGTATATGGGTACAGCTATAACCAAAAGCGCTATAATCCTGTAAGTTTAACCATGGCCACAGTCCTCTTTATAAGAACTCTTACCATGTTTAAAGACTACAATCCAATCCCCAGTCAACCTTTTTTTCAAGACTTAACATGCCCAATTAGTTTAACCTTCTCTTTAGGGTCAGGTTTTCTAAACCGTTTATCATTTTTGCTGCTATCCTCTGGTCTCTTTCCAGTTTAGCCATGTCTTTCCTAAATTATGGGCCCAGAACTGGACATGGTACTCCTGCTGAGATCTCACTAGTGCCAAGTAGAGTTAGACACTCCTTTGTCTAATATACAACACGTTTGTTAATATACCCCAAAAATATTAGCCTTTTTTTCACAACTGCATCACATTGATTCATGTTCACAACTATAATCCCCAGATTCTTTTCAGCCATAATACCAACTAGTCCATTATTCCCCATATTGTAGTTGGGCATTTGATTTTTCCTTCCTACGTGAAATACTTTGCACTCGTCTTTATTCAATTTCATCTTGTCGATTTCAGGCCAATTCTCCAACTTGGCAAGATCATTTTGAATTCTAATCCTGTCCTTCTAAATGCCTGCAACCCCTCCCATCTTGGTGTCACCTGCAAATTTGATAAGCATATGCTCCACTCCATTATCCAAATAGTTATTGAACCCAGGACTAACCCCTGTGGGACCCTACTAGATAAGCCCTCCTATTTTTACAGTGAACCATTGATAATTACTCTTTGAGTATGGTCTTTCAACCAGTTGTGCACCCATTTTATAGAAATTTAATCTAGACCATGTTTCCCCAGTTGTCTTATGAGAATGTCACATGGAACTGCATCAAAAGCCTTACTACAATCAAGATATATCATGCCTACTGCTTCCCCCCATATACTAGAGTAGTAACCCTGTCACAGAAGGAAATTAGGTTGGTTTGGCATGATTTTGTTCTTGACAAATCCTTGCTAGCTATTCCTTATAACCCTATTATCCTCTAGATGCTTACAAACTGACTGCTTAATAATTTGTTCCAGTATCTTTCCAGGATTTGAAGTTAGGCTGAGTGCTCTATAATTCCCCAGGTCCTCTTTGTTCCCTTTCTTAATGATAGGTACTATATTTTCCCTTCTCTTGTCTTCTGGGACCTCACTGGTCCTCAATGAGTTATATACCCACGTCAGTTATATACATTCTGAAAGGGCCAGGCACAAATGGGCACTCTGAGCAGAACAGACTGTGTGTAAATGAATGTGCAAGCATAGAAATGTTCCCTTAACGGACATACACATGCACGCCAAGTGAAATGCACCAGTTGTTAGTATAATTATTACCCCGGCTACAAGACCTTGAAAATCCCACAGACAGTGAGTGATGTAGGGGGTGGAAACCTACTTTTTTTTTCTTTTGTGCCCCTTTAGGAGCAGAGAAATTACTTTATAATCTTTTCTTATTCATCCGACTCCTCTGAAAAGATGAAGAATCTATTGCAAGTTGAGGAATGAGGCTGCTGGCAAGGAGAAAAATAACTTCTTTAGAATTTATTTCTTACATGCATTCTCGGTGTCTCCCTCTTTCCTACTCTTCTTGCTTCTCTCCTTTTCTCCATTCCTGTTCCCTTACTGCTTTGCATTTAGTACTCTCTAGCCACTTCCTTCTATCCAAAAGGGCTGTGTGACAAAGTGAAAGCACCAGCCTGAAAAGGGTTAAGCCAATCGCAATGCTCGGTTGGGAGTGGGGTATATAAAAAGCTGGGTCTGCACTCCCACAGGAGGAGGTGGTGTTTTCCCCTGACTGGCTGAGGTAGGGAAAGTATCTGGGGGTCCAGATTAGCATTAACATTTTCATAGAATTTAATCCATTATGAGGTGTATCAGGGATTTGAACCCAAGAGCTGTAAGTAAGGGACATACACCAAGATCAACCAGCAGGTACGTCTCAGTTGTTTTATTTTACTTTGTTACTAGCTGCTGTTGTAAATGATAAGCACTGCTGTGAGGAAGGGACATTAAAAATAACTTGGGTGTGGTATTTCCTTCCTGTCCCTGGTGGGTGGAACATTCTACTAGCCTATAGGCAGCTCCATCTAAAGTGGGGTTCAGCCCCGGGGAAAGCAGATAGCAGTTGTGTTGGGAGAGAGCAGATTTAAGCTTCCCTATAAATCCTAGCAGAGGATTCCCTAGAGAGGTCTGAAACAGCAGGTCTTCCTGACTTGGCCCTGTCACCTCGTGAGCTATCTCTGCCCAGTTTGGGCCTGTGCCAGGTGGCTCTGTGCTCCTTACAAACTACTGCCCCATTTCCATCCTGCCCTTCTGGAGCATAGTAATGAAGAAAATGGTAGTGAGAAAACTCCAACAGCACCTAGCTTCCTGCAGGGTGTGTCCCCCTCACAGTCAGGCTGCAGATGAGGGTATGACCGAGAAATGGCTCTTCTGACCCTGGTGGATGACCTGCTTCTGGAGTTGCACAGAGGTCAAATGGCCACAGCAATACTGCTTGATTTCTCAGAAGCCTTTGAGACTGTTGATAAGAGCGTGCTGCCGGCTGGCCTAAAGGACCTAGCAGGAGTGGATGGAACAGCACTCTGATGGCTCTACTCATGCCTATTGGACAGATCACAAGGTCAGTACAGTCAGTCACCTTTCCCCCTCAACATGTGTATATATATATATATATATGAGAGCACTTGGAGCCGGAGTGCAAAACACGGTGCACTACCATGTCAGTAATACACTGGCAGCACTCAGGTCTGCATATCCCTCTCTGCCGTCATCACCAAGATGTTCCAGTGCCTGGAGGAAACAGACAGATTGAGGAAGAGCAGCTGGTTCAAACCAAAGCCAGGGAAGACAGAAGTGCTGATGACAGGAAGAGAGAAACACTGGAGACATTTGCCAACCACAGATCACATGGTCAGCTGAGGGCATCTGAATGCTGATCGCCAAACCTCACAAAGTTTAAGTGTAATTCGGGGCTACTCACGGCTCCCAATCACATAGTGTAGGAGAATGGAGCGAAACTAATTTTATCGTCTTTGCCTAGCCTTCAGACTGTGCCCCTTCTCTCAGATAAGGACAGCTACTGTGCTCCAGTCTTCATCACCCCCAGGCTAAACTGCTGCAGCTCAGTCTAGCTGGGACTGAATGTAAACACCACATGGAAAGAACAACTTAGAATGCAGCAGCCCACCTACAAAGAAAGAAAGGCCAAGAGAAAACATTGTTGTGCAGAAGCCTGTGACTTCCACAGGTTCCGTGGTCATTTCTAGAATGATCTCAAAGTTCTAGTCATACTCTGCAGGGCATTAACAGGGCACAGCTCCACTGTCTGATCCATCCATTACCCACAGCTACACTCCTCAGGGGAAACAGCTGCTGGACACATCTAAGAGTCTCAGGCATAGGTGGTGGCAGGGTTCCTGGTTATAGGACATTTCACCAGTGGAGAGCAGACAGACCCTGATCCTGATTGTATTCAAGTCTAAATGCAAGACCCACTTCTCCTTCTCTTTCCCCTCCTGGAACTGCATGGGAGGAGATGCCATTACCAGGAGAAGACCTTACCAGAGGGGGAAATGAATGTGTCTGGAAGATGGAGAGAGACAGAGAGCTAAGCTCCTTTTGGGCAGTTAGGTTACTCTCTAGTACCTGTGTTGTGTGTAGACCCAATGGAGAAAGTACCTTAAAAATACCTAGACTGGATTGATTGGTCCAACCCATAGATTAGCTTCATATCTAAACTCTTGCAATGTTTGGATGCATTTGGATACGGTGTGCAAATGTGGACCCATCCAGTCTCACTGCCAATGTGTGGGATTCTGGGTGGGCTTGGTGTGGAGTAATAGGCCTTGCTCAAGACTTCCAAAGTCCCAGGCATCCCAAGTGCCTCTTGTTTTAAGGCTCTGCATATGAAATAGATGAGTCATGTTTGTTTTGTTTGCTTACATCCTTCTCCAGTGGTAAATTATGAGGAAGGTGAAGGATTTGTGCCAGCTGTGGAAACAGCACAGACAAGGAAGCAGCCACCTGCCCAACCAACCCTGGGAGCAGCAGACAGCCAGGGTGGTCCCCTCCTGCCAAACACAAACCAATGTGGTCAGGGACAAGAATTTTTGGAAGAAACCACATCAAAGTTATATAGGGGGGAATGTCATCACTCCCTACCACAAATACTTAGCCCATCCTGTGGCTTGTGTGTGGTGACAAGAGGCAAAACCAGCAAAATGTCAGAGAGAAAGTCTCATAATTGGAGAGTCAGGGAGAACCACAGAATTTATCTGTGTCCAGGAGCCTCAGGGGAAAACACCTTTTTATATTCAAGAAAACCAGATGCTTGGGAGCCGATTCAAATATTGCTGTGGTCCTAGTTGGGATTAGGGAAAAACACATACTTGCAAATCAGACCACAGTGTAGGGAACACTTCACTGAAAGATCTTATTGCTTAATCCCTCAAATCCAGATTCCCCCCTCTATGGCTCTCTGTTCCTCTCTTTTTAAGTCGGTGGTTTCTGGTCAGTAACGCCAACCCCCTCACCTCGTTAAGCCTCAAAGGACACCCAGGGATTGATAGCAGGCAGGTTTCATGTGGCTCTGACAGAGTACTCAAGTGCAGTGTGTGGGAGGCTGCTGGGGAAAGATTCCCGCAGGCTCCAGCAGAGCTGGCTGATTGAAGTTGCTCTGAATTGATGGCTAATGGGGGAGTTTTCTTTGATAGCTCCCTTATTTTGGGTGCAGCTGGATGGGGAAAAAAAAAACTCAACCTGAGAAGGTTGGGGGGGGGGGGTTATTTGAGCTATTTATTTATTTATTGCCTTTTATTATCAGATGCTTCCAGGCCATTCCAGTAGCAGAACCATATCTGATGAAAACCTTTGATTAAACCTGTTTTAACTCCTTGCTTTCAGCAGCCCCCTACCAAGCGCATCCAGGCACATAAGCGCCAAGAAGGGAGCAAGGCCAATTTGGGGGCTAGAAATGTGCTAAATTAACAATCCCATAAGAACATGGAGACGTTGGGAGCAAAGTTGTTCAAAATGTTGCCTGTCCCCCTGTTACATGGAGAAATTTTGAGCTGAAGGTGGATTTTGCATCGGGTGGATAAGCACTGGGTAGAGCCAGTCACAGTTCAAGGGAGAAGATGAGCAGAACTGAAACAGCAAGTAGTGAATAAACAGCAGTGGATTGTAGAATACAATAGACTCTCGATTATCCAGGATGATAGGGAAAAAAATAATTCTGGTTAATAAAATCCCGGATAATCACCATCCATAGGAAATATGGAGGATGGGGGTTGATTCACCAGCCATCCTGCGCCAGGGGGAGGGGGTGTTGGTTCACTGGCTGCCCTGTGCCCTGGTAGGGGTCTTTTGTGTGTGTGCTTGGGGCGGCAGCAAAGCCAAAGCCGGCCCTGCGAGTTGTGCATATTTTTTTTTGACATCCTGGTTAATCCACATCCTGGTTAATCCAATCCTGGATAATCGAGAGTCTACTGTAGTTGGAGTAAGAGGTACATTGGCAGAGCTGTGTGGGGATCCCAGGACTGGAATTTCAGGGGGCTACAGGTCAGCATTGAGGTGCATTGGCAGTGCTGTGTGGAGGGTCCAGGAGTGGAGCAGCATGGGGGCTGCAGGTCAGAAGTGAAGCACTTCTGAGCTTTTAGAGAAGCTTTCACAGCACCTGCCTAGACCATGTCTGGCTCAAAGTGGTGATGTCAGCCCCTCGTTTCTGTGAAAATCAGATTTGCTCAAATTCAGGAATATTATATCAAAATAAATTCAAGAAAAATGGTTAATGATGAGTTAGTTGTACCCTCGCTGTAGAGGCCCCTGTCCATTTGCAACTTCTCCTCCTCCTCTATATAAACTTCTAATCGGACAATGAATTCCCTCCCATTAACACAGGTTCTACAGCCCGTAAAGTTTCCATAAGCTGTATGTCCATACAATCAGTGTGTATCCATGAGTTGACTCATGTGAGCATGCAGTTACTTTTACACAGAGAGGTAGGTGTGTAATCACCATTTCCACAAGGTATAATAAGTTTAACCAGTTTTGCCAGATCCAAATCTGGTGTAAATCAGCATAGACCCACTGACTTAATTGGAGCTATGTTATTTTACATCGTCTGAGGATCTGACCCACTGGTTCCAATCCAGACAGACACCTGGCTGGTGCCATACCAAAGAAGCTCTCTTGCTTTGCCCACTTCTGGGGACTGACATAGCAGGCATATTTCAGCAATGTAATGTAATTATCCTAGTTGGAGTGAGGCCAGGGCACCAGGGTTAAAATCCCTAACTTTACAAATATGCTGTGGACTCCAGGGGCTTTTCTAGATAAAATCAAAGTCCAGTGATCACTTGTCTCACCTAAAAGATGGTAATACTAGCAGTAGAGCATCCCTTAACACCATGCTGGCACAATAATGACTGTACAGGCCAAGTGTCACCATCTGAATCACCAGGCACTTCCTGGATTTTTTTTCTAGACGTCTCCCATTCACCTATGGCCCAAGCCTAAACTTGTTTAGTTTGTGAGATCAGAGCATAACACAGGTCAAGATGCTGTGTCAGCCTAGTTGGCATCCAGGATGAGACTTTGACTGTACCTTGTTATACTTTTCTGCTTAATTTAAGATGTCCTATATTGAGAATGAGTTTTTGGACAAAGCAAGAGTGGCCTACTCTTTAATAATTAATTACCCTGTTCCCTTTAACTGGAGTAGTCTGATGCTCAGTCCCAGCAGTGATGAACTTTAGGGTCTCCTTCCTCTCCATGCCGGTAAAACACCATGTGGAATGAGACTTTTTGCACAGTCTAGAAGCTTCTGTCTAGCTAGGAAGATATCCTCTCATTTACTACTTGGCAGTGCTGGTCACACCTGTCCAGCACTACCTCTTTGCAAGGAGATACAAGTCAGGAGCCAAGGCACCGGGGAAAGGCCTTAATAATTAAGGCCAATGAAGTCAACAAGTCTCACTCATTTCAGAAGTAACAAAAAGAGTCCTGTGGCACCTTAAAGACTAACTAAAGTATTGAAGCATAAGCTTTCGTGGGCTAATACCCACTTTGTCTTGCATCTGACAAAGTGGGTATTAGCCCACGAAAGCTTATGCTTCAATACTTTAGTTAATCTTTAAGGTGCCACAGGACTCGTTGTTACCTCTGCTATTCCAGACTAACACGGCTCCCTCTCTGATTCTTGGCTCATTTCTGAGTGGCTCCATGGAGTTACATGAGGGCCAAGGTGGCCCCATAGGAGACTAGTACTGAATGATCTGTGTTCAAACCAATGTGTCTTCAGTCTAAGGTTAAGCAGGTGGAAGGACCGGTGGAACTTGCAAACAGTAGTAGTGACTGGGGGTGTTCATTCTTGCTCCTTTCCCTGATATTTGATTGAATAGTGGTTGTTATTTCCATTCCACATTTTACAGGGTAACACCACCAAAAATGGGGATTTTTCCCCCTGCATTGTAACCTGATTTTAATGCACTTTGATGTACCAGCTCAGCACGGTGGCTTCAGACTTTTTTGTTTTTTAAATGAACTTAAAGTACCACGGGCTTCTCTCCCTCCCCACACTGCCTTTATTCCATTTTTATCATGTCTGCTTTGACTTTTCTGAACCTGCAGTTGTTGCCGCTGGATAAAATCCCCCTCGAGTTTTGTGTCTGTGTTCCCCGCGGTAATATCAGCATATTGGTCTATCTGGAGGAGCTGGCAGGTCAATTTCATCCAGTCAGTGTGATCTCACACAGTTAAGCACAATAAAGCCGGAGGGAGTGGGGGGGGGAGGGGTGGAAGCTCTCCTTCACCAGAAGAAGCAAGTTGGGGGCGGAGAGATGCCGTCCACTGTGCTGATGTCCAGCCAGTGGCAGGCAGAAGCCACAGATGGATGGGCAAGAGAGACGTGTCTAGGAAAGATGAACACAGGCAGAAAGACAGACAAGTCAGCCAAGAGACTGGTAAAATATAAACAGCCTGTTTCACCAGTTAGTAGGGGGATAATAATGAGTGAGCATGCCCCCAGGGGGATCAGTGAGTCAACCAGGAAGCCCAGTCAATGCAGAGGCCCTACCTGTTCACCTGCAAGCCGGGAACTAACTTGCTGTTGAGCTCTCAAGGGGGGTAGAACAGCATGGCTGGTTGGGAACCTCTGATTCAAGCAATATTTCAAGGGGAACACAGATCACGTTCCCAGCTGGCACAAATTGGCATAGCTCCCTTGAATTCAATGGGGCTACAGGGATTTATACCAGCTGGGAATCTGACCCCATAAGAACATCTCGCTGCTAATCCGAGAGGAGAGACACATCTGAGGAGGCAGAGCTTCCTGCCCAATTGCTAGCGGGTTGGGCTATAGCCCGAGATGGGCTGTGTCTGATTCAATGCTTGAGTCCCTTTTCTTGTGTACTAAGGCTCAGGAATAAAGCCTGGAAGTAAACCAAGAGTTGGTGAGCAATTTCTCCTCTTGCAGTACCAGGTAGACATCTCTCCCCTGGCTTTCACCGTCCCAGTGCCTCCCCCACCCCTTTTAAAGATACTGCCTCATGCAGCAATATTGATCCAAAGGGGCTCTCTGGGTAGGTGGTGCTTTCATCATTCACGTGCTTCTATTTTAGCTGCTATTTTAAATGGGAACATGTAAATATTCCCAGGATTATTATCTGTAATTGTAGGATGGAAAAATGACTTGAGATTCACTGAGTGTTCTAGTTCTTAGGCAATTAGCTTCCCTTTGCCTCAGGGAGACACTGGCCCTCAGTCTGAGGGGACGTGGTGTTCTTATACGTAGGGCCCTGTGAGTCAGGAGTCCTGGCGTCTGTTCTTGGCTCTATGTGACCTTAGGTCAATCACATCACTCCCCGCACCACTGCTTCACTTCCCCTACCCCCCAGGATGTCATTGGAGTGAGTTCATTGATATTTGTGAAGCACTTTCACACCCCCAGCTGTGCATAGTACTGTTGGTTCAGTAGTACACACACTCATGCTGTCACTGTGCTGCTGCTGCATTCTCAGCTCAGAGTCCCGCTTATTACCATTTGGTTTTATTGAAGCTGCCCAAGTGTCAGAGCAAGAGCCCCAGGTCCAACTGCAATGTTCTTCCAGCTAGTTTCAACCTCCTGGCTCAGTTTGCTGTCACTTCTTTCCCTGTAGTGCGCAGACAGAAAGCTATAGGGGGAACCTAGGATCCCAGGTCATGGCATGGCTGGAGGGGTGGCAACACAGCAAATACAGGGCTGGCCTTACCATGAGGCAAACTGAGCCAGCCGCCTCACGTGCCAGACTAGGACCCAGAGTGTAGAAAATTGTGTCTGCTGCTGTTGCATATGTATTCTCTCTGTTCTAGAGGCACAGAGATGGTGGGGTGCTGTTATGCCGGAGGAAGGAGGGCACAAGAGACGTAACAGGCAGACAAGAGAAAAGAGGGAATAACAGAAAGCAGCAGGAGCTGCAGGGAGAGGGGGAGAGAGAGAGCCTTTTATATAACTTTCTAGCACCCCTCCCCCCCCCCCAGGATTAACACCAACTTGGCCTGATTAACACCAACTTCTCAGGGCACTTCCTGTTTCCTGCTGCTTCCCTGAACCCACTTGAGGAGAACAAGCAGTCAACTGAAGTAGTAGGAGCCAGTTAGGCACTTAAGATGCTGATATCTTCCCTCATTCAGGCCCTGCTATCAGGTTGCATATTTGTCCGGTTCAGTTGAGTGTCGAGAGCCCCTATAGCTGGCACAGAACAGGAGTCATGAGTGAAAGAAGAAAATGCCCCTCTGGGGCAGCATTCAGAAAAAGAAAGCAAGCAAAGGAAGCTTTTCTATGTAAGCAGGAAGGAGTTCTCGTGAGATACTTAGACACAAATGTAACAAAGAGTCCTGTGCACCTTAAAGACTAACTATAAAGTATAGAAGCATAAGCTTTCGTGGGCTAATACCCACTTTGTCGGATGCAAGCAGTGGAAGTGTCCAGGGGCAGGTATAGAAAAGTAGGCAAGAACCAGGTAGGAGGTAACAAGGTTAGTCCAATTAGGCTGAACCAGCTTGTTATCTCCAATCAGGGAGGGTGGGTTATTCTTCTAGCAGCTGAATAGGGGGTTCACAGTGAGCCTTCCAGTCCCAGTGAGGCTGTGAGTGGTGAGGAGATGCCTGATCTTCCAGTTTGTGAGCATGCAGGTGACCTGGCAGCTACTGCAGCATCCATGAGGCAGCATACATGGCTGTAATCGTGCACATTCCTGAAGAAAAATGTAGATCAGAGAACAGTGGTGGAGGCTCAAGAAACAGCTGCTGCTGAGTTTAGTTCCTTAATTCTAGATGATCCAGGACTGTGGACCACTTGAGCAGTAGCCTGAGGGACTTTCTTGTCCTGCATGGGCCACAGCAAGTGAAAAACTTCATGTTCCCTAACGACAATGAAAATAGAAGTTTCCATCCAACACATTACTGGAGTGAAATCCCCAGTGGTGACGAAGTGTAGAGGCCAGGGCTTATGTACTTGAAAACCCACAGTACCGCATAGGTGGAAAGAGCTTGAGATGAGACTAAGGTTAAAGGACACCATAGATGATCAGCACCAAGATAAGATCACATCGGAATCTCTTTACTGGCAAAATGTTCTGAAAGGGCCCATTGCCATTGTGAGAATGCTTACTACCCAAAGCTTAGTACTGTGTGGCCCTTCAGATCAGCTGTATGTGCCTGTAGTGAGCGGAATATTATTGTGACGGCAATCGGTAGGGGGCATAGTTACGCTTCTAAGTCGACTTCAGGGGACGGCATAATAAGGTTATCAGCCTGAGAATGGCCTTGTGTTTCTGTTATCTCGTGTGTGTCTGAGAACAGTTTCTCAGCTGTGTGAGTGTTTACCCTGTCTGCGTGAGAACAAGTGCGTGTAAAACTAAATAGGTAAACTGAGGCAGGACAGCATATAATCAACAAGGGCTGAATAGCGTGTAATCAACAAATTTTGCTTGCTGCTTGCTATGTATAAGATATGTTTATGTATAAGATGTAAATGAGCATGGGTATATCTGTGCTGACACACCCTCGTGTGTTGGGCTTCTTCTCTGGGCATTGCTTCAATATGCCAAATCTCCTGTATAGTGGCTGTGCTGACCGGGGCCCCCAGCACTGTAATGCTGCACCCTTCAATAAACTCACCACTTTCCATCTTGCCACTGTGTGTAAGCCTTGTTTCGACGGGATTCAAAAAAGTACCCGGCAACAGTGCCAAACATTGGAAACTTCCTTAAAATTGTGGAGCTGATGGCTAAGTTTGATGCTGTACTCCAGGAGCATCTAAGAAGAGTCACCACCCAAGAAATGTAAACACAGCACTACTTTGGAAAAACAATTCAAAAGGAGATCATACAGTTACTGGCAACAAAAGTCAAACAGAAGATTGTGGCAGATCTGAAGTCAGCAAGATACGACTCTTTTATTCTGGACTGCACACCTGACATCCTCCATGCGGAACTAATGACTTTAATGGTGCATTTTGTAGCAACAAAAGAACCTAGTGAAAATGTCCCTGCAATGGTGACTATCAGAGCATTTTCTAGAATGTATTGACATAGATGATACTACAAGAGGTGGTATGACAAATGTGCTGCTTAAAAAGCTGGAAGATAGGGGAATTGCGATAGCTGACATGAGAGGTCAGGGATACAATAATGGTGCGAACATGAGAGGAAAGCACAGAGGAGTGCAGACACGGATCCAAGAGCTAAACCCTTGAGCTTTTTCTGTCCTATGCAGTTCTCATTCATTGATCTCATTGCCACATGATGGGAAAGTTGAGTGGAGGCGATAAAGCCTATCAAAATCCATATTGGGAAGATAGATGATGCCATAGTTGCCCTTATAGAGGATAATGATATAACAGGAATTGTTTGTGGGAGAACAGTGGCAGAGGGAAATGGAATCACCAGAAACATACATAACTTCAAATTTCTGTGTGGTTTAGTGTTGTGCATGACATACTGTTTGAAATAAATGTTGCAAGCAAGAGACTCCAAGGTGTTGTCCTTGATATATCTGGAACAATGGAACAACTGGACAAAGCAAAGTCATACCTACAGTCTTACTGGTCAGATGAGGGATTTCAAAACAGTCTGAAGAGTGCACAGAAGTTGGCAGAGGAACTTCACACTGAAGCTATTTTCCCACCCATTCAAAAATACAAGAGTCTCTGAAGAAGATGCCATTTTGATTACGAGGTACGGGATAATCCCAAAAGGGACCCCAAACAACAATTCAAAGTTTGAATTCTTTAACCAGGTGCTAGATTGTGCAATACAGTCAGTTGAAGAACATTTCACACAGCTCAAAGAACACAGCAGTATATCTGGGATATTGTATGATATTCCTAATCTCCTCACTATACCTGAAGAAGATCTGTACCAGGAATGCAGGGCACTAGAGACTGTGTTGACACATGATGGCATGTGTGATACTGATGTGAGTGATTTAGGTGATGAATTGAAAGCCCTTTCAAGACACATTTCAGCAGGATCAAGTCCAAAGGCTGTTCTGGAATATATGTGCACTAATAAGATGTCCACCCTCTTTCCAAATGCTTTTGTTGCTCTGCAGATACTTCTAACACTTCCTGTAACAGTTGCCAGTGGAGAACACAGCTTTTCCAAGCTGAAGTTAATAAAAACACATCAGCGCTCCACAATGACAGAGAAGAGGCTGGTTGGCCTTGCAACCATCTCTATAGAGCATGAGCTGGCCTACGCTGTGGACCTTCAGGAAGCAGTTCAGATCTTTGCAACCAAGAAGGCACGGAAAGCACCACTTTGTTCAAACAGATAAAAATGCCAGTGCTTACTATTCAGACAAGAAAAGTTACACTTGCTGTTCAGGCGTTTGAAAGTTAAGTGTTTTTGAACAAGTCATTTTAAATTGTTAGTTCTCCTTTATTGGGGGAGGTAGCAGAGCAGTACCATGAGAGAAGTAGAACAGGAAGAAGGCAGAATTGAGACCTTTCAAAGTTTTGGCCCAAGCAAGGGGATATGGGGGCATCATTTGCGCTCCCAACCTCAGGTGCCAAAATGTTGTGGGCTGGGCCTGGGCAAATATACAGTGATGTGATGGGGAAATTTAAATATCATCTGCTGAGATTACCTGTCTGTCAATGGCAAGGATGTAATGTTCTATACAGTTGCTGTATCCAGGGCTGGTGAACCAATAGGTGAACTAGATGACTGCCTAGAGCACCAAGTGGTTGGGGGCACCAAAAAGTGCACTCAGAGGAGGAGGTGGAGCAGGGGGGTGCGGGGAGGGTGCCCGCAGCAAGCATTGCGGGGAGGCGCGCAGGGGAACCGCTCTCTGCCCCCGCTCACCTCTGCTCTGCCTCCTCCCCTGAGCACCCCGCCTCGCTCTAATTTTCCTCCTCTCCCAGGCTTGCCATGCTAAACAGCTGATTGGCGCTGCAAGCCTGGGAGGCAGGAGAAGTAGACGTGCTCAGGTGAGGAGGTGGAGCCAAGGTTAGCTGGGGCGGGGAACTGCTGCAGGGGTCTCCCCAGGTGGAGGGGAGCTGCCACGGAGCGGGGGGGTGCCGCAGGGCGGGTGGGGGAGCGCAAGGTGGAAGTTTCACCTAGGGTGCAAAATATCCTTCCACCGGCCCTGGCTGTATCATATTGTAGAGCGCATTTAGCATATCAGATATAGCTGTGGTCCTAACTATCACATCTTGTTATAGACCATAGTCCAAACTAAGGCTGGGGGAAAATGCATTTCATACTCCATAAAGTGACCATTTCTTGCACTGCTGAGTCTGACCAGGAACCCCTAAGTGGGCGATGGGTTATTTGCAGCTGACAACATCTGACTGTTTTCCATTAGCAGCGAGAGAGGTTTAACAGACTGGGATGCACCCTAATTCCAACAGCTGTAATGTACATACTTAGGGGAAGCAGTGCTTGAAGGCACCTACTCCCATTAACAATAGTTCAGAAGGGATATCTCAGATGCCATGCATAGCACTGAAGTCCGCCCTAGCTCTCTAAAGAGGTGCAGGGAGATTTTTCTCGGGATGGGTGAACTTGTTACCTGTAATTTCAGACCCATTCAGTGTTGTGGTCTGGAAAGTTTGACTCAAATATTATTGGATTTGCATTCTTCTCATGATATCCTGGGGCAGGAAGAAGAATGAGAATGAGGAGAGGAAAATAATAGAAAATCTAAATACAGTTGTTCATACTCAGTGGTGATATGAAATGACACAGTGGGTATCTTCAGGCAAGAAGTGATGTAACCTATCTTGAACTGATCTGGGGGTCAGTGGGTGCATTTCCTGAATGTGCTTATGTACCGGGGACTGGAGCAAGAGCTGTAACAGTGTGGCGGAGTGACCACCCACCCCCTTCAGAGAGGGGCCTGGAATAGCCCAGGAGGGGGTTAAGGCCGGGAGCTAGCAGGCTTCCAGGCCTGATTGGGGAGTAGTCCCAGCTGAGTGGCCATGCCCCAAACACTCCCAAGCCAGGATATAAGGGCTGGGAGACTGAGAGGCAAAGAGGTGTCTCCTCTGTCCTCAGAGGAAGGCAGGCCTAGGTGCTGGGGCTGAGCAAGGTACCAGGATTGGGGCAGGGCTGGGGCAAGGCAGTGGGAGCTGGGGAAGCTCTAGCCAGAGAGCCCCAGGCTGCAAGGCCTGGCAGAAGGCCCGACCCAAGGGTACTGGGGTTGCAGGGGGCAGTCCACGGCTAGCAGTAGAAGCAGCAGGCCAACCCCCCTTGCCAGTGATGAGAGGCCATGATACTGCAGTCTGCCTCAGTGAGCGGGGGCAAGTGGTGACTGGCAGTGGCCAAGTCTGAGGCAAGGTGGGGCTAGAGGGTGGAGGGCTCCCCCAGGGAGGGGAGACCCTGTAAATCTAAGGGGGTACTGCGGGGTGCAGCACCCTCAGGTAGAGGGCACCGGGTTCCAGGAGGGACCCGGGGCCAGAACAAGGAGTGGGGCATCAACCTGCGGAGGGTGCTCCGGATGCTGAAGGCTAATTCCCCGATTGACCAGCGGGAGGCGCCACAGGGGTGAGTGCGCGCCCCGTGACAAACAGGAAAAGCAGCTATATCAGAGGGGCATGCAGGATCCAGCAGTCCCCCACCTCTGAACTTGTACTCTCATTATCTGGGTTTTCTGCTGCACCTCTCTCCCCAGCCTGGCCAGATTCTTCACTGTGCCTCTGAGGGAGCAGAGCACAGGAAGTGCAGGTGCAGCGTGGGATGGGGGAAAGGCATCTATATGCCATATTTGCACCTTTTCGGGTTCTGGACTGGAACAGACTCAGCCTCCATTGTAAGTTAAACCAGCCCCAGGGGATGCTCTGATGTGTAGCATTTGCCCACAGCCACCCATGGACCACGTCAACAACCCAGCATAGCTCCAGTACAAAGTGCTGCAGCCACACATGCCTATTAAAGCCATTACGCCAGACCTACTCCACTTGGGGGCTGGTTAAGCTGGCCGTGCAGCTATAAAGTAGCTGCTGCAGAGCCCAGAATCGGAGCTGCCATGTGCAAGTCTCACTCTTTCTGCACACCTGCCGAATGCCAAATCGATGAACAAGACTGAGGTTGATTTGTCAGTTGTTCTGCCCCTTGCAGCCTTAAAGGCTAACAGGTCATGTTCCAGCATTAAATGCAGTTGCAGGTATGACGGCTGACATCAAGGATTGAAACGGGTCTCTCGAGATGAAAGCATGAGTTTTTTCAGCTTGAATTAAAGAGCCAGGCTCTGTAGCTGGGACTGTAACAAACTCACTTCTTATGTGGATTAGGCACATAGAACGGGCACTCTGACCAGCGGGTTATTCACTAGCTCCTCTTTGTGTAGAAACATACTCCCACTTTTGTTTTTTTGTGATCCGAAATGTGTTGATTTTTGGTCCCTTTAAGAGAGAGCTAATGTTCCTATCTTACATGCATAGAACAAGTAGCCTTCCAGAGTGGTTTTCAACAGTGTCAACCTCTTTCCTAGAAGCAACAATTACACCCATGTAATGTGCTAGGCCGGGCTGTTCCTAGGCTTCATGTGGGTTGAGTGAGAATGGTGTGAATGGTGGAGGGGTGTGTGCGTGTGTGTGTGTGTGTGTGTATAGAAATGGTTGGAATAGGAATGTGTGTTGGAATGGAAATTGCTTGTTTAGTAATGGAGAGGCAGGATTGGGACAGCAAAGACCCATGTGTACGAGTGACACGCACGTACTTCTGCATAGGAGAGTTTGGAACAGGAATTGAATATGTAACGTGTGTACAGCTGAAGTTGGAACAGGCACTGTAAGTAGAGGTGAAGCTGGAAGAGGAATTTCATGTTCTGCTGTGGATCTTTCCAGAACAGAACAGTTATTAGCAGGCAGCAGTACAAACTGTCCTGCACTGCATGCTCTGCCTTTGTCTGACTACAGGATTTTTACAAGCCCTTTTTTCCTTTGAGAACTGACAGCATAATGGTTCTGGACAATGCCAAATCATCATCTGCACTCTCACTAGGGGAGCTGGGCTTTTATGTGAGAGAGAAGGAGATAAAAATGATACACTCAGAGCTGGACAGCAGCAGCTGAACAAGGGAATGAGGAAAACAGACTAAATTCTGTTTGCTGGGCTGATTTTTCACCTTACCATTTCTTTCCTTCATTTGCTTTCTCCTTTTCACATCCCATTCTCAGTCTGTCATTTCAGACCTGCCGAGATTATTGCTGATGGTTTCATTTGCAGAGCCTGTTAGGTGTATATTATGCTATTGAAAGAAATAGCAGATGTCTTTAAAAAATACAAGAAAAAATCAACATGTACACTTATGGACAGATCTTTTTCTGTCCCTTCTTAGAGCTCCTGTTCTGACCAAACACCTCACAAACTCCAGCTCGCTTGAATCATAGAATATTATTAGGGTTGGAAGGGCCCTCTGAAGGTCATCTAGTCCTTTGAGTGGAGTCTTTGCATAAATATTGCTGGGTTGGGCCCTGGATTAGTTCTGGAGACCCATTTTATCACTGAATGGGGGTCAGAGGGCATTGCATAATAGTTGCATGGGTCCATAAGAGTGTGTGGAGTCCCATAAGGATGGCTCCGAGTTGCAAGATTTGGGTATGAATTTAAACTTAAATTTAGTGTTCGCGTTCCTTCCCAGATATCAAGAGCAGGACAGGATCCATAGTCGCTCCGCAACATGGAGCACAGTTCCTTGGGAGCTTCTACTGTGACCCCACTAAGCTGCTATTTGGGGACATGGCTAAAGAGACAAGGACTGTGGATCCTCTGTTCCTTCCTGCCCACTCATCTCCCCGTGTGTGTGTGTGTGTGTGTGTGCGCGCGCACAAATGTTGTTGAGGCTCCTCTAGCCCTTAGACTAAAGCTGCTGCTACAAAGCATCTCTGTTGCCAATCTGTACCTTGGAGGGAGGAATCTTCCCCCCTCTGCTCATCCTGGTGGAGGATCAAGTTACCCGAGATATATGATATGCATGACAGGATGGTGTAACGGTTGTATCAGTTTCATTTACTTGGGATGAGCTCCATGTGGTAACCCACTAGTGGGTTTGCCATTCATGAGTAATGCAACCCAATCTCATGCCAGGAAAACCTTTATGCTACCCACCACCACCATGTGTTCCCATAAAATACATGATCTGGTGTTATAAACTGGTGTTAAAGCATTTTAAATAAATGGCCTAGTCCTGTTTTTGCATGCCTCCAAGTATATGGCCAGGCGCCTTTATTACCATGATCTAATTTTACAGGGCTCAGAGGGAATCCTCCCAAACTGACCTGGAATAGCCTTTATAGATAAAAAACTGTAACTGCTTTAAAAGTCCATTATCTTGGGCTCCTCTGAGGCTAGAAACGAATGCCACAGACCTCCCGTTCCAGTGGTATAAAGTTTCCATTCTTAGCCCTGCAGGGTCACGAGGTGTCAGAATTTAGATCTGTGACACACAAATACAAATGCCTAGTCTGGCCTTGAACCAGGAGGACATGGGGGTAAAATACAGGTTTTTGTGGAGGAAAGAGGAAACATGTCTCTGGCATGCTGATTATGGTTTTTAAAGGTGGGTATTTGAAGCTGCTCAGGTTTTGTGGTGATAAAATAAAATCCAGGGTAGATTAGTGAGCAGAGTATAGGTGATATAGCCACCAATACATAATACATTCATTTATTTCATGGCTCTGTGATTTACAACATGGGAGATTAGGGATGTGGGGCCAGATTTTGTTCTCACCCTGCAGTAAATCCAGAGTAACTTCAAAATGGAATTACTTTGGATTTACACTTCTATGGCTCATACAGTGTACCCAATTGTGACACCAGGGGGGATTCAGGGAAGGTAACTCTGGGCTGTAACCCAACTCCAGTTGGGGGAGGTGAAGCTCTCTGCCTGTGTGGATGTGAACAAAGGCCGGGGGAGTGGCCCGGGGGAAGTGGGAAAGAGGCAGTTTTGGAAGAAGGTTGGGAGAAGAAGGTTAGGGAAGAGGCAGGAGCCCTAATCCGGGGTCTTATCTCCCTACCGCCCAGAAGGGCCTGACTGTTTGTACTGAGAAACTCTAAATTGGATTGTGTTCCTGTCATCTCAAATAAACCTTCTAATCTACTGGCTGGCTGACAGTCACTGTGAATCCCAGGAAGTGGGGGTGTAGGGACCAGACTCCCTCACACTCCGTGACACCAATAAAACATTGACAACTGTTCCAACTCTGCCTGTTCTCTCTGGGTAGAGGCAGACAGCTCTGAGTTTGTGACCACATTCATATTCAGGGTCTTATTCCCCCCTCATGACAGAGAACATGCTTTAACTAGGCTAGCTCTATATATGTTGTGGGAGGTTCATGTATCCACATTGGGTAGAATCTTTCAGTCAGTGTGGGCTCAATAACTCATTAGTCCCTTGTGCATCCTCCAGAAGATTGTTTTAAATTGCCATTCAGAGGTGTTGGTCTCACCTCCTGAGATAGGACGGTAGAACCCATAGACTTGTTAGATCCATTGCTTTGGCACTGGTTTATTCTAACTGGCTTTGCGATACAGTAGACTCTCGATTATCCAGGATTGGGTTAACCAGGTTGTGGATTAACCAGGATGTCAAAAAAATATGCATAACTTGCAGGGCCTTTGTTGCCACCCCAAGCACACACAAAAAGCCCCACCAGGGCACAGGGCAGCCGGTGAACCAGCACCCCTTTCCCCCAGGGCAGGGTGGCTGGTGAACCAAGCCTCTCTTCCCCATATTTCCTATGGATGGTGATTATCCAGGATTGTATTAACCAGAATTCATACTTCCCTATCATCCTGGATAATCGAGTGTGTACTGTATATGAAACTGAAATGTGCATTTTATCAGAGCATGAAAACAACTCAGTGTCCTGGCTGCAGGTGTTAGCTACTTCTGGGCAATGTTTCTTCTGAGATCTCAGTAGACAGTCAGTTTTCACTTGCATGATCTACATCAGTTCTCAGCAAAGTGATTAAAGGACCCGAGGGTGGTCCCAGATTTTCCCTTCCTCTTGGGAGGATACTTCTTCTTTTGCACTAAATTTTGAGTCCCTGAAGCTCTTGATTGCTGGGATGTCTGTTCCTCTTCATTTGTTTCTCCTGTTCTTCAGCAGGTGAGATTTGAGACTAATAACTCTGTTTCTTAACTGTCACTTAAGGAATAATTCAGTAGGTGAACTATCCATTACTCAATCCTTGTCTGTGTAGTCTTCCTAGATCCCAGTGTGCTCTATCTATCTATCCTTATCACTCAATCTGTTCTTGTCTGTTCTGTCCAATTGGTTTTGCTAATGCACCCATCACCCTGATTTCTGGACACCAAGTACAACACTAAATTAGAGCCGGGATGTACTCAGTGGAGTTAAAATGCGTATCCCTATTTGTCTCTATTTATTATATCTCTCCAATATTGGCTTGTATCTAGGTGCTGCTCTTCAGTGGACAATAGTCATCAAAGTAGCATTGTGGTAATGAAAGCATGCAGAAGAGCTTCAGGTGATGATCAGTACTAGGAATTTGGCCCAGGCCTCTGGAACCTTTCCTCGAGAGCATCTTGCTTGTTGTGCAATTGTTTGGGAGTGGAATGGCTTGCGAATAGAGTGTTGCTTTACTAAATCAATTGCCTATAAAGTGCTTATTAAAAAGTTATTAACAGTAATCACGTCATTAACATTACATTTGTTATCGTCTAGTCTTATGTTGACTGCTGCTTTTGGCACAGGCCCTGCAATACATTATCAAGAAGACCAGTAAATGAGTAGCTGACTTGGGAAAGGTTTTGTGTATTTCTTTGGGAAGGGAGGGAGTTGGGGATTAGGCTTCTATTGGTACTGCAGGCTACTGCTACCAAGCCAGTTTCATCTGGAAACTTAGTTTCAAATCCATTTTCTTAGGACAGGTGAAAGAACTTTGCTGTTCTCAACCTAATTTCTAGGGGACTTTTGATCAGTAGGGTCAGAATCTTCAAAAGGGCTCCGTTTCCATCTAAGCACTTGCCATGGGGTTCACTCGCCCCTAGTAGTGCCTCTAGCAGGCTTGTGTTCTTCCTCTATGGGTATCCTCTCCTGTCCTGTCTTGCTCTGCTGCCCCACTCCCTCCTAGTTTGCAGCTTCTTTGTGGCTGGGCCTTCTGTGCAGCTCACTAAAGTCCTTCCCTTATGGGGAATTCACAGTCTTTCCAGACCTGCTAGCTGGCTGGTGTCTCCAACGCCCTTACAACTGGTAGATGAACCTAGGCCCAGCCACTACACAACACCAGGGACCCTATAACAAGCAGCCAAGGTCTCTGCATGGTCTGACCCCTTGCTCCTGTTTCCGTGGGTTTCTTCCTGCATATCTGGCTTCCCCTCTGGGTTTACCAGGCTCCACTCAGAGACTAGCTGCAACCCTCTTGCTGCTAACTGCTCTCTGCTCCTGGGCTTTATCCTGGCCCTGCCTGTTCCTGCCGAGCTGAACCTACTTCTAATTAGTGGTTTGCTGGTTCATCCTCCAGGTGCACCCGGTGGAGTTAACACATTGGCCACATTAACACACTGGCCACATTAACCCCTACTGAAAACATGGCCGTTATTTAACTGCCTAAATTGGAGCCAAGCTCTCCTGAAACTCTGGACCTGTGTCACCAAATTAGGCTGTGCGATGGGCAATTCCGATCAGGAGGGTAACAGAGAACGGAGGTACATTGGCAGACAATGGCATTCAGGTGCAGGGACAGAGCATACAGCTCTCTAGGTCAGCAGGGAGGTGCAAATGAACAGGTTACACAGCACAACCCCTTAGCCATCTGGCCATAGTCAATCCTTCCCTTTGAGCGAGATAAAACACTCCTCAATATTTTGAAGGAAGTAATTCTGCACTGTGCCCATAAGTGTGCGTCTCCAGATTTAGGGATTTGTCTGTCCCATTGGTGGTTAAGGGAAAGGACGGAATGTAATAGTGAAACGGGCTGTCTCTCAATGCACATGTCTTACAGTAATGGGCACTATTGAAAGGTCTAAGATAGATGGAAGACAGTATAAAAGCCAGTGCAGAGTTACAGTATGTGTCTAAAATGAAGAAGAACAGCTAGATAAGTGTCCAATCAACTAGCAATAAAGTAGGATGCTTGAAATCATTTCCCAGAGGCTGTAGCGAAGGGAGCTAGGGAGATGGATAGATAGATGACAACAGAGCAGACTGTTCCTAACAAGGACCAGCAGCAGCCCAACCATTAAACACTTCATCTGGCAACTCCTCTCCCCATAGACTATGGAGGCATCAATTGCAGCTCTTTTGTGGTTCATTTCCAGCTGTCTGTCTCTGTCTGTGGTTTCTCTTTTCCACGCAGAAGGCAGAGAGGCCAGTGTTTCTCACCTGCACCCCACCCCCAGGTCCTAACTGCTTGCGGCGGAGCCCCTGGGTGGCTCTACATGTAAGTGTTGTAGTTGGGGAGGGTTTTCTGCCTTGCTTTCCACCTCCTCCACCTCCCCTCCCGTTCTTCCTCCCTTCTCTCCCTCACCCAGCCTAATTGCTCCTGCATGTAGTCAAGTGCCTGACATAATTATTGCGAGCAGGGGATGGGGGAGAATCTCACAGGGGAACCAGGCCTGTTAGCATGTTAAACCAACAAGAAACCGCAATCCACAGCATTCCATGTATCCACATAAAAAATGGATGATTTAATATTTTATTCATCAAATTTCCTCCCCCCCACTTCTCTTGTGCTGTTCCAAGATCACGCTCCAGCTCCTGTCACGCTCCTTTTCCTCATTCACAGTCATTCTGGGGTTATTAGGCAGGTCTCCTTTAGGAAGCTTCCTGGTCTCCCTCTTTGAATTGAATAGTTGAACCAGTAGATCTCAATGGAGTTGTTCCCACACTTTTTCCTAGTAGCCCCCACCCCACCTTTCAGGCTGCTGGTTGAGATGTTCCAAGCCAGAACCAGCCATGTAGGAGCAGAGTGGAATTGGGCAGGTGGTCTAAGGACAGTCTTGTTTTATCCTAATCAGTTTCCATAGAATGCCATAACTGTATATTGCTCCAGATCTCTAGGGAATACACAGAGGGATGTTGAGTTACCACCACCGTGGCAGGGACCTTAGAAAAAGCTAGAATCGGCCAGAGACGTTAAAGATACAGACCCACTTACCGTCATCAACCCTGACTGAAATAAAACGATCGCCACTAAACTCCAGAGGAAGAAGTGAGCCCTCCTGCTGCACAACAGCCTGAGCGAATAGGCTTTCTGGTGTGCCCTAAAAGTCAGCCAGGTAGTGGTCTGTCAGGCCGAGGGAGGAGCCTGCAGATCTAGCGGCTGCTGCTGGTTGATCTCATCCTTGGAGTGTAAGAACAAGGGGAGCGGCAGTCCCTAAGCTACCAAAAATCCATGTGGATAAGGAATGTAAAGGTCAAAGCTGACCCCGTGAACTGCACCCAGAAATGAATGGGAAGGCAATGCCGGCTGCAGAGGAACAAGTCAGCCACACTGCTCAGCCTCCTGGCTCCCCATTTTGCTTTTACATATTGCACATTCTCCTCCTCCCCCCCACATTAGTGCTGTCCCTTTCTCTTGCTCCCTTTCTCTTGGTGCACCTCTCTGCTCAGTTACCAGACTTTGGGTCAAATTGTCCTTTCACATACCGCCTGTCTAATACCATCCGTGAGGGTGCCTGGGTGTCCCCTCCCATTTAGCTGTCAGTTGGAGGGTCCTCTCCATTGTGTGTTTTCCTCTCTCCCACATCCCGGTTTCAGTCTCCTGCTCTCCATACCTACACTTAAGTAGTTTTGCATCTTAAAGGGGACTGTCCTGCCCCTTTCCCTCTATGAAACTCTGCCCATGATTGCTAGTGTCAATATCAGGGTCCTGCGCACTCACTGCAGCCATTACTATAACATACCAAACATCCTGAGCAGACACAGACACACATGGATGTGATTTGTGCCCAATCACATGAAAGGAACATAGGCAGATGTCTGTGGTTGACCTTCGCTAGCTTGTGCAGAAGGGGAAATGCTAGCAGCTCCACCACCATCAATCTCTCCCACCTCCACGATGGCTGAAATGCTGGCAAGTTCCTCTCGGTATGAAGGAGCCGTACTCAGCAAAAACCAACCAACCAAACAAAAAAGCATTACCTTTGCCCTCCGCACTTCTCATTGGTGCAGGAAGCTTTCTCTCATACCGGCTGTGCATGTGAATAAACTCATGTATTCTCCCCATTTTTAATCTCGATCCCAGGCATGCAGGGCCGTGCCAAAATCCCCCCTCATAGGAGCCCATCTGTTAGTCACACATCCGTTGATGAAACAGCGTCTCCAAGCCCATCGTCTGCTTAGTGTGCTCAGACCACATAACGGAGGGCGCTGAGCAGCAGATGTGGCTAGGGCGGGAGGAAATGACAGTTTACATTCCATCCAGGAACTCGCCAAGGCCAGTAGAAGGAGGGAGGAGGAACCCATTGGGAGCTTAACAGACACTGTTTCGACAGAGGCACAAGAGCTCCTGGGGCTGGTGTATTCTTCACAGGCTGCCCTATGGAAACAGCCCTCTTTTCCTCACCTCTACATGACACTGCTGCTGTTGAGCAGCAAGGTGACTGCTAGGTCACCAGCTCCTTTACCGCTGCCCCAGGGCCAAGTGAAAGTTCAGGGGTGTGACGAAAGCAGAATAAATAGTCAGCAGAGGAGTGGGCTGTGACATTTTCACATTACAAGAGAGACGCTTTTGAGTGATTCCTGTTTACAAACAGCCTCTGCTCCCTACTTCTCTGACGGAAGAGCTGACAGTCTGTTGTCCTGTCTCTTTGAAGAATGCTGAGGTCTAAGGCAGCCTGTGCCTGGCTTTCATAGAGCAGCCACTCGCTTCACTTCTTTGATAGAGGCGCAGCTTGTGGAGGGGTGTGGTCCTGCTTACCCCTGTGTGAAACACTGGCCAAAGTAGAGCTCACAGGAATAATGCCTAGATTCTGGCTGTGAGAAAGCTCAGGACTACTCCAGTCCCAGCCTTAACCAGCGGGAGGTGCTATAAGGCACAGTGCCTTTGTTGCTTGACTGTGGCAAGATCATGGATCTCCCGTACTCCAGTTCTACCATCCGCTAGCACAAAGTACTGTAGGAGAGCAGTCTCTGGCATTGTTCACGATTACTGCTGTCTCTGCCTCTCACAACAGGAAGATGATTTAAGAGTGGCAACAACAGAGAAACTAAAACCACAAAACTTCTGCAACACTGCACACACACACTGTTCAAAAAGGCTATCATGTTCTGAAAGAGCCGTGTTTGACTGATGGAATCTGATTTGTGCTAGTGAAAGAAAATGTATTGCCATACTGGATAACATCATCTACTTCTCTCTGTCTGGATAAATCTCTGAGCATTTGATTTCCTTTGCTTATCCTCCTTTGACACCATCTTCACAGTGGCATGGGATAAGCTCCCTAACCTCTGCCCTTGGATGATATGGTTTTATCAGGGACAGACTTCCAGAAGACATTGGATAATGGGCTTAATCCCCCCACTTAAGAATTTTACCAACAGAATAAAGGGTCTTGAAGGCTTCCCAGAAGATGCCAGGTAAGAGTGGATTGGCCCCTGTTCATTGGCCTTATCTCCTAAACTTCGTCTGACGGCAATACATTAGCAAGCTGTAAAAGTCTGTGAGACCCGTCATCGCTGATAGTCAATACCGATCCCACACAAAAAATGTGACAAAATTGTGGCGTGCACTCAAGTGCAACTGTACTGCCTGCTACAGCTGAGCTCATACCAGCTTGTGTGTAGCCAATAGCAGCGGAGCCAACCAGTGTGCAACAAATTGATGAGTGCAGCATAAATGCCTCATTAGACACCTATAAAACAAGGAGGGGGCAGGGATGCCACCCTTCTCCGTAACTAGACAGCATGGAGAGGCAACCACTGCACCGGTTGATGCTGGCAACCAGTGCAAGAGCTGCTGTAGTCTAGGTAAGGCAACAGAGGACAGGTGGAGCTTGAATGGGTAGGGGCAATGGCAGTAAAATGAGAGAGTAGGCTGTGTGTAGCAATGATGTGCTTTGTAGCAGAAGTACTTGGAGACCCTGTGATGGAGGACAAGGCAAACCACCATGGCATTTTATCACAATGTGTGTGATAGCCACATACAAGGGAATTGCCTTGTGATCCTGTATGTCGGTAGAGCCACTGCAGACCCCTCCACTGTATATATCATGTCCAGAGCTTTCCTGGGTATCCTGTTCCTGCTCCTAGGAAGGTCATGGGGATGAGAGGTCATGCATTCAGAAACCATCCAGTTGATGCTCGAGCAACTGGTTGCACAGTGCAGCACAGAATAGTCACACAGCACACACCAAGCCTCTAACTTTGTGGCAGGAATAACTAGTCTCTCATGGAAAACAAGTCACAGTAATAGGGACTGTGCATCAGAAATGTCTGCTCACTGCCGTGGAGACATGGTGGGCTCATCACTCAGATCAGCCACCCACCACAAACCGTGTGACCCATAACCACAGCACCGTCAAGCAGAGAAATACTGTCCACCATCTGTGCATGAACCAGCAGGTGGCCCAGCACCTGTGCAGCACAAGAGCCATGAGATGTGCCAACATATAATCAGATGAGCCTGGCACTACCGAGACCCTCCGCCACCAGCCCACCATGGAGGTCAGAAAACATAAGAGCACATCCTACTACCATGATGGTATTCACCGTTGTGAACAGAGGCTGACACAGGACTTATGCGTACTCCTGTTGTCCCCCAGAAGGAGATTTTGGGACAACGTTCCATGAGACTTTCCAGGTATGTTTTTAAATATACTTTGGAAGGGAACTCCGGGGTGCAGTTTCAGCAACATTTTCATCTACTGCACTTCCTTTTCGTTTGCACTGCGTGGGGCACCCGGACTCACGTGACTCAGACCATCTACCACGGGAGTAATACCCCAGTGTTTGGTATATGGCTCTTAACAATTCCCTGTGCCAGTTACCATTTCTGCCTATTCACTCATTCGTCTGATGGAGGGAGAAGTCCCACTTCTCAGGGAGGGTCTACCAGCTCTGCCTCTCTAGGAACAGCCATGAGGAGGAAGGCCCATGTCCTCCTCTTCATCTGCTGCCCTGTGAGGAGAGGGGCATTGTTGCATTACGTGGTGCTTTTACGAAAGGACAATAATTAAAATCTCTCTCTGATGAACATGGTTAATTTCTTATTGTAATATGTTGTTGAGACAGCACTTTTTGCCCATTAGCACACTTGCAAGGTTAATGTAGTGTACTTAATAAGATAAATAAAGCTTGTCATGATCTTTCAGCAAATTTTAATGGGTGGGAATTAACCAAAAAAAAAATTAGCCTAATATCTAAGATTTTGTCTGGTTGACTTAGTTAACTGCTGAGCTGCCACTGGGTTTTAGGACGTCCTCTGCTATTCCTCTTGGAAGATACACCTTAAAAAGCATCAAGGGTTAAACGAGGCTGCCTTGGCCCCGAAGGTATGAGTGAACATTGAAGTGGATGCTCAGTTACGACATTGCTGGGCACCACGTTGATAGACGGGAAGAATGTTAGAAATAGCATGAACAGGAATGTGCTGCTGGGAAAGGATCCAGGAACAGGGACCAAGCCTGTGTGCAGGACGGAGAAGGCAGTAAGGTAGAAATGCAGGAAATAGGACAAGGCTACAGGAATATAGCAAATTGTGCTGGCACTGGACAATCAGCTGAAGCAATAGGACTGCAGGGTTAGATGGGAGACAGCAGGTGCTGGGGGATTTAATACTGGGCACTGAACAATATTTTTTTTAATGTCCTAGTTCAGCGGTTCTCAGACTGTAGGTGGGGACCCCAAATTGGGTTGCAACTCTGTTTTAATGAGGTTGCAAGAGCCGTAGACTTTCTGGGGCTTGGGGCCGAAGCCCGATCCACACCACTCAGAGGCAAAGCCCAAGCTTCACCTTCAGCCCTGGGCAGCGAGGCTGAAGCCCTTGGGCTTTGCCCGCTCACCCACCCACCCAGGGTGATGGGGCACGTGCAAGCTCAGGCTTCAGTCCCCCCTTGTGGAGTTGTGTAGTAATTTTTGTTGTCAGAAGAGGGTCGAGGTGCAACAAAGTTTGAGAACCCCGGTCCCAGTTAAACCATTGACTTAACTATTTTCCTCTGGATGTCCAAAAGCAGGAAAATATTTGAAAAATCCCCATGTACGACACTGTGAGCCTTGGGATGCAATCATAAACCTGCTTCCTAGCTGCCAGCCCTGGGCACGTCTCGGGTAATCATTAGCAGAGAGCCCTTCTTTTCTTAATGGTTTCTCTGCCTCGCCTTTTGCAGGCCGGGTGGTTTCTTAAGCTTCTTAAATAATATACACTAAAAGCAGCTGCATCCTCAGATAAATGAGGCCACAGCTGGTGTGGGGAGAAGATGAGAACTTCCCCGGCTGAGAACTCAGGGCTTCTTGTTCACTAACACACCCCTCCCACAATAATAAGGCAAGCTTCTCATTATTTCACAAAAAAATGTGGAGAAGGAGGCAGGCCAATGAACTGCAGACATTAACTTTATGGTAGATTGATAAATAGATACTGCAGGTAGCTAAATACTACAATAGAGGGACGGAGGGAGAGATCAATACAAGTTGGCGGAAATGTTCGATATCATAAAGGGAGAGGGAGATAGCGGACACAATTGAAAGATGGACAGAAAGATACAATAGAAGAGTGAAGCAATAGATAAAATGGAAACGCAAATAAATACAGTAAGATGATGGAGGAGAAAAAAGATATAGAAAGATGGGGAGATAGATACAGTAGAGGGACAAAGGAATAGATAAAGCAAGGAAGATAGAAAGGTACAGTGGATGGACAAAGAAATAATAGGTTGCTACAGTGAAAAGATGGACAGATAGCGGGGATGGAGGAATAGATTGTTACAGCTGGTAGACTGATTTTGTTGTTAGCTATGTTGCAGGTCAAACACAACTCTCACACCCCATTGCCTCCACATCATTCCTTCTTCCACCTCACTGTCAGCCCCTTGCTGTGTCCTAGAGATATTTCAGCCAGAGCCCCACATGGTTTTGGTTTTGGCGCAGACAGTCTATCAGCCCCAGGGTAGGCGGGTTAAGCATCTAGTCATGAATCGACTTTCAGCTGCTTATGCCCAGCTGCACCAGTGAAGCTTGGCAGCTTTAAAGAGGTAACCATTCTGAATGTTATCCGTTCACTTTCTGGTTCCTCTTCTTTCATGTCCCAATCCTGGGCCTCTTTGGAATCACATCTGTGACAGGACTGTTCTCTTAGATTAAAAGTGTTCTGAGCCAGGAAAATTTAACTCTGACACTGACTAGCTGTGCGAATTTGGGGCAAGTCACATGCCTGTTCTGTGCCTCAGTTTCTCCATCTGAAAAATGGGGATAAATACTGATCTACCTCACAGGAGTGTTATGGGGATTAACTGGTTAATGTTTGAAAAGTGCTTTTAAAATGGCAAATACTTGATGGCTAATCTCTCAAAGCGTTTGTGCTAATCTCGTCCCTGTGCCATCTGAGATATCAGGACATCAGCTATTTGCTTTGGGGTAGCAATGTGGTCAGGAAAGATTCACTCCCTTCCCCATAATCCCCATGAACTGCATTTCTCAATTGACCCAAGTGCATTATGGGGAATTTTCACCTTCTGCTGAAGCATCAGCCAGCAGGCCCTGCTGGAGGCAGGATATAGGACTTGATGGGCCCAGCATGGTAATTCCTGTGTGCCAAGATAGCAGGCCCTCTGCAGACTCTTGCATCTTGTCAGAAAAAAACCTCCTCTGAGCCGAGATACCGTTGTCATCTTCCAAAGTGATGGGAAATAGCTATTACCAGGAGATGCTCTTAGTCTTACCACAGCCGTGCAGCAGTCTGTTATTGCCCGGTAGCATCCAATTAAATAACAAAACAAAACAGGCCTCCCACTCCTTCCGAGCTGATTGTTCTCCCGCCACCTGGGGTACCAGAAATGGTGGTATTTACAAGTTTAAAAGTGCTCGCTTTCCAGCCCCAAACTCCCCAGTAGCCTCCACTGGAGGAAGGGGCACCGGCAAAGGCTTTTGGAGCAGCATGGGTGACAGCCAAGGCAGGAAATATCGATGCGCCCCAGGCCTGGTGCAGTGGAGGGCTGGGTTTTAATGTGGCATCTGGCAGAGAAGGGAATATCAGGAGCAGGCAGCTAGCAGCGAGCTCTGTCTGCCAAGAGCTGATCAGCTTTCACGCAGGGGACGAGCGCCCCCTTCCAGCATCCTATGGCTGTGAGCTATTCTGTTATTCCATCTCTCCGCCTAGCTACTGCCCCTCACTTTAGTACAGCTCTGCCTCTCTCGCTGCCCTTGCTCTCCTGTCTTCATTCTTTCTTTACACTCATTCTCTCCCTTCCACTCTCCTGTCTGGTCATCTCTCACACTCCTCTCGGGCAGCCCTTTCTGGTGTCTCTGTTCCTCTAATCATTGCCTGTGAATGACGTTATGCTGGCTGAGGTATACCAATAAGCGGGGATGAGGGGAGATGCAGTAGCTATAGATGCCTCAGGCTGTTAACTAAAGATTCAGACTGGAAAAGAAATCCCTCTGTGCCTGGAGGGGTGGGAAAGAGGGCTTCTATATTACTGCATTGAGGCCAGATTGCTCTCAGCCCTTATGAAGGCGCGCAGAGTTCTGAAAGAGGAACCTTTCCCTCAAGCATGTGCCAGTCACAATAGCAGTTCCTAAATTCAAGGGACTCTAGCTTTTCTTCCCTCCGTGCACTCCTAGGAGTGAACAGCAGCCCAAAGAAGATGGGGATCCCCCCTCCGTCGGCTTGTGGGGCAGGCTGGACACACCCGAGGTGCAGTGCATATCATATAGTCCCTCCCCCAGCTTCTCTTGCAGTGGGGCGGCTGCACCTTGCCCATTCCCCTGAGCTATGGATAAAGGGCACAAGCAAACTCCAGCTTATACCTCGGCTCATATCACCACTGAAGAATAAGCTTTAAAGTTGGTCTTTTAATGGGGGGGGGGGGATCATTCCCTTCCTGCTTCAGCACTGCACTGTTGGAGCAGGCTTCCTCTGGGCGCTCTCCAGCACGAGACCAGCACCCAGATCTATTCCAGTGCTTGGCTCTGCTAAAGAGAGGTTAGGTCTGGAATCACAAGGGTGCTGTCGGGCAGGATTCAGGGCCACCAGCAGAGCTGGGTGGGGAGCCAAGGACTGGAGTAGCCGGGAGTGCTGTGTGTGAGGAGTCAGGTGCATTGGCAGAACAGTATGGGTACAGCTCCAAAGCAAGTGGCAGCCCTCAGCAGCCAGACCCAGAGCCTTGGTCTACAGGCTTGTGCTCATGCTACAGTGCTAAAAATAGCAGCGTAGCTTTTAGGGCTCGGGCTCTTGAGCCTAGGGAGGGGTTGTGGGCTTTAGAGCCTGAGCTCCAGCCTGAGCCGTAACATCTACCCAGTTCTTTTTAGTGCCATAGCGTGAGCCCCGGTCTGCCAGCCTGGGCTCTGAGACTCGGTGCTGGGGGCTGTGGAGACGTATCCTCCGGGGCCAGGACTGAGATAGCAGGGAGTGCTGCAGGTCGGGGGTGAGATGCATTGGCAGAGCTGGGTAAGGACAGCTGTGCAAGCTGTCCCGTCCATTCCATCCTGTATTTTCTGTCCCTTGCTTTCATGGGCTCCAAGATGCTTTAACAAACAAAACCCAAAGGAAATGCAAATATAACCACGGAGATTGCTGTCCACTGGGAAAGAGAAAGCGGTGGTGAGCTTGTGTACTGCAGACCTACCTGGGTACATATAAGGGGAAGCCCACAGAGCTGCACCATAAGTCCTTGGAAGAGTTCGGAATGAGTGACAGCCAAATGCCAAATTCGGATCTGTTACTTCAACGTGAATCTGGAATGGCTCCGCTGACCGTTCCGGTTTGACACTGGGGTAACTGAGTGCAGAATGTGGCTTCTTCCTGTTTAGGTGGGTTGTCTTTTTTTTTCTCTCTCTCTTAAATGTTGTGTTGTGCCATTATTTTAATGTTGTTGAAAGTGCCCCAATTGATAGCAATAGAAGCTGGAGGTCCCGTGTCGATTCAGAGACAAAGAAAAGCACAGGCAGTGCAAGCCTGTCCCACACCGCTAGTAGGGAGAACATGATGGATGTCCTTGTGGCAGAGGGCCAAACTCATCCCTGGTATCACTCCAGTGAAGTCAACAACTCACATTCACCTTTTTATTGCAGCCAATTTACACCTCAGATGACTGTGGCCCCTGGTCTTCTCACCTGCAGTGCAAGGAGCTCAGTCTTGTGTGCACAGTGCGGTTGCTTCATCAGGCAGCAGTACAGGCAGAGATGTCATTTTGAAGTCGGGAAAATCTTAAGGGAGACGTTTCTATGCGTCCCCCCCCCCCTTCTGAGATTTCGCATTGGAAAACTCTTGCCCGTTCAGTGTGTCAGATGCAGTGACAGTCTCAGGATCAACGTATAACCTAGGTCAGAGAGCAGGAACCCCAGAAGGGGAACACTCCCCCAAACCCTGCCTCACCCCCCCCCCCAAAAATGCTTGGCAGCAAAATTGGTTCAAGCATGGCTCCTGGATGGAAAAGTGAGCAGGGTTTTTAATCTATACAAATGCTAAGTTTGGGTTGTGAAATGAAGGCCAGCAGGAGAGAAGAATACTGTATGGATTTCAAAAGATTTAATGTGTCTATCTGCTGAAGAGCATTTTTTTCCTCTTGTTCAAACACTGATGCCTTTGGTACTTCAGATTAGAGCAGATTTTGACCTGCCTCACTGTATATCTACAAAAGAAGAAGCTGGAGCTTTCAAGCTATTGAAGTATTTTTATTTTTCCTGACGCCTCCGTTATCCAGGGAGGAGAGGATTCCAAACCAGCTACTGCTCCTGGGGCAGAGGGCGAGCTCCTAACTGCCTTCATCCGCTGCCTCATGTCACTTGCACACCAGGGTAGATTAAGGCTGTTGGGATCAGGCCATGGTGGACTGAGGGTGATTAGAAGTGAGTCAGTGATGAATCGAGGTGTTTCAGGAGGCAAGATTAAAGAAGCCATTGGGAAGTCTGTCTCTGATTACAGGAATCCAGAAAAGTTCCATTTTTCAGGAGATTCCAGAATACTTTACTGGTTAATCTGGTCTCTGTTTAAGCTTAAATCAACCATGTTTCGTGCAGACATTTTCTCTCTCTCCCTCTTGTGTGTACACACACACACAGTAACACCCCCCCCCCCTTGTGTCTTTGAATCCTTGTCTTCGTCTTTTACTCATACAAACACGTGTTTGTATCTTCATTAGCCCTGCGGTGTCACTAGAGCTATGGGATAGATTCTGTTCTTCCTTGCACCATTAGCAAGAGAATTGTCAGCTAAATTCCAATGGCAAAATCCTCATTGCTGGGGATGATGCATGAGGCACCAAGAACCAACTGAATTCTCAGATCACAAGGGGAAATGTGGGGTGCTGGCATTTGGAAAAAAGCATCCTTTGACTTGAAAAATGAATAAATCTGCTGTGGAATCACCAGGAGAATATACATGCCCCCCCCCCATGTCATTTTTTACAGAAGCGACAAAGAGTCTTGTAGCACCTTATAGACGAACAGAGATGTTTGGGATCATGAGCTTTCGTGGGTTAAGACCCACTTCATCAGATGAATGTTGTGGAAATCTCCAGAGGCAGGTATAAATATGCAGGCAAGATAGCAAGGTAAATTCAATCAGGGAGGGTGAGGCCCACTTCCAGCAGCTGATCTGGAGGTGTGAACACCCAGAGAGGAGAAACTGCTTTGGTAGCTGGCGAGCCATTCACAGTCTCTGTTAAGTCCTGAGCTGATAGTGTCAAATTTGCAGATGAACTGGAGCTCAGCAGTTTCTCTTTGAAGTCTGTCTTGAAGTTTTTTTGCTGCAGGATGGCTGTGTGACGGTGTACCCCATTAGGCTTTATGGGGGGGGGTGCCTGTAAATATACGTATGATATTATTGGAATATGGTTTTGCTACATATGCCATGTATCTCTGTGACGGTAATGATCCACTGGATCTGTTCATCCTATTTGTATGTATGTGTCTGCTTTGTATTCAAAGTTATGAATATTGGCTATGTGCTTGCGTAGTTGTAAGTAGACTTTGGAAGGCAGCTGAGCAGCTCTCTGAGAAAAAACTATTCTCAGTTAAGCCCAATCAAGAACCAATCAAGCAAACAATAAACTTTGTAGACGCCCGTCCACACCCGAGCTTCTCCAGGAATGTGGCCTGGCTGGTAATGTATGGAGTCTGGTTTGAAGCTCTGACTGGACCATGTGCTCCGAGACTCCATTTTACAAGTGGACTCTGCATAGGAAGGAGGGGCTCTCCACCCACAAGAGGGATGTCTGTATAAACCCTGGAGAGACTCCTCCATTTGGGTCGTCAGCTGGCTCAAAGAACAGCCCTCCACCCCCTAAGGATACCTAGAAGAAACTGGAACAGATGACAGTGACTGCAGGGAGGGTGTGAGTGATAGCTGGACCCAGGCTAACAGTTTAGCCTGAAAGAAGGAATTCACAGAGGTTGAGGCTTTTTACTGTAATAGTGTTAGATTTGCATGTTCTATTTTATTTTATTTGGTAATTCACTTTGTTCTGTCTGTTACTACTTGGAACCACTTAAATCCCACTTCCTGCCTTTATTAAAATCACTTTTTACTTATTCATTAACCTGGAGTATGTGTTGGTACCTGGGGGGGGGGGGGCAAACAGCCGTGCATATCTCTCTATCATTGTTATAGAGGGCGAACCATCTATGAGTTTGCCCTGTATAAGCTTTATAAAGGGCAAAACAAATTTATTCAGGGTTTGTCCCCATTGGGAGTTGAGCATCTGAGTGCCAGAGGCAAGTATACTTCTACCTGTTTCCAGGCAAGCCCATAACTGGTAGGGGGACGTGGCTCAGACCTGGCAGGGTACTGAGGACCTAAGCTGTTTGGTGGCTAGGATGGTGTTTTCTGGGAGATCACCAATGCATTGTAGTATTCTTGGGAAATCAGTGGTGTCACGGAGATAGCTGGGAGTGCTGGTGGCATAGGGTCTGAGTAGAGAGTCCACATACCCAGACAGTCCTTCAGTGAGAGTGACGATGCCCAAGATGATGGAGCATCCAGGATTTCCAGGTTTGTGAATCTTAGGTGGTAGATAGAAAAACCCCTGTCAGGGCTCTAAGGGTGTGTTGATTTGTTCCTGTGCTTGTTTGGGAGTGTCCTGAGCAGATGGTGCAGTTTCTTAATGTACTCCTCAGTGGAATCTGAGGATAGTGGCCTGTAGAATTTGGTATTGGAGAGTTGTCTGGCAGCCTCCTTTTGGTAGTCAGACCTGTTCATGATGACGACAGCGCCTCCTTTGTCAGCCTCTCTGATTATAATGTCAGCATTGTTTCTAAGGCTGTGGATGGCATTGCGTTCTGCACGACTAAGGTTATGAGATAAGCGGTGTTGTTTTCCCACAATTTCTGCCTGTGCACATTGGCAGAAGCATTCAATGTATAGGTCCAGACTCACTCTTACAGAGTCACTCTCCTGGCTATAGTCAGGTTTTAAAAAGGACTTGGAATGGAGTTCTTGATGCAAAGGGTGATGGTATCCTGTGCTGATGAAATTCTTGGACCAGGTGGGTTTGGAAAGATGGAGTCATGCTGTTCATAAATGTAATACCTTCCAAAAATAGACTTTAATGGTAATGCACCACTCTCTCGAAAATATACCAATCTTTAGTCAGTGAGATGCATCATGCTGAGAATATCCAGTGTCAGGAAATCAGGACCCTGTGGACAGAAGTAATCTTTACGCAGATAATCATAGGAGTAAAGTTGCCCAGGTGGAGCAGCCACACCACTTGTGAATTCTCCCCTCTGAGCACAAATAATTACATAGTCAACCAGCTTAAATCATGAACCTTACATACCGTCTAGCTGAATGCATTGCAGGACATTTCATATAATAACTGGCTCCACTGAAACTAGCTCCCATTTGGAGAACAGATCTCTTAAAAGAATAGCTTCTTGGTGTGAATAAGGTTCCTTCTATAAAGCCATGAACTTCCTTGTGTAAGTAATTCGTCTGAGCATCTCCAAAGGTGTTAGCAAATTCATCTGGAATTAGATCTGTATCTTGCTTGAGCATCTCCAAAGGTGTTCGCAAGCTCATCTGGAATTAGATCTGTAGCTTGCCTTAACCCACTGGAGATCTGTCCTGCATTTCTAAAATTCCAGCATCATAGTATCTGACTCATTTACATTATCATGTGGTAAGCATTCATGATGAAGGCAGGATCTCAGCTGTCCACATTCCCCTGTGTTAACTGTTGATTGTTGTCTCCCAGGTGAACAAAGGCAGGGCTTGCTTCAGCTCCAGTTGGCAGGGGGAAGGCTATGTGAAAAGATGACTTTTGCAGTGTGCAAGGCTCATCCTCAGCCTGATTGCCAGTAGAGACATCTGCAGTCTAGGGCTCTTCATCAAAAAAAATTCTGCTGCAATGATATTTGAATGTGTTTAACTGGAAAATCCCAGAGTTTTATGCCTCAATGATGGGGATGGATCAGCGGGTTGGAGAGCAGCAGAACCCGGTGTCCCTTACACAGTGGCTCAGCTGTTTGTCCAAACAGAATCCAGGCTCTGAACTTTCTCAAGTGTGTCCTTCTCTTCTTCACAGCCACCTGGCATTGTGTGCTTGGAGGCCCAGACGGGGCAGTTAGACCAGAAAAGGTGAAGAAATGCTGTGTCGTGTTTCTGGTGCTCCTATCCCTCTGTCCATTTGCCTTGCTGCTTTGACCAAAGTGGGAGGTTTCCAATGGGAACGTGTGGTCATCTCCCCATCCTTGCCTTCCAGTGCATCCAGCCTGGTGCTGCCTCATCCTTCTGTTCAAAGAGCACCTGGTAACACTTAGGGTATGTCTATGCTCCAATCAAACACCCAAGGTTGGCCTGTATCAGCTGACTCAGGCTCGCAGGGCTCAGGCTACAGGGCTATAAAACTGCAGAGTAGACATCTGGGCTTGGGCTGAGGCCTGGAGGTTCTAGGAACCTGCAGGAGAGGAGGGTCCCAGAACCCAGGCTCCACCACAAGCCCAGAGATCTACATTGCAGTTTTGTAGTCCCACAGCCTGAGCCCCGTGAGCCCACGTCAGCTGTTGCAGGCCAGCCTTGGGTGTTTAGTTGCAGTGAAGTAGAGTGACCAGATGTCCTGAATTTATAGGGACAGTCCCGGTTTTTGGAGTCTTTTTCTTACATAGGTTCCTGTTACCTCCCACTTCCTGTCCCAATTTTTCACATTTGCTGTCTGGTCACCCTACCCTAAAGGCATCTGCTGTTTTGAACAGACGCCTAGTTTTCTATTTCCTTTCCCAACATTGCTGAGAATAGCTCCTTAGGCCGGGATTGTTAAAGCAGCCTAAGGGAATTAGGCATCCAAATCTCAGTGATTTTCATTGGGAGTGGAGGCTGTCTAATTCCCTTGGGCCCCTTTGATAATCACAGGGTGAGTTACTGCGGTGATAGGCACTGTAAGAAGCGGGTAGATAGGGACCCTCATTTTTAAAGTTGATAGAGACAACTACAGGATGTTAGTTAAAGAAGGTTATGAAGCAAAACCCCAGACGTAGACACCCCTGAACTGTATGAATGTTTCCCTTTTCAACCAAACTCGGGTGGTAATATGTTGCAAATAGTCCCTATCTTTTTTCCCCTTTTACTATTAAGTTTTTAATAAAGTTTAAAGAGTTTACAGTTTAGCTGGTGTCTTAATTATGGACCCGAGGGGGCGCTCCGTGCCATAGCTGGAAGGGAAAAGGGTGTCACCAATTTGGGAGAGCATGAAAGTTACTCAAACTCTAAGAGCAAGAATCCAGTACACTAGCAGGCCTGGAGTATATGTAACAGAGCACACAGATCTGGGCTGCCTGTTGTAGGACTGGGTTGTAGAGCATATACCTGGAGTAATTCAAATATTAGAGTGGGTCTCTAATATTTGCCGGTGCTGTACAGCTGGGTACAGTAGTGTGGGATGGGTTATGCATTCCTGACCTGTGTAACAGTGGGTGGTCCTGTAGTTAAGTCAGGGATCTCACAGTAAAAAGACCAGTGTTCTATTTCCAGCCTTGCTGGGTGACCTTGGACAAGTCTCTTCCCCTCTCCATGCGATGAAGATAATGATACGCATACTTCTGTGTAAAGTGCTTACAGACTAACAGATGTAAAACTAAACAGAAGTGTTTAATATTTGTGCCTAGCCTTTTCCTAAGTTATGGCCTGCTTCTGCACCCACTGAAGTTGATGGCAGAACTCCCAGGAGAGCAGAATCAGGAACTTATTCAAAAATAAATAAGTAAAAATCATCTCTTGCTACATCTGTGCTTTGGAGTTCTTTATGGCTGCAATTCCACGTGAAGCAAATCACTAAATAGCCCCACTTTTAAATCAAGAGTTGAACTAAAACCCCAGATTAGGTTCCGAAGGAGGATGGGATGAGCTGGGAATTTCCACTGATCACACAGAGCAGCAGTCAGGATATTGACATTCATGTTTTAGGGTACAAGTGTGAAGGTGTCAAGAGTGCTTTGTGGCGTGAGGAATGGAGGAGAAGGACCCAGCCTGTTCTTTAAAGTGGTCAGCATTACTACACAATTATCCTGGCAGTCAGCTGTAATGAGGTAGGAATCACAAGATCAGAATGTGACAGATAACTGAGACTTGGATCAATTTTGATTCTTTATTTTATTTTTATTTTATTTTATTTTTTTACCGTTGCCTCGGTTTAGAAGGGGCTTGTTAACTCTTTATGCCTCTCTATTCTTCCTTTAATTTTTTTTAGTCATCTGCATTCAGTTCTCTTGAGAGCAATGAAAAGAAATCAAAGTGCTTTTGTGAGTTGTGACAGAGCAGTGCAAATAGATTGATTAAAAACACTGTTTCTTTTTTTAATTTAAACAGAGCAGAGATTTGTGGGTAATGTTCATACTATGTGCTCCGTGGTAACAAGCTCACTGTGGGAAGAAAAGGAAGAGAGAGTGAGAGAGAGAGAGAGAGAGAGAGAGAGAGAGAAATATGGAAGTGTAGCCACTGTTGTTCTGCTTTTAAATGCAAGATTGATTTTACATTTTCCCGGCATGTCAGTTTCATTACTGGCAAATTAATCCTTCTCTCTGTGGCCTAGAGCTTATATCTGTAGTTTCTCATAAATAGATTTTGGTTACCAGACCCTAAATCGGGAATTCAGAGCTTGGCTACATGGAAAAGTAGCACCAGTCTAACTAAATGTTTAAAACCAATTTAATTAAATTGGTGCAAAAGGTTGGGTGTGTTTGGACTCTCTTATTTGGGCTTAGCTGAAGTCGGGAAACGATTTACGCTAAACTGAAATAAGCCACTCTTAAACCAAAATAAGAATGCCCATATGGATGGTTGCACCAAGTTAGTAAGGGGCATGTCTACATTTCCCCTTCTCTCACCACAAGTTCAGAGGAATAGTAGGGGACATCAAAGTGTTGCACTGTGTCTCCCCTGTGTGGATGCTGCAGGCGTAAACTTAAAGATCCGGAGTTTGCACTAATATAGTCTTGTGAACTCAGGATTTTTCAGTTCACATCTGCAGTGTCCACATGGGGGAGTTACAGCACAGCGCTTCAGTGCACATTGCTATTCACACCCCTTTAGTCCAAACTGCAGCACAGTGTAGACATATCCTAACTTGGTTTAAAATCACACTTTCCATTCAACCAATGCAACTTGCTAATATAGTTAATGCCTCAGATAGGGTCTGTTAGGAGCCATGGCCTGAAAGATCAGAGGCTGAAGGGATACTGTGGAGGTGCTGATAGTGTTCTGAGCCTGTACATGTTCCACTACTCCAAACTGCAACGAAGCATTACGGTCTACTATGCTTTTGACGGTGGCCTTGTTCTTCACACCCTGCAGCTGCTCCATACCCCACCACATGGTGTTAGGAGGAGCTGTGCTGCTGGAAATGCTACTGTCCTGTGTACTCAGGAGATGCGCCATCTCCCAAGACCCCAGTGTGGTGTTAGGACAGGGGTGGGGAACCTTTTTTCTGTCAAGGGCCATTTGGCCATTTATAATGTCATTCGCGGGCCACTTACCCCCACCCCCACCCCCACCCCCGGAAGCCCAGGCTGGCAACGGGAGCTGAGACCCCAGCTGGCAAGGGGCCAGCGGGGGAAACCCCAAAGCAGTGGCAGGCAGAGTGCTTAGCCCTGCACTGCTTTGGGGTTTCCCCCGCTGGCCCCTTGCCAGCTGGGGTCCTGCCGTCTGTCCCAATCAGCTCCCGCTATCAGCCGGGGCGTAGGGGGTGATCTTCATTTACCCCTGCCCAGCCTCCCGCCATCTAACCGCCTTTCCTCCCTCACCCCTGCCTGGCCCGGCCCATCCCACCCAACCTAACCTCCTCCCCCCTCCCACTCCCAACCCAGCCTCCTGCCCCCCCATGCCTGACCCGCCCAGTTCAGCCTCCCCCCCACCAAACCTCCTTCCCTCCCGCACCCACGCTTCACCCACCCCATCCAGCCTAGTCTCCTGCCCCCCTCCCCGCCCGCGCAGCCTGGCCTCCCCCCCACACCCCCTTTACCGTCCGCTCCCCTTCCATTCACCGCCCGCCTAACGGGCGGCTCCCCCAGGCGCGAGCCACTCCCGCCTGGGGGCCGCGCGGTGCCGGAGGCTCCTCCATGCGCGAGCCGCCCCAGCCTGGCAGTCCTCGCGCATCCCGGCGCTGGCGGCTCCCCCAGGCGCAAGCCGCCCCCGCCTGGGCGCCAGCGGCTCCTCCATGCGCGAACCGCCCCAGCCTGGCGGCCCCCGCGCATCCCTAGCCAGCAGCTGCGGCGCATCCCCGGCCCCGCCGCGGGCCAGACAGAATCGTTTGGCGGGCCGTATAAGGCCTGCGGGCCGGAGGTTGCCCACCCCTGTGTTAGGAGCTGTGTGTTCAGGAGTATGGGGATAAGAGTTGATAGAAATAAACAATTACTTGGGCAGCAAACTTTCTGGGGCAAGGAATCACTTTTTGATTGTGTGTATGTGTGTGCACTAGTCCAGTTGGTCTCTGAGCTGGGGCCTCTCGTTTGTGGTCATAATCCAAAAACTAAATAACAATAATTATCTTTGTTGTCAATTGGTATAGAATGTAAGGAACAAAGTGTAATCCCCTGAATTAAAGTAAATAAAGTCCTGAGAGACTGTGAACTCCATTGTCTGGTGATTTGATGGTGGTGATGATGTTTGGGGAGAGAGGGTAGGTATTGCATTTTATAATAATCATTTGCACTCAAAGTAAAGATTTACCTCTGTCAAGAAAAAATCACACCATTTTATCTGGCCATACTTCTGGTGTTCAGTAGAATTAACAAATAGAGGAGTATGTTCCTGCAAGAGGCAAGGAGAGGACTGACTGTTCTTAAATCATAAGGACTTGTTTCACTGTGCAAACCCCAGTGGAGGTAGTGACACAACCAGTATGTCGATGATGAATGAGCAATGATAAGAGGAAGATTCCTTTGTAACATGCTGGGCTGGGATCAAATTGAAGCCTAATCCTGCTTTGTTGGACTAATTTTTTAGTTACCAGACAGAGTGATTAGTAGCTCCTTGGAAACACGGCTTTCCTTGCTTCACATACACTTAAAGATCTTTGGTATTTGCACTACATTTCAGCAAAAAAAGCTGACTTTTCCTTTAGCTGTTTAAAGAGCAGTTCTAATGGAGAACTGGAGCTGAGAATAGGCTTCCTGCAGGGGGAGATGTGAAGATCTGCATATTGTAGAATTGCTGTATTGAATAGCTTTTGCTGCTTAACTGTATCAACTGTGTCATTTCCCCTCCCCCCCCCCCCCAATAAAAAAACCCCTTCCCCTCCCTCAACTTCTGGCTGGAAAAATGCAGTCCCTGCTAATTAACTTTTGCATTTGCTAATTAACTTTTGCATACAGCCCAAAGTGAAGTGTTTATTACAAAAATGTTTCTCTTTTGAGATCTCCTTGTTTTTTAAATATACCTGTTGGCAACAAGAAGAAAAACAAAACAAATATGGGCAGATTCTCTTCTGTGATTTTGATAGTTAAAATAAAGTGTATGTGTAAGCGTTTGAAGGATTGGGGTCTTACTGGTTATTGCTGGGTATAAGTGTGTCCTCTATACCCACATATTATCAGAGGACAATCTTTCTCCTGTGCTTCAAACTATTACAGTTCAGAATATTAAGGGTTTGTCTACGTGGCGACATTCAGGAAAATAGTCTGCATGAATTAAAGGTGTGAACTGGAAATTAAGCTAAACCGAATCAAGGCCACTTTAATTTTGAATGAGAGTTCTTGTAGGTTAAATACAGTTTTTAACTAATACACTTTACATTTGTACCTTTACTTAATTCAATTTAACTTTTCTGATGGTGCCCAGGTAGACAAGTCCCGACATTTATGACCCAATTCTATTCCCTTTGAAAATCAGTTCCAAAAGTCCTATATCTTCAATTTGGAGCAGAACTGGGTTCCCAGTCTTATGTATAGTCATTAGAGTTTTCTGTGGATTGTTTTATGGGGGTGTTGTTTCACTACATGACAGAATCACTATGCAACATTATTCAAATTGGTAGACTGCTATATTCAGAAGCGACCCTGTAGCAGTCTGCAGGGGGAGGGTGTGTAGTGGGGCGGCTGCCCCACTCCTATGCTAGATGGGGCTTTAGCAGGCCAGGGTGGCTGCGCAGATGGGCAGCCAATCAGAGGCGAGCAAGGGACAGCCAACCAGGGCCAGGTTGGACCCTATATAAAGGCTGCCCAGGAGAGAAGCAGTCAGTCTCTTCAGAGGGTTAAAGTCTGTCTCCTGAACAAGGCGACTAGCACCAGGGATAACGCAGTGCCGGGCAGGCAGTTGGGAGCTGAAGGGAACTCCAGCCCAGTACCTCCCAGGCTGCGGGCTCTGAGGGAAGGGCCTAGCTGGTGCAAAGGGGATGTGGCCCAGGGAGAGAGACGGACAAGGGGAGAGAAGGAGGGCAGGAAGACTGCTGCCAAAGGATCCCTGGGTCGGGACCCAGAGTAGCGAACGGGCCTGGGTCCCCCCCTTTCATGTACACCTAGCCATGGGACGCAGCAATAGCGGCCTACACCAACCCCTGACACAAGGGGTTAGACTTTGGGGTGTGGCTGGCCACTGTGACTGGGGCGGAGAGAGAGACTGATACCCCCCCACCCCCCGGAAGGGGGTGAGTGCAGTGGTGAATCCTGACCCCATCACAGACCCCCAACTACTACCCTGTTTCCCCGAAAGTAAGACATCCCCCGAAAATAAGACGTACTTCCAGTTTTGCCTCTCGCTGTAATATAATGTAATGTAATTTTGGGAGCAAAAATTAATATAAGACACTGTCTTATTTTCGGGGAAACACGGTAGTGCAGAAAGGAGATATATGTGTGTGCAGTGGTGCTCCAAGTCAGCCCTGAGGTACATTGGCAGGCTGTGTGAGGTTCCTGGAACCGGAATAGCAGTGGGGAGCTGCAGGTCAGGATTGAGGGGCATTGGCAGCTCTGTGGAAAATACAAGGAAAGGAATTTTCGAAAACCAGTCGGTGTTTTAATGCCACTTTGCTGGGATGTGTCACTAAACCATAAGCACATCATGCTGGTGCAAATCCAGCTGCATCAGGAGCTTTTTTCCAGGTGTGGTATTAGGGTACAGATATTTGTAAAAGAGGGAAGGGAGCCAAACCCAAGCTCTTCAGTCTGACATGTTCTGTCAGGGTATAAAATATATCCAGGAATTTGCGAGTTAGGCTGACATCGCCCTCATGAATTCCAGATAAAAAAATGAATCTTCTGTGAACACATTTCACTGTTTTTACATCCCCATTTGTTTCTGCAACGCAGACGGGGGAGGGTAACACTCACTGGGAAACTTTACATGGCTCATCATAGCTATGGTGTTGTCGGCACAGCTGTGACTGGCGTAAGGTTTTGTTCTCCTGGCCGTCAGCTCACAAATCATAAATGAAGCCATTTGAAACTAAGAGGCACCTTGTGCTAAAATGGGCATTTCTCACATATTGGCAGATCAAGCCAGCGACTGTTGATTTTCAATGTTTAATGGGCAATATGCTACTGATTCTCCTGCTAATGTTATGTTTGCCTAAGCTTTTTCAGTGCACCTCCTTGTGCTTTATTGCTGGAACATTTCCAGAAAACAGGAAGGGAAAGGTAGAGGGGAGGGGAGAGGATGGAGAGAGCAAAGAAGATGGAGAAATTAAAAGGAGGGGTAGAACTTAATTAAAAGGCATTCTCCAGATGATGGAGGGGTAGCGGAGCCTTGTCAGAGTAATAACTTGGGATGGCAGATGAGTAAAACAGTTTCCTGCAGAAGTGTTCTTAATCATGTTCAAGGCAGGGGAAAAGAGAGACAGAGGAAGAGTTGATGATAACAAGAGATGGGCAACAAGGTCAGCACAAGATTGTGTCTGGAACAAAGGAGTCATGCTACATGTCTGTCAGTATGTCAAAGGGAGAGGAGTCAAAGGAGCAAAAGTCAAGTGATAAATCAAAAACATGCCTAATACCCTGTCTGTGAACAGGCCATCCATTCTGCAATCCATAACACCCGGACCATCCAGGTCAAGGACCATCTCTAGTAGGCTATGAAACACCTCTTTCCAGTCCAGTTTTGTTTGGGTTGTTACTGGAGAGATTTGTGTGTACATCTCATCATGAGAATGAGTCTTCCTTGAGCAGTGGGGCTGGGAATATAGAATGTAAACTAGAAACAGTCTGACTTTACAAAGGGCTTGGGCAATTCCACTTGGAGCTCCGGTAACCGATGGCTAAAACTCTGCTCTGATGATCTGCCGTGTCAGCGGGATGCTTGCCGTGGAAGACTCTGATTCTACTCGTTTTTAGCATGATTATTGAGCTAGTGAAATATGCTAAACTGACAAACCCTGAAAACTGAAGCCCTCTATCTCTGGAACAGGTACAGCTTTCGAAATGGTGAGTCTGTCTTCCCCTACACTGCATCACCAAAGTGCCTTAGCCCTGTCTTGAAGGAATCTCCTCTGGGATGAAAATGAAGTGAAGTCCCCATGGCCCATTCACTTCTTGGCCCTCCACTGAATTTGCCAACAAGGAGAGCAATTAGCACACATGGATGTGTAGGATTTGGGGATGGATAACTTGCTTTCTGGGATCTAGGCTGAGATTTACATAGGGGCCACCAACCAACCACCAGATGGTAACAAGTTCCAGTCATCATGATCCGGAGCTATACTTGTACCAACAACCTGGATGTGAAAGGTTCTCTGTATCATTAGGAAGCCTCTTTTTCTTTTTCATGATTGCTTAAATGTTGCTTTTTTTGTGGTATGTACACCACAGCATATATGTCTGAGAGAGACACACAGACAATAAGTAATAACTGGTTAAGAAGAATTTTTTCCTTTTAAGGAGGAGAATATAAATATGCTATCTACACTGGTTAAGATTTCATTCCCAGACACCTGCATACAAACTGTGCCATATAAAGTTGTCCCTGTGTGCATATTCCCTCTAGAAAACTGTGCTTTGAGATCAAGTGCCAGAAAAGGATGCAGAGAACATATAAGAATTGCCTTCCGAGACAAGACCAATAGTCCATCCAGTCCAGTATCCTACTTCTGGCAATGACAGATGCTTCAGAGCAAAGTTTAAAGCTGCAATCCTAATCCCTGAAGGAGATTTCTTCCTGACACCAGCTGATGATCATGTGAGGCCCTGATCATTTCTGTGCTGGCTAGTGTAACTGCAGATACCATTTTTATTCATATAAATACCAAAATTGTTGTCTTTTTCCTTTATGGGGAAATTTGATCTGCTTAAGATACTTGCCACAGTAAAAATCACGTAACTCTGAATTCCTCATGTTAATTATGCTGTGCAAAATAAACAAACAAAAATTGTTTCCCTATGCTGTGTGTGAAATTTGCTGTCTTTTGAGGAACAATAAAGGAAAAATGGAAATGCCTGGTGGACCTCCTCTGTGTCTTCCACTATTTTGTACCTAGGCTGCCAGATCTTCTCTTGATCTTCTCCTTTCCAAAGGAGTCACTATGCATAGAAGGACCCTAGTGCCAGCACAGAGCCCCATGGACTTCAGTTAGATCCACAAAGGTGTAGACCTCTTTCCATCTTCAGCTACTTGCAGGATCAGGGTCTAAAATGTGTTAGTCTCTTTTTGAAGCCTTTCAGTGTTTCATATCAGAAGAACTCCTTATCATCTCTGCTCTTCTGTATGTGTTGCTGTTAGCTACAAACACCCATCATTGATTTTTTCCCCAGTTGCATAACCCATCTTCTGGGTTTGGCTTTCCTATGCCTTGATTCTCTCAACGTTCTGAGGTGGGAGAAACAAGTTTTTTCCATCCATGAGGGGTGATTTCACAGGGCCGCTTCTCTCTTGGAAGAGGTTGGTCCATGTGTTTGCTACATGTATTCCCAAGGTGGAATACAATGCATAGGAGACCCCACTAAAAGCAGGATTAAGTTGTGAGGGGACCCCTCTAATAGACATTTCCCCATGGACCTTCTCCTCTATGGGGTTCAATAGGGTTACAGCCAGAACCACGTTTTGGCCAAAATGTGAGTAGAACAGGTGGAGTATAGTAGAGCAAGAGAAGAAAAGAGAAGGGGGGGGGGAGGAGAGAGAAAGAAAGAAAAAAGGGATAAAGAAAAGAGAGATGGTGGGGGGAGAAGGAATGAGAGAGAGAGGTGAGTACATGAGGGGAAGAAATATAAGGGAAGTTGGGGAGGGAGAGAAAGAGGGGAGAAAAGAGAAGAGAGTGAAACACAGGGAAAAGGAGAAAGAAAAGTGATGGAGAAATAAGCAGATATAAGTCAGATCATTGGGATGTCAGAGTAAGGGTTGTGAGTAGAGCTGGGTAAGTAACTGATTTTTTTCCATTTCACAGGAAATTCCAGTCATGGGGAAAATCATTTTGGGTTGAACCAAAAAACTAATATTTTTAAACATTTTGATTAATCAAAAAGTTGGAAAAAGTGGTTTTGGGTCAAATACAATGTTTCATTTTGATTTTGAATGGGTTTTTGTTTTGGTTGGTTGGGTTTTTTAATGATTTCAATTTTTAAAAATAAAATTAGAGAATTTCTAAAGATATTTTGAATCATAATTCAAATTGTTTCATTTTGAAAATATCAAAGCAAAAGCCTTCAACTTTTCCAGATTTTTTGTTGGGGGGGGGGGGAGAAACAGGCAGGGGCAGGAGGGAACAGGAACTTTGACATGAACAATTTGACAGAACCAAGACACTCCATTTCTGTGTCAATTTCAGACACATTTCCCCCCCCCTTCTCTTTGTGAGCTAATCCCAGCAAGGCAGAGCCTTGGGGAATGCAACAGGACCTCTTCTAGAGCCCCTCAATCTGGCAGTGAATGAAGCAGCTCATGAAGGGAGAAAGGTTTTATTGTGAATTCTGCTTAACTCTCTCAAAGGGGGAACTTTCTCCCTGTCTTTGAAATAACGATTTTCTCATCTCATAAATTGAAACAGCTGTGGCTGTTCTCGCTGTGTGTGTTGTTTTTCTTCGTCTTTTTGTTGTTGGGCATATGTGTGATTTTCTTTAATGGCTTTTCCCTGCAGAAGGGACCCAGAGAGCTGTGCAATGTACAGGTTTGTGATCAGTGCCTTTGCACAGGCAAAAGAAAAATGCCTTGGGCCTTTTCTGCTTTTAGAGAAGAACAAGTGTTAGGCTATTAGTCTGATTCTAACCCTGATTACATTTCTCCTGGGAAACAGCTCCACAGCAAGCGCTGCAGAACCATTGCCTAGAAAGGCTCCTGCCTGAGATTGGGATCAAATCTACAGCCAGGGCTCCTGTATCGTTCCCTGCAGTGCATCTGGCTGGACTAGAGTGAAACTGGTACCACTTCTACACTGCACCCTGCACAGGAGGGAAAAGGTGGAGAATAGAATGTATGTGAACATTCCCAGAGCCAGAGCGCCTGCCCCATTCCCTACAGTATCACCTGCTGGGGCTGTAATGTGAGGTGCTGGAGGGAATCCTCAGAGGCTCCTACAGCTCCTTGCTAAACTCAGCAGCCATCCAAAAGGGAGAATTGGGGCAGTTTCCCTCCTTATGGTAGAGTCACTCCCTCTCTGGATGCTGAATCCTGTCTGTCACAGTGAGTGCATCTCTTGGGCTCCTAAAACACTTCTGAAGAGCAAATGTTTGCCTTCGGGGTTGAGCAGAATGTGCCTACTTTCATGTATTTTCTTTGACGAATGAAAAATGAAGAGGGAAGACTCAAGGTTATTAGTCCCCCCCGCCCCTTGGATGGGCTGAACATTGAGCTAGCATGGTCGTTATCAGCAGGGTATTGCTCAGGTGCAATATTTATCTTTGGCCAATAAGAGGGTTATTTGCCACCTGGTGCTGCCTCCCACCTTGGGTATGGCTCTGGGTAAGATTTCTTTTGTGTACCTGGAGTAATGAATGAACAGATTCCTCAGCCTCTCATCCATCCTCTCTGGGTCCTGGGAATTATTGCAATTATAAGGAGAGAGATTTTTTGTTTTGTTTTTCCTCTTGTTCATATATTGGCAGCACATCACTGATCAGGATTCCCCACAGCCATTCCCTACAGCCAGTTCTCCTGCAGCAGCTAGTCTGGGAATGGGAGAGGCTGTGACTGATTTAGCTGCGATTTCCACTAGAGCCAACACCCCCACATCTCTCTTGAGAGCACCTCCTCCGGGAAAAGGTTGGGACCAGAGTAGCTGTACACTCTCCACAGTCTACCACCCAAACGTCTACTGTCTCCTGCTGCCAGAGGCCAGGGCTGGAGTAATGCAGAGCTCCCCACCGCCAGTGTCCTTGTTCCATTCCCTACTGAGCCTCCTGGTAGGAAAGGCTGGGGTACGGAAGAGGCAGGACACAATGTGGATCCAAATGGAGAGGTGCTCCCCTCTCAGAAATCTAGGCACCTTGATGCTTGCCATCTGTGTGGCAGATGTGAGAGTCATTATTGAAGTCCTGTGTGCAGCAGGATGCTATCCTGGCTTTATGGAGATATACCTAGCTCATAGAACTGGAAGGACCTTGAAAGGTCATCGAGTTCAGTCCCCTGCCTACATTAGCAAAAGCTAGTAAAGCAAGGGACAGCAGTTATGCTAGCCCTACTTGTTTCACTAGGAATAGACCCTTGGCCCCCTGCAGTTTGGGGTTCGTCACATTTCCCTGTCCCAGCAGCTTCAGAGGTCATCAATTCACTCCTGCTCCCTTATTCGTTGGCCTTGTTCCACTGCGTGACAAGCTGATGGGGCTGGGTGATTAGAGGAGCCTTCGCCTGCCATAACAGATTAGTGAGGGAGAGCAGTGGAACCACAAATGGCCCAATGACAGGCAACTAGAGAGGCTCCCCTGTGTTTCTGTCATTCCCGAGCCTTGTGACAGTCAGGCTGGCTTGCGTGAGAACCAGGGTTTGTTCACAGCAGGAGTCTAGGGGGAGAAATGCTCACAAGACCTCACAGGGTTGTACGGAAAGGCGGGAGATGATCTCCCAGGGTTTCTGCAGCACTAAAATAAATCCAAAGGTTGGGATTTCCTGCTTTGTCTGTCTATGTGATCCAGTATTTGTCATACAGTGGAGTGCATTTCAATACAATGGACAGTTCCCTACACTAACTTTGTATATCAGGCAACAATAGCAATTCCTCCCATGAAAAGTGACATGAGGCAAGGACTGATGTATTGTGGCGACCTTTAATGTGATATTATAGAAACACTGTGCGGGAGGTAATCTCTCTTTTTGGACCAGCTTCTGTTGGTGAGAGAGACAAGCTTTCAAGCTTACACAGAGCTCTTCTGGGAAACTAATTCAAAGGTGTCATTGCTAAATACAAGGGTCACACATTGTTTAGAGTAAGTAGTTAATACACTTTTCAAGGGACCACTCTAGGTGAAGTGGCCCATGTGATGTGGCAAGTGTATATGGAGGAAGAGGAGCCAGCACCACATGACCAGTCCATTCTCTGCACCTCACTGTTTAGTGCTTCACAGAGTACCAGTGTTCCGTGGTTCATAATCTGAGAACCTCTGAACTCTGTCTGAGTGCCTCAATAATCCCACTAACAGCCTCCGTCTCATATACCAGATCTTGGTGAGGCTATTTGCTACTAACCTACCCTCTCTAGGTGGATTCATCTGAAAGGGTCAGGACACAACAAGTTCTTGTGAGTAGTTTTCCCAATCAACGCCAACTCCTCACTTGACCTATTTCTCTCAGTATCTCATTGTATTGTCTCACACACACTTGCTCGCTTACTTCATCTCTGTTCCTCCTCCTCTTATTCTCTGTCAGAAGCTCCCTCCTCTCTCTCATGCTGCTCTTGTCATTCCCTTATATTTTCCCTCTTTCTTATTCTCCTGCGGTCCTTTTGTGTCTCATACTCATTCTCGTGTCTCCTTTTTTCATTCCCTTTTTCTGTCTTCATTTCTTCCTTCCTTCTCCACTCTTTCCCTCCCTTTATTCCTGCCTGTCTTTCATTCCCTCTCTTTGCAGACACCTGTGTGAGCAAGTCTTCATTGCCTGAAATTTTCTCAGAATAGTCTGCCAGTACTCAGTTAAAAATACAGACTGCGGGTGAATTTGCCATTTTAATGCAATTAATGCTCTCCCACTCGGAAATTGCAAACTGCTGAGATTAGTGGCATAAAATCCCACCAGGGTATTGACATCACCTGTAAGCCAGGAAGTTGTTTTAATCAAACCCAGCATCCTATTTGGATTCTGGACTCAGAATTACAAGGCCAGCAGTTCTGAGAGCAACTGAGAAATAAGTGGTTGAGGGGAAGGGAGGTGAAAAACACACTCTCTCTAAAATTATGTTAATGCCTTATGGGCATGAGTTGCAGTTTTTCCTGGAGTCCTTATCTAAAGGTGCTCAGCTGAAGCAATGTTGGGCTTATGGGTGACAAAGGGTTTAAAGGTCACTTGATCTGATGATTCATGTACTAAAAAGAATTAATAGGAGGCAGGGGTAGGATATCATATCAATCCCCTGGGCACAGCTAAGGGGGAGAGTTGGTGGTGGCTCACTGATCCTAGGGCCAGCTAGGAGGCCACTTTGGACCTTATTAATGCATCCCAGGTTAGGGGCTCACAAGAAGGTCCATTACGTGGCTCGGAGAACAATGAAACATGGAAGTAAAAGAAGACAGATGGAGTGCATTCACCACCACAGGTGTGAACTATTTGTAATTGACTAATGCATCCCCCTTCTCCCGTCCTCTCCCCGGGACAGTTTCCACAGTTCTCGATCCAATGCCATAGTCTTTGCCAGAGTCTGACTAGTATCCACATAGGAGCAAAGTGTTGTCAAGTCATCATAGTTACTTCTAGGAGCAATGCTGATGAAAAGGAGAAGAAACTGCAGGAAGGGAAAGATAGCTGGAATCTACATGGCATAATGGCAGATAGACCTAAATTCCCTATTCTGCCAGGACAGAGAGGTGGCCCATCTAGCCCAATATCCTGCCTACAACAGTAGCTGATGTGTGATGCATAAAAGGGTGATGGAAAATGCTTATAAAACATCTACTGTGCCATACTATACCGTGAGGGGCAAGGGAAGATTTCTGTCTCCAGCGGCTGATGAGATTATGCTCTGAAGCATGAGGATTGATAGCCCTTGTCACTATTAGGCCAGCTAATATAGCTACAGATGCTACATTTAATCATATAAACTACACAGTACAGTTGCAGAACAAGGCCCCCCTGGCCTAAAGCATTGGGGAAGCAACTGGAGCAGATTCTTCAGGAGGAGAGGGAGGGAGAAATGGAATCTAATGTATGTTTGTGTATGAGAGAGAGCAAGGTAGGGGGAATCCACTGTGCCTAAGATTCAGTGTGAGTAGGGAAGATCCTGTGTTTGTGTGTGTGTGAGAGAGAGAGACACAGAGAACCAGCTTGTGAGGGATGGGCAGGGGCGGTGCAAGGATATTTTGCACCTTAGGTGAAACTTCTACCTTGCACCCCGCCCCTCTCCTACCCCTTTCCTTCCTGGAGTATCGCTTATTATAAACTTTCAAAATACTTTTTAAAAAACACCCTCTTTATTCATGTACTAGCATAAGTGCCCGGCGTTGCTCGGGTCAGTCGGAGGTGGGGAGGGGGCAGACAGTTGACACCCCCTGACCAACCCCAACACCCACACCTCACCCCTCACCCATCCCGACACCTTCCCACCCCCCCTGACCAACCCCAACACCCCCCGGCTCACTTACCCCCGACCAAACCCGACAACCCCACCTGACCCCCCCAAGCAAACCCAACACCCCCACCTCACCCCCCAACCGAACCCGACACCCCCACCTGACCCCCCGACCAAACCCGACATCCCCACCTCACCCCCCGACCGAACAGTGTATTTAATAATCTGTGTGCTACACAGTGCACCGTGAGCCGGGGGGGTGTCGGGTTTGGTCTGGGGGGGGTGGGAAGTTGTTGGGGTGGGTGAGGTGTGGGTGTTGGGGTTGGTCAGGGGGTTTTGCGGTTGGTGGGGGGGTGAAGTGGGGGTGTCGGGTTCGGTCGGGGGGTAAGTGAGCCAGGGGGTGTCGGGTTTGGTCTGGGGGGGTGGGAAGGTGTCGGGGTGGGTGAGGGGTGAGGTGTGGGTGTTGCGGTTGGTCAGGGGGTGTTGCGGTTGGTGGGGGGTAAGGTGGGAGTGTCGGGTTTGCTTGGGGGGATGAGGTAGGGGTGTCGGGTTCGGTCGGGGGTAAGTGAGCCGGGGGGTGTCGGGTTTGGTCTGGGGGGGTGGGAAGGTGTCGGGGTGGGTAAGGGGTGAGGTGTGGGTGTTGGGTTTGCTTGGGGGGGTGAGGTGGGGGTGTCGGGTTCGGTCGGGGGGTAAGTGAGCCGGGGGGTGTCGGGTTTGGTCTGGGGGGGTGGGAAGGTGTCAGGGTGGGTGAGGGGTGAGGGGTGGGTGTTGGGGTTGGTCAGGGGGTGTTGCGGTTGGTGGGGGGGTGAGGTGGGGGTGTCGGGTTTGCTTGGGGGGGTGAGGTGGGGGTATCGGGTTTGGTCGGGGGGTAAGTGATCCGGGGGGTGTCGGGTTTGGTCTGGGGGTGTTGCGATTGGTGGGGGGGGTGAGGTGTCGGTGTCGGGATCGGTCGGGGGGTAAGTGAGCCAGGGGGTGTCAGGTTTGGTCTGGGGGGGTGGGAAGGTGTCGGGGTGGGTGAGGTGTGAGGTGTGGGTGTTGGGGTTGGTCAGGGGGTGTTGCGGTTGGTGGGGTGGTGAGGTGGCGGTGTTGGGTTTGGTCGGGGGGTAAGTGAGCTGGGGGGTGTCGGGTTTGGTCTGAGCACCCACCCCGACACCTTCCCACCCCCCAGACCAAACCCAACACCCACACCTCACCCCTCACCCACCCCGACACCTTCCCACCCCCCAGACCAACCCCGACACCCCCCGGCTCACTTACCCCCCAACCAAACCCGACACCCCCACCTGACCCCCCCCAAGGAAACCCAACACCCCCCGACCGAACCCGACACCCCCACCTCACTTACCGTCCCACCAAACCCAACTCGGATCCGTCGCAGGCGGGGAGGGGGCCCAGAGCCGAGGGACTCCGGGGACCTTGGCAGGTTGGGGGGGGCACAGGGCTGATGGATTCCGGGGTTCCGTTGGGAGGGGGGAGGGGCAGAGAACTGAGGGATCTCCGGGATTCCGTTGGAGGAGGGAGGGGTGAGCTGAGCGAGTGCGGTGTCTGTTGGAGGGGGTATTATGACATCATCACCACCTAACCGCCCAGCCGATGTGATTGGCCCTGAAAGACTTTCACCCCTGGGGGGCGTCAGAGGTGAGATCCGAAAATTTTTCGACCCTTACGAGGATCTAGACCCCAAGACCCCTCACTGTACCAAATTTCAAGTCTCTGGCTCAAACGGTGCGGAAGGAGTTCGCACTCATACATACATACATACATACATACACCACTTGACTTTTATATATATAGATACTTCTTTCATATCAAAATCTACTGCATTTTATTCTACCTTTAGAATATCCAATTATTGTTATGAATAAAATTGTTCTAATTAGAAGGGTGGATACTCCATCATACAACAACTGACAATATCAACATAACAAATTTCAACAACCTACACACGCATATTCCCACATAAACATATACACTCAGATACTTAACATACACACACAAATGACACAAAGTATTTGCAAAATGATGTAGCAGCACTTGCCAGAGTCTTAGAACTGAAACAGCTCAACAGAAATAGTTAGCTCAGTCAACAACCTCCGAAAACTAGTAAACTTAGTATTATAAACAGCCTATCAGAACTGCATGCGATGAGAAAAATGATGCTATTGCCATGTTGTACCGTAGTGAAGCAGTATGCTTGTGCAATGCAGAGCTGGTATAGGCTATAGCTGTAATGTACGAGAGAACGACAAGTTAAAATGCACGTTCAGCAATGCTTCTCTTTTCTTTCTTCATTCATTTTCCAACAATACTGTAAAAAAAATTTGGGCACCACTTCTTGGCGCCCCCAGATTTTGGCACCTAAGGCAGCCACCTTGTTCGCCTAGTGATTACACCAGCCCTGTGGAGGGGGAGGATTGGGAATGATGTACTGTTCACGTGTGTTTCAGAGAGAAAGAGAGCGAGAGCAGTGAAGGTAGAGTATGGGGTGGTGCTTGTTGAGCGTTGAGGATTTCCTCTCATCTGATTTGACCCAGTGAAACCACATGAGGCCTGCCATGGCACCCAGAGAACAAAGGGAATAAGATCAACCAGTGCATCTGGGCGCCTTTGGCGCTGTCCATGGTGCTGAACAAATGATAACCCAGCCTTAGCAGCTTGGTGAGAATGGCTGCAGCACAATCTATTGTCTTTGCCCCAGTTACTGATGAACAGCAAGGCATTCTTCTGAGGGGAGGTTCCAGCCAGTAGCCTGGTTGTCAGTGTTCTCTGGGTGAAAGCACTGCAGAAAATTCAGCTGGCGGAGGAGTAGTGTGTCCCAGAATTCATGGGTATCAGGCTCTGACACTGGTGGTAAAAGGGGCTCTTCTCCCCATATTTTAGGACAAACTTTACCCTGGAAAGAGGAACAAGTTGATTTTTTCCCTCTGGAACAACAATTTCCGGACTGGTTTTCTTTTATATTCAATCCATTTGGAGGCTAAAGCCAGTGCTTCGGTGGTCCTTTTAGAAATGAGTGTCCTGCACACTGGAGCCTTTTGAGTCCATGATGATAGCAAGCAATTTTAGAGGCTACTGGGCTGGCACTAATGCACTACCCATTACTTGCTATCCAAAAATCTTTGAGCCTTGAATCTATCATTTGAACCTTTTTTTCTTTACACCTGGGAACGGGGCTTACTCTGACTGCCTCTGTCTGTGCCCCCTTTACTGTATTCCACATCAAAATGCAGCTCATGCATCTTTCTCTGCATGCCTGTGGGTTTGTTTGGTTGTGGGGCAATGTGACTCTTGGGAATATTGGATTAAATTGGAGCTTTAAATTGTAGTCCTTACTGCAGCATGAAAACTTCCTTCCTTCCTTCACCCTCCCTCTTACTCATGTACATAATTGCTCACACATGCTCAGACTTTCACACATCACTACTATAACTCACATGCATCCAATTTCTTAGATAAATGCCCTTATGCTTTCATACTCACATACCCTCTCACCTCCACACTCATTTGTACACACATTGTCACTCACACCCAGCTTCCCATGCTCACTGTCACATACATACTTTAACATTCACTGTTAAACATCAAAGGGTTGGAAAAAATGGTCAGTTTTCACCATGGGGAGAGGTAAATTGTGATGTTCCCCAAGGTTTTGTTTTGGGAAATGTGCTGTTGAACATATTCATCAACTATTGGGGAAAGGGGGATGTACAGTGAGATGGCAAAATTTACAGATGATACAAAATTAAGATAATTAGGTCCAAAAGCTGACTGTGAAGAGTTACAAAGAGATCTTACAAAACTGGGTGACTGCGCAACAAAATGGCAGATTAAACTCAATGCTGATAAGTGCAAACTAATGCACATTAGAAAAATAATCCAGGCTGTACATACAAGATGATGGGATCTAAATGAGCTGTTACAGTCAAGAAAGAGATCTTGGTGTTATTGTGGATAGTTCTTTGCTGCTCCTCAGCGAGTGGATGTTTTCAGTCAAAAAAGCTAACAATGTTCGCAACCATTAGGAAAGGAATCTATATATATAAAAGTCAAATGGTGTATGCGTGTGTGTGTGCATGCATGTATGTACGTTCCCTTACTCCTTCCGCACCGTTTGAGCTAGAGACTTGAAATTTGGTACAGTTATAGGCCTTAGGGTCCTAATCAGGGTAAGAGTTGAAAATTTTTCAAACCTCACCTCTGATGCCCCCCAGGGGTGAAATTATTTAAAGGCCAATCACATCAGCTGGGCAGCTGCTGTTCTCTGTGACATAGTTATGATGTCATAATACCCCCCTCCAATGGACCCCGCACTCGCTCAGCTCTCTGCCCCCTCACCACCTCCGATGGACCCGAGTTCGGTTTGGTTGGAGGGTAAGTGAGGTAGGGGTGTCGGGTTTGGTCGGGGGGTGAGGTGGGGGTGTCAGGTTTGGTCGGGGGGTAAGTGAGCCGGGGGTGTTTTGTTTGGTCTGGGGGGGTGGGAAGGTATCGGGGTGGGTGAGTGGTGAGGTGTGGGTGTTGGGGTTGGTCAGGGGGTGTTGGGTTTGGTGGGGGGTAAGGTGGGGGTGTTGGGTTTGGTTGGGGGGGTGAGGAGAGGGGTCGGGGTTGGTCGAGGGGTAAGTGAGGTGTGGGTGTCGGGTTTGTTTGTGGTGGTAGGTAGGGGTGTTGGGTTTGGTTGGGGGGGAAAGTGAGGTGGGTGTGTCAGGTTTGGTCTATGGGGGGTGAGGTGTGGGTGTTGGTCAGGGGGTGTTGGGGTTGGTAGGGGGTGACGTGGGGGTGTTGGGTTTGAGTGGGGGTGAAAATGTGAGTCGGAGCTGGTCAAGGGGTAAGTGAGATGGGGGTTTCGGGTTTGGTCGGGGGGGTGAGGTGGGGGTGTCAGGTTTGCTCTCTGCCTCCTCCCCCCTCCAACAGACCCCGCACTCGCTCAGCTCTCTGCCCCCTCCCCACCTCCGACGGACCCGAGCAACGCCGGGTATTTTTGCTAGTTCTATATATCTATATATATAAAAGTCAAGTGGTGTTTGTATGTATGTATGTGTGACCGCAAACTCCTCCTGCACCGTTTGAGCTAGAGACTTGAAATTTGGTACAGTTAGGGGTCTTGGGGTCTAGATGGTCGTAAGGGTCGAAAAATTTTCAAATCTCACCTCTGACACCCCCCCAGGGGTGAAAGTCTTTAAGGGCCAATCACATCGGCTGGGCGGCTAGGTGGTGATGATGTCATAATACCCCCTCCAACAGACACCGCACTCGCTCAGCTCACTGCCCCTCCCTCCTCCAACGGATCCCCGGAAATCCCTCAGTTCTCTGCCCCTCCCCCCTCCCAACGGAACCCCGGAATCCATCAGCCCTGTGCCCCCCCCTACCTGCGAAGGTCCCCGGAATCCCTCGGCTCTGGGCCCCCTCCCCGCCTGCGACGGATCCTAGTTGGGTTTGGTGGGACGGTAAGAGAGGTGGGGGTGTCGGGTTCGGTCGGGGGGTGAGGTGGGGGTGTCGGGTTTGGTCGGGGGGGTAAGTGAGCTGGGGGGTGTTGGGGTTGGTCAGGGGGTGTCAGCTGTCTGCCCCCTCCCCACTTCCGACTGACCCGAGCAACGCCGGGCACTTTTGCTAGTATATATATAAAAGTCAAATGGTGTATGCATGCGTGTATGTACGTTCCCTTACTCCTTCCACACCGTTTGAGCTAGAGACTTTAAATTTAGTACAGTTATAGGCTTTAGGGTCCTAATCAGGGTAAGAATCGAAAATTTTTCAAATCTCACCTCTGACGCCCCCCAGGGGTGAAATTCTTTAAAGCCCATTAACATCAGCTGGGCAGCAGGTTAACACCTGCTGTTCTCTGTGACATAGTTATGATGTAATAATACCCCCCTCCAACGGACCCCGCACTTGCTCAGCTCTCTCCCCCCTCCAACGGCCCCCCCACTCACTCAGCTCTCTCCCCGTCCCCCCTCCAACTGCCCCCACACTCGCTCAGCTCTCTCCCCCCTCAGGTAAGAATAGAACATTTTTTAAATCTCCCCCCCCCATCCCCCACTCCAACGTCCCCCCCCCACTCGCTCAGCTCTCTCCCCCCTCCCCCCTCCAACGGATCCAAGCAATGCTGGGTATTTGTGCTAGTAGATAATAAAACAGAAAACGTCATAATGCCATTATATGAATCTATGCTACGTCCTCACCATGAATACTACCAGAGGGTTAGCCATGTTAGTCTGGATTTGCAAAAGCAACAGAGTCCTGTGGCACCTTATAGACTAACAGACATATTGGAGCATAAGCTGTCGTGGGTGAATACCTACTTCATCAGATGCATGCATGCCATCTGATGAAGTGGATATTCACCCACGGCAGCTTATGCTCCAATACGTCTGTTAGTCTATAAGGTGCCTCGGGACACTCTGTCACCATGAATACTGCATTCAGATCTGGCTGCACCATATAAATAAAGGATAAATTAGAATTGGAAATGGTGTAGAGAAAGGTGAACAAAAGGAACAGGACTTTACAACAGCTTCCACGTGAGAAGAGGGAAAAAAAGATTGGGACTGTTCAGCTTAGAAAAGAGACAACTAAGAGGGGAATATGGTGGAAGTGTATAAAATCATGAGTGGGGTGGAGAAAGTAAATAGGAAACTGTTAATTACCCCTTCACATGAGCCATTAATAAAATTAATAGGCAGTAAGTTTAAAACCATGAGGAAGTATTTTTTCACACAACACAGTCAACCTGTGGAGTTGGTTGCCAGGGGATGTTGTGAAGGCCAAAAGTATAAGTGGGCTAAAAAAAGTAGATAAGTTTGTGGAGGACCAGTCCATCAGTGGCTATTAGTCAAGATGGTCAGAGACACAACACCATACGCCAGGTGTCCCTGTACCTCTGTCTGCCAGAAGTTGGGACTGAACCACAGGGAATGGATCACTGGATAAATTGTTCTGTTCTGTTCATTCCCTCTGAAGCATCTGGCACCAGCCCCTGTGAGCAGACTAGATACTGGGCTAGATGGACCATTGTTGTGACCCAGTATAGACATTCTTGTGTTCATTTATGTTCTCTCTCGCACATACGCACCTGCATCCACACTCACTTCCTCACCACAATCTTATATACACAGAGGAACCTCACTCAAGCACATACAATTGAGCGCTCTCTCTCGTGCATTTTCTCACACATCCACCCAAACCTTCACACTCCCCTCCAAACCGTACTCACCCATACCTCTGCTCTCACTTGCTCACACATGTGCTTGTTCTCTTTCACATACACAGACTCTCACTCTCTCTTGGTGTCCAGTCCCTATAATGAGGCCTTTTCTGGTTCATCTCACTCCCTTGTTTGTTCTCTCAAACACACAGCTGCAATCAAGTTGTCCAGAACAGAACTGGAGTGCATCAGGGCCATTAACAAAGACAGTCGGAACCGCCCTATTCTGTAACCTCTCTCTCACCCTGATAATACAGTCACCCAGTGTAAAGTCAGCCATGGTTGCCGGTTTGTTGTTTGTATTTAACAGTTGTGTGAGGGAAAGCCCGTCCCAACACAGGGCCTTTTAAATGAAGTGACTTGTCAAGTGAGTGACTGTGGCAGGGATCGGAAAGGCAGTAAATTTAGCAGCTCTCACTTCCCCTGACAGCCTGTCATACACTTGAAACATAAATAGTAGTGGAGACAAATCACTGCTCTTTTCCAATTAAGCTTTGCCCCACTGGCCGCCTGGCTTGCAAGCAACATTTCTACCAAACTCCTGACATGCCTCGTCTTCGGGATGGAAGTGCTCCCCCCCCCCCCCCCCCCAATCAGCTAAGGGAGCAAAGGGAAGGGAATTATTGTGCTGTTATTTCCTCAAGTGTCCTTGGTCTCTTGGAACTGTTCATCAGATGATGGATTTCCACCCCAGAGCTGTTGCCTCCTGGCCCCTCCTTCCTCTCAACAAAGTTGGGAGAAGCAGAATCTTTCCACTTCTCAGTTAGATGTTTTAGCCTTCACTTCTTCCCCAGCTCCCACTGTCATGTCCTGCCAGGTCACATTAAAGGACTATACCCGTTCACTTTAATAAAGGAATTAAGAAGGGATTTTCAAAAGCACCTAAGTGATTTAAGAACTTAAATCTTTTTGAAAGTCATCAGAACGTGAGATCCTAAGTCACATAGATGCTCTTGAAAATCCCACTCTAAAGCCCTAATTGTGATTTAACCACTTAATAAAATGTCTCTCTGGAGTTTTTGTTAACTCTTAGAGCATTGAGCCTGGGACCCATCCCCCTTAGAGTTCTTTATTGAGGCAGTGGGGATAAGCAGACTAACCCATTTCCTCCTCTTCCCATAGCTCTAATGAGTTCTGATCCCTCATTCTCCCCACTCCCCAAGGAAAATGAACTCATACCAAGCATGAGTAGAGCCTCATCTGTGCTGGCCTATTTTGTGCCACTGGTATATTAGCACTAGCAAAACTCTCACCGCTACACCAGGAAAAAACGTAGCAAAACTCCCAACTCCCATAGGAACTTAATAAAAAGAACAATACTTCCAAACTGATTTCTTAACAGTTTCTCAGGATAGGTCCTCTGAGCTGTCTAGAGTTCCAGTATCCAGCATAATAACTAGCACAGGCCAGAGCAAGTTGCTTGTCTTCTCAGTAGAGACACCTGCTCATTCCAGTTGCAACTTTTTTTCTATCTAAATATCCCATTCGCCGCTTAAAGGACATGTTCCCCCTTGACAAGCGCTACAAGGCAACTTTGGAAGCTGCCTTGTTCTTTGAAAACAAACAATTTCTAAGAGCAGTGGAATTAATCACACAGGACAACATCAAAATGGCCTGTCTAGACCTGCGTCCCGTCTCCAGCACTGGCCAGTACCAGATGCAAAGGAAGATGTCTGACCCCCTTATTGGACATAACTGAGAAATATTGTGCCATAGATTTTGGTCAGCAGTAATACAAACCAAATCAGCATTCAGGAAGTTAATCCGTCTACACAGATACCCCATAAATATCACCACCAGGCCACACAGCAAGTTGACAAACTTTTGAGAGGCAACTGTAGCTGAGGGGATAGTTTGGCCATACTCCCACTGTTTAAAACTAGAGCTTTGCAAAAGGTCCATTGCAAGAGCTGAAGCAAAACGGAAATCCCGGGGCTTCTGGTTTCTGATGTGAACTCAGCATTCAGACCAGCTTGACTGAAAATAAGGAAGAGCCCACTGCCCCTCTCCACTTGCCCTATCTAGGAGTGCAACCCCATAATTCCTCTTCTGGGACAAACCAGGTTGGCTCCATTCAATCTTCACTGTGCCCTGTGGCTTCCCAGAGCTGCACATCCCAGATCCTTGTTCGGTAGGGAAAAACATGCCTTTAAACTACAAAATGACAGCAGAGTGAGTGCATTGTCTAGAATGGGACTACTCAGAGGGAAAGGAGTGTGTGAGGCCAGTGAGAGTGACTGAGCTGAAAGATTCACCAGGGAGCAAAATGGCCGGCTGGATTGTTATATTTTAATTGCCTTTCAAAGGCCTTGCCATCATGCAACAAACTCCTGTTCCCCAAGCAGTCTGAGTCTATTACCTTCTTGCTTTACACCTTTGGTAATAAACAACAATTGATTTTTTTTATATCCCTACTGCAGAAGGGGACCGCTGGTCCTTCCCCTCTGCCTGGGTGGGGCTGTCACTAACGAGAGGGAGAGGGCACCTCCCCCTGCAGAACTGATCACACCACAAAGAGAGAAATGTGCTCCATTCAACACAGGCAGGTAGGAAAAGCTCTAGGATCCTTAGTCAGACCTGCACATTTTTAGGCTCCTTTTGTATTGCTGCTCCAAAGGGAACCTCTGAGCCCTAAGGAACTTTCCAACTTCCCCCTTCTTCTCTCCCACCCTTTACATGCTGGGATGAAACTTGTGGTGTTTCAGGTAATGTTTGGGGGGCCCAATGTTGGGGTGTTTATGGTGTGACAAGGTGTCCCGTATGTGTGACACGCTGGCTGGGGCACGTGGCATTTCTTCCCTCCGCTGTATGGAATGCCCGACCTGCGCAGGTGTGTGTGTGACCATAGTGCTCCGTAGAGGACATTTGGAGATCTGAAAAAAGAGAGGCTGGTTATTCAGAGAAGCTGTGAGCCGTACCACTTCTACATCTGACATAGCTTTTCCTTTGCCTCAGGAGAGAGAGGCCAATGTGTTATGAAATAAAGAGGCGATAATTCTCTGCAGCTACATGTCTGGTACTCAGCTGGCAGTGGTTGTTCTCCACAGCTGCAAAGTTCTGAGTTGGCATGGGACAGACTAAAGCTTGCCATGTCATCTCACACCAAAGGACACTGCTTCTCTGAGAGGTCAGAATTTCCATTCAGCCTGGGACACGGATGCCAGGGAAGCCCCAGAATGTAGAGAATATTGATTGGCGTCATAGCAAAGGAATTACTCAGTCCTGCCACCCTTTGGCAGCAGCTAGAAGGGGTAGTGCCTGTTGTGTCCATCCTCCAAAGACTTTGGAGCACTGCTGGGTGAGTTTATTACCTGGGTATACATCAGGGAGCTATCTTGCGAGATATATTAACAAGCAGTCTGAGTCCAGTCAAATATGTCTGACATCCTTCTCCTGTTGAAATTCAACTCTAGCTGGTACAGTAACTGGTCACCCTCAGTGAGTCCTGCTTCTCCTGTGTATCATGTCATCAAAGCTAATCTCAATGGCGAGTGGACAAGACGTTATATAATTCAGTCCAGGACTGTCTCTTTCAGCCAAGAGAGTTCTGCTTAATGCAAGGTGTGTGGGCAGGGGAGAACATCTCTAGAGAGAACTCCAGGCATTCTTAACCCAGGCCAACCCAGAAAATGTCTCTGTCAAGGCTAGCTGACTCTGTGGGTGCACAATAGGAACTGAGATACATGATAAATTAGGTCCCTGTGAACACCAGGGGAAACCATGCCAGGGTCTTTCCTCCTGGTTTGACTCATCCTCATTCACAAAGCCAGAGCCAGGCCTGAGTCTTCATTGGCACCATGCTAGCTTCTGGTTTTTGTGTAGTAACTACAGACCGAGGGGCATTGGTGGCATGAGGCCAATTTACACAGTAAGCAACAAGGCACAACAGGGTGTAAACAGAGTGATTATTTCCACAGTACATTTGACCCTTCTGTTCCTATCCCTACGGCAGTTGATACTTCACTGGTCCCTTGGCACAGAGGAGCTCTCTGTATCTCTGTACTGTATCTCAGTCACTGTCTCTCTCCACTTCCGTCCATCTTACTGTAGCTGTACATCTCTCTCTTTCTCAGCAATGTTTACATTTTTCTCACTGTCTTTGAACATCTCATTTTCCAAATCTTGCTCTTTGTCTACATTTTTCTCCCAGCTTAACTTCCTCTTTCTCATCTCCATCCTTTGCTCTCCTCTCTCTCTCTCCCCCATTCTCCCAGTTTCCTCACGTTTCCTACCTCCCGTGCCAAGGTAACTTTCTATCTTCCCTTCTCTCAGAAGCATTGCAGCACAGGCTGTCCCTTTACTCATACACCATCTGCCACTCTCCACTGATCTCTTTACCCAAAACAAGTCTCTTCAGCTAGGGGACAGATAAAAATGCCAACCTCAGAGGAATCTACAGTGGGTGAGGAGGCAAAGGCTGATAAACAAAAGCTTCAAAGTTTTGAATAAAAAAAATCCCAGCTGGAGGTAAAACAAGAAAACAATGTCAAAGGCTCCCTTAGCTATTTTTGTTTTTCAGACGTATGTTCCTGGGAAATGTAAGGTGCAGAGGGGGGAAGGGAGTTAGGTGAGTGAGACCTTAGACAATAAATTAAAAGTACAGAGAGAAAAGAAACCTCAATTCAGCATTGGAAGTTGCCACAAAAAACTTCAAATGGAATCTTTTGATGTGAAATCTTTTTATCCTCTCTGCATCTTGTTTTAGGTAGAAGGTGCCCAACATCGTCCCAGAGCCCCTTTTGCTCTTCATGCCTCACAACTACAAAAGGGGTTTGAAGAAAATAAACAAAGCAGCAGGGTTCCTGTTATGTTTCTCCATACACAAAATGCAAACAGATACTTTCAGCAAGAATTAACTTTATTTTAGTTTAAGAACACAATACTACAAAAGAACCAAAGTCAAGTCTGTCTAAGAGAGAGCACAGTGTATGTGCCTTCTATTGTACAGTCTGCACTGAACAGAATACAAAATGGCTGCTTAGTCTTTAGAAACCTGAGGATCCAGTAGATGGTAAACCAAAGCATACCTACCATTTCCAATGTTGTCTGAATACTCAATATAGTCATAGAATGTGCGTGTATTCACGTGTGCGGGGAGAAAGAATTTTTTTAATGACTGGTGAAATGTCTGGACAGGAAGAGAAGCTTTTGTGTGTGCATAAGTAGGATATGTGCATATGTATATATGTAAGTGTATGAGGGAGTGTATGTGGTGGGGGGGGGGGAATAGTGCATATAGGAATGTGAGGATTGTAATATTTGAGCTTCTGTGTATTTAAATAGGCGTAAGAGGATAGCTGTGAGGGTCAGAAGATTTGTGTGTTGGCATGAAGAGTGTGAGTGTGCTTCTTAGTGCAGGATTGTTCTCTCTGTTTTGGTGTGTGTGCATGTGTGCCCTCACAACTGTGGTGGTGGTGATGGTAACCAGACTATTGTTGTGTAAGCTGGGGTGGCTAGCGAGCAAGGGGAGAGCAGACATGGCTGAGGTGAGAGCACTTTCAAAGGCTTCCACATTCACACATCAAAGCTATCTGCTGCACATTCCTTTGCAGAAGGGCCTCCACCAGCTCCCAGCTACTTCAGGCACCTGGGCGATTCTTTCACCTTGGTTTGATAGTTAAGCCTGGTGGCCCTCCACTCACTTTCTCTCCAGTCTTCAGAATCGGAAGTCTTCTCCTGGGGTTGGCCAGCAGGAGGGGGTCCTGTTCCAGATCGCTGAGGACAGATTAAAAGCGTGACAACAAATGCACAGCTTAGCTAGGCAGTGTCTAGGGGGGTTGCAAGAAGAAACCAGCTACCTGTGAATTTCTGAGCTGGACAATAATCCCCAAGGGGAGAAGAGATGCTTAGGATCAGACAAGCTGATGTAACTAGGGTTTATGGGATGGAAGGATTAAACCTTGTTTGTCTTTTGAATAGCCTCCCCAAGGGACATGGTGGAAACCCCATCACTGGGAACATTTAAATCTGAACCAGACAAAAATCTGGTGTGAGATGGGTGAGTTTTGCCATTGATCTTAATGGGGTCGTGATTTTACTCCTGGGAGAATACACTGCAGGGAACCTTCTAATGAGAGTGGACTAGATTCCTGTGAGCAGGTGGCATTTCCGCCATTCTCCTAACACAGCACGCACATTAGTTAACCACACCACTGGATAGAGTCCACACTTACCCCCTTCCTCTAGTCTTAATGTGAACTGTAAGAAACCTAAACATCCTATCAGTGCTTCCTCCTGAGCTTGACCCTTTCTAGATTTACTCCCTGTCACTAACTTTAGTTGCCTCTGCCTCAGAGAGAGACTCTCCAACAACTGTTATAGGTTGGAGTTAAGAGGATGGGTCCTCTTTGTCAGACTGCCAAAGTTGCTGTGTACAAGAGATTAGAACCTGACATCCTTTTACAGTGCTGTGTTGTGTCGTTGTGATCTCTTATTCCTGTGACTTGACATCACACTTTACGGAAATCCTCTTTTTAAAAACTTTCTACCCTGGTAGGGGTCATGGTTGCAGCAGAAGGGAGGGGTTGGGGTTGCAGTTCAGAGTAATTATGTTTACGGAGCAAAACATTGCCGCTCAGAGATAAAACTGGCATAAAAGGAGAGGGCAGTGATAGAACTGACAATATTTTAGCAAAGAGTTCCCAGAAAATGTCCCTCCCCCCAAGCGGTGTGCTAAACCTCATGCCCCAGGGCTGTGTAGGCTACAGGAAGGAAGACTAAGAGGGCTGGGTAGATCTATCCATTTGCTGTACTGTAAACCAACTGCTCTTCATCCCCCTGTTGCTGGAAAGGATTATGCGTTGTTTGTGAAAGCTCTCCTGGGCCTGTTGACAGTTCTGTGTTCCTTCTGCTTGTGTGTGTGTGTGTGTGTGTGTGAGAGAGAGAGAGAGAGAGAGAGATTGTGAGGAGCCCAGAAGGTTCTTCCTCTGGGAAACCTGGCAACATATTTTCTCTTCCAGAATATTTTTCAGAGCTCCTAGGATATGTTGTTTCCGGCAGGCAGGTTTAGCAGCACCCAGAGAGGCAGCAACTCCGTTGAAGGCCAGGAAATCTTCCCCCAACCGTCCCTTCAGTTTGGTGGCAGCATTTTGACAAGCATCTACCCAGTGCCCCCCTCCAGCACCTTGTATGAAAAGTGGGGCCAGCCCATTATGCTTAACAAGATGAGAGAAGAGCAAATGTGTCCTGGCAAATTAATTTTTAATCTTTGGTTTATTAAGATTTGCTGTGGTGGCAGATTAACATCCCCGGCTCAGCATCTGGTAGTCAGGAGCTGCCCGTGCTGTGATAAATGGAGTGCACCCTGACTTTAGAGCGCCTTAGCATTGGTCTAACGCTGCTCCCATTGAAGTCAACGGTAAAGCTCCCATTCATGTCAATGGGAACAGACTTCGGTCAATGGTGAGCACTTGTGGAAATCCCACCCGAAGGGCCTTGCCACCAGACTGTTGTTCCTAACTTCTTCACCCGGGCACTATTGGAGACGGTGAGCAGTGTCCCGGTGACTCCTGCAGTGCGGTAGGGTGGACCATATTCCCTCTGTCTAATAGTGTACACTGCCCCCCACTAAAGCAGGTCTTGCAGCAGAGCACTAGCCCTTTCTACATCCGTGCTAGTAGGTCCTGAAAATAAAATGCCGACTTACACAAAAGCAGATGATGGTTTGGGACACAGTGGTTAGATTCAAATTGACTGGAGATCTGGGTTTTGGGATCTGGGTTTTGGGTCTGCCCCTCTCTGAATGGAAGAGGAAAGCTTATCCACTCTGGAAGAGTTCATTCACCATGTGTGGAGTGGCAGCTCCTCTTTGAATTGAACTGAGTTGCCAAGCCTGGGGATGATTTTACTCACTGGGGGATTTTGACAAGTGCAGGAAAAACAAGAACTAAGGGTGGTAGTGCGAGACAGAATCCCGAGCAGAGATTTATCAGTCCCCAATTTCCCTGATGCGAAGCAAAGAAACTGCCTGGCACCCTGTGTTCATCCCCCAGTGTGCTTGGCTAATCTGGCCTGGCTAACTTGCTTTGGCTAATATGCCACAGAAAACATATGCCTGTGCATTGGGATGCTTCTGCCACTCTAGGGAACATCACTGGAATCGGAGCCCTGAGAGTGGGCTTAGCTGCTACTGCCACTCAGGACTTTGTGATCCAGGGACTAATGCCCAGTCCACATGGGCAGTATTTGAGGCACATCCAGGAAGTCAGGGATGGATTTTCAGAGGAGCTGCCCACTCACAGATGGGGTCAGACTTTGAAAAGAGTTCAGATGCTATTCAGCCACTTCAATGAAAAGGTCAGATTTTCAAAAGATCTCAGCCCCCCCATAGCCCCCATTGACAACAATGATCTCTTCTGGGCACTGAGCTATTCTGAAAATCTGACCCGTGTGATTTAAAAGTGAGATTCGAATTGGGATTTTGGGTTTGGGTTTGGGCCTGTGCTATCCAGTTCGCAAACACTGCTGCAGCCATGTCCCAGAGCAGTGTTTGTACCCTGTTAAGGCAGGAAAATACTCTCCCATCGTGGTTTTACCCAGCATTGCTCACAATACTTCAAGGGAGAGTCCAAGCTTAAGTCCCAGAGTGATAGTGTAGATATGCTAATCCTAACCCTTTACAGTTCTATTACACCTCCATCCAAGGATCTCAGTATGCTTTCCGAAGGCTAACCTGACAACCCTCCTTGGAGCGGGGGTATTGTTAGCCATAGTTTGCAGACGGAGAAACTGAAGAATGGAGAGCTAGGGTTTGCCGTGATTATTGGTCTCTGTGGCTCAATTTTACTTTCCAGAAGCCTGTACTCAGTGTGGAGGTGTTTCCAGGAAACTTAGTCTTGCCAGTGGTGATTTGGGTTTGAAGTTTGTCTTTTCAAAGACATAAAACAATTCCACGACTTTTCATGGTCAGGGGGCTACAGGTGAAATATGTCCCAATTTATGATGGTCATAACTACCATAGAGCCAATTATAATCTGTCTGCCCTCCCTCGGTTTTCAAATACCTAGTCATTAAACTAATTCTGTCCTTGAAAGATGGAGATTTTGCTTCTATTAATGTGTCTGATTCTGGTTACAAGGCTCAGTTGGGCCAGTATGTGGTGGTCAGCATTTGGCCCTCCTTTCACGCATCCCTTTGGTTCTCCAGAATCTAAGTTTTCCTTTTTAAAAAAAAGTCTCTAACTGTTGTGGTTTCTGAGATAGCTCAAAGTAGCTTCCATCTGTCATTATTTCATGGACACTTGTGGCATGATCACATGTTACAAACAAAGAGAGGGCTGTCCAAGTCCACATCACCTAACACCATCCTGCTGTGTATTTTTCTCCTCCTAGGCAGAGAATTTGAAGGCGAGGAAGAATACCTGGAGATCCTAGGGATCACACGGGAGCAATCTGGCAAGTACGAGTGCAAAGCCGCCAATGAAGTTTCCTCGGCAGATGTCAAGAAAGTCCGGGTCACTGTGAACTGTGAGTACATTTGAACCAGATAGGGGTGGGATCCCATACCATGGTAATGGCAGGAAGAGGACAACATCCTGACATCCCCATAACCTGGGCCCTATTTCTTGTACTGACATTCAGGAGAACAGTACCATGAACAGAAACTTCCACAAAGTGACAGGGATAGATAAGAATCTAAAGGCCAAATTAAGGAGTGATGTGTAAAGAGATGTAAATTAGACTCCAGTACACTCACAAACTCATTGATGCTAATCTGGACTCCCTCCAATCTATTTACACTCCCTTACTCAGGAGTAGAGTGCATGTAAGTGGATGTGACCAACACACCAGGGAGCTGGGAGAATGTGTATGAGAAGGATCCTTTAATGTCGTGTGGGGCTACTTTAACTTGCATCTTCCAGATCCTCAGCATATAAACTATATTAACATGGACTCCCTATAGATCTACAGAGCATAGGTAAGGGCCTCTCCACAACGGGACTTTTACCGCCTTTAACTGCTTTGGGGCACAGTCAGCTAAAACTCATTTTCTGTCCACACACCACACAGTTAATAAATAGTTCATAACTGGTGACTCTAGCCATATGTTGCTTTTTCTAGCACGCTAGTCTGACACAATTCAGCCCCACTGCATGGTTAGGCATGTGATAACTTAAATTAAATGTACGCCCCGGATAAAAAGAAATAGTACAAGGACCAAAAAAAATGCCACCATGGCTAAACAAAAGAGAGAAAGAGATGATTAGAGGCAAAAAGGCATCCTTAAGTCAAATCCTACTGAGAATAATAGAAAGGAACATCTGGCAAGTCATGTGTAGAAAGTATAATTAGTTAGACCAAAAAAGAATTTGAAAAGCAACTAATAAAAGACAAAAAACCAACAGGAAAAAAAAGTACGTCCGAAGTATGAAGCCTGCCAAACAGTCAGTGGGGCCACTGCACAATCAGGGTGCTAAGGGAGCACTCAAGGAAGACAAGGCTGTTGCGGAGAAGCTAAATTAATTCTTTGCATCAGTTTTCAGTGCAGAGGATGCGAGGGAGATTCCCACACCTGAGCCATTCTTTTTAGGTGACATATCTGAGGAACTGTCCCATTTGAGATATCAATAGCAGAGCTTTTGAAACAAATAGATAAGTGAAATAGCAGTCAGACGTAAGGACCAGATGGTATTCACCCAAGAGTTCGGAAGGAACTCAAATATGAAATAGCAGAACTGCTAACTGCGGTATGTAACCTATCACTTCAATCAGCTTCTGTACCATGGGACTGGAGGGTAGCAAATGTAACACCCATTTTTAAAACAGACTTCAGAGGATCCTGTCAATCACAGACTTGTAAGCCCAACTTTAGCAGCAAGCAAATTGACTGGAACTATACCAAATAACAGAATTATCACACACGGATAGACACAATGTGTTGAGGAAGAGCCAACAAAGCTTTTGTAAATAGAAACCATGCCTCACTTATCTCTTAGAATTCTTTAAGGGGAGAAAAAAACATATAGACAAGGGTAATCTGGTTGATAGTACAGTAAAACCCCGATTTAACGGACTTCGGATGCAACGGACAAAATTTCCGCTGCATCCGAAATCCGTTTTTCGCGGGTCCCACCTGCGGGCGGGCTGGCTGCTCCCGGATCCCGCCTGCTGGGGGGCGGGCGGGCTGGCTGGCTGCCGGCTGCCGCCTGCGGGCGGGCGAGCTGCCGGCTCCCTGCTCCCGCCTGCGGGCGGGCGGGCTGCCGGCTCCCGGATCCCGCCTGCTGGTGGGGGGGCTGGCTGGCTGCCGGCTCCCGGGTCCCGCCTGCGGGCGGGTGAGCTGCCGGCTCCCGGCTCCTGCCTGCTGGCGGGCGGGCTGGCTGGCTGCCGGCTCCCGGGTCCCGCCTGCGGGCGGGTGAGCTGCCGGCTCCCGGCTCCTGCCTGTGGGCGGGCGGGCTGCCGGCTCCCGGGTCCCGCCTGCTGGTGGGGGGGCTGGCTGGCTTCCGGCTCCCGGGTCCCGCCTGCAGGCGGGTGAGCTGCCGGCTCCCGGATCCCGTCTGCTGGCGGGCGGGCTGGCTGGCTGCCGGCTCCCGGCTCCCGCCTGCGGGCGGGCGGGCTGACGGCTCCCGGGTCCCGCCTGCAGGCGGGCGGGCTGACGGCTCCCGGCGGGCGGGCTGACGGCTCCCGGCTGTAAAACCTCCATATAATGGACTAATTCGGGCGAGGGGGTGTCCATTGTCAGCCGAAAGTCCGTTATTAAATAACGGACTTTCGGCTTTAACGGACACCCCCTCGCCCGAATTAGTCCGTTATCGAGGATTCACTGTACACTTAGACTTTCAGAAAGTCTGAAACAAGGTCCATCATCGAAGTCTTGTAAGCAAAATAGATGAGAAACTGGTAAAAGACAGGAAACAAAGGATAGGAATAAATGGTCAGTTTTCATAATGCAGAGACAGGGCTGGCCTTACCATGAGGTGAACTGAGATGTCTGCCTCAGGTGCCAAACTGTGGGAGGGCACTAGGTCCCAGAGTGCAGAACATTGTGTCTGCTGCTGGTGCATATGTATTCTCTCTGCTCTAGATGCATAGAAATGGTGGAGTGCTGTGCTGGATGAAGGAGGGCATAAGAGACATAACAGGCAGGCAGGAAAAACAGTGAGAGGGAATAACAGAAAGCTGCAGGGGGAGAGAGGAGGAAGAGCCTCTTATGTACTTCTCTAGCACCCCTAGGTGCCTGGACTGATTAACACCAACTTCTCAGGGAGCTTCCTGTTTCCTGCTGCTTCCCTGGACCCACTTGAGGAGAACAGATAGTCAAATGAAGTAGCAGGATCCAGTTAGGCCCTTAGGACGCTGATATCTTCCCTCACTCAGGCCCTGCTACCAGCCTGCTTATTTGTCCCCTTCAACTGAGTGTTGAGAGCCCCTATAGCTGGCACAGAACAGCCGTCATGAGTAAAAGAAGAAAATGCCCGTCTGGGGCAGCATTCAGAAAAAGAAAGAAAGCAAAGGAAGCTTTTCTATCTAAGCAGGAAGGAGCTCTCCTGAGATACATAGACACACATGTTCACAGTGAGCCTTCCAGCCCCAGTGAGGACATGAGTGGTGAGGAGATGCCTGATCTTCCAGTTAATCAGAGTGCCAGTGACCTGGAAGCTCCTGCAGCATCTGTATCTCCATCTCAAATGAATGTAACCATGCACATTCCTGAAGAAAAGTGGAGATCAGAGAAGAGTGAGGTGGAGGTGCAAGAAACACGCACTGCTTAGAGCTGGTCTTCACTGGGGGGGGGGGGAGATCACCTGTAGATATGCAATTTCAGCTATGTTAATAACGTAGCTGAAATCGGCGTATCTACAGCCGACTTACCTGCCGTCCTCAGGGCGGCGGCACGCTCCCCCGTCGACTCCAGCTTGCGCCTTTTGGCAAGCTGGAGTTCCGGAGTCAACAGGGGCACTGCTGCCAATCGATTTATCGCATCTTGACGAGATTGATCCCTCCCCAGCATAGTGAAGGCAAGCCCCTACTTTAGTTCCTTCAGTCTAGATGATCCAGGGCTGTGGACCCACTTGAGCAGTAGCCTGAGGGACTTCCTTATATTGCATGGGCCACAGCAAGAGAAAAAATTCATGTTCCCCAAAGACAATGAAAATAGACGTTTCCATCCAACATATTACTGGCATGAAATCGCCAATGGTAACAAAGTAGAGAGGCCATGGCTTATGTACTAAAAAACCCAGAATGCTGCATACTGTTTTTGTTGCAAACTCTTCCAGTCTAATGTTCCAGCCACAGAGAGCATTCCATAGGTGTAAAGAGCTTGAGATGAGACTAAGGTTAAAGACCATCATAGATGATCATCATCAAGGGAAGATTGCATCAGACTCTCTTTATGGGAAAAATGTTCTGAAAAGGCCCATTGCCATTGTGAGAATGCTTGCTACCCAAAGCTTAGTACTGTGTGACAATTCAGATCAGCTGTATGTGCCAAACATTGGAAACTTCCTTAAAATTGTGGAGCTGAGGGCTGAGTTTAATGCTGTACTCCAGGAGCATCTAAGAAGAGTCACCACCCAAGAAATGTAAACACACCACTATTTTGGGAAAACAATTCAAAATGAGATCATACAGTTACTGGTCACAAAAGTCAAACAGAAGATTGTGGCAGATCTGAAGTCAGCAAGATGTGACTCTATTATTCTGGACTGCACAGAACAAATGACTTTAATGGTGTGTTTTGTAACAATAAAAGAACCTAGTGAAAATGTCCCTGCAATGGTGACTATCAGAGCATTTTCTAGAATGTATTGACATTGATGATACTACAGGAGCTGGTATGACAAATGAGCTTCTTAAAAAGCTGGAAGATGCGGGAATTGCGATAGCTGACATGAGAGGTCAGGGCTATGATAATGATGCGAAGATGAGAGGAAAGCACAGAGGAATGTAGACATGAATCCGAGCATTAAACCCTCAAACGTTTTTTGTCCCATGCAGTTCTCATTTAACTTGGTGGTCAGTGATGGAAAATGAGCTTCTAGTGAGGCTACTGAATTTTTTAATGTAATTTAAAGCATCTATGTATTTTTCTCTGCATCAATTCATCAATGGGGAATTTTGAAGCAACATCTGGGAAAATCCTCTCTGACACTGAAACCACTGAGTGCCCCACGATGGGAAAATCAAGTAGAGGTGATAAAGCCTATCAAACACCAGATTGGGAAGATATATGATGCCATAGTTGCCATTATATAGGATAATGCTATGACTGGAACTGTTCATGGGAGAACAGTGGCAGAGGAAAATAGAATCGCCAGAAACATACATAACTTCAAATTTCTGTATGGCTTAGTGTTGTGGCATGACATACTGTTTGAAATAAATGTTGTAAGCAAGAGACTCCAAGGTGTTGACCTTGATATATCTGGACAAAGCAAAGCCATGCCTACAGTCTTACCGGTCAGATGAGGGATTTCAAAATGTTTTAAAGAGTGCACAGAAATTGGCAGAGGAACTTCACACTGAAGCTATTTTCCCATCCATTTAAGAATACAAGTGTCACTGAAAAAGAAGACATTTTGATTATGAGGCATGGGATAATTACATAAGAGACCCCAGACAACAATTCAAAGTTGAATTCTTTAACCAGATGCTAGATTTGTGCAATACAGTCAGTTGAAGAACGTTACATGCAGCTCAAGGAACACAGCAGTATATTTGGGATGTTGGGTGATATTCCAAACCTCCTTATTATACCTGAAGAAGACCTACACCAGCAATGAGAGGCACTAGAGACTGTGTTGACACATGATGACATGCACGATATTGATGTGAATGATTTAGGTGATGAACTGAAAGCCCTTTCAAGGCACATTTCAGCAGAATCAAGTCCAAAGGCTGTTCTGGAATACATGTGCACAAATAAGATGACCGCCCTCTTTCCAAATGCTTTTGTTTCTCTGCAGATACTTCTAACACTTCCTGTAACAGTTGCCAGTGGAGAACGCAGCTTCTCCAAGCTGAAGTTAATAAAAACACATCAGCGCTCCACAATGACAGAGAAGAGGCTAGTCGGCCTTGCAACCATCTCAATAACACATGAGCTGGCCTAGACTGTGTACCTTGAGGAAGCAGAAGCAGTTCAGATCTTTGCAACCAAGAAGGCACGGAAAGCACCACTTTGATTATTCAAACATAAAAATGCCAGTGTTTACTATCTAGACAAGAAAAGTTACACTTGCTGTTCAGGGGTTTGAACATTAAGTGTTACTTAAAATTTTTGAAGAAGAAATTTTAAGTTGTTAGTTCTCCTTTATTGGGATAGGTAGAAGAGCAATACCATGAGAGAAGTAGAACAGAAAGAAGGCAGAATTGAGACCTTTCAAAGTTTTGGCCCAAGCAAGGGGGAATGGGGTTGTCATTTGAGCTCCCGCCTCAGGTGCCAAAATGTTGTGGGCTGGCCCTGTGTAGAGAGATAAATAGGAAAGTCCCCCAAGGATATGTATTGGGGCTAATGGTGTTGAACCTATTTATAAATGACTAGCATAAGTGCCCGGCGCTGCTCGGGTCAGTCGGAGGTGGGGAGGGGGCAGACAGCTGACACCCCCTGACCAACCCCAACACCCCCCGGCTCACTTACCCCCCGACCAAACCCGACACCCCCACCTCACTTACTGTCCCACCAAACCCAACTCGGATCCGTCGCAGGCGGGGAGGGGGCCCAGAGCTGAGGGATTCCGGGGACCTTCGCAGGTGGGGGGGGGCACAGGGCTGATGGATTCCGGGGTTCCGTTGGGACGGGGGGAGGGGCAGAGAACTGAGGGATTTCCGGGGTTCCATTGGAGGAGGGAGGGACAGTGAGCTGAGCGAGTGCGGTGTCTGTTGGAGGGGGTATTATGACATCATCACCACCTAGCTGCCCAGCCGATGTGATTGGCCCTTAAAGACTTTCACCCCTGGGGGGCGTCAGAGGTGAGATTCGAAAATTTTTCGACCCTTATGACCATCTAGACCTCAAGACCTCTAACTGTACCAAATTTCAAGTCTCTAGCTCAAACGGTGCGGGAGGAGTTCGCGGTCGTACATACGTACATACATACATACACCACTTGACTTTTATATATATAGATTTGGAAAAGGGGATTAAAAACTGAAGTGGCTAAGTTTGCAGATGACACAAAATTACTCAAGATGGCTAAATTCAAAACGGAGTGCAACGAGTTACAAAGGGATCTCTCAAAACTGGGTGACTGGGCAACAAAATGATAGATGAAATTCAGTGTTGATAAATGCAAAGTAATGTACCATGGAAAACACAATCCCAACTATACATACACAATTATGGGGCCTACATTAGCTGTTACCACTCAAGAAAGAGATCTTGGAGTCATTATGAATCATTCTCTGAAAACATCTGTTCAGTGTGCAGTGATTAATAAGACTGGGACTTTTTAGCTTGAAAAAAAGACGACTAAAGGGAAATAGGATAAAGATCTATAAAATCATAATGGGTGTGCAGAAAGTACATAAGTAAGTGTTGTTTACTCCTTCTCATAACACAAACTAGAGGGTCACCAAATGAATTAATAGGCAGGAGATTTAAAACAGACAAAAGGAAGTATTTCTTCACACAATGCACAGTCAACTTGTGGAACTTTTTGCCAAAGGATGTTGTGAAGGTCAAGACTATAAGAGAGTTCGAAAAAGAACTAGATAAATTCATGTAGGATAGATCCATCAATGGCTACTACCCAGGATGGGCAAGGATGGTATCCCTAGCCAGTGTTTGCTAGAAGCTGGGAGTGAGCAACAGGGGATAGATCACTTGATGATTATCTGTTTTGTTTATTCCTTCTGGGACCTGATATTGGTCACTGTCAGAAGACAGGATACTGGGCTTAGATGGACCTTTGGTCTGAGCCAGTATCGCTGTTCTTATGTGGCAGTCAAAAAAAGCTAACCATATTAGGAACCATTAGGAAAAGAATAGATAATAAGAAAATATCATAATGTCGTTATATAAATCTACATCCATATCTTGAATACTGCATGCAGTTCTTATAACCCCATCTCACAAGAGATATATTAGACTTGGAAAAGGTAGAGAGAAAGGCAACAAAATTGGTTGGGTATGGAACATTTTCCATATGAGGCGCAATTAAAAAGACTGAGACTATTCAATTTAGAAAAGAGATGACTAAGGGGGATACACTAGAGGTCTATAAAATCATGAATGGTGTGGAGAAAGTGAATAGGAAAGTATTTATCCCTTCAAATAACTGGTGGTCACCTAATAAAATTAGTAGGCAGCAGGTTTCAAAAAAACATAAGGAAGTACTTCTTCACGAAACTCACAGTTAACCTCTGGAGTTGGTTGCCAGGGGATGTTATGAAGGCCAGAAGCATAACTGGGTTCTAAAATGAATTAGATAAGTTCATGAAGGACAAGTCCATCAATGGCTGGTAGCCAAGCTGGTCAGGGATACAACCCCATGATCTGGGTGTCTCTAAGCCCTGACTGCCAGAAGCTGGGACTGGATGATTAGATGGATCACTCTATGATTACCCTGTTCTGTTCACTCCTTCTGAAGCATCTGGCATTATCAGAAGACAGTATACTGGGCTAGATGGACCACTTATTTGACCCAATATGGCCATTCTTATGTTCTTAAGTTGTTTCTTTGATATGTGGACATGCACCCCGATAATGCTTATATTTATAAGCTTATGTATATAATATACATACATACACACACACACACACACACACACACAGAGTCTTTGTTAAACAATAATAAGGAATATATTATATGTGTGTATGTTGTAGACATAGAATCCAAACAAGCATTTCAGTTCAAATAGTTGCTTACACTGCATGAATAAATGTATAACACCGAATGAATCTATGTAACACAATTGAAAATGATTAGAGCTGGTAGAAATTTTTCCGAGGAATGTTTTTAGGTAGGAAAATGTTCATTTGAAAAAATCAAAACATTCCACAGAAATGTATTAATTTATTCAATCTTTAGACAAAAAATTATCAAAGTGATTCATTTCAATATGGTACAGTCAAAATATTTTGTTTCAGTAAAGTCAAAATGCTTTGTTCGATAAAGTCAAAACATTTCAACTATATTGTTTTGACTTTTATGTTTAATATAATAGTTGAAGTATTTCAGCTGTTATGTCAAGTCAAATCATAATGTAATGCATGACATCTCTTAATAGCATCATGAATTATTATTATTATTTATTATTATTATGTTCTAATTTGAAGTATAAAAACCATCAACATTTCAGAATTCCCACAGAATGGGAATTCTGGACTCTAGCTCTAAAAACAATAAAAGAACATGCAGCACATGCCAAGAAACCATCTCATTCCTTTCTAGACTTCACTTCCCAAACATCAGCACAAGGTGTGCTAGGAAAATGGGAAATATCCAGGCTCAGAATCCCCTGCATCCTTATAATGCAGGTCAAAGATGTTATGGAGACACAGTATGCATCCACAACTAAGATCAGTGTCATTTTGCTTCATCAGCATCTCCCCTTCTATCTTTGGCCTGGCTATACTGCAAACTTTAGTTGATGCAACTTACCTTGGTATACAGCTGCCAAAGTCTGTATATCGTTCATGGAGGGGCGTGTGTGGCTCCTTGTGTTGGCACTATGCACATTGTGGTGCACAACAGATAGGTATCCCAGTGTGAAACTAGCATCGTCCAGCATACTGTATTTTTGGAAAATTTGGCAATGTATGCTGGGGCAGAAATGAGTCACCCAGGGGTCACTGGGACCAAGGGGTCTGGATCCCATCATGCAACTTTCTCCATCCTCTACTGCCATCCATCTCCAATAATTTTCACTCCTTTTTTAAAATTCCACAAACCTGCACAGACCTGTTTTCTGACAGAAGCATGGAGCCTGCATATCTCCGCCCTCTTGTCATGAGCGTTGCTGAAATGGGATGAAAATCCTCCAATATTTGCAGAGCCTCAGGAAGAATCATAGCAGCAGGGGACATGACAATTTCATGGAGGACAGATTGCTGTGGGACATAGTGAAAACCAGTTCAAGGTGGTTGGTGGTGTTCATGGGAAAGCTGCATATGATGGAGTTCTGGGCTCAATGAACAAACACTAACCCGTGGGATTGCATCATAACGTAGGTTTGGGATGACGTGCAGTGGCTGTAGAACTTTTGGATGCAACGGCCACATTCCTGGAGCTCGCCCCAGCCCTCTGGCACATGGGCACCAGAACGACAGCTGCACCAATAGTAGAGAAGTAGGTGGCAATTGCTCTGGGGACTTTTGCAATGCCAGATTGTGATCAGTCGGTGGGAAATAATTTTGCAGTTGGAAAATCCACAGTGGCAGCTATTGCCATGCAAGCGCACAGGGCCATTAATCGTCCCCTGCTATGCTGAGATTAGTGCACCTCTCAGTAATATGCAGGAGACGTGGATGAATTTGCAGCAGTGGGGTTCCCAAACTGTGTAGGGTGATAGATGGCATGGATGTCCCTATTTTGCCACACAGTGCATCAAGAGAAAGGGCTACTTTGCAAAAGCTATGCAAACCTTAGTGGATCTGGCTCTATGTTGGCTGGTGAGGAAAGGTGTCACATCTTTAAGAACACAAGACTGTTCAGAAAGCTACAAGCAGGCACTTTCTTTCCCACCTGGCAAATTACCACTGGTGAGTTGAAATGCCAGTAACGATCCTGGGGAACCCAGCCTACTCCTTGCTTCACTGGCTACTGATGCCATAGACCAGCCACCTTGATCATACCAAGGAAAGATTCAACTACCAGCTCGGCAGGAGCAGATTGACAGCTGACTGTACTTTTGGTAGATTGAACAGATTCTGGCATTGTTTACTGTCAAGATTGGATCTCAGTGAGAAAAATATCCCATTGGTTATAGCTGCCTGTTGTGTCCTGCATAATATCTGTGAGGCAAAGAGGAGGAAAGCTGCTGATAGGGTGGAGATGGAGCAGTTGTCTGCAGACTTTGAACAGCCAGACACAAGTGCTATCAGAATTGCTTAATGTGGAGCTATGCAGCTGAGGGAGGCTTTGAAAGATCACTTGAACAGTAAGCCACAGTAATGTGATGTGGTGGACTGGGCTTCACCTGGCCCTGACATTTTGGGGGCAGTTAGGAATTGTGTGGTACATGGTGTACATCTATGAATATAAAACTGGTAATGCACCTAGTAATTTTGTAGCACTTGCTATACATTCATGATTATTACACTGTGATTGTTACTGATCCTATGAGTTCTGTCATCCTCTACAGTAAGTAGTAATGGGTGCATTCAGTAACGCTATATCTTCTGTGGCATGTGTTTGTATAGTATTACAGGTTAATTATTTACCGAAAAACAGATTTTTATTGCATACCAGAACCAGTGCAAAAAAGCAATGTGCAATTAAAAAGACATTCAATAAAAACTTCTGAACTAAATTAACAGAACAGAACGTAACAAGGGGAAAGAACATTCATATCCATTTCAGTCCACTTCTGCCACATATACCAGCCGTGGCTCTCTCAGATCAGTCAATATGAAACTGTGGCTGTGCTAACTGTCCCCCAGTGTGAAGTGTTAGGGGTAGGGATGTAGTTCCTTATGCCACATGAGGCGTGATAAGATGCTAACATGGAGTTCTTCATTGAAGGGTGACAAGCCCATGATTGTTGGACTGGTAGGTCAACAGGAGAGTGCAGCATCTGTGTTTGCTGCTGGAGAAGCCCCATTATGTCCGAGTGCATCTCCCGTTCCGATTCCTGGGTCTTTGCCCTGTCCACTCTTTCCCTCTCCATAATGGCTGCAATATTCATCCTCCCAGCCCTCTGTCTGATGCAGCACTGGCTTGAAGGATCTCCCTGAAGCTGTCGTCCCAAATCTTCTTTTCTCTCCACCTTATCATGGTCTGGCATTCCGTGGGCATGGAGCAGGGGGCCGCTTAAGGCTGCATTGGCAACAACTTCAGATAAAATCCATAGAGGTGCCATTGTCAGTGTAGGAACAATGGACAATGAAAACTGAGTTTCAGAACTCTCTTCCCTTATTCCCCTAAAGTTTTAAACGAGACATGTTTATTGACACTGCAGTCTTGAAGCACCTGTGCACAGCCATACTCTGCAGCCCTAGTCATGGTGAGTATGACTCATGACAGGGTAGAATGAGGAGGGAATGGTTTGGTTGCTTGAAACAATACAATTTTGACCCCTATTTCCATGAGTCTGAGTGCAGGGCAGGGATGATTTTAGCTGGTATCTCATTCTTGTGGGTAACAAAGGCACAAAGAGCACACAGAGCTGCTGCTGGCGTTCTGATGCCACCCGAGTCCATATACCACTAGCCTGTTTACTGCAATACTGTCTGCCAAAGTTATCGCGGACTGGCATGGGAAAGTATCCTACCATGGAGGAAGAAATGAGGCTGCCATACCCAGAAACCCTCAGGAGAGTATAGCTGGACTTCCCCCCAGTGACAGATCCCCCATTCTCTTCCTGCTTACAGCAGAGATCTGTCTCTCACATTCCACCAAGTTATCCAGAGTGCTCAGTGGGGGTGCTGGTGGGGTCTCTGCCAAGTATGGCATTCAGCTGATTGTAAAGCAGGAAGTCTATGGCTCAGCACCGGATAATCTGCTGGCCTCTCTAGCGGTCTGGTATGCCTGGTCCAGTTCCTTTGTTTTTATGTGGAACTGCTACTGGTCCCTGTTGTACCCCTTCTCCTGCATCCCCTGTGCAATCTGCTCATAGTGTCCATGTTTCTATAACTACGCTGTAGCTGTGCTTGGACAGCTTTTTGTCCCCGCAGCCCCGAGTATCCAATACCTTCTGTCTACTCTAGATAGGAGTGCATTTGGAGCATATAGTTGGCATAGATCCTAAGGCCAGAAGGGACCAATATGATCATCTACCCTGACCTCCTGCATAACACAGTCTATAGAAGTTCCCCAGAATAATTCACAGAGCCTTGATTTAAAAATTGTCAGTGGTTAAGAATCAACCACAACCCTTGGTAAATTGTTCCAATGGTTAATTACTTTCACAATGAAAAATGTACAGTAGACTCTCGATTATCCAGAATTGGGTTAACCAGGATGTGGATTAACCAGGATGTCAAAAAAAAAATGCATGTAACTCACAGGGGCCGGCTCTTGCTTTGTTGACGCCCCAAGCAAACACAAAAAAATCTCCCATCAGAGCGCAGGGCAGGCAGTGAACCAACACCCTCTCTCCCTGGTGCAGGGTGGCTGGTGAACAAACACCGCCCTCCCCAAATTTCCTATGGATGGTGATTATCCAGGATTTTATTAACCAGGATTAATTTTTTCCCTATCATCCTGGATAATCGAGAGTCTACTGTACACCTTATTTCCAGTCTGAATTCAGTCCAGTCTAGCTTCTACTTCCAGTCATTGGATCATGTTACACCCTTCTCTGCTAGATTGAAGGCCCCATTATTAAATATTTGTTCCCCGTGTAAGTACTTATAGACTGTAATCAAGACACACTTTAACAATCTCTTTGTTAAGTTAAATAGATTGAGCTCCTTCTAATCCTTTAGTCACTCTCCTGCCTCTTCTTTGAACCCTCTCCAATTTAAAAACATCCTTCTTGAACTGTGGTCAGCAGAACTGGGCATGGTATTCCAGCAGCAGTCACACCAATGCCAAATGCAGAAGTAAAATAACCTCTATTTCTACTCAAGGCTATCCTGTTTATGCATCCAAGAATTGCATAAGCTCTTTCGGTCACAGCATTATAGTGGGAGCTCTTGTACAGCTGATTATCAACCACTATCTCCCAATCTTTTTCAGACTTATGGCCTCCCAAGACAGAGTCCCCCATCCTATACGTATGTCCTACACTCTTTGTTCCTTGATATGTACATTTACATTTAGCCATATTAAAGCACATATTGTGGGCTTACATTTGCATGCATACATTTTACCAAGCAATCCAGATCACTCTGAATCAGTAACCTGTTCTTTTTGTTGTTTAACATTCCCTGAATTTCTGTATCAACTGCAAACTTTATTGGTGATGATTTTGGTTTTTTTCCAGGTCTTTGATAAAAATGTTTAATAGTGTAAGACCAAGATCTAATGAATACAGGGAACTGATCCCAGTGGGACCCCACTCAAAACAGACCCACTCCCTATTTACTGTTACCATTTTGAGACCTATCAGTTAGCCAATTTTTAATCCATTTAATGTGGTCCATGTTAATGTTATATTCTAATTTTGTAATCAAAATGTGTGATAGTGAAATGCGTTACTGAAGTCTATGTATATTATGTCAACACTGTTACCTTTATCAACCAAATTTATAATCTCAACAAAAAAATATCTAGTGTGACAGGATTTATTTTCCATAAACCATGTTGATTTGCATTAATTACAGTTCTATCCTTTAAATTCTTTATTAATCGAGTCCCATATTAATCTTGCCATTATCTTGCCTGGAATCAACGTGAGGCTGACAAGCCTATAAAATTACTCAGGTCATCCTTTTTAAAAACTGCATAACATTAGCTTTCTGGAACTTCTCCAGTGCTCCAAGACTCGTTGAAAATCAAGGCGGTGGTTGCACACAACAAGGGAGACCTATTAGGTGTGCTCACTAAACTGGGCAATCAGAAAAGGGCATTTCAAAAATACACAGGGTTTTTAGAGGGAGGGCTGGCTGCCAGTCTCTGTGACCCATAGAGTTCACCATGGAGACCAGAAGAGTCACTGTTGAACAGTTCCTTATAGGTCATGCAGTGTCTACACTAGCACTGTGTTGACCACAGTAGGTCAACAATGGCTCAGCTTACCTTGGCTGGAGACATTTGACTGTAGAAACATGCACAGCTACATCGATGCAAGGCAGTTTACCTCAGCCTAACTTTGTAGTGTATCATAGAATATCAGGGTTGGAAAGGACCTCAGGAGGTCAGCTAGTTCAACCCCCTCCTCAAAGCAGGACCAATCCCCAATTAAATCATCCAGCATATTTTTGTCCTAGATCCCTGAATTCCCCCTCAAGGATTGAACTCAGAACCTTAGGTTTAGCGGGTCAATGCTCAAACCCCTGAACTATCCCTCCCACCAGGCCAAACAAAGCACACCCACACCTCATTCTATTGTTGTTGTTGTTTGTTATTATTTTATTTATTATTATAGTAGTACCTTGGAGCCGCAGTCATGGACCAGGGGCCCTTTGTGATTAGCACTTTATAAACAGAACAAAATGACAGCCCCCACCACAAGGAGTTTACAATTCTAGCATGACTGGGCCAAATAGTTAAATCACCATGTGTCAACTTCGTAATCAGACTATGGCTTCCTCAGTCTGGTCAGTCAAGGGTCCCTAAGTACCACAGCTGACACAAAAATAATATTGACATCCCTGCTAAGTGGCAAGAATAGAATCCCTTCCTATACAGGCTTGAATTCCTTAATTATCTGCAAAATGAACTTTCCCAAGCCAGCTTGAGTTTATATCCAGGAAGAACCCTTTCTGATTCAACACAGTCTGCATAGACACAGAGTAGTGGGACAGGACTAGATGAGTGGCCTGCACAGGATAGGGCTATGGGAGGCAGGAAGAGAGAGAGTCAGGCAACAAAGCATTGGGAAGGCATCACCGTAAGCATATGTGATATTTTATAATCCTTTTCTCTGAGTGCCCATATCTGCATGCAAATGCATGTGACATTATGTGTTTTATCTTCTTCTATTGTCCTGGTTTGCCATTCCCACCTCTGGTTTCTAAAATGAAGTGTGCTTTTCTATTAATTAGCACCGATCATAATGAGATTACTACCTAAAGACTCACTCTTCATGTATGCAGAAAACATTTACACTTCGATTGTGTGAGAGATCAAAGCAGCCGGGGTTGCAGATCGTTCCCTAGATTAAAGCTTTGGGCCTTCATAACACTATCATAAGCACAAGCAGCCCCCACGACATCAAGAGAGCTGTCAGTTTTAGAGAGAGGACCCTTATCAGAACCTGCTTTTAAGGGATGGCCAAACCCCCAAAAGCCCCCAGGAGTTATTTGGATAATTATCAAAAGCATGGATGCTTATCCACAAGTCTTGGGTCTTCAGGTCAGGCCAGAAATCTCCCAAGAAGATATTTTTCTTGTAGAGATTTCCATTTCACCAGAGGTTGGAAATGCCATGGGAAGAATCCTCCTCACAGGATGCTGACTCTTTTTTGCCCCTTGTCACAGAGTTCACACAGGGCGCTCCTGGTTCCCCTGTGTCCTGTGTTCTGGTTCCTCTAATAATAAAGTTTTCCACACCCTCTTTTGGTGTTTTCTAAGTGTCCTTTATTTACAGTGCAGATTCAGTGCCAGCAAAGTGCTCCCCTTGTCCCCCCAACAGTTACCTCCCCTGTCTTGGCTCTAAAGCCTCCAGGGCCCTGAGGCACTTGGCCCTCCACGAGAAGACAGAGCAACCCCCTGTCCTCCTCCTGGCCTGCCTCCCTTCTGACCAGGGCTTAGAGCTTTTCTAGCCCTCACTGCTCCCAGCCCCAGCTGTACCCACTTAGTCCAGCCTAGAGCTGTGGGCTAGCCCTCGTTAGGGCTCCCAGCTGGGCTGTTCTAGCCTCTGCCCCTGGCCTTGCTGCCAGAAAGCAGGGTTCAGCCTATAGTGGCAGGGCAATCATGGGGTTTTTACCCTAGCCCTGCCACACCCCTACAGAACCTGCAAGTGCAGGGAGGAAGGACAATTCAAACCATAACCCAAAAGGAAAAACATTCTCGGAACCTCAAAAAATGCTCTTATATAGCTCCCATTTTGGTTGATGTTTCAGGTCAGTTCTTATTTTATTAAGGGATGGGCCTGAATCAAAGTCCCTGGATCTAACTGCCTCCAAACTTTGAATCTGGATCAGCTGACCCCACCTGTATAAAGGGCACAAACCAAAACCCAGGGTGCAAATACCCTCAAACTTATGAGACAGTTAGATATAGATACTACTTTTGCCACTCAGGCCCATCATGACTTCACCTGTACCAGTTGGCAATTCCTAGTCAATATGATTCAGGACAAAATTCTCTTCCCCATTCCATGCTATGGATCCATTATTTATTCTGCATCCAGAATACCATACTCAAACACAACAGTGCTGGACTCCTTAGAAGATAGAAAGACTTGCTATTAGTGGGAGTTGCATGGGATGAGTGCAATATTTCGTAGCTGCCTCCAATCCTGGGGAGAGAGCTGCAGTGCAGGCTGATGAGAATTTTATCCTTGGGGATTGTTTCTTGGAAAGCTGCTATTTTTAGGCAAGTGCTGTTTGCGGTAATAATACCTAATGGTCTAAGTCGGAGGTACTGGCAGGGTGGCCTTCTGTTCCGGGTTCCAAGAGAGCAGCTGAGATTTGCTGAGTTGTCTGTACGTTCCGTCCCAGCGTTCAGTCTGCATCATGCTGAAGGAAGCAAGGCTTTCTTAGCGATAGGACTGGCTGGGGAACTGTGACAAATCCATCTGCTGTGGAGCACAGATAACCAGAATTTAGGCTATAAATTACACACACCCACACCTGGGGAGACAGAATTAGAATCCTTGTCCCTCAACTCCAAAAGCACTGCCCTCCTTCATGTAAGCTAAAAGAGGGCTGGCACTAGCGATAGATACTATAGCCCTGGAGTGGCCAACCTGAGCCTGAGAAGGAGCCAGAATTTACCAATGTACAGTGCCAAAGAGCCCCAGTGATACATCAGCAGCACCCCCCATCAACTCCTCCCCCCCTCCGCTCCCAGCACCTCCCAATCAGTGCCTCCCCCGCCCTCCTGATCAGCTGTTTCATGGCATGCAGGAGGCTGGGGGGGGGGGAAGGAGTGGGAGGAGCAAGGGCACAGCAGACTCAGGGGAGGGGGCGGGAAAGGGTGGAGTGGCGGCAGGGTCTGTGGCGGAACCAGGGGTTGAGCAGTGAGCACCCCCCCCCCCCAGCACACTGGAATGTTGGAACCTGTAGCTCCAGCCCCAGAGGCGGTGCCTATACAAGGAGCTGTGTGTTAACTTCTGAAGAGCCTCATGTGGCTCCAGAGCTATAGGTTGGCCACTCCTGTTAGCCTCTGTATGGACCCAGCCACCAGAGGACAGCATTGCTCTCTCCTGGGAACCCAGTACATTGCAGAACTCACTATAATGGTGCCCTGTTATCCCTCTCTTGTGGCTGTTTTCTAAATTCACTGCTCATCTTTTCTCTTTGCCTGTTGACCCCACGATATGCCAGTAGTGATGGTAGGAGAGTTCTGGTGCTGGCTTTTAGCAGCTGAGCTATTACGTTAGTTTTTGTGCGACACCTACGTGCTTTTAAAGGTGGACATGTATTCAATGAAGTAGATTAATCCTCTATTTTGCCTTTCACTAACCCCTTCCATCTGCAGATCTCAAAACACTTTACAAATATTAATGAATTATGCCTCACGTAATGATGCCTCCTCTAGGGTGGGTTATTATAATTATCTCCATTTTACAGATATGAAAACTGAGGCATGGGGAAGGAAATAGCTGGGAGCAGAACCTAGAACAGAACCCATTTATGTGATTCCACTCACAAGGCATTTAACAAATACAGGGAAATTGCTTGTGAAATTTAATATAAGAATAATATAGGGACCTATTCAGGACACACTTAGGTTCCTGCATCTTTTCCCGTGATTATATCTTAGTGAGGGGGCTGTTCTTTATTCAGTGATCAGGATTGGTTGGCTCCTTATTCCTTAGTTGGAAACATGGCAAATCAGGATTAGAGTCAAAGGAATGGGCTGTCAACCTGCCTGGAATGTTTTTCATAAAGAGCTGTAGAGCGTGGCTAATATGAAGCATGCCAAAAGTGAGGGATTTGGCTCTTTGGCAGAGAAGAGGCATATGGAACATTTAAAGCCGTAGCTAACCCAGCCGTATAGCTTACAGGGCCATAGAACGATATTTGTTCATTTCATGACTCATCTCTTGCACTGGGTCCAATGGAGTGGAAATGGTTTGTGTCACTGCACATGACAGAGAGATATACTGCTGGAGCAGAAAAATCCACCAGGATGTTTTTAAAAAATCTCCCTTGTGGGGGTCCTTTTTCCCACCAGTGAAATGATTTAAGTGAACCCCCACAGCCCTTCATAGCAAGTTCCCATTTACAAATACTTATTAATATGTATTGCATTACCAGACATATTGTAATAGCCTGAAATCCCTGCATGAAAATGTCGGGAGAGGGATTGTGCATCTGTTTTGACATAACTGGTATCTGCGGGTCTCCACCTACCAAAAGGTCTCAGTTTGCCCAACCAACCCCAAAATAAATTCATTGCTTCCCTGCACCCAAAAGGCTGGAAAATGAACATGTTTTTCTTTTCTGCAGACCCTCCCACTATCACTGAATCTAAGAGCAATGAAGCTGCCACAGGACGACAAGCCTTACTCAAGTGTGAGGCATCGGCAGTGCCCACGCCTGATTTTGAGTGGTACAGAGATGACACCAGGTAAACATATTGTCTATCTTCTTCCTTATTCTACCTCCTGCAGATGCTTAGTAGATTCCCCACTAAGCCCCCTAATGCACACACAAAATCCTCCACAAGCTATATAAGCTTAAGATCATCTCTTATCTCATTCCTTCCTACAAGCTTAGCAGGGCAGGCCTGGTCAGGACTTGAGTAAAAGCCTGCTTGAAAACTGTGTGTGTGCTGAAAGAAGTGCTGTGGGTGATTCAGTAGCTGGCGCTCTTGCCTTTGTGTCAATACTGGACCAGTATGCTGGTGTGGGACCGAGGCACCACGGGTCCCATCTTTCTAATAATCTACTGACTGTCTATGTGCGTTAAAGATCTCATGACCTTTGCACAAGGGTAGCTGATATTAGTCCTGCTGCTGCGGTCAAATTCCAACCAAGGTCATTAGGACTTGGCTCCTTGAACTCTGAGGGAAGAGGTTGTTTATATGTAACATTCTCTGCACCAGTATGACCTCCTTAGCACATGTGCAGTGTGCCTCTGGTGGCATGTGAACAGGATTCATCACCAAATTTAGTCCATTGGTTGGATCTAGCTTTCCTGGCCCTGAGCCACTGCAGCTGTCTGTCGGCATGGGAAAGGAGAATGACACCCAAATATTCCCTCTGCCTTCGTCTCAACCTTTACACCTGAGCACTTGTTAAGAGGGGAGTTTTACTATGCTGGATTTCAACTCAACCACTTAGCACATCCTACACAATGTCTACACTGGCATTTTAGAACATGTTCATTAGAACATGCCAGCTAACCATCTAAAAAAACACAACCTTTTATCTCAGTCTAATAAACTCCAGCTTGAAATTGGCTTTGATCCCCTTTATCACAGGGAAGCACATAATAAATGCAGTGATTGCACCCAAGGATGTCAGCAGGGTGTAGCATCTCATCTTTCCACTCATCCTTTTCCCCCTCCTGTCCTTCTCCACTGCTGTCATTTTACCTTCACCATTGTTTTAACCGTCCTCTTTTCTTTTTGTCAATTCCCCCCCTTCCTTCCTCCACTACTTTCAGTCTTTCTTTCATGCTCTCACCGTCCGCTCCTCCAACCCATTTCTTCTCTCCCTTCTCTCTTATCTTGCTGCCGATCACCACCCGTATCTACCTACCTAACTACCTATCTCCAATTTATCTTTCTCCTTTCTTTCTCCCCTGCTCTTGCCATCCCTCCTACCATCTAATGGGAACTGAGCAACTTGTTGTTAGTGCATTGCACATCTCTTCTCTTTGCTTCTCAGGATAAACAGTGCCAATGGCCTGGAGATCAAGAGCATGGGGAGCCAGTCCCTCCTGATGGTGGCCAATGTCACTGAAGAACACTATGGCAACTACACCTGCGTGGCTGCCAACAAGCTGGGAGTCACAAATGCCAGCCTATACCTTTACAGTAAGTATGGCAGTGGGGTGGGGGACTCGAGGCAGCTCTCACAAAGGTCAGCCGGTACCTTTACACTACAGTAAGTGTGCTTTAGAAGAAGGGCCCTGAATTCAAGTACTTGGAAAACATTAGCTTGCCAAACTCCAACAGCAATCCAAGGAGCCATTTGGTAATGGACACCTCCATGTTTGTAGTCACAGCTGAATACAAGCACACGTGAGTAAAGGTTTATATTCAAGGCCCCTTGATACTTTGAGTAACTTTCTTTGCTACAATCTGGTAAAAAAAGAATATTTATTTTTAAGCAGGGAACAGAGTGACCGCCCCTTTAAGAGAGAGATGGAATATTGGGGCCTGAAAGTTCAATGGAGGCTGAAAAATGTCAAATGTTGAAAGAGATGGAGAGAAGTAGCCAGTGAGTCTGGGGAGGGGAGAGCCAGAGAAAAGAGAAATGGGTCTGAATATAGAAGGAAGTGATGCAAGATAGCCAAGAGTGACTATATGAGAAACAGAGACCAGGATTTTTTAGAGACATGCTACATTTTGCAAGAACCACAGGTGGGGAAATGAAGATCTTATACTGATAGTGGGATAATTAAAATATAGTGAAATATAGAGCAGGTTAAAGAAATTATGAAATTAAACTCCCAGGTTTTGATCCTGTTGTCTTTGAAGTCAATGAAGGTATTGCCGTAGACCTCAACAGCCACAAACTTGGATCCCAAAACTAGAGAAGGGCTCAGACTCAAACCACACAAGCCCTTGAGGGCTTACAGAATCCAAACTTTACAGCTGGTCCCCACCTGGTCTATAATAGTTCAAGTCTGGATCTGAATTCAATATCCACCCCATCCAAACTTTGGAATATTTGAAATCTAGTTCTTGATACAAATACTGCACCCCGGGCCCATCTTCACACAGATGTCATTCTCACAACAAATAGGATACAACAGAATGATCCAATGAGAGCCACAGACCTGGAAATAAATGAGCCCTTCCTGGCTCTGGAAATACAGGATTGTATTAGCGTATATAGAGCTGTGACCTCTCTAGGTGGAGCGGGAGGTAAGGTGTATAAGGTAGTCTCACTTTAAGTGATAGGTTTGCTTATGCTTTCTGGAGCCAGACTGATCAAAAGATAAGGGAAATAGTTTTTTAAATGAAAAAAATGGATGTAGCAGGGATGGGAGAACCCGCTGGCATTTTTGCATTCATCAGACCTCTGGAATTTTTATATTTTAGTTTGAAGTTTTGCAAAACTAAATTTCAGTCCATGTAACACTTCATGTAAGACACTGGTTTCAATTGTAATAAGAGATTAACATGTCTTTGACTAAATGGCACACTAACAAGGTAAGTTTCTACTCTGAAAGCCTTTTTTTGCCCTACTCTTGGGGGACTGCCAGGGGATTCAAATAAAAATCTAAGTGCTGTAGCCTGGAACATGAACCTCAAATGCTACAGGTTTGTTCTCAGTACTATTACTACTCAAGATGCTCAAAGTAGAACCCATGATTTATGGCTAAATTCTAAATTTGACAAAATAAGATTTCCCCTCTCTCATGGCTGCCCTTCTGCAGATGAACTGTCATGCTTAACTGAAACAAAATCTAAGATCAAAACTCATATAGAAAAATAGAAACACTTTGCATGCCTATCACATCTTTCTTCTGAGGATCTCAAAGCATTTACAGACAGTGAATATTTTAACCTCACAAGCTGCTGGAACAGAGATGAGCAGTACTGGCACCTGAGGGACAAAGAGGGGAAGTGGCTTACCAAAGGTAACATAGTCACAGGCAGAGCTGGGAATAGATCCCAGGAGTCCGGGTTCTCAGAGCCCAAGCAGATAGCTGCGTTCCCTGCATAAGGTTGCTGGTGATGTCATCTGCCATATCAGGGAAAGCATGGAAACCATTCAACATTACCAGCAGAGAGGGTATAAATTGAGCTTGTGCCATCATTTGGGGTTTTTTAATTCTGTATACAGAGGGCCTGCATTTTTCAAACACCTTGGGGTTTGTTTATTGTTTTGTTTTGCTGGGGTTTTTTACATTAGAAATTCAGGTCCTATCTAGGCTAGAAAACTCTCAGAGGACTGGAGGAATTGTGAAACGAAGACAATACAAGAGCCAACAGAGTGTAAGTTGAGCAACTGAGAGGGAAAGAGACTTTTGTTAGACTCTTTGTAACTCTTTGTTGTTGTTTGTGTGTGTGTTTAGTAAATGCCTATATAATAACTTCAGTGACTAATTTAGGAGAAGGAGTCTTGGTGAAAATTATTTGTTAACACTTCTACACACCTCTCCCCTGCTTTCAGTTAAGGTGGGAGCAATGAGAATCAAAACAAGAGGAGACCAGAACTGCCATTCTTGATATTTCTAAAGTTAAGAGGACTGGGGAAGTAAAAATAATAATAGTAATTAATAATTAAGCACCCATCATAAGGCAGCAAAGAATACAAGCCCACTTTTTGAAAAAAAAATACTTTACATAGCAACCAGAATAGTAGCCACTGAACACTTTCAGCCCCATTCCCAAGCACGAACACGTGTAAAGTTTTCACGGTGCAGCTTTTGAGTGATTTTCTTCTCTGGAATCAGATTGATTGAAATAGCAGAAAAAGATGTTATATATTTTTAACAGAGAATAAACTCACTCTAGGGCAACGGCCCTTTTGAGAGGCAGATGGAATGTTGGTGCCTGAAGGTTCCATCGTGGTTGAAAAATGACAGCTGGGGAGCCAGAAATAGCGCAATGGGGTAGTGGTGAGGTTACGTGTAACGTTGCTTATGGCTGAGGGGGTAAAAGGGACCCACAAAATTATTTGAAAATACAGTCTATCGAGAGAAAAGGGGGGGGGGAGTTCCAGGAAATACCAGGTACCATAAAAAAGTCAGGGGGAGCCGAGTTCCTTAGAGTTAAGTACCGTAATGAGAGATGTTACATTAAGAAAAAAGAGAGCGATTAATAGAGAGTGACCTGGTGCAAGGGACCTGGAAGCATCATTGTCTGCGACAGACAGAGAGATTTATGCCCCTTGCCCCCGGAGTCTTCCCAGGAATTGAAACAGAGCCAAGGGGGACCAGAGGGGGACTGAGTTTACAGCAGAGAGTGTGATGAACTCCAAGAAAGGTGCAAAACACATCCTGTCCCTGTGTGTCTGGGTTAGAAACGATTTCGGTGACAATGATGAGAGGTACAAGTTCTGTATCATTACAGAATATGGTGATGGAGAATCAGTGTCAAAAGTGTTAGGATCATTTTTCCTATATACCCTGTGAAGGAAAGATTTTGTTTTCCTTTCATTCTCCTGAATTAACAGAGTGCTTCGGGGAAGCATCTGAGCAAGACCATAATGATAGCTAAGTCCATGCTACACACATGCACAGGCATACGCACACAAGATATGTATCCACACTTGAACACACACAAAGGTATGTAGGCACACATACACACACCCTGTGCAAACCAGCACACACACCCATACACACACCCTGTGCAAACCAGCACACACACCCATACACACACCCTGTGCAAACCAGCACACACACCCATACACACACCCTGTGCAAACCAGCACACACACCCATACACACACCCTGTGCAAACCAGCACACACACACATACAGGTTTGCACATATACAGCGGCATGCACATCATTCTTTCAAAGACATTCCAAGGCTTTATGGAAATCAAATGGAAGTTGTCCCCTCACACCCTGGACTAGACCCTCAGCTGGTGCAAACCATAATTTGCACCTTCTTAGGGTCTAGCCCATTGATGGGGATATAGCAGGAATCCACAGGCACTTGCAGCACCTTGCACTCCTGCTGGTTGTATGGTCTGATTTACAGTGGGACAGTCACCCCCAGTGATCCTGTCCCCTCTCCAGTTTGCATCCTTGAATGTGTAGATCTGGAGAAGGAGAGGCAGCTGGCAAGACCTGTTTCAATTAGAAGCAGCAGAAGGCAGGTCCACACCACAGAGTCCCCAAGCGATTTCAGCTATAGTTATCATGTTAATCAGACAAACAGATTTCCAACAATGAGCACATTTCTTAGAAGAATCAGAGCATGTTTCCAAAATGTGATTATCTATCAGTGCCCTGGTGAGAGTGTAGGTTTTATGCATGAACATACACAGGTTCGTTCTCTCTCTCTCTCACACACACACACACACAGCTTATCTCACCTGCTAGCCCACACGTTATTTCAGGTACACATTACTTTCCGATAATCAGTTGCGCTCTTCTAGCAGATGGCATTTGGGATGTATTCTCGTAACTGAATAGCGCAGTTCATCCCATGCACTTCACCCAGCAACCTCCCTGAAAACCCTGCATTGTATCTGGAGCTGCAAAAACGGGGAGAATAATGAGCTGAGGTACAGTTTTTATGATGATAATGGGGTGGGATGGGACTAGAAAGTCTGTTGCTCAGCAGGCGAGGGGAATGGAGGTCTAGTCATTTAAAAGAAAGTGTGATAATGAAGCTATTGCACTCTAACTGCTTGCAACGTGCAGCATCTTGCCATCTATAGGACAGGAAGGAAACAGGTCTGAGTTATTATTTAACTAACTAAATAACACGGAAATCATGGCAGCACAAAAGACTGTTTTCACAGAACAAGAATCCCCTGTTGCTACATAAACAGAAACCCAGCCTCGCTGTGTATTTTTCAAACAAGAGACAATCTCCCCAATTCCTGCTGTGGATTCAGACACTTCTGCTGGGCCTATTAATGCAGGAGATCTGTCATTTTCACCAGGATATAATTGACCCGCTACATCCTGATTGGTTTGGAGAATCTTCAGCTATTCAGAGACCAGTTTATATGAGCACAGGGTGTTTTAGAAAGAGTACCTGCCTTTGAATAACTGAAGTTCAGCTTAGAAGTGAATAATGCCTGACTACCTGTATATGCAACGTCCATCAGCAATGATCATAGTGCAGCTCCCACAAGTTCAGTCAGACAGAGACAGTGTCTATGAGCTCATCTAGCAGAGAGCCTCTGCTCTGTCAGGATCTACAGTATGTTCACACACTCATGCCCCCAGCATTAGGAGGGACTGGGAACTCCTCTAACTGGTTCAGTCCCCATATTCGCCAGTTGGGTGACATACACCATCGAGCAACCTGAATGGGCCGGGACAAATCCCATTCAGTATAATGGAGGGAGAGTGGTCTACTGATCAGAACATGTGTCCAGCATGGGTCCGGTTCTCTTTCTGACTATGCCTGTGTTGTGAGGTACTTTGGAGATTGCGAGACAAGGCACACACACACACACATGGTTAAGTAAATAAAGTAAGTGAGTTTATTGGAAGGTCCCGGTCCGGGCGCTGAGAGGGCTGTCAGATCAGCGCGACCGCAGAAGGAGTGCCCGACTCTTCGGAGCCCTAGCCGGGAAGAAAGAAAGAAAAAGCCCACAGATAGCCCACAGGAGTGGGCTTAAGTACACTCACACATTTGCATCTCATACATACTCATATCTCATTTGCAAGCAACAAGCTGATTGGTTACACGCTGTCCTGCCTCAGTTTCCCCATTTGGTTTCCCACGCATTCATTCTCACACAGACGGGGTAAACACTCACACAGCTGGGAACAGTCTGGGAACTGTTCCCAAACACACAGATAACAGCAAGGTCATTCTCAGATAATACCACCATTATGCGCTCTCCTGGAGTTGACTTAGAAATGCAACTGCACTTCCTAGAGATTGCCCGTCACAATGTCTTCCGGTCCTAACAGCCTGCATGACCACAGATAAACCATTCCCCCCCTCTCAATGCATCTGGGACAATCTGCAAAGTGGGGATAATCTGCCACCTCAGAATGGGTATGTGAGTCTTAATTCTTTAATGTCTTATGTGCTTTGAGATCCTGGAAGGGAAAGTGCTGTCAAAGTGCAAAGTATGATGTCAGCAGCAGCAGTATCATGATGTAACAATGTACCAAAGATGAATCTTCAAAATCTATACCCAAACCCCCCAACCCAGCAGGCTGTATAAACACGGAGATGTTGATGGGACTGTGAAAACTTTTCCCCAAATATTTCACCATGGGGAAGTGAGGGCACTTAAGGAATGTGTCGCTGATTAGCTTGCAGCATGGTGAATGATCATGCGCTCAGATCCCCGTGGGTGTGTCCATTGTGGAGGCAATAAATCCACATAGATGGCCTGAAAAGCCTACCTGCACAATTCACGTCTCTGCCAAAGGCTAGGGCCAAGCAGGAGATGCTACTAAGGTGGCCCATGCTCTGGTGACTCAATGGCATTTGGAATCAGGAAGAGTGACCCATTCACTACAAATAGCATCACTGCAGATCTTTTATTCCTCCTGCTGGATAGACATTGATTATTCAGTTCTGTGTGCCATTGAGATGATTTCTCCTCAACTCCCAATCCCAGTCCAGGGAAACATGTTCTGTGATCTGTTGTTAGCATAATGCTCTGTATGTGAAACCATCTCAGTCAATCTGATTGCAGGATGGGGGAGCTGCCAGGTATGTAACTGCTGCTTGCTGGGTGTGGAAAGTGGCATTTCCTTTTCTCCTGCATGTTGCTTATTGTTGTTTTTCCCCCCTTAGAGCGAGTTTTACCCACACTCCCCAACCCTTTTCCAGGTCAGTATATGCTTTATGTCAAAGTACCACTCTAGCCGGGTCATTCTCCATCATCTCAACAAATGCCAAAAACCGAGGGTGGGCAGAGCAGAATGACAGGAAACTAAGGACGCCCCCTTTTGCTTTGCATCCCAGTTGACCCCTTCCCCACCACCAATTTTTTTTTTTTGCCAAAATCTCAGATTGAATCCAAATCTGAGGTTCAAGTGACTTTGCTTAACTTCTTTCCTTCCCCCCTTTAGAGAGCTGAGCCTGAGCTGTTGTGTTTGGATCCAGATCCAAATGTTCCCAGTGCTCAGTTTGTCCTCAGGCCCATTTCTGATTATTTTATATATTCCAACCAGGAGCATAGGTGCCACATTAAGTCATAAAGAGGCTCATCTCTTGGTCCTCTCAGTCTGCCCAGAAGCAGAAGCATCCTGAAATCCTGTAAGAGAGGAAAAACATAAAACTGCTACTCTCAGGGTATGGAACGTCCAGAGAAGCATCCAAACTTTTGAGTGCTGATTCCTAATGAACCACCTCACTTTCTGCGATTCATCTGTCCCAGTGAAAATCTCTTTTCTGGTTACATGGTAGGACAGTTGTGGTACTAACTGTGAAAAGAAGCACAGTGCAGTCATTAAAGCAGACGTGCACCTCTGATTTGACCCAGTTCATAAGGAGCGAGTGTGAACACAATGCAGGGAATCAGGAGACCTGAATATTATTCCCACATCTTCCACACACTCATTTTGGTCAGATCAGTATGGCCGTGTTTCCATTATTAGATGTCCCAATTGAGAGGGGCCTGATTTTCAGAGGATGGGTGCTCAGTCCTTTCTGAAATCAGGACCTTATAAGGTGTTTCAAGTTGGGCACCCAAAAATAGAGGCATCCAAAATCACTAGTCACTTTGAAAACTCTGGCCTAGAGTGCTTCATTTGTGCCAGGGCTTGGCGGGGCTGCGGCCTGGCACCTCTAGACTTGGCAGTTGATAGTCCCGGCATCGCTGGGCTTGCTGCATCAGTTATAAATGTAAAAAAAAATTGCTTGAACCCTGGCACCTCTTTCATTGCAAATTAAGCACTGCCTTTCCCACCATACCTCAGTTTCCCCAGCTCTATGATGGAGATATTAATACTCAATTCTCAGGGCTGTCATGAGGACTGACTAGTTAATGTTGCTAGAGCACTTTGAGGTCAACTGCAAAGGATTATGAGGAGTCCATTTTCTTTTGGAAAGCAATTCAGTGTGTCCAAGCCAAACACCAGCATTTCCTCAGAGGCAGCGAGCAATGGAGGGTGGGAGTTTCACACCAGCTTCACTTACTTACCCCACAGCTTCATATCAAGCCTTGCTGCAGACAACTTCTTCAGGATCAGGATGGGGCCACCCTTATTATATTTAAAGGCAAATCTGCAAATACAATTAATGAAAAGAAAAAAAAAGAAAAAATTGAAATCAAGACACCTTTAAAATTAAATCCCCGGGAGTGAGTCGCAAATAACATTCAAGAAGCTGGGAAGAGGAGTAAAGCAGTCCGCTGGGAATCTAGCATGGAAAAATAAATCCAATTAAATGCAATTATCGAACACACTGTAAATGAAACATGGGCTCAGATAGGAAATTAAAGTCACAATGGCTGTTTAAGGTTTACGTTTTTGGTTCTTTTAATTTTTTAAGATGTAAGGGTTTTAACTGCAAATATTTTTCTACAGATTGAAAAAAGAGAGGGGTTTTTGTTTTGTTTTTTTCAATTCCACAGGCAAACAAAGGTTTTTCTAATTTTTCTCCCAACTGTATTGTCTCCTGTTATGCATTAGTGGCCCATTAAGGCAAATGCTAAAAACTGCAGCTGAATTAAGCCCAGATTTCTATGCCAAATGCCCCTTCTAAATTCTAACCACACTGCCTGCACCATCCAGCACAGTTTCAATCAACCTGTGAACATTCTTCCCCACTGCCCTTGATATTTTCTTGCTGCTTCCTGTTTCAGTAATAATATCTCAGTGGACATCACACTGTGACATCACAGTTGCAGTGAGTCTTTAGGAATTTGTTCTATTCTGCGATATCTTCAGTGAACCAGGAAGTGCTAAGAGGATTTCACAGAAGGAAAATATAATTTTAATACTCTGCACCTCATTTCTTTTGCTGAAAGCTCCCAGCTGCTTCTTTAATGTGGGCATTCAGCACAGACACTGGTGCTTATCTCAATCTTCACTTGTCCTTTGCAGTTCACCTTTAAAGAAACACCAGGCAAAAAAGTTTCCTTGCATGACATTGACTCCATCACTATATGGGTTTCTGGGTTCCGTTCTCTTTGCCATGAACCATCTCTGTGACCTAAGTCATGTCACGTCCCCCCTTCGTACTCCAGTTTCCCTATCTAGAAAGTATAGATGACACTTTCCTACCTCCTGGGGATTCTGACCATTAATTAATTAGTGAATTAATTAATGAGGGCATTGAGATGGAAAGGCTGTGTACATTCTAAGTATTGTTATTATCTGCCAGCTGCTGTTTAAAGGAGGTCAGAGATTTCAAAGGGAGCTATTTAACAATACACGGGGCTTGAATTTGATGGGGGAAGACTTGCCTAGAGCATTAGTGAAACCCAGCTGGTCCTTATTTCAGCTGTTGAAAATGGGGTCTGGGACCACCATTACAGTACCAAATCCCCTGGTAAAATTTCTAGCCATCCTGATTGTTGAGGCAAGACATTCAAAGTGCCTGAACGCTCATCGGGGTGGATGTCACATCTCCGTGTTGTAACATTGCTCTATTTATGCTGTGATGTCACAGCATCTGGCTGTTGCATCACTGCATCATCAATAGGGCCAGATTGTCAAAAGTTGTCAGAGTTCTTTTGTGGAAGAAAGTTTTCAAAGAGACCCTTCTTCTTCCGAGGATAAGGCTAGTGGGATCTCTGTTAAGTCCTAAGGATGTTTTGTTCTGTGCTGTCTGCCATAGCCACAGGTCTTTCTCCATCTTTATCCCTCTTCTGGTCTCTCATCCTTACCCCTCTTCTGATCTCTCTGACTGCACTCCCCAAGGACCTTGTGCATTCACCTCTTTTGGAGGGATTCCCATGAATCCCCCACTCTGAAATTGGGCCTTGGCCTGTAGTACCCTGTGTACCAGCCGTGATTACTTAGCCGGCCCCATTAGATTTGGCACCTGTACTTCCCTTTGGGAGCTTGTGACCTGTGATTCATACAGGTGACCAGACAGCTTTATCAAACCAATCTTAACAGTCTTACAACTAAAACCCACCACCCCATAGTAGTAGGCCAGGTTTGTTTTGTGCTCTCCTGGACTGTGTATTTTAACACCAGAAGGAATCAAGTGCAGAAGCCGCTCAGTAGGGCCACATCAAACAAAATCCAGTTCCATTGCCCATCAACAGGATAAAGAGAGTGGTGAGGTGACTGGTCGGGGGCAGGCCTATCTTTCCACCAAACAGACGCAGATTGGAGAATGACCCTGGATGGACTGTAGATTGTAGCTAGTCTCCTTTTAGCTGTAGTCCTTGTAGCTTGTATTGTTACTAATGCCTGGATTGGGGTGGGAGAGAGGGAGGGGGAAGAGAGCTGTTGATTTGTGTTTAAGACCAGAGGTTGGAGCTTCCTAAGAGGCTCAAAGAGCAGCTTTCTCTTTAACGGCCCCCCATTCTTCTCCCTCCTACCCAGGGGTTGGGCTCCCCTGTGGGAAGCACAGAAACTTCTCCTGTTAATGTGATCACCTGTTCTCTCCCAGCACACTCCCTCTAACCCCTGGGCCTTAGCACCAAACCAGTTCCAGTGAGTGAACACTTTTCTCATGGACAGTGACTCTGCATTTGGCAACAACTGAGTGGTCTGGTTGGTTTTAAACAGGATGTCTCTACTGGAAACAATCATTGGGACCTTTTGAGCAGCACAGACTCTGAGGAGCCAACGTGATACAGGGCTGGCCTGCTGAGCAGTCAGAACTGCCTTCCCTTGATCCAGCCAGTCCCAATCAGACAATAACAAATCCTTTGTTAAGTCCTTGGGTGCTTGCAAGTCGATCAGGCCCTGCCATGCCCCCTGTTCATGCCCACGAAGAGGGATTGTTTGGCAGGCACCACAGTGCTTTTAGGGCCAAATTCTGCTTACACCAGGTCTGAATTTGATCTTTACACCCATTATTTGGTCCCCATAATGAAACCGGTTTAAACCACGTTCAAGGTCCCTCCCCATCCCCAACCGTTCTTTAGGACTTGAACTCACTTCCCTAGCAGGGCTCAAAGGAAGGAATGGTGAAATCCCAAATCTCATACGCTACTTTTAAAATGTTAATTCTTTAGCATGGTTGAGAACTCGTAGCAGAAACAGGTCCAAATGCTTGTTTTGATCCCTGTTCCTGACACCAGAGCAGCCAGGAAACAGAAATAATTAAAATATGTGACAAGCATGAGGTGCAACGTTTTGATACGTCTCTGGATCAGAACTTTCCCAAAGGCCACAGGGTGTTTGGGTCCACAATTCAGGTTGGGCTCATCACTATATAATAGTATATGTATGTATGACCAGGGTGGGAGACTCAGTGACTCTTAGACACTGTTTGCTGGTTGGCTTAAATTACCTGCATCTCCGCAGAAGCTCACTTGTTTAAAACCTGCCACCTTAAGCAGAAAGTAGGGCTCAAGAACACTCAAAGGGCTTCCAGCTGATGATATCAAGCCAGATTTTCAAACAAGCCCAGCTCCAATTGGGTGAGTACAGCACCAGCGTAAGGTGCAGCAGCATGGTTGTGGTTTAGGTACGGCTTTGCAGTGTGGATGCTCAAACTGGGCTAGGCTAGCTCAGCTGCTCAGAGCCACGTGCCAGTCACCTGGTCTAGCTCTGTGGTGAAGACGTACCCTTCAGCACCAAAGGGCATGTCACGTAGGATGCTGAGCTCTTTTGAACTTCTGGCCGACGAAAGCAGAAAGGAGCAGAGGTGACTAAAGCACAAGCGAGGACATTGGGACACCTGGATTCTGTTCCTGGTCTACCATAGACAGACTCATCATTGTGAAAGGTGAAGATAGACAAATTCAAACTGAGAAGAAGATGCATGTGTTTAATAGTGAGGGCAATTAACCACTGGAACAACTGACAAAAGAGTGTGGGGCATTCTCCAACACTGGCAATGTTTAACGAAGATTGGAAGTTGTTCTAAAAGATCTATTCTATTCTGAATAGGAACTAATTCGGGGAAGTCCTGTGGTCTGCATTATGCAGGACTCAGACTAGGGGCTGGTCTACAGTAGGGAGGAGGATTGACCGAAGACATGCAACTTCAGCTATGTGAATAACGTAGCTGAAGTTGGCTTATCTTCGGCCAACCTATCTGCCATCCTCATGGCGGCAGCAGTCAGCTATGCACTCCGCCGTCGACTCCAGCTTGCGGCTCGTGGCGAGCTGGAGTTCTGGAGTCGACGGGGTGCCGTTGGCGATCAATTTATCGCGTCTTAACAAGATGCGATAAATCGATCGCCAAAAGATCAATTGCTATCCGCCAATCCGGCGGGTAGTGAAGACATCCCCTAGAGGATCACAATGGTTCCATCTGGCCTTAACTCCCGTGAAGCTATTATTCATGTGACCTTGGGCAAGTTGCATGTCCTGTCTCATCCTCACTTTCCCCATGTGTAAAATGTGGATAATAACTGACCTCAGAGGGAGTTGAGAGAATTACTTCAAGTCTAGAAACAGCACCTTGGATCGGGAACTGCAGCAACTCCAAGTCTTAGTATTATTATTGTAACAACTAACATTAGCTTGGGCTAGCATTTGTCAAGACTGCCCCAAACCCCTCTGTTCCCCGTAAAAAAAATCAGCTTCCTCCCTCCTCTTCTCCCCCCCCCCCCCCAAAGCGAGAGAGAGAGAGAGGAATAGTTTTATTGCTTGCTCTGGTTCTGTACTTTTTGTTCATTAATTTTAATTTAGATTGATTTATTCCAAAATGAGCCCTGGATTGCATATATTTGCATAACCCTCTCCAGCTGCAGTGCTGCAGAGAATCCAATGAGCTGAGTGAGAGGGAGGAGGAGGTTGAGAGGGAGGACTGGAAAGCCTAGGGAAATGTTCTTCAATTTGACCTTTGCCCTCATGGTGGAGTGGTAAACACACTTGACACCCTTTTTAGCCACAGCTACAGCCTAACCTGCTGCACACAGAGCATAGCTGCAAACCTGTGTTCATGCCTTAGTGTTGGGGGGGGGGGCTGGTTTCTGGGTCAGAATGGATTAGAAATTGCCCCACCCACTAGGATAATCAATCTGGGTAATAAATTGCCAGGTGTGGTCGCTGGTAGCAGAGTTTGAGCTGTAGTGTGGATGGGTTCAGTTTAGACGAGCACTCTGACAGAGCATACCCCTCCAGCCCCAAACAATCCAGAACTTGGCAGAACTACAGATCCAGCTATGAAACGCACTGCTTGGCATGGCTTTTAACCAGCTCCTGATGCCTCCATGTGAGCATTCAGGGAATAACAATATTGTCTCTTAAACCTTAACCCATAACTCTTTATTTGGAGCGGGTGGAAGATTTTTTTTGGAGGGAGTATAAATGTTATAAAGCCCTGTTCTCCCCCTCTCTCTCCCCCTCCTTGTTCAGTTGCTTTCCCAGTAACGGAACCTGTTGTGAAAAGCTGCACTGAAATTAAAGTAGGGTGGGGAGAGAACAGACATCACTTCTTTTTTTAATCCTTGAATAGAACTGCCTCCCCCCCCCCCATCCTCGCCCTCCTTCCCCATTTCCACTTTGCAAACCACTAAGGAATTTGCCTAACAAATTGGCCTCCCCTCTGGTTATTGTCCCGAGCAAACAGCCTCTCCATTCACTAACCCAGGACGGTAAGTCAGTGTGGGAAGCGTCGGGTTTATCTTCTAGGCTCAGGCATTGCGCTGGGCCCATTCGTGAACTGGTTGCCATTCAGTGCTTGCTTTGTGGTTGATAAAGCACATTACACATGGCTGGGCCTGCATGATTAATACAGCTGTCTCAGCGCTCCCTTGGAAAACAAAAACAACCAGGAAAAAAAGAAAACCCTTTCTGCAACCAAATCAGACTTGCGGAAAAGCAGAGTCCTCCTGGCGCACACACAGGAAGTGTTGTGTCCACCGAAGGACCTAACAAAAGAGGGAGGGGCTGTTTGGAAGGGGAGCAAGGGGAAATGGCGCTTAGTCTGCCCTTAGCACGTCTGGGAGTGGCTATGTCGGGGTGGCAGTGGTTCCTGCGTTGAAGAGGATGAGACATAACCAGTCAGCTTTGTTCAGTCCCAGCCAGGCATCATATGCGGTAGGTATTGTGGGACCCCTTCCCAACACCTACAGTGGACACACCTAGTCTTATTCAGTGCACACATCACCTAGGGCTTGATCCTCAGGTGCTTAGGATTCCTAAACGGCTACCAGAAGGGATTGTGCGCCATCTTTCCACCCCACCCCAAACCTGAAGCAAGCTAAGAATCAGTCCAGCCTACTTCCCACCCGTGAAACTCAGAGTAGCCTCAGGGCTGCTCTAAATTGTAATGGGTTATAACAGCTCTATATGGAATATGTTCGTCAGGGATCACAAGTGAACGAGCTGCTCCAGCCAGGGCATTTACACATGCACATACGCAAAAGCTACTCATACAGGGAGACATACAACATGAGAATTATTATTCACCCACACCAACATGAAGGGTTGTGTTCACCCAACATCAGCTATTCACACACACACACACAGATAGAATCTCAGAGTTAGAAGGGACCTCAGGAGATCATAGTCTAACCCTCTGCTCAAAGCAGGACCAAATCCCCAATTAAATCATCCAACTGATTTTTGCCCTATATCTCTTGATGGCCCTCACAACCCTGGGTTTAGCAGGCCAGTGCTCAAACCACTGCCCTATCCGTCCCGTATCTCCTCCCCCCTGCCCGCCTGCCCATACTGTGTCTCATACACACATACACCCTCTAGGTCTAGGGCCTCATTTGCAGTTACTCCATTCCCCGTAGGTCTGACATACCCAGTGCTGCTTTGCTCCTCTTGTAGTCCACAGGCCTGGAGGCATTCTGGGGGCAGGAAGTAGAGTGCTTCTGAGTGGGGGAACAGCCCAGTTACAGTCACAGGGAGGCTGCCATAAGTTAGAGCAGTCCCCAAAGCCACTCTAATATCTGTCTGGGACCATTCTGGCCCCCACCCAGATCCAAAATCCAGGAGATGCAGAGGTGCCTTAAAGCCACCTTTGCCCCCCCCCCCAGCCCCCAGGCTGCACCTTCTGGGCTGCTTCCTGAGAGGCATAGCACAGAATCTATCCCCCACCCCATCCTGGGGCTATTCAGGGCCTTACCTGGACCTTGGTGTAAGTTAGAGCAGCCTCAGAGCTGCTCCAACTCATCCTGCAAGCAGAGAATAGTCACAGTGCAGTGTGTACCCACACTGTCCCTCACCCACCCCTGAGAGCAGGAAAGGGGAGCAGCACCCATGTAGAATCCCTGTGTCAGCGCTACATCAGAGGGCATCCTCAGCAGGCCATTTCCACCAACAAGAGCACAGTACAGGGGCCTGAGTGCAACTGAGAGTCAGGTCCCTGAGGTACACAGGTAGCTGTGAATGTAATGGAGACATCCCCGGATGGACAGAAGGACCCAGACACCCCCCCCCAGACACACACACCCCACTCCTGCAAGCGCAGGCACATATTACACACACTTGTATAGATACTAACCAGCTCATTTGCCATCTACAGCATGCACATTGCTACACTCACATGCTCGCAGAGATACTAACAAAGGCCTGGTCACAGAACAGCAGTTGTGGCGTGTCAAGTGGCCATACCACAGTCCAGGGGAGAGCAAGGCACAAAAGAACCCTTCACCAAAGGGGAAAACAGGACAGTTTTCTGTCAGTCTATCTGCCTGCCCTTTTCTGTCCCCATCCCTACTATCCTTCTGTCCCATTCTATTAACCCGTCCTTCTCGCCTTTTTTCCGTCTCTACATCTCTCTGTGCCAACCTCTTGTCCTTTTCTATCTATCTCCCTTCAGACTTCTCTCATTCATGCTTCATTTTCCTTCTCTGACCATTCTCGCTATCTGCCTCTGCACACGCCTACATGAGACCTGGAGGTGTAAATCCCAGCTCAAGGCGACATGCCCATCTTGGTTCTGATCCAGCTAGCATGCTAAACATGTCACCATGGCAGCACGAGTTGCAGGAGAACATCCCTCAAGTATGTACCTAGCATCGTGGTCGGGATGGTACTTGGTGTAGTTAGCCCCCTCTCACTGCTTGTAGTGCTGTGGGTATTTTTAGCATTCTAGCTTGATCAGAACTAGTGTGGGAATGTCTCTTCAAGCCAGGAATCAGCCCCTGGTCAAAGTGCAGCCATATCCTCCATCACAACCTTTCTAGCGCTCTCTGTGCCGACCTCTGTCTCACACAGTACCCCGGTCACTAAGACTACTCCCCTGGCCCCCCCCCCCACTTCCCTGCTTCTCATTCTGTCTCACTCTCTGTTTCCCACTTTGTCTCTCCCCTTAAGCCCCATCTCTGCTCGCTCTCCTGCCCCCACCACCTTCCAACCACTTTACCTCACTCCCCACACCTATCCCCCACCCTGTCTCCATGCCCCCATCCCCAGTCCGCCATCCCCCCGGGACACATGCACACAATTCATGTCCATAAAAACCTGGCATACCAAAGGATTTCATTTAGTGCCTTGTGCAGCTATGCACAGAGATGGGTGATGGGGTAAACACAGCCCGGGCATCTATTTAGCCCACACACTGCACACCCAGTGCCATGGGAATCAAGGCTGTTTGTTCTGCACCGAGAAGCCGGATTGTGTTCAGCACCGGCTGCCTGCTGAGAGGATGAGACACAGTGGTGCACACATGCGCAATCAGCTGGAAATGTGAATAGGGAAGGGATTCATTCTCTCCTAGAAGCTTGTGGGGGAGAGAAATCAGCCCCAATGCAGGAATGGCCCAGGGGAGTGACCTGTGTAACATGGTCCCCAGCTGCTTTGCTTGTAGAATCAGCTCTTTAGATGGAGGGATCGAGGACAGGAGCAGGCTCAGTAATGCGTCTGGGAGAGGCGGTATGCTGGGTTTTTGATAAATCAGCATTAGTTGCTCGGAGAATGAAAGAAGAGAGGGGCAGAAGGGATTTTCTCAGCAATGGTAAAACCCCAGAACTTTCTGAAATCTACAGGGAAAAGAATAGTTTAGCTGTGCGAGAAACTCATCTACCTGGCTTGGCACCATAGTTGGCCTTCTAGTCATAGGCTTTGTTACCTAGGCCAGCGGTCCCCTTCTACAGCAGCTATGGCAATATGGCCAGTCTCTAGCAAGCCAGGAGAAAATGGGCCATCTCTAGCACACCATGAACAGATGCGAGACCACTGTGGATGGGCTCTAGAATGGGGTGATGGCTAGCTCATGCCGAGGACTTGGCTGCCTCCAGAAAAGCCAGCGTATTGACTGTAGACATGAAGCCCACCCAGTGCCCCACCTCAAGATTTAATCATAAGGCGCTCCCCTCCCCCCAACCAGGGAATATAAGCAGCAACAGCCGGATCATAAGCATTAACTGACAGGAAGAATAAGCTACAAGAGTGCTGCAGCCAGAGTGGCATGTGAATTGTGTCTTTTCCCCCAAAGCACAAAGGAAGGTGGAAAGAAAAAAAAAATCCACAACCAAGCAAGCCCTAGTAAGTAGAAGCTGCTAATCCCTAAAGCCTCAAAGTAGAGTGCAGAGCCTTGGAAGAAAGAAATTAATAACTTTCAAAGTATGACCTTGAAAATGGAATTAACAGTATTCCTCCCTTTTAAGCCTCCATGATAATAAAGATTTCATCTTCGGGAGCCCTGGCAAAGAGAGTCAACAGACTAGAAAAATGACTTCCTGCAGAGGAGCTGGCATGTGTAAAAACCTGGCCCCTGCAGGCTGTGGCAGGAGAGGATGGGGAGGAAAGAGAGAGAGAGATCTGGCTTTTGTGGCTCCCGCTCCTTTTTCTTTAGTGGATGGTTTTGTTCTTTCCCTGCTACTTCTGTCCCAAGACGTGTCCAAGAGATGTGCCTAGATAAGCATCAATGAACTTCATTGTAAACAGAGCTGGCCTCTGATGCTGTGGAGTCACAAAAATCTTTGGCGCTCCCTGAAATACAGTCTCCCAAGCCTGCTAGGGTTGTTTCCTCCCTTAATCTCCCAGCTACAGACAGACCCCTTCCCTCCCTCCCTCCCTGTCTCTTCTAAAAAAAAAAAGGAGTCCCAGGACCCAATTCTCCTCTCACACTGGTTTAACATTAAATTCAGTGGAGCGACGCCTGGCTTACACCAATGTAAGTAAAAGGAGAATCACACACTTAGGTTTCGCAAAGTCATAACTCCATATTGGCTCCCTCAGAGCACTGAGTCCGGGAACCTGGCATGAGGCGCCATGGTGAGTCCCTTTACCAATGTGCAGATGAGAAGGTGGGGCGGGGGGGCTGCAGGAAGCCCCTCTCCAGAGGAGAGGCTGTGATTGCCCTTTGGGGATGAATCTGTTACATGCGTGCCGTTGCAGGGACTCCTCTGTAGTGCTGAAGATGGCTGTGTGTGATATGAGTCACCATAGGTTCAATTCTTGGGGATATCTGTCATGTCTGTGCCATTTAGGTGCTGTGCTCTGTGCAGTTGAAGGGGTTGGGGGGTGGGGTGGGGGAGGGGGAGGGGTCACTCAGACCAGGCTAGATCCTGCAGCCACTGAGTGGGATTCTGTGGAGTGGCAGGTGAGGCCAGGGTCTGGGGACAATAGATTAGTCTCCATGCATGGACCTGCTAATTACACATTGCTGCCAGCACCCCTGAAGCCGCGAGATAGCACCAGCATGCTTACAGGTCCCACCGGGGCTCTGTGTTCCCCATCCTGGTCATAGGAAAGAACCGGGGTCTGTGTTGCGGGGGAGGATGTGGAGTGGACAGGTGTCTGACTAACACTGCATTCGCCTCAGGTCACAACATTAGAACATCCAGCTATGGCCAGAAGCACCTGTACAGCACGTTCTGGTTTTTCAGGGCTGCCTACCAAGTGTCAGTAGCTCAGTGAAGTTGGCTGTTAGGTCCACTCCTCTCCAGGCCTGCCATTGCAGAGTTAAACCACAGTCCACAGATGATAATGACATGTAGAATGGAACAGGCCTGATTTGATATCTGCTTCCCACCTGAGGGGCTGAGACAGAGCAATCACCTGGGAACTAGGGAGGGAAGGATGGAGTGACTGCTAGGTAGGTAGATAGCAGCAGTCTGCTTGGGCCAGTTGCTGGCATCATTTCATGTGGACTGTGGGCTGCTCTCCTGATGCCTGACTGTCTCATTAGGAGGAAGTGGGGACATTTCTGGTGCATCTAACCCAGACGCAATCATCCCCAAAACATTGGGCTAAGAGCTGCACATGGCCTTGTCTCCAGGAAGCTGTGCAGGAAGCGGTTTGGCCGGGAGGTTTTCCTCATTTTTGCTTTCGGATGCCACCTTGTGGGGAAACGTGATGTAGAGCCCTTGCTATTAACCTGCATTTTTTAAGCCTCCTTTGCCACTTCGTGGCAGGCTCTAGCTATGCTCTGAGGGGAAATGGGGGGGAAGGATGCCAGAATTCCAGCTAATATTGCCCTCGTTGTTTCCCCTGGGAATGTTACATGTGGCAGAGACAGGCTGAAGCAGATCAGTGTATAACACAAATGGCCTGGCCCAAACAATTTGGGGAATCTGTCCCAAGGTGTCTCCATTTCCACCCCCCAAGGCTAAGAGAAAGGAGGCACTTAAAAAAAAAAAATCAAGCCCACTGCAAAGATGCACAGGATCCACCAAGACGTGGCCAAGGCAGCGTGAAGGGCCAGGGGATGGCAGCCTCACGGCGAAGAGGTCCCGCTGACTGATGACCATCCCATCCTAGATTTCATAGCACACCTTCTCTCCTACACACTTGAGCCAACATTGTCCCCTTGTTATATTAATAAAATCTCTGGGCTTCCTTTCCATACCATCAGCCTCCTAACTCCCATCAGCCCCTTCTCCTACCCATCACATTCCCTAGCCATAACATGCCTAGTCTTGCATCAGCCTCATATCATAGCCAGCCCATAACTGCCATTTCTCTCTTACCTTTCCCACACAGCACCTCATCCTTCAGTAGGCATCATCTACGTGACCATACTCATCATAACTCTTGGCCAGCATCAGCCTATACACATCACACAGCTGAGCAGGCACCACCTCTGTATTGCAACCAACATATCCGTGGGCTTGTGTTGCCCCTTTCCAGACCCATCACATCACCAGCTTCCCATACCTATCTGTGCTGGCCTCACTGCTCACATGGACACTGATCCCCTTCAGATGGGCAATGATTGGCCCATGTAAAACTTCAGGCATTGCCTTCTGCATTCAGTCACTGGCTGACTGGAAAATAGCTTTTGCCGTTTCAGAGCTCCACCAGGTGACAGTGTCACCCATGCATAGCTTTTATGGCCGGAAGGGACCACTGTGATCATCTTGTCTGACCACTTGTGTAACACAGGCCAAAGAATTTAACCCCATGATTCCAGCATCTAGCCCTTTCTGGTGCTTAGATTTATGTTTCAGAAAGATATGTCATAGCACAGCTTATGTGTCAGTCCATCCCTCAGCTGATCTGACTCTCCCTGTCTCAGTTCATGACCACTCACTAACGCAGACTGTATCTGGGTGGTGAGTTGCAGTTCAGTAACTTGGTGCTCAATATGTGGTGGCCTTGGATCAGCTGAATGTGTAGCTTCTCACTCAACTCGTTCCTTGACAGCCAATGGCATCCCAGCACCTTCCTATGCAGGACTGAGTAGATGCCAGAAAGCTCCCCGACCTGGTCAAGGGCCTTGCTCAGACAGGCTACTCGCTCCAGAGATTAGGTCACCAAGAGCAATGCCTGAAGGACAAACTATAGTGTCTTGTCAAAAGCTAGGCACATAGCTGGCCCTGCAACATAAAGGACTAATGTCTCACTTTGCCGTGCCACACTCCTGGCGAATCCAGGCCACAGGACATAATGGCCCTTCAAAAATATGTGGGGAAAAGCACGGGAATAGATTGTTTCTAGGTCACAAATGACATGCGTTTGGTGCGCCTCATCAAAAATAGGTCATGAATGTTGGCACCAGCTGGTCATTTATGTTGTGGTGTAGCCCATGTTTGGAATAACTGGTGCTGCCACAGGTCAGGATCAAGGGCATTGGCAGAGTTCTATGGGGAGCCCAGCACTGGACTAGTGGTTGGGGTGCAGGGGGCAGGAGCATTGGCAGAGTTGTATGGGGAGCCCCAGACTGGAATGGTAAGGGGTTGCTGCAGAGCAGGCTGAAGTACATTTGGGATGTTTTGAATATTTTGATTTTTAACCCTGGAAAGCCAGCAGAGTGCAGCGAAAAGGAGCTGAGGGTCTATTCCATGTGCATCATCAACAGAATTTTTCACTAAGGTCCAGTGCCCCCTTAGCACCTAATCCCTAGGTGGGCTGGAATCCACATCCCTGAGTCAGGTGTGCAGGACTTGATCCTCCACGATAGTTAGGTGCCTAACTGTGACATTCTGGGATACAATGAAGAGCTGAGTCACCTCTTACCCTGGAACCATGAGTGCCTCACAATGCCTTACCCCTGTGCTTTCTGCCTGGGATACCCACAGTCAGCCACAAACATGCCCTCTATGTCTATGTACTGGGCAGGCCTGGTGCAAAACTTTGTAGCCTAAAGCTTTCCTGCAATACCACAGCCCTCCACTGGGCTCCACCAGCCTTGGCTAATGACTGGTAAGGTGACTCCACACCCTCCCCAGCCCACGTTTTCCCAAAAACGTGTTTTGAAATGTTCAGTCCTGTTCTGAACAAGCAGAGGAATATTAAAGTCCATTATTCCTTTAAGGAGTCAATAGTGTGTTACATTAACTGGAGTTACCAAACAACAGTTGAGTTAAAATAAAACAAGTCTATTTCATGACAGAGAGAGAGATTTTAAATGAGTACAGCTATAAGGCTTAAAATCAGAAATGGTTACAAGAGAAATAAAGATCATTACTGCTTTCTAATACCTAAAACTTAACAAGCTAGACTCACAACATGTTTCCATCTAGATGGCTGACCAACTCCCTGGGTCAGGCTCTGTCCACAAAGTCAAAGGATTGGTACCTTTGTCTGCTTATGTGAAAGATAAATAATGGGGAGGAGGGGAGATTTCTTGCACCTCTCTTTTATCGGCTAATGAACCTTTGCAGTGGAGTCTCCTGAGGCCTCACTGGTGAGATGTGTCCCTCACCTAGGGCTGGTCTTCACTACCCGCCGGATCGGCGGGTAGCGCTCGATCTTTTGGCGATTGATTTCTCGCATCTGGTGAAGACACGAGAAATCGATCGCCCGCGGTTCCCCCATCGACTCCGGAACTCCAGCTTGCCGGGAGGCGCAAGCTGGAGTCGACGGGGGAGTGCGCCGCCGACCGCCGCCGCAGTGGGGACAAGTGGTAAGTTGGCCGCAGATACGCAAACTTCAGCTACGTGATTCACATAGCTGAAGTTGCGTAGCTGCAGTCGATCCCCACCAAAGAGCAGCCCCTAGTTTGAGAATCCTGCTTTGGAGACCCCGGGGCTTTGGCTGGGGCTTCTTGAGCAGGTGCATTTACTCAGAGACAAGCTGACACTGTACGTACTGTAGCAGCCAGAGCAGTGGGTCTAAAATGAGGGATTTAATGACGAGCAGAGGGAGCCCACAAATAAACTCATAAAGGGTTTGGAACAGCCTACGTTGACAGAGGTGTAATTCTTATGCTCAGCTGGGTCTTGCTGTAGTGAATAAGAATGGGCAGCAGGTGGCGCCAAAGACTATGGCATCGACTCCCCGGTGCTTGAAGAGGAGCCCTCATACAAAAGGGCTCATATTTGCTTCATGCCTGGGTGTGGTTCCCTCCACCCAACAAGAACATGCAGCAGCTGCCACTGGCCTCCCTCCCATCCCTTCCTCTCCTTTCCCAGGGACTTTGTGGTCTGTTTTCCTGGAATACAGTCACGTGGGCCTGGTAGGTGCTGGCGGCATCCATGGAGCATGGATGAGGGGTTAAGAGTAGAACAGCAAAATCTGGCTCTAGATCCAGACAATGAACACCCGTTCTTGCAGCAGGTGTCGCCTGCGAAACTGGGCTCTGGATTTGAATCTTAGCCCCCCACAAAGTTTGGGGGAGACTCAACTTTGTGGGTTTCTGTTGGGCCTCACTGCTGCAGGCAGTCAGGAATAATGAACTACCACCAGCTTCCTCAGCTTGGAACCGATCACGTCTCAGATGGGATGGGAGGCGAACGGACACCGTAGAGAAGGTTGGCAGCTGTCCTGTAAAAGAGGGACTGGAGGGGGAAGAGTTGTTCCTCTGAACCAGATCTCTTCAGACAAGGCCATGTGTGACGTTCAGTCCATTAACGTTGGTTGGCTGGAGGAATGTGATGTGGGATGGGTCTAGACAGGTGGGTGATCTGTTCAGCTGAAGACTCAAACTGGATCCCAATGTGACTAGACTTGGACGTGGAAGTGATTGTGTCCCATGTAATGCAAAACCACACAAGTACCTATACACGGAAACTGACACAACTCCACATAGTTACAGCAACATGGGCCTACACGACTGCTAGGGCTGGTTGGGAAATCTGTTTGATTTCACGCAAAAAAAAAATAATCAATTAAAGCAAAAAAGTTTCATTGTCATCTACATTTTTCACTGTGGCCTACTAAACCCAGCATTATGAGTTCAATCCTTGAGGGGGGGGGCATTTACGGATATGGGGCAGAAATTTGTTGGATGATTTAATTGGGGATTGGTCCTGCTTTGAGCAGGGCATTGGACTAGATGACCTCCTGAGTCCCTTTCAACCCTCATATTCTATGATTCTACACACAGACCCACAGCAGCCTAATACAGCTACATGCAGACAACAGCCTAGCTACACACGGACTCACTGCAGACCACTATAGCTACACAAACACCCAGTACAACTCCACACAGACCTATTATATACATCCCACTCAGCGACACTGCAGATCAATACAGTTACACACAAACCCATTGCAGATATCCACGCAACTACACACAGACCCACTGCAGACATGATTTTACTACACACACAACTCACTGTCACCTACAAAGACTAGTAGTTGCACACAGCTTCACAGGCCTCACACAACTACACACACTTTCTCATCCACAGAGATGGCCTTACATGCACACTGGACGAAGTGTGTATTAGCCCACGAAAGCTTATACTTCAGTTAGGCTTTAAGGTGTCACAGGACTCTTTGTCACTACTGGAATACACAGTCTTCATCACATAACCACAACTCACTGATGCTACTGAGCATGAGTGTCAGCTGGCACACCCATATCTCCTCCCGGACTCACCCCCCGTGCATCCTGTCCCAGAGACTCCCAGTCTCATGTTTTCTTTCTGTAGCCCTCTTCCCCCACCCTCCCACCCCCCGCCCACCATCCCACCCTGGCCTGTTTGGGGGATGAGACTTGTAACAGAGCCCTGGGTGGGAGGTTGTGAAGATGGAGCAAGCCAGTCTGTCTGACACACCTGAAATGTGACCCTGTGGACCCTGCTCCTGGAGGCCCTGTACCACTCTTGGACTGGAAGCTACTACTCTAACTTGGTTACAGATGACACCATTGGAAATCACATCATACACCAGGGATGGGCAAACTATGGCCCGCAGGCCACATGTAGCCCGCCAGCCATTTTTATCCGGCCCGCGAGCTTGGGCCGGAGGGGGCAGTGCCAGTGGTCCCGCGCTCCCGGCCGGGGTGTTGGGCCGACCGCGGCAGTCAGGGGGCGGGAATTGGGTGGGGGGCGGATGGGGGGCGGGGCCAGGCTACTTGGGAGACACGGCCTTCCATACCCGGCTCGCCGCATAATTTTGAACCCCAGTTTGGCCAAAAGGTTTGCCCCCCCCTGTCATACACGCTTCCTACATATACATTCACGCCTGCATGGAGATTCATATCATGACACGCATGTGTTACATATCTACCCACTGGTATATACACAGACGCTGTTATGTGAACAGTCACACGTGCGCGCACACACACATACACAGAGGCACCAATTTCTGTTGGTGCCAGTGGGTGCTTGCACCCCGCCCCCGTCCCAAAGTCCCCGCCCAAACTCCGCCCCCCCTGCCCCAATTGGAACCCCTCCCCAAATCCCTGTCCCGGCCCTGCCTCTTTCCCTGAGTGCGCTGCATTCCTCCTCCTCCCCTGTCCCTCCCAGGCTTGGTGTGCAAAACAGCTGTTTTGTGGTGCAATCGCTGGGAGGGAGAGGGGAGAAGCAGGAGGCAGTGGCACACTTAGGGGAGGAAGCGGAGGTGAGCTGGGGTGGGATGGGAAAGGGAGGAGCTGGTGGGTGCTCTGTACCCACCAATTTTTCCCCATGGGTGCTCCAGCCCTGGAGCACCATGCCATGTGGAGGGCGGGCATGCACACACACATATACACACATCTATGCACTGATACGACTGAAGTCACCAGAAAACATGTTCATAGATACATAACGTATATCCATGGGGGCACACACCCCTTCATACACTGGTATGTGTGCAGTCACCAGCACACACACACACACACACACACACACCCCTTCATACACTGGTATGTGTGCAGTCACCAGCACACACACACACACACCTTCATACACTGGTATGTGTGCGGTTACCAGCACACACACACATATATATATATATATATATATATATATATCTGTATAGGCCTACCTATAAATACTGCACATCAAGCCATGGTGCATAGAACACTAGCACAAATCTATGCACTGCTATGTGTGAAGTCTGGAGAACACACACTCACCTGCATAGCCTCACACATGTGTACTATACATGTATAACGGGCATGCACAAATGCACATCTCTGGGCCCATAATCACATATATGTATATTATGGCTGAATAATAAAAAAAAAACCTGCCTCATCATAGACATTTTTGTGACTAAAAGCCCCCTGATGTGTTCACTGTGATTTGTGGGGTCAGATTATTCATTATTCATGACTGTTCAGTCAGCCGCTGGCTGCAAACGCTCTCAAAAGTTCAGCAATGATTGAATTCCAGATTTGCATGGGGGTAAGTGCACAATTCACTCTTGAGCCTTCCCTTGTTTAAAAAGTTTCTGGCACCCAGCCAGAGTGCAGAAACATTACCATGTGACCTGGGTGTCCAGCTTCACTAGATGCACGGTGAATAGCTGAAGAAGCAGCCCATAGGCTGAAAATGATACGGTCCACATGATTCGACATAAGCTTCCTAATAATGAAAAAAATGGGATCAGGTTACTAACAGCTGGCTGAGTAAACAAAGAGCTATGATAGTAACAAATCTCACCTGGGAAAAGGCTACAGAATTGCATGAATAATGAGAACCTCTGTTTCGGGTTTGTTTCTCTTCAGCACGATACAGACTTGAATAGAGAATTATAGCCCTGCTATACAATTCTGTAGCATGGCTCAAAAACCCCTATAGGTTCTCATTCTCGGGTATATTTGATAGGTTTTCCAGGCAATTTCTGTAGCACTCTAGAATCAGAGAGGTAGCCGTGTTAGTCTGGAATAGTAGACGTAACAAAGTCCTGTGGCACCTTAAAGACTAACTATAAAGTTTTGAAGCATAAGCTTCAGGAAGTCTATAAAATCTGGGAGACACTTCCTGAAGCTTATGCTTCAAAACTTTATAGTTAGTCTTTAAGGTGCCACAGGACTTTGTTACCTCTGTAGCACTCTAGTGATTCCATCCCTATTAGATTCTAGGATTGTCCTGTAAAGGATATTTTTCACAGTAAACAGTCCTCCCGTCCCTGCTGTAATGAATATGTCTTCTTTGACACCTTAATTCTCCCCCATGCACCAGACACCTGTGCATGCAACCACATGATCCATATATAACACCCCACCTTTCCCGCACAATCACACATGCTCATCGGCAGGTGCTGACGTACCGGATGTACGCTTATCACACACACCATGGTATAACAAGCTACCCCTGTCTGGGGCTGCAGGGCGAATGTTAAGCCAAATCTCTGCCTTAAAAACAGTCCAGGAGGGAGAGCCACAAATGGGAGGATGAATGAGATGTCACTTGTGTTGGGATGTGATGTTCCTGTAGCGAGTCTGCATTATTTCTTGCTACAGTGCCAAACTTGTCGCCTTCGTTCCCCACCCCTGTGAAAATCAGAGCTTTGCCGGGATTCCCTTCCTCCTTCCCTATAGGTGCAGCACCAGAGGGTCATAACAGTTACATGAAAATTGTTCCTCCTCCCTATTAACAAACAAATAATTACGATGCCTCCCCTTGGACTGAAGGCATTCGCTGATTGGTTCCATGTTTCATTGATTGGAGCGCTGTGATGAATTGGCCCCCGAGGAGCCGGCATCTGGCTGCAAACAGATGTCATCCATGTGCAGAGTTATAGCAAGTCCTGGCATTCAAGTGCCACCACAAGGCAGCAGGCGAAAGGAAAAGCCACGGTGCCATCGCTAGCGAAAGCTAGAGCGGGATATAACCGCTTGTTTGCTGAGGAGCTCACAGCGGCTCTCCAACAAGCCCAAACTCTCCCGGGAGGTGGCATTGTAATGAAGGTGCTGGATGTGGGAGACCTCCCAGCGACTCCAATCCCAGCCTCTCCCAGCAGGAGGCACTGTAGGGAATGGCATGGGAGCACTGGATGTGTGGAGCTCACAGCAGCAGTGAGTCAGTGCTTTTGAAAGCCATCAACATGTTTCTTGCTGACGCTGTTTCTTCCTTTCTGTATGTAACCCTTTCCTCTTTTCTCTTCCTTCCCACTCTCTCCCTACAGGACCTGGCACAGGGAGAGTAGACAACGGGTCAATGAGTTTGGCCGTACCACTGTGGCTGCTGGCAGTGTCCCTGCTCTGCCTACTTAGCAAATGTTAATAAAATCAGAATAAAATCAAATTACAAAAAAACCCAACAACAACAGCAACAATAACAACACACAAAACAAAGCGCGTCATACGGGAGACAGAGCGAGAAAAAGAGGGGGAGAGAGAGAGGACTGGTTCTTTCACAACTTTTGTGTGTTCAGGAGCAAAGAGGGGGGAATTACAGCGAAGATGAATCAGCAACATTAATTCTGACAAGACGTCTGTCAAGCCATCGACCACCCGGGAAGCGACGCGGAGCGCAGGAGAGAAGGGGGCGCTGGGCGGGGACCGCGTTGTGCCAAAGACGCCGAGATGTAAAAAAACCCCAGATTTCTTGTTTTCCCCCTTCTTTCCATAGTCCTCTTTCTTTCATCCTCTGAAAGAGAAGGTCTTCGCTGTGATGTTTATAGCCACTTAACCCCTTGATTCCCTTGGCCATTTGGTGAGCTGACTCTCTGCCAGTTCAGACTTTTGGAAAGCAGTAATCCAGATCCCTTTCCATACTGGTGTCCCATGAAGAAACCCCACGCCTCCCCCCCCATCCCTCTCACCCTGGTTGGTCCCCCTCCCTTACATTCCTTCCCCTCCAATACCTCCCTCTCTGCCCTGAGCTCAAGCTGTGTTGACTATGCTACAAACACACTGTTTTTATTCTCTTCTTCTCCCCATGTATTTGGCCGGGTGTCTCTGTCTCCCGCGTGTGTCTGTGTGTGTGTGTGTGTCTCTCTCTCTCTCTCTCTAAAGCATGCAAAGAGAATGGTCCATATGTACATACGCTCATCATGCTGTAGATAAAGTTCTGCATCGTAAGTGTGAGACATGGTGCTGAGAGATCACTTGGGCAGATGTGGGGGGGCAGGGAGCGCGTCAGTTGTGGCACTGGTACAGATGGGCCCCCGTTCCCCAGCTGGCTTTTGCCTTGACAGCCTCCTGGCCATATTGCTTGGAAGTATCAATCGCCATACTTTTTTAACCCTTTCCTGATCAACCCCACCCGGCTGGCACTCAACTGTAATGCATCAGAATAGTGGCTCCTGCTTCACGTCTGTGCTTGTGTGTATGTCCAAACAGGTAGCAAATGAATGTGACTGACCCGTAGGACCATAGATGGCAGCACTTCAAGAGCACTGCTCCAGTACCCATTCCTGGGGGGCTTGGGAAGAGAGGTAATCAGTGAGACAACTTGGGCTTCACTGATCTTCTGCACCTGTAGGTACGGCATGGCCAGTAAATATCTCATACCAGAAAAGCCTCCAAGTGGTAATCCATAACCATTCAGTATTGCTATAGAAATTAACCTTTTGTCCCTCTGACCTCCTTGTTACAATCAAAGCAAACCTGTAAATAGCTCTCTCAGCCACCTATACCTAGCTGGCGCTTCTTTAATTTTAGACTTTAAAGACAATTCAGATTGGTTCAGAAAGTGGCCCGAACCTGGGACTGTAAAAAAGCTGGGGCCAAAATGCTTGACATACAAGAAAGAAGCTTTGGGTGTGCATTAAAGAGAGATACAAGAGGGTACACCATGGGAGAGGGGAGGATTTTATTGACCTATATGTAACACGTCAAGGTTGCTTCTAGACATCCTTGCCCTCTGGCTGGTCAGAGGAGGAGGCAGTTGATGAAAGAAACTCTAGTGACTGCCACTGGAGAAGAGGTGGGGGGCTTCAGAGTAGGTCACTTGCAACAGAGGTACTGAAATGCTACCTATCGGCTGGAATTTGCCATTTCAGCAACAGGTCCTGCAGGATGTGATGTAAGCAATGGGACACGTGCGGATCTGAAGAGCCTCACATATCCCATTGGCTGTGCTGAGCATCTGTGAAAGGGGACAGCTGGGTTAATGCGTCAGTGTTTTGTCTCTGACAACCTGGGTCTGAATGCTCCTACGGTCACAAGTGCCATGATCTGGGTGTCCACAGCAGAGGATGTGTTGGGTCTGCCAGTCCCTTTTCTTTCTCAGCAGAGCCTCTGGCACTGGCTTGGCAGCAGTGCTGTGGGTCAGGACTTAGGAGCTGTGCACTGACCTTCACGGTGTCCTACTCCAGTTTCCTAAGCGGTAAAAATTTCCTTCTTTCCACCTCCCCCCCCCTCCCCCCAAATAAATATAGTTCAGATCTGCCTGGAATTTGCTGTAAAAACTTAGGGGAGGTAGGGCAGAAATCCCTCTGATTTGAGCAGGCTTAAGAAAGGAGAGACTGCTCACCAGAAGGCAATGCTTTAATTCTGTTTTGTGCTCCAATCCTTTCCTTTACTCAGCTGAGACGAAATGTGCAAAGAGGCTCCCTATAATTCAGTGCCGGCTCAGCAGGGCAGCGCTCACCTTGATCAAGCAGCTCGACAGCACGGTCTCTTTTCTGCTGAGCGAGGCAGTTTTGGGGCAGAGGCAGGCAATCAATTAAAGAGGCAGGCAGGCTTCTCGCAGCCACCCAGGACTTGCCGATAAATATTAGTCTTGGAGTGTCTTTTAAGGGAGGCGAGCAGAGAAATGGGCCTTCCGGATGCCACCGGTGAAGGGAAAGGGATTTTCCCCCCTCCCTCAAGGTATGTGCTCAGCTCAAGGTGGGCTCTGCTGTAATTTTCCCTCAGTGCTTTGGGATGTTGGAGAATAATCCCCACAAAAAAGTACGGCCCACAATATGTGTGTGCGCGTCCTGATAACAGAGATGACACCATCACTGCTTGGGAGGGGTTTGAAATCCTTCAGTGACCCAGAGTGAGGGCTCAGCTTTTGGCCTCTGGGTGTATATAACCACCCTCGGCCAGTGGAGCCAGACAATGAGGCACAGACCTTCAGAGGGACGTAGGCGCCTGGCTCCCGTTGAACTCACTGGGCATTAGGCACCTAAATGCCTTTGAGGAGCTGGGCTTTATCCTGTAGGTGACCGATTGATCATGAGCCCCACGGAGTCTCTTAGGATAGGAGGCCTCTAGCCCCTGCTGGTGAGTCTTTCTGGGTTTGATGGGTTTTGCTGTAGGGAGGGGAGTGCGTGTACAAGTCCAGTAGTGGATATTGCACTTGGGGGAAGAACTATGCACCCTCTCCCACATATGGGCTCATTGATTTGTTATCGTAGGGTTGCTCAGAGATGGTGACGCTTTGTTACTGCAGGAAGAATGTCAAGGGATGTTTATGCCGACTGGGCTGAACACATTGTTTCATCAGTGTAGGATTGCTCAGGAGTGCTGAGCTGTACACACTGGTTTGTTATCGTAGGGTCACTGATGAGTGCGGAGCAGCACATATTGCTGTGTTATTTTAGGGTTGTTCGTGAGCACTAGGTGGCACACAGTGATTTGTTATTGTATGGATCCTCACAAGTATTGGGCTATCGGCAGTGGATTGTTTTAAACATTTTTAGAAAAAAGAGCACTGAAGTTTTTATTTTGGGAAACACACACGCGTGCACACACACACACACATACACACACACACCACCACCTCCACCACCACCAACAACAACAACAATAAAAAACCCAGACTTTTGGAACAGAATAAAGACAAAGATGGTTGGGAGGAACCATTCTGTCTAGTGGTCAGAGCTGAGGTCTGTCAGTTAGGACTCCTGAGTTCTACTCCTGACTGTGCCCCTCACTCTTTGAGTGAATCTGTGCCTCAGTTTCCCCTCTGTAAAATGGGGGTAACGAGATTCACTCACTCATTGAAAAATAATCACTTAACACTGCAGAGACCTCAAGTGCTAAACTAGTGGAGTCTGAGACCAGAGAATTGGCATCTTCTACAGTGGTTAACAAAGCAAATACCAATGGCCTTTTTACATATTTTTCTTTAATGAGGAATAATATGCATGTAGAAAAGCTGCTGAAAGGCATGATCAGTGGTGCTGGAACAATTTGTATAGTGGGGGCATGGAAAGCCATTGAACCTAACTCTGAACCTGGATATGGTAGAAGCCACTTCAAGCCATGGGATGCCACTGTACCCCCAGCATCCCTAGTTCCAGCACCCCTGATGCAAGTGCATAGTATCAGTTATTTTGTTCTGTTCTGAGATCTCCACTCTTGACAGTGTCTGTCCCTTTAACTTGAGAGCTGGGGGTGGGGGAATATTTATTTCATTTTTTTAATGAACCCAACCCTGCGAGATGCTGAGCATCTCCAGAGAGGTCCTGAGCACCCACCATTTCCACTGAAGTCAATGAGGGTTGCATGGCACCTCCCGAGATCAGGGCCGTAGTGAAGAAGGGAAAAGGCGTTTTCCTTGATCATTTCTTCACCCCTGCGGATAAGTACATTGAGAAGACATATCCTCCAGTGCAGAGCCTGTCTCCTGCGGCCACCCCCCTGGTCCTGCTTCTCTGGCCCCCTCTTCAAAATCCACTCACTTGTTTCCTCAGTGGGATTTGGAATGGGACACCAGTTCCTTGAGAGTGTAGGTGTAATTGTGTTTGATTGATGGAGGTTTAACATTTAGTGTTATTAAAAAAAAGATCGTGCTTCTTCTATGAGTTTGTAAATATACCAGAGTGACATGAGATGTTCAATAATGTCCAAGCAGAGGAACAAACCCTTAGATTTAATATATGGCCCCTTACTTGCTAGCAGATTTCTAACCCTTTTCAGGTTACCAGTGGGAAGAGGTGGGGGCAACTTTCTAAAAGGAACTGAACAATGTGAATGCAGCCCGCTGGGACCATCTGACCGCCATACATGATTGCAGCGGGTTGTTTGTATGTGTCTGGCGGGGTGAAAAATGAAGCGATGCATGGCTGTGAAGTGCAGGGAAGGTGGGTGTGAAAATCCCCAGTTAACACATATATCGCACTATGATGAGCCTTTTCCAGACCACAACTTGTGGACATATAGAGCAGCAATGCAAACCCCTGCTTTCCCCACCAGAAAAGTTGTGTCGGCCAGGGTTACCATCAAGGTCATGTTAACAGTGACATTAACAAGGGTTTTTGTTCGTTTGTTTTGTTTACATGCTTTGTGTAAACTGATTTGCAGCTTGAGTTTACACCCCTTTATATAGCACTAGTGAAAATACCCGGCGTTGCTTGGGTCCATCGGAGGTGGGGAGGGGGCAGAGAGCTGAGCGAGTGCGGGGTCCATTGGAGGGGGGAGGGGGCAGAGAGCTGAGCGAGTGCGAGGTCCATTGGAGGGGGGAGGGGTCAGAGAGCTGAGCGAATGTGGGGTCCGTTGGAGGTGGTATTATGACATCATAACTATGTCACAGAGAACAGCAGCTGCCCAGCTGATGTGAAAGGGCTTTAAAGAATTTCACCCCTGGGGGGCGTCAGAGGTGAGATTTGAAAAAATTTCGACTCTTACCCTGATTAGGACCCTAAGACCTCTAACTGTACCAAATTTCAAGTCTCTAGCTCAAACGGTGTGGCAGGAGTAAGTGCACATACATACAGGCACACGCCATTTGACTTTTATATATATAGATTTACTGTTCAGGAATCATGGGCAAATCTCCAATTGTCTCCCATCCCAGACCAAGAGTCAATCACAAAATGTTTTGAAGTCCACCCAAATTGGACTTCAGATATAGGTGCACCCATTCCATGCACCTAGGTACCTTGCTGAGCATCCAATTAAGGTGCCCTTGTTTCAAAAGTAAGCCCATGGCATTAACATAGTAAACTTCATTTTTCACACAATTTCCAGGCCATGAGGCAGTAGCAACTCTGGAAGGTAGTTTGGGGCAATGACCGAGGATTTGTGGGCATTTGGGGAGTAGAGCTGGGAAATGGTTAACCTCATTCTCAACCCCTCCACAAGAAGACATTTCAGTCAGGCCTTCACATATTGCTTATTTCCTTCACATCGTCTTATGAAGGAATCCAGGTGTGTAGTGGGGAAGTGTTTCCTCTCCCAAATCTAATAGTACAGTCCATGTCCTCTGCTCCGACCTTACTGATCCATGGCCAAAATCTTCATGGTGCTTGACATCACACCGTAAACCACACCAGATGGTGCCATAGAACACAGTCTTGGGGAGGTGAGGCAGAGCTGGAAGTTCTAAGTCTCTCTCCGGAGGGGGTCAAAAGCTTATTTCATTTTTGACAAGTGCACAGAAAAGCCTGAAAGACGGCCCTCTCGTGATGAGCAGAGCGGTGAGGGTGGGAAGACAGAATGAACCTAGGAGATGGTCTCTCAGGCTAGGTTGTTAATAAAGACGTGCGCTGTTTGTAATCCATGCTCAGAATTCCCAGCCACATGAATGAGGAGGACCATTGGCTCTCAGCGTGGTCTCAAAGTGAGTATATTTCTGGTGCGGTGCCTGGGAGAGCTAGCTTCATGACTCCTTTCAACATTAAGGGGTGTGTCCAACTGTTGAACCGTCCTCCTGTTCCCCTCTATTTAACATGCTGGGGAAAGCCCCCTTGCCATCTACATCTTACCATGTGACACCTCAGCGTGGGGTTTGTTTCCCCAAAGGCCACATCTCAGGTGTTCACTTGTTTTCCCATCTCACTATCTCAGCAGGGAGGAAATCAGCTTGGTAAGGATGCCAGCAAAATCCCCGCTCCAGGCTTAGCTTGGGGAGGCACCTGTATGGCAAGCCAGCCACCCTGAGAAGAGCAAGGAAAAGAGGCCTGCTCCTCTAAATTAGCCCAGGAAATGGAAGGTAAAGGGCCCTTCCCCCACTGCAAGTTCATCTTAGCTAGTGCCACCAAAAGGTCCTGCAAACCTTGAAGGATTGCACGAGACAGTAGAGGAAGGGAGAGTGTCTCAGTCGTCAGGAGGATAGGATTGCAGAGCTGGTGGTAGGCCTGACTTCATGGCAAGGCTGTTTAGGGAGCACAATGGTGGGCGAAGGTCCTATCCAACAAAGGAAGTCTCCGGGCAGGGCAGGGAACTACCTCTCCCCAATTTGTGTATATCTTCAGCTCACTTCCCGAGCCCCGTGGGGAATGTGTCTTGTGATACCCTAACTGGGGCCCCATCCATCAACATCTCAGCATATCTGTGAGAACAGGGGGATTGAACTGAGCCCTGCGCTCTGTCCTCGGTCAGCCCCTTTACTTCCTTCTAAGAATGCCTAGCACCTCCTATGGTATGTGTGTGTGTCTACATATAGCACTTGCACGCTGCAAGGAACAAGACCACCTAGGAAACTATCCACAAGGAGAGAACTTCCCAGCTGGGGCATGTCTTCCAGCTCTGAAGTTATTTCATTTGCTCTCTCTTTCAGTCACACAGATACTCATCCCTCCTGATACCCCTACAACATGCCACGCTCCTCCAAAAATCACTCACCACACCACTCTCCTTTCCCAGACCCCCGGTGACACATGCAACACGACACATACTTCTCGATTTGCTTTTAGCAGTTGGTCTATAGAAAGCCATCAGCTGCATGGTTTGTGGTGACTTTCTACAAACAAGGAAAGGGGGTGGGGGTGGGAAGGGGAGAGTAAAAATTGCCTCCACCAGCTGCCCCAAAACATTTCCATTTCCTCAACTGGAGCTAAGTTTCATCCTCCAGGCCTTAGGGAGGAGGTCCAGTGTCCCTTCTTCTTGCTACAAAGTGGGGTGGTTAGAATTCTGCTCATTAACAGTGTTATATACATATAAATATATATATATATCTATATCTTTATATATATTTTTCCCCAGCACCGTAGACATAAGCTGAACTTCTCTTTAATGAAACAAGAACGCGGCCATTTTATTTTTTGCCATTGATTTGTTTTCGGATACTAGCTCTGTGGAAGAAAATTTTAAATGCGCAAGTGTGTGTGTGTGTGTGTAAAAAAAAAAGAAGGAAAAAAAAACAAAACAAAACCTGACACCAACAAAATGCTTTTTCTTTTTTCTTTCCTCAATGTATTTAACTTCTGTTATCTTGTTTCTGTTTCTTTACATGTATGAATGCTCTGCTCTTCTGTGATCTTAAAAAAAGAAAACCCACAAAAACAAAAACGAAATAAACGTGAAAAGGAAGCAATGCATCTCAATTTCCCTTCCCTTCCCCTCATACACAGTTTTAGCTCATCTGGTGCAATGCTTTTGTACTGAAATGGCTGGTGGATATACACCACTAGTGCCCTCTACTGGATGGAATGAGAACTATTCATGCATCTTTCACCTGATGTGATGAACCGCCCCAGCCGCCACCACCGGTGGATTGGCAGCAAGGTTTCAGCCTGGCACAGACCCCATGAACTAAAGGAATAACTCCAATGGGTGGTAGCGGTAGCTATGTGAACAAGCCACTAGAGAGAGATGCAGCATATCTCTGAGGAGTTTGCTATACAACGAGTGATATTATCTTCTAGCTCAAGCTGTAAGAACAGCCTATCCCGAGGCAACTGAATTCTATGCCAGCTGTTGCACTGAAGTTCCATATGGCTATGGCTTGCAGCGCTGTGATAACTATGAAGTCCTTAATGGCCATGGATTTGCAATGAAAGGCCCAGGGAATTTGTGGGATCCCCTAGGCGAATTACCCAGGGATTTTTCAACATGCTATTGTGGAGCACAGAGAGAGCTGTGGCCAAAGTCTACACTCCTAAGGGTATGCAGGGCTAGATCTTACTCCCACTGATGCAGATGACAAAACTGCCATTGAGATCAGGACAATATCCCGTGTTAACCACAATGCCAGGTGTGCACACTGCCTCAACCAGGTCTTCAGACTTTCCATCCGGCAGTTTATCCCAAATGGGATTCAGGATGCCGACATTCCCCTCTTCTCCCAGCTGGGACACTGAACGTTTCCATACCCCTTCCCCTTCTATGCCAGCAACCAAGTTGTTGTTGGGGGAGGGGAGCTCTGGAGGAGAGGATCTCTTTAGAATTCAATGGCTGCTGTGCCCTGCCCCCTGCGGCAGAGTTAGTGAGGGTAGTTGCTCAGGCTTGCAGTCTGCAAGAGGCTTTCTGTGCTCCCCCAGCAAATGCATTCATTTCATTTGAATTTTTCAAATGTGCAGCTCGTAGGGGTGCCAGCTTTCTACTCGCACAAAACCGAACACCCTTGCCCCACCCCCGCCCTGCCCAGCCCTCCTCTGAAAGCTCATCCTTGGCCCACCCCACGTCCGAGGCCCTGCCCCCAGGGACGGCGACAGGGGGGTACAACGTAGGCTGACCATATTTCCTTTAGACAAAAACGGGACATTGGGAGGGCAAAAACGGGACAGGGTGTGGGGGGGGGGCATGGCCCCACCTGGGCCCCCCAGCACCGGGCGGGGGGGAGGCAGAGGGGGGTTGGGGGGGATGGATGGAGGAATAAGCAGAACAGGGATGGGGGATGAAGAGGATGGAGGGAGAGAGAGAGAAGGGGGGATGAGGGATGAAGATGATGGAGGGGACGGAGGGAGAAAGGGAGAGGATGGATGGATGAGAGAAGATGGGGGTAGGGAGCAGGGTGGATGGAGGAGGCAAGGGACAGCGAGAAGGAGGGATGGAGAGAAGGGAGATGGAAGAGGAGGCAGTGGACGGAGGGAGAGAGAGAAGGGAGGGATGGAGAAGGGGGATAGAGAGAAGGAAGAGAGGGATGGAGGGATAGAGAGAAGGGAGGAAGGAAGGGATGGAGGGATGGAGAAGGGGATAGAGAGAAGGGATGGAGGAAGTGAGAGGAGGCAGTGGACAGAGGGAGAGAGCAGGGAGGAAGGGGGGGATGGAGAGAAGGAGGAATAGAGAGGAAGAGGCTGCAGCGGGCGACGGGCTGGAGGAGGCGGCAGATCAGAGCTGTCAGGAGCCGCAGCTGGGAGCGGAGGGAGCCGGCGGGGGGGGGCTGCCGGCCAGGTTTTCTGAAGAGAGAAGGGACGGAGGGAGTGAGAGGAGGCAGTGGACAGAGGGAGAGAGCAGGGACGGAGGGAGTGAGAGGAGGCAGTGGACAGAGGGAGAGAGCAGGGAGGAAGGGGGGGATGGAGAGAAGGGAGGGAAGGAGGAATAGAGAGGAGGAGGCTGCAGCTGGCGGCGGGCTGGAGGAGGCGGCAGATCAGAGCTGTCAGGAGCCGCAGCCGGGGGCCCGAGCGAGCCGGCGGCGGCGGCGGCGGGGGGGGACATTTTATGATTCCATGTTTTTTCTGAGTCCTGCCCCAAAAACGGGACAAAATTGATATTTTGGTCAAAAAGACAGGACGGTTAAAAAACATTAAAAAAACGGGACTGTCCCGTTCAAAACGGGACGTATGGTCAGCCTAGTACAACGGGTACAGCTGTACCGGGCCCCGGACTTCAGGGGGGCCCCCTGAAGTCCGGGGCGGGTACTCAGCTGTACCCCCTTGTCGCCGGGGCTGTGAGCAAGGCGTGGCTCCGGACAGCCGCTGCAGCGGTCACCAGCCCCCCCTCCCCCGGCACCCAGCAGCCTCCCCCGCCCCCCCCCCCTTTGCTTCTCCCGGCCGGCCACACGGCCGCAGCGCATGCGGGGGTTGGGGCCCGCGGGAGGTAGGAGACCGGCGGGGGCACAGGCAGCGGGAGACTGGCGAGGGGGGAATCCCGCGGGCGGCGGGAGACTGGCGGGGGGAGGAGCCCTGCGGGTGGCGGGAGACTGGCGGGGGGGGGCCCGCGGGCAGCGGGAGACCGGGGGGGGGGGCCCCGTACGATCTGCCGTACGGGGCCCCAAAATTCCTGTCGCCGGCCCTGCCTGCCCCCCGCTCACTCCATTCCCACCCTTCCTCTGTGGCTTGCTCGCCTCATCCTCACTCACTCCCTCATTTTCACCAGGCTTGCTCAGGGGTTAGGGTGCGGGAGGCGGTGAGGGCTCTGGCTGGGGGTGCGGGCTCTGGATGGTGACAGAACTAAGGGGTTCAGAATGAGGGAGGGGGCGCCAGGCTGAGGCTGTGGGTTGGGATGCAAGACGGGGTGCGGGCTCTAGGTGGGGGTGCGGGCTCTGGTGTGGGACCAGGGATGAGGGATTTGGGGAGCAGGAGGGTGATTCGGGCTGGGGCCGAGACGTTTGGAGGGCGAAAGGGGGCTCAGGACTGGGGGGGGCAGACGGTTGGGGTGTGGTGAGTGTGCCGGGGTGAGGGCTCTGGGTGTGGGTAGCAACATGTCTGCCCTCCGGCTCCTATGTGCACGCTACCCTGTCCGCAGGCGCCGTCCCTGCAGCTCCCATTGGCGTCGGTTCCCTACAGGCGTGGCACTTGGGGCAGGGGCAGCATGTAGAGCCCCCTAGCTGCCCCTACACGTGGAGGGGGGAGCTGCGCAGCACAGAGGCTGGCAGGGAGCCTGCCAGCCCTGCTCTGCAGGGTGCCGCCAACCAGGCGGTCACCCGCCCAATCAGCGGAGCTGAGCAGAGCCGCCAGGATCCCTTTTTGACCGGGTGTCCCAGACTAAAACTGGACACCTGGTCACCCTAGAATCGCAGCACCGAACAGCGACCTCCAGGGAGGCGTGGGGCAGAACACACATGGGGAAGTTACTCATAGACACCGAGGAGTCCAGCGCAGGCGGGGTTGGAGCAGAATGAAACGCGCACTGAAGGGGTGTCTGCACTGCCGCTGGAGGAGAAGACATTTCTAGCTTTGGGCCTTAGACCAGTGCTGCCTCTGAGCAAACTAGTTTGGGTAAACCCAGCGCTGTGAGCGGCGGGGTGGGCTTGACCGCCTCAATCCTGGCCTTAGGGGTTCAGCTAGACTTATCCTTGGGGCAGCCCGCCCATCGCACCATCACTTCTGACCTCCTCGGTAAGGCAGAGCTAGCAGGGGGTATGTGTACTGTACGCCCTTCCACAATGGGTATGTCTGTGCTCCTCCCCCGCCCCGCATGTGAACAGGGTTGCCAGTTTTGGTTGGAGGTATTTCTGACATAAACTTTAATTAACGATTCAGCTTTAATTCCTGGAGACTCCAGGACAGTCCTGGAGGATTGGCCACCCTATATGTGATCTTCTCTCCCCCTCCCCCCACCCCATAACAATGGGTCAGTTTCTGCTCTTCCCCACCCCTCCTGTGAACAATGAGTCAGTTTGCTCTGTGCTCCTCCCATCCTTGCAAATTGTGCAACACCAGGGCTGGGAATTGGAGGGGGCCCCCTTGCAGCTGCTCCCCCCAGGCCTGGGCAAGGTGAGTGAAGAACCCTAAGAGCTGCAGGAGCAGCTGAGGTTGCACTATAGGGGTGGGGGGATTAAGAGGAGGTGCAGAATTGTGTGGCTAGGGCACATAGGAGAACTGGGGACACACCACTGGTTGATTTTGGGGCTGGGGGTGCAAAATTGTGGGTGTGGGGCCAGGAGCCCCAGGTTCACTGACGTCTGGGCAGTGTGGCCAAAACCCCATTTCTCACTGCAAGTCAGCAACACTAATTCTCTCTCAAACACACGTACATGGCAGCAGGGGCTCGAACATCAGCCAACTCAAAAAAAAAACGTTATTTAAAAATAAACCCTCATGATTTTAGAGCTAATCTCATCCCCCTCCTCCTCCCTGGGACAAAGGAAAATGGAGCTGGATGGGGTCAGACAAAGGGCTTGGAGCAAGAGTGTTCTGAACACGCAGAGGCTGGGAAACGCTCACAACCCTGATGGTGCAAAAGCGACATAGAGTCTTGTAGCGCCTTATAGACTAACAGATTTTAGGGCTCATGAGCTGTCGTGGGTTCAGGGCCGGCGACAGAAATTTTCGGGCCCCCTACTCTGATCGTTTGAGGGGCTGCCCCGTCCCCCCTCCCCCCCCGCCTGACCCAGCCCACCCAACCCCAACCTAATCTCCTCCCCCAGCCTAACCTCCTCCCCTCCCCACCCATCCCTGCCTGGTCCACCCCCCGCTGTTGGGGGGTGATCTTCCTTTACCCCCGCCCAGCCTCCCCCCATCTCTAACCGCCTTTCCTCCCCCACCCCCTGCCTGGCCCAGCCCATCCCACCGAACCGAACCTCCTTCCCCCCTCCCACTCCCAACCCAACCTCCTGCCCCCCATCCCTGACCCGCCTGCCCAGCCTCCCCCCCACCAGACCTCCTTCCTTCCCACCAAACCTCCTTCCCTCCCGCACCCACGCCTCACCCACCCAGATTCCAGCCTAGTCTCCTGCCCCCCTCTCCGCCCGCCCAGCCTGGCCTCCCCCTCCCCCCCCCCACCGCCCCCTTGCATGCCCCCCAGCCCCACCGATGAATGAACCTCCCGAGGCAGGGGTGAACTCACCGCAGAGCCCACCCGCCTGCCCAAAGGCCCCCCTGGAGCCACCCCCCCCCCCGAGTGGGACCGGGCCCCCTGCCCCCTTACCTTGGCAAGGCCGGCTCCCCTTGACCCCTTTTTGGCGCCTCCGCTCCGCTCCACCACCATCAGCGCCGCACACCACCAGGGCGGCTGAGCGCGTTTCCCCGGGCCCCCGCTGTGGTCGGAGTCTGCCATCAGCCTCAGCCGTGCGGTGTGTGCGGACGCTTGCCGCGCTACAGCGCAGCGCTGGGGTGGCTGGCAGTGCCCGGGATTGCATGTGGTCAGCCGCGGCCGCGCGGCGCATGCGCCGCGCCTCTGCAGAGGTCTGAGCATCCGCAGTACATCGGGGGGGGCCCCTTAAGTCCAGGGCCCGGTACAGTTGTCCCCCTTGTCCCCCCCTCTCGCCGGCCCTGCGTGGGTTAATGATGAAGTGGGTCTTACCCCACGAAAACTCATGATCCCTAAGATCTGTTAATCTATAAGGTGCTACAAAACTCTTTGTCGCTTTTGCAGATCCAGACTAACACGGCTACACCTCTGATACTAGAAACCCTGATGGTATCACCAGAGGGCATCAGGGAGACAGGGAATCCTGAGGAGCAGCCTTTCTGCTGTTGCAGGGCGCAGGCTGCTTTCTGGCTGGGCCTGAGCCACGCAGACAGAAACCCTGTAGCGCAGCCAGCTGCTCCTACAGCCTGTGGAGATCGGAGCCACGTCCTGCTTCCCCAGGTGGCAGAGCGGCTCCTGCTGTACCCAAGGCTCTCAGCGAACACAATGCACAGTGTAAGGATGGATTTTCTGGCTGCAGGGCACTGGCTACACTCCTATCAGTCCAGAGAAACTGCTGCAACATGAGTTGCAAAGGAGGATTCCTCCCTTCCCTGCTAGCACATCACTCCTCCAACATACGGAGGGAAGCGTGTAGCTTCTCAAAGCTGCTCTCTGGTGCTGTGGTTAAAGCTGGTCCTAGCCGACATCATGAGTGGTTTGATTGCTGCTGCAGAACATGCAGTCAGGTGTACAAGCCTACCCATCCCACACACAGCTCCCAGGGGCCTGCTCTGCCGAACTGTTCCCTGCTTGGCAAATTTTGGGGCCGGGGAATCAAAGAACAGCTTGGCAGATGCCACCATGGAGCAGCAGCAACTATGAGCTCCCAAAAGCCCTGCCCTGCCACCGGGATCAGGTACACTAGTACCTTCACAGGCAGCATTCAGTTAAGGGTTGCTGGGGCGGAGGTACAGGGAGATCCTGTGAACCCATTCTAGGGCAAAGCGTGCCCTAGAATGGATGTGGTGCTGGAGCCGGCTCCTTTCCCCCACCCTGCTGCTGCTGCTGCTCACCCTGGTTTGTCTGAATATGCCCATCCTTATGAGTGTGCTGCTGAATGTGGTGCTGCAGAGACGTGGTACCCACCCAGCCAGGCCAAAATCTGTAGCTAACATCTGCCGACATAACAGACAAGCCACCTGGATTTCACCACTGCTGTTAAGCGGAAAATATTTCCCTACAAGTGATTTCAGTTTAGGCTATGTACCAGGTGCTGTGCTATTGAGGTAGCTAAACACAGCACTGGATGAATCTCTAGCACCCACATTGCCCCGCAGTGGCCCCTTATTCTACTAGAAGCAATGTCTTCTTCTCCCCCATCATCCCTGGTTGTCGGCATAGTCTCTTTTGGGGAACGCCCCTTCCACACTTATTCTCAGAAGCACCTTGTCCCGTGTTACTTTGGTCATCAACATCCGTAGCAGCAACTCTTTCGTTTGTAGAGCCCTGCCACAATGAGTTACCCAGAGAGGAACCCGACAGTGAATTCTGCCCCCGTGAATAGCCAGGACACCACAGCGCATCCTGCGTACTCATGTTCCTGTCCAGGTACGTGTCCCAAAAAGACACCTGTTCCTTTGCAACATATTGTTACAGTCTGTTTGCAAATTGCTTGGCTGTGGGGCTATACAGTTAGTGGGGCATGATGGTGTCTATGGGATGGCAGCCTCTGTCACCACCTGCTCAGATCAGATATGAGTCTTTTTCACAGCCTCGTCCACGGGAGCCCTGCTCAGTGTGGGTGGGTCTGGGTGTGCTGCCCTGGAAAACAGACTTAATGAACAAATTGGGGGGAATCCTGAGCGGTTTGTGATTAATCCCTGGAGAAGAAGGGAAACGGTCTCAATGAAACCAATTCAATTGCTGAGGTGCAGTGCCACCGTGGTGAGGGCGGGCTCTGGAAATGAGGTAAGAATGTGGTACTTTCACATCTGCACTGGAATAGCAGAGGGGCCTGCAGCGGGGCAGGAGTGGGGGACATAGGCAGCGCTGCGTGAGTGAAACATGCCGTTGTTCACGCACCATCTCTGGAGTTAGCGAGCGCTGCCAATTCTGCATTTTTGTGGGTATTCGCAAAACACACTTAAAAGCAACCTCACTTCCCCACCACCTCGGAAAAGTTCAGTACTAAGAAAAGGAGGCCAGAAAAACCCTGGCAGGCTCAGACTCTGTTTTCCTTGACATTTTAAATGGTTATTTTTAATGGTACATTTAACTAATGCTAACTTATCCATGGGAAGAGAATTTGGCCGTTAACATTGGCATCTGTTTAACAAACTGAGGCTCTGCATTTGGTGAGGCGTGAGTATCACACCAATAATATTACTTGCTAACAGCAGACTCATTAGCATTAATTGCTGGATTTACTACCACATAGCACATCATGGATCTATGAGAACATTTACTAGATGTATCTTATTCTCACTGGGAAAAGTACATGTACATAGGAAACTGTGATCATCGGTGCAGTCATATATATCAGCAAATGAGTATTTAAAGTAGCAGTGTTCCTTTTAACTCAAGACCTTCTGAAAAGTAGGGAAGGGGACAAGGTAGTTGAGGAGGTTATGCCTGTGACATTTTCCCACTGGAGCTCTAGGAACACAGGTAGCTTAGCTGCAGCTATAAATGAGTTTGAGGAGGGATCATGATCAAAGATGCCGGGGACACTGTAAACAAATTTTCCTGACAAACATTTCACAATTCAACCAAGATTGGTATGCTCTGCTCAAGAGAGGCCTTGTCAGAAAGGCAAGGAACAGGGAAGGACGGAGGGACTCCACACACAAAGCTCTGCCTAGGACAAGGAATAGCAGGGAGGCGGCTGCAGGGTGGAAGTGTGGGGCATTGTCAGAGCTGTGTGGGGAGCCCAAGGCTGGAATAGCAGGGGGGCTGTAGATCAGGAGTGAGGGGCAGTGGCAGCTGTGCGGAGAAGCTTCTATAGTCTGTGCAAGCTTCCCCACAAATCCCTTCCAGTGCACCTCATTCCCTTCCCGAAGCACCACATTGTTTGCCCAGACTATAGCTGCGTTACCAGACTTGTCTTCTTGAGCACAGCTGATTAAATTCACCTCTTCCGAATGCCTGTCCTATTTGACAGCTGATTTCCGAGACAAGGATTAGCAGAAGAGGAAATCAGCACCTAATGCTTTCATAGTTCTGCATTTGCTGGAGACATCAGCTCATGGAGGAGTTAAAGCTAGTCAGACTACTTGTGTCTCGAGAGGAATTCTGGGATGAGACACTGTGTCAGTTGGCACGGCCATAGTGAAGTCAGCTATGCCAGTTTATACTAGTTGAGCACCTGGCCCCTTGTTTCTAAACAGCAAAACATGTTGGACCTGAGTCCCCACTGTGTTTTCTCCAGTTTTACGCCAGTGTAACTGAGACACACCGGAGGAATGCAGTGCTGTATCAGACCTTTTGTCCAGGCATGTCCTAACTCCCCCCCCCCCCCCCCGGACCTCTGGAAAACAGAGCAGGCCCAAAGCTAACGTCTGGCTCCAAACTTCTCCGACGAAGTGGGTATTAGCCCACGAAAGCTCATGCTTCAAAACTTTATAGTTAGTCTTTAAGGTGCCACAGGACTTTGTTACCTCTGCTATTCCAGACTAACACGGCTACCTCTCTGATTCTCCAAACTTGGCGCTTCCGATCTGTATCTCATAGCAAATCTCAGACACTCCCAAATGTTGGGGACTTTAGAGTTGGGGGAAGGATCCCTGCTTTGTTGTTGAGGCACAGCACTGTGGGAAGTCCTTTCTGCTTTTGTGTCCCTCTGGGTTGAGTGTAAAGGTAAATGCAGAGATCAAACGTAACTGGGAATGGGCTCAAGACGTCTGGGAGTAAGCATTTGCTGCTGTTCGTAGACACGGGTCAGGATCCGGAACCCCCGCCATCCAGGCCAATGGGGAGGGGAGGGTCATTCTGAGACATCCAGCTCAGAGTAATGGGGGCTGTCTGCAGCTGAGTGATCATGGAGTTAACAAAGCAAGAAGCACTAAGGAGACTGTCCAGGGGGAGGAAAAATTACAGCTAAGGCACTTTGTGCCTCTAATGATCAGCTCGATGGGATAAAACCAGTGCAAGACAGACAAATGGAAACTTGATTCAAGAGGCACTGAAAGAGACAGAACTGCAATGAAAAGCTCTGGAGATGACCTCCACAGCAATGAAACTTTATCTCCCATGGAGCCAAATGCACTCTCACAGTCCCTCTCTGTGCACCCTCCGTCTCTCGCTTCCCCTCCCCCGGTCTCTTACATAATCACTACAGCTGGGAAAGCATTGACTCAGATCAATGGGGTGAGGCGTGAGTTCACTTTGGCGTGATCCTTTTTTTATTCACATTGGCATGAAAGAACTCTTGTTTTCACGAATGTTCTCAGCAAAAGAAAGGCCCAGGTGCCCTCGTGAACAGCATCGGTCATCGCACAAGTGTTCACATCAATGTAGGCACTTTCCCTAAACACCTGCGTTTCCACTGGTCAAATCCCCTAGGTGCCTACATTTCTGCCAGTGGGCGTGCACACTGCCACCTAGCTCCTGATGTCGGGGAGCTGCTCATTGCTTAGTCGTGCCTCAGCTGCAGCGAGATTCACAAACTATACATTCCCCTGCCAGCTCATCTATAGGGTCTGAACCAATGGGTGTTCTCAGATCACACTTAATCCCCCCCAAAACAGCTGTGATAGTGGTGGCCCCTCATACTCAATGGCCCAAGTTCTCATCTGAAATGTGGGAGTCGCAGGTTCAAATCCCCCCTTGTGCCTGATTTAAAGTAGGGACCGGAACCTAGGTCTCCCACCTTCTAGATGAACGCACTGGCTTGGCGATAGGCTGATTTGGAGTGGATCCCTTTCAGTCGCTCCTATTTGAAGCAATTCCACTTTGTAATAAATGTTTCACGAGCAGGGCCTGAAACCTGGGTCTTGGGTGCGTGCCTTAACCACTAGGCTAGCCAACAGCTGAAATGTGTTCACAGAAACCCGCTCGTTTAGTAATTTCATATAACGAGCAAATTAGTCAACATCAAACTTTGGTTGCGGTTTGTCTGTGACCTGAAAAAGGAGCGAAGGTCATATAATAAATGGTTTGCAATGAGACCATCTTTTTCTCGCTCATGCATATACACATACATACATGTACACCCCCACCCCCACCCCCGTCGCTCTCCTCACTGCTTTAAAGCTCCTTTTTGCTTTACAGACATTAACACTACATTCCCCTTAACATCCTCATAAGGCTTCTGTTCTCTCTCCCTTGCTCCTGAATACTGCACTGTTCCCCCCCCCCCCCCCCTCACGGGCTGTCTTTGATGAGTACATGTGAGCCGTTTGGCTCTCATTCATTATGTATGAAGCCAGGAATCTCCCATCTTGCTGCAGCTGAACCATAGAAAAATGTCCTTTGAAAGCAGCTGCAGGACATGCCAGAGGGGGGAGACAGCTGACTAGTTTGGGCTGCAGCAATACGCAAAAGAAAAGGGCGAGGGCAACGTCAGACCCGATTCTGTTTCCTGGCACCTTGTGTCATCTTTTTACACCCACTTAGCCCGGCTGTGCAATGCTGCCCGTCTGAGTCAGTATTGTTTACACCCACCATGTAGACGTGCCAAGTGGAGGGTGACAGAGAATGAGGCCTGTTGGGTCTTAAAAGATGAAAGCCGGGGAAGGAGAAAGGATACATTTTGGGGAATGGACACTGCTCCTCGCCATGTCTGACCTGGACCAGCCCTTCCCTGTGTATGCCGGGCTGCTGGCTCAACAGGTTCCAAGGCAGAGCTAAAAGAACAGGGGAGAGCAAATGATTTCAGATCCCAGTGAGGCTTAATGGCAGAGGCATGGTGGCCTTCCAGAGAGATCAGCGGCTGTGATTTCTGCCAGCCCAGACAAGGTACTCACTTGTGAGCTTCAGCACCCATTTGGGATGGAAAAAGAGAGTGAGCGCCACTCCTTTCTAGCCATCCCTCCTCTAGTCTCTCCTCTCACCCCTTCTTCAGCACCTCTCTAGTCACATTACCTTCCGATTACGGCACAACCACACCTACAAATGACAAAGAGGCACGTATGCATACGAAAGATCCTGCCTCCCCTCTCCTAGGTGCACCTACACACAAAGGCCATCCATGCAAATCCACACAGTCTCAAGAAGAGGTACCCATCCAGCCAAAGGGCCTACACGCAGACATATAGCACCCACACACCCTCTCTCTCTCACACACACACACGGATATAAGCCTTATCTAGTGGGGAAATTGCATGAATGCAATGTGAGGAGTGGAGGTGTGACACAGATGAGTCAGGACGTTCACAATGAAGGTACTCGCTGAAAACTTCAGACTGTGGTCCCCCTTGCACTCCTGCATTACAAAGCCTTGTGCCTTTCATTACACAATCACATACCGTACTGCATACCAGTGCGAACTAATACAAAATATTGTGGGTGTGCAGGTCATGATTAAAGCAGCGACTTTGCCTTTCTGTGATGTTGTATAATTTGTTGAATATTATGGCCTCTTTTTGGATATGGTGGATCATGTAATGAAAGCCGTACAAGGTATGCTTAGCTCCACACTTCTCTCTCAGTTCCAGTTGAGTAGGAGTTCTCCCCCTAGTGGCTCAGCAGTTACTTAGGTGAAGTAATTTACCCCTTTTCTTACAAGAAATTGAGCTGAGGATCTCTGTCTCCATGCCCCAATGAGATAAAGGGGAATTAATTTGTGTCCTTCTAGTGAAGAGACAGAGTTGGACTGTAACAAACATAAGGGGAACCCTTTATTGAGGTGGCGGGACACAGACAAACCCCATGTTCGCTCTGGCTGCCACATCCCAAATTCTGCAGGACTGTAGGGATTAGTGCTGTCTCGGAACGCCTCCCTTTGACCTAGGGGATGGCATACTGAGGGGGAGGTAGTGAGCTATGAGTTCAAAGTCTTTATATGAAGAACAGCTGTTAAAGTAGCTACTCTGTAAGCCAAAGGAAGTGAGAGAACAGCTGCACTGTTTTATAAGGGATCTGAACTAAGAAGAGTAGACTAAGAAGAGGGCTTAGCTCACATTTGGGCTCTGTTTGCAATTATAAAAGTTTCATTTACTTGCAAGGGGCAAAGGGGAAGGGTATGAGAGAGAGACAGAGCTGATAGGGGGAAAGACATAGTGAAAGAGACATTTTTTAGAAGAAATTCTTATTTATGGTATATATCTGTAATGGGTTTTAACAGTTCATTATATTTTCCCTCACAACATAAGCACCTCAGCACAGAGTAATCGCTGACCTTTGACCTCCTGGGACTCAAAAGACCTGGGTGCAAGTCCCTGCTGGGCCACAGTCTTCCTATTTGACACTGGGCAAATGTCTACACCTAAGGACTATATCCACAAAAGGAGTTAGGTGCCCAGATATTCAGACCCTCAAAACTCCTGCTCAGAGGCTGGCTAACCTATAGGTGTCTAAAGTCCCTAGACATCTATGTTTCCATGAGCAAAATTTGTGTGGCACCTACATTTCTACTGCTAGGGACCAGCAAAGCCATCCAAGTCCTGATGCTTCCCAGCTGCTCGGGCCCTATGCCCCAGCGGGATTCTCAGACATGGTGTTCCTCTGCTTATCTTGCCTAGAGGACTTGATCCAGTCAGAGTTCCCAGAGGCATCAGGTCTTGCTTAAGATACACATGAAGAGGTGGTGGTGATGGTGTCTCCTACCCCTTATATCTAACTAGCAAAAATTCCCGGCGTTGCTCGGGTCCATCGGAGGGAGGAAGGGGGGAGAAAGCTGAGTGAGTGGGGGGGCCGTTGGAGGGGGGAGGGGGAGAGAGCTGAGCGAGTGCGGGAGCCGTTGGAGGGGGGAGGGGGGTGAGATTTTAAATTTTTTTGATTCTTACCTGAGGGGGAGAGAGCTGAGCGAGTGGGGGGGCTGTTGGAGTGGGGGGGAGGGGGGAGAGAGCTGAGCGAGTGCTGGGGTCTGTTGGAGGGGGGGGAGGTAGGAGAGAGCTGAGTGAGTGCGGAGTCCATTGGAGAGGGGGAGGGGGGAAAGCTGAGCGAGTGGGGGGGCCGTTGGAGGGGGGAGGGGGGAGAGAGCTGAGCGAGTGTGGGGGCCATTGGAGGGGGGAGGGGGAGAGAGCTGAGTGAGTGGGGGGGCATTGGAGGGGGGAGGGGAGTGAGATTTTAAAAATTTTCAATTCTTACCTGAGGGGGGAGAGAGCTGAGCGAGTGGGGGGGTGTTGGAGGGGGGAGGGAGCTGAGCGAGTGGGCGGGCCATTGGAGTGGGGGGAGGGGGTGAGATTTTAAAAATTTTCGATTCTTACCTGAGGGGGGAGAGAGCTGAGTGAGTGGGGGGGCATTGGAGGGGGGAGGGGGGAGAGAGCTGAGCGAGTGCGGGGGCCGTTGGAGCAGGGGAGGGGGCAAGGAGCTGAGTGAGTGTGGGGTCCATTGGAGGGGGGTATTATTACATCATAACTATGTCACAGAGAACAGCAGGTGTTAACCTGCTGCCCAGCTGATGTGAATGGGCTTTAAAGAATTTCACCCCTGGGGGTGTCAGAGGTGAGATTTGAAATTTTTTCGATTCTTACCCTGATTAGGACCCTAAAGCATATAACTGTACTAAATTTCAAGTCTCTAGCCTAAAGTAGTGGAAGGAGTACGGGAACGTACATACACGCACGCACGCACACATACACGCATACACCATTTGACTTTTATATATATAGATAGCTCATCGGTTAGCCCATTACCCCAAGATAAGGGCCAGAGTGAGAATGGCTTCCCAGCCTAGTGGTTAGTGCACTGACCTGTGGTCCAGTCCCTGCATCAGTGAATGTTTGTTTTTCATACAAAATGGAACAGCTTCAAGTGCAAAGCTTGAGCGAGTCCTGACCCCGGAATACCCTATAGCCTTGTGGTTTGGCTACTCCTCTCATAGATGGAAGACTTGGACTCACGTCCCTGTTCTAAATGATGCAGAGTGTGTGGGGGGGGGAGGCGGGGGGGGTGTTGAACTTGTGTTTCCCATGTCTTGGGTGAGCACACGAGCCAGTTGGGTGTAAGGGAGGTAGCTGTGTTTTGTGGGGACCCGATGAGTGTGGGTGTGTCTCTCTGCGCACCAGTCAGTCTCTGTGTGCGTGTTCATGAGCTTTTTCCTGGTTTTGCATGGAGCTGATGGTTTCTCTATTGCAAGCTGATTAGCCATTGCAGGCTGATACTGACGCTATTGTCTGTATTGAAATAAAGCCTCAGGGTGCACTAATGGGATTTTATGGCATTAATGGAGAGCACAGTAGAGTGAGAAATGGGTTTTCTGGTCCTGGGCTTCTTGCTCTCACAGATCAGCCAGGCAACCAATGACCAGATAAATGTAACCTTGGACATTTTAAAGGCTTTTGATCTGTGCAGCATCTTGAAAGACCATTGCTTTGAACTCTGCTATTAGATAAGCCAAAGGAGATGAGGGGAGCTATTGGTGTGAAGCCCCCCAGCCCTTATCAGGCTGAAGGCACACACATATACATTAGATATACAAGGGGGAGAGGACTAGGGGAAGCAATGGTGTGAAGCGTCATATCAAATATACTGAGTAGGGACTATTGGTGAGTAGCATACACCCTTTCCTCCCCACAATACGCTGTGAAAATGTCAGGGACTATTGGGTAGGGGTGGCCAGATTAATGGGAATCGAATGAAAGACCATGTTCTCTTTCCATTTCCAGTGTGATCCTAGACCAAAGAGGTTTCAGGAAGTTCTGGTGAGCAGTGGCAAGCCTCAGAAACGGTGGGATACATAGTGCTACTTTAGATAACTTTCAGCATCCTGGAAGAGTGTGTTGTGTGTCTGGTCATGACTTAAAAACGTTGAGTATGGGTCAGAGTGGGAAACGCATAGGGAATTCAAAGTCAGCAGGGCTTAGTACGCAGGATATTTCTTCTCTGGAGATGTTGGTTCAAGGATGGTAGGTCACAAGTGAAACAAAGGAGCTTCATCCAATTCCTCGGGGACACAAGTCCATCATACACACTTACAGGATTAGCCACCGGCTCACAAGCGGTCAGCCCTGCAGTAACCAACGGTACTGTAGACCTAGTTGTCCGGGCTGAGGACCACACATTGGCAGAGCTGTGGGGGCAGCCCGGCACTGGAATAGCAGGAGATGCTGCAGGGAAGAAGTGAGGGGCATTGGCAGAGCTGTGTGAGAGAGAAAAGGGGGCAGGCCTGGAAAAGTAAGAAGGGAAGGAATTGGAGTTTGAGGTGCTATCTGACTGTCAACAGAACGGTGTAAGGGAAGCTTGTGCAGCACTGCTGTGGGATCAACATTAGCCAGGCTTATTGGCTGCTCCCTCTCCCAAGCAACTGAATTCCCCTGCCAGCTGCTTCAGACAAGAAGACTTGATGAGGGACTGGATGCAAGATTCAGCACTTGCACCGAGTGCAAAGGAGAAAGGTTACAGGATGCGAACTGGGACCCCGTCTCAGTCCTGTACTAAGCGTTAACGGAAGCACAAGCAGGAGCACACAGGTGATGATATGCTTCATACTCTGGGCTGCATATTCTGAAAACTGCCCCGGAATGGCCCTTTCCCAGAGAGTGGTGGCTCAGGTCCTCAGCAGATGCAGCTCGCAAAGTTCCACTAATTGCAGCCTTGCTGTGCTCATTTATATCAACCCAGGATGTAGCCCCGGTGTCCTTTGCAACATCTCCATCAGCAAAAAACCACCTGTTGGTTTTCCGCCCAACACTACTTTTATCTGAGAGAAAGGGAATGACAAAGCAAGAAAGAACCAAAGTCAGGTCTCCAAGAGAGGGTGCAGTATGTGTGAATGCACTGTAGCAGGCTGAGAACAACATGGCTCACCCTGGCAGAGTTGCTGTGCCTTTGAAGGTGGAGCGCACAGAACACAAAAGGCATCACAGTTTGATAGCCACACACTTCACAGTTTTGGATCCAGGGAATTGGTTCAGCCCGTTATGCTGATAGGAGCCGGTTGCAAAATTCCAATATGGATTTCAAACCTTTCAAAGTTCTGGCTTGTTTAGAAGTGGGGTTGTCTTTATCTGCTCCAGGAGCACGGTAGAGAGGTAAACAGAGATCAGAGAAAGCAAGCAGAGATCAGTGTCTGCTTAGAGGAGGCATTCACAGGACATTAGAGATCATACTCCTGCTGCTCTCAGTCGGAATCTCTGCTGCGGTGTGGCTTCCGCTCTGTAAACCTGCCCCCGAAAAATAGAAAACGAGAGACTGAGCTCTTGATCTTCAAAGCTGGCTGGCAGCAGGATAGAATCAGGCAAACTCATTCATTGACATGCTGCCTGGGAAGAGCCCGTGGGCGGGTGATGAATACCTGGTAATTAGGCTGATTGGGGGCTCCTCTATAACAACTCCAGGGCGATGCTGCACATTCAGGAAACACATTCATAAACATTCGACTCCTGGGGCACACACACACACACACGTGTGTGTGTGTGTGTGTGGGCAGCCGGATGAATAGTTTCAGATTAAGCCTGTGGTTTTTTTTATCCTACATCATGCTCGGGGTAAGGAGTTGGGCTTCAAGAATATGTGGCGCAAAGGAATGTGGTGTGGGGCAAAAGGGGCTGGCCCCAAAGGAAAAATAAAGGTCCGTCATCTCTGGTCTCACAATCTCCCCACTGTCAATCCTAGGAACAAGCCTATCCGTTTCAAGGCAGCAAGTGACAGTGCTGATGTAAAACAAGCCAAGCCTCGTGTGTGTATCCACCTCCAGGAGCCCCTGGCATTTTTGCCAAGGAATCATTGTTGTTATTTGTCTAGTGGTGGGGAACTGTTCTTCAGTGTGGATTGGATCCGACCCTAGAAGTCAATGGAGTCCTGAGCAAGCCTTTATGTCACAATACTAATGAGCAAGCTGGGTGGTGACAGTTTGGCTGAGGTGCTGAAAGTCCCTCCCAAAGTTCTGGGCGTTTGGATCTGGAGCTTTGATCCAGGCTGAACTGTTATTTAGTCAGATGAATTCCCAGCTCAGCGGGCAGGTTTGGTGGATGAGCACACATTGCAGAGTGGCCCGTCTGATATCATGATACCGATATGCTCCAGTCCCAACCATACCTGCCATAGTGTTAGGGGGCAGTGTGCTGCTGGGAGGTGCTGTTTGGTTAAAGTGGACCTGTATTTGTCTCCAGACACCCCAATATGGCCCTCAGGGACACTTTGCAGTGAAAGGTACTGTAGATACATCACCTACAGACATGCTCAGCATGGCTTTCTGCTTTGCTATGGATGGTGTCATTCATAACCTTGGCATATTATATATTTGAGACCCAAGCATGACATTAGCAACTGCTGAACGGTCTTCTCCCTCCGATGCTCCATCTCCCATAGCCCTGGCATGCCAAATGTAGTGTCTAGATCCCATCCTAACACTGGTCTGGGACTCAGCAGACCTGGGTCCAGTTCCCAGCTCTGTCACGGGTCAGCTGGATGACCCTGGGCAATTCCTGTCACGCTCCATGACTCAGTTTCCCCCATTGTAAAATGGGAATAATGATACTGACCTCCTCTGTAAAGTGCTATCAGATCCGCTGATGAAAATCACTGCATTATAGTGAGGTGTTAATAACACCTAAGATTGAGGGGAGGTACCAAGTGCTGTCATTCGTAACCTATGCAAGCTCCCTCTCTCATCATCCCAGTCTGGCATTTGGGCTGCTGTGCTGCCAAAGGCTCGGCCCTCACTCATGATGCATCTCCCCAAACTTTAGTGTGGCAGCAAGGGGAGACTGAGGCGAGTGAGCAGTGGAGTAAATTAATTGCCTTGGGGCTGTTCCCACTGGCTTTTAGCACCATTGTGCAATTCCTAGATACTAGCATGGCCGCACCTTGCCAATGGTGATAGCAGCTAGACAGATGTAGGAGGGGGTGGGCAGGCAGCAACTTCAGCTAGACAGTTCTGCTCGGTTAGTTTCCTTCCTTTCTCCTTGTATTAATCATCTCCCTGGGGTAACTTCAGATCACTCTCCTGACCTGATATAAGCCCCTGTTAGACTGAGAGGGAAGAAGTGGAGGGGGAATGGCACCTGAACGGACCATTCCAGAAGATTCTGATTCAGCTGATCAGAGCAGCAGCAGGTCTCTTTATCAGTCTCCCCAGCTCCTCTCCAGCCCACTTTCCTCGCTGTCCATCTTGGCTGCGTCTTGAATGGAGGGGGAGATTGTGAGCATGAAATGCACCATGAGAGGCCCATGAATATTTCAAAGGCAAAAGTCAGGGGACTAAAATCCAGTTCAGTCTCTGTCACTGGAGCTGGAGGGTGGATAATGAGAAACTCCAGCGGCATTGGGAAGATTACAGGCATACAAACAACAGGACCCAAATGATTCTCCAGGGGGTGGTACCACCCAGAAGTCACCATGACCTACCAGCCACACCGCAACTCCGTCTTCCTCTAACACCATTCCCACCCCACCAGCTCCTCCTGCCATCCTATCCTCAGCACCCCTCCCTAACAACTGTGCTCTCCAACAAATCCAAAACTCTTCCCACTAACTCCCCCCAACCCCCCTAATACTTCCTTCCCAAGGCCCCCAGACTCCCAACATGACATCACATAACCTCTGCTCAACCTTCTTCCCACCACCCCAACTGCTCCCCCAACACTATACACCAACAGCCCCTCTGCAAGTCCTGCCATCCCACCTTGACACCCCTTCCTCACCACGTAGTGAGCCCTCTTACCATCCTACCCCAGCTCCCCTTCCCAGCAATCCCTCTGGTCCCACCACAACCACTCAGACATGTCTTTCCGTGGCTTTCCGAGTGGCAGGCAGGCAGTGCCTCACCGACCCGTATGTTTCAGCAGATACAGCTCTTCCGTCTAATGGACCCAGAGGAGCACAGCTTTCAAAGGCTTCAGCGTGGACGTGACAAGCTGGAAAGCCTTATTAATGGTCTCTCTATCAGCAAGGTTTGCAGAGGCAGACTGTGTAAAACAGTTCAGCAGTGCTGCTATCTAATGACTGTTTGCAGAAGCTACCACCCTCCTCTGCAAACAATCACCCACCCCTGTGGTGTTATGGACACTGCTGCCATAGGACACATCAGCCTCCTTCCCACCTCTGTATCTAGCCAACAATCTCTCTTGCGCGTGCCATCCTCAGACATGAAACACAGCAAAAAGCCCTTAGGTTGGAAGACAGGAAATGTCATTTCCCCCCTTTTACAGACAAGGTTCTTTCCTGGTGTCATACGGAGGATCCACGACTGAGCCAAAACTTGAATCTAGCTCCAAGTCCGCTGCCTAAGGTGCAAGATCACCCAGCCGCTTGTGAGGATCTCATACTCTGTGGCTCATTTATGCTCACGTGGTTGTGCAAAATGAAATGTAAAAAGGGAGGAAAAATTGTTTGAAAAAGGATCTGCATGTCTAATGAACTCAAGTGTAACCAGCAATGCAAGGGGAGAGTTTCCTTTGCAGATGTGATTTTGGTCTTCACACTATTCCTTTTATTTATGCCAGTTAAAGGCATTTTTGTTCATCTTTACAAGACAGCAGCCTCTGCCCATCTTAATGTCACGCTGACATAAGTCATTTGCAGGCGTGAAATAATACAACAGAGCAAAGTATAGCAGATTGGGAGCCGGTGAAGAACTGTTGCCTACAACAGCGGTCGCCAACCAGTGGTCCGTGGACCACTGGTGGTCCGCGAGAAAATTTTGGTGGTCCCTGGAGAAATTTGGACATTATTTGCAATTTTTAGGAAGATAAATCCGTAGTAAAGGCTTCTTATTTGATAGCACTTCAAATCACGAAAAGTAGAAAGCCATATACGATTGGAGAAGAATTAATTAAGCCTTGCTTGTTACAAGCCTGTGAAGAGGTTTTGGGGAAACAGGCTGTCCAGAAACTGAAAGTAATTCCTATGTCCGCTAACACTGTGAAGCGCAGATTTGAAGACATGGCCGAAGATATTGAAAATCAAGTGATTGAAATGGTGAAAAATTCAACTTTTTATTCAATTCAACTCGACGAATCAACAGACATAACTAACAAGACAGTTCTCCTTTGTTTTGTGACGTTTGAGTGTCAAGGGGAGCTCAAGGAAGAACTCCTCTGTTTGCTCAACTTGCTGGGTAGAACAACCGGCTCTGAGATATTGAATGGAAGAAATGTGTTGGGATATGCACAGACGGTGCCGCAAGCATGACCGGGCATCGTTTAGGAGTTGTTACAGAAGTGAAAGATGTTGGACACCCAGACATCTTGTTTACTCATTGTATTATACATCACGAGCAACTTGTGGTGAAAAGAATGTCTCTAGAACCGCACGAAGTACTCTCTGATGTAATTAAAATTGTAAATGAAATTCGGCACAAAGCGCTCAATTCTCGAATATTTGAGGCACTTTGTGAAGAAATGGGCTCTCAATATACTCATCTTCTTCTTCACGCAGAGGTGAGATGGCTGTCGAGGGGCAAAATATTAACCGGATTGTTCGACCTGCGCCAAGAAGTCAAGTTATTCTTCCAGCAGCAAAATAATTTGAAATTCCAAGATCTCTTGTTCAACGATGATTGGCTAGCCAAGCTTGCATACCTGGCAGATATTTTTTCATGGTTAAACAAGCTAAACACGTCCTTGCAAGGACAGCTTACGGACGCGTTCACACTGCGAGGTAAAATGGATGCATTTCAAAAGAAAATATTGCTATGGCAAATGTGGTTGGCTGAAGAAGATCTGCAAATGTTCCCGAATCTTGATGAGTATATGAAAGAGGAGGATGTCAACCGACAGGTAATAACCATTATTCGACAGCACTTATGGTCGCTCACAGAATCTTTTGGCCGTTATTACCCAAAGGAAGAGGACCCCAGACATGGCAATATGTGGGTAATGGATCCATTTTCGGCGAAAATTGAAGATAGCAATTTGAGCATGAAAGCCTAATCGATCTATCATCCAACGACATTCCACTCGTCCTCATCAAGACATCATTTTTGGCCCTCCATAAAAAGTGAGTACCCAGTGCTGAGTGAAAAAGCCATCAAAATTTTGATTCCATTTGCAACAACCTATCTGTGTGAAAAGACATTCTCATCTGTTACGGCAATCAAAAACAAGTACTGCTGTTGGCTTGAAATACAAACGGCTCTCCATGTTGCAGTGATGTCATTGGAGCCAAGAATCCATAAACTTATTTCAAACAAGCAGCAACAAATATCACGCTAATAATTTTGTTATAATTAAACAAGCTTTAATAATTTTGTTATAATTAAACAAGTGCATTTCATATTAATGAAATGGAACTTTTATGATCATTATTTTATAGATGGTTGTACCTTTTTAAAAAAATTCATGTTAGTGGTCCGCGGGATTCAAAATTGTGAGTTTAGTGGTCCGTGAGGTCCGAAAGGTTGGCGACCACTGGCCTACAAGACACTTCATAATAAATGGGAAGTCAAGGACAGCAAGTGTAGCACTGAAGCTCTGAGTGACATCATTGGGCATGATGAGCTCTTGTGGGTGATGTCACTCAGTAGGGCACTAGGTGTGGCAAATTCATTGCCAAAGCACTTGCCTTGCCAGAATATAAGAAGCTTCCAACTAAACTCTGCTGCAGGAGGAGAGCTGAAGAGGTGAAGAGGGTGTGATAGGCCTGCAGCCCTATAAGCATTGAGGAGATGATTTTATGAAATGGGAGGGGATGAATACGTGGCAGAGAGCTCTATGCCATCCAAGGATTCCCCTCTCTCAGGGAGAGTCCTTGGCTGTCCCTTTAAGGCTTCCGTGTGGCATGGTTGTACTGTTGGGGCAGCACTGTATCCCAGTGCTTTTCAAACTTTTTTTCTGGCGACCCTGATGAAGAAAATTGTTGGTGCCCGTGAACCAACAGAACTGGGGATAAGGGATTTGGGGAGTAGGAGGATGGGATGGGGCAGAGGGTTGGGGTGTGGGGCTGAAAGGTGGGGCTGGGAATGACGGGCTCAGGGTCTGAGAGGGGGTCAGGGCTCTGGGCTGGGGGGTGTGGGCTCTGAGGTAGGGCCAGGGATGAGGGATTTGGGCTCTAGGAGGGGGGCTCTGGGTTTGGGGTAGGCTCATGGCTGGAGTTGAGGTGCGGGGTTGGGCCACGGGCTTAATTTGGGCAGTTCCTGGTCAGCAGTGAAGAGGGGGGTGAAGAGGCAGGATTCCTGCTTGTCCTGGCACCATGGACCGCGCTGCGCCCCCAAAAGACAACAGCTGCAGGTCTGGCTCCTAGGCAGAGGCGCACAAGCGGCTCCGCATGGCTCTCGCCCTCCGGCACTGCCCCGCCATCTCCCATTGGCCATTTCCAAGGCACAGTGCAGTGTCAGAACAGGTAGGTACTAGCCTGGCTTAGCTGGGCAGCACCGCCAATGGGACTTTTAATGGCCCAATTCGCGATGCTGACCAGAGCTGCCGCGACCCAGTGCTTTACATTCTGTGACCCGATACTGGGTTGCGACCCAAAATTTGAAAACCACCTTTGTATCCGATCTAGTCTTAGCTAAACCACTTTGAATGGTCAGTAACAAATACTTGCAACAAACTGTTTGCAAAAAAGCTACAGACGAATAATTTGCAGAAGTTCTTTGGGAAGAATGACTGCATTCAAGAATGTGCTGGTCTATTAATCTGGTTGTAGTTTTAAGTCTGGCATTTTAGCCAGATTCCATGAGGCTCCATGTTACATTCTCTTTCTCTACATTCCCCAGGCAGTTCATGCTGGATAGAGTGTTCTTCAGTTATAGTCCCTAACCTTTGTACAACACTGCTGGGCCCTGTTAACAGCTGCTGCATTTCAGAGATGGGTGTATGCAGTGATTCCTGCAAAGTAGTTGTAAAGTGCCTTGGGATGAACATGTGAGATGAATTGAAAATGTTAGCGCAGATAGGCTCTCAAGTCTGTTATAGACACGATGCAACATTAAAGGTAGCTACCAAGCACAAGTTGTTTAGAAGCCTCGTCTGTCTTTACATTTCATTGCCATGGTCAGTAAAGTTAGGCTGAAGGAAAGAACTTTCCAGGCACTGAAAAATATCCTCCATGCCAAGAGGCATCAGGGATTTCCCAGAGGACCTCTGAGCTTTTCATCTGTATTCAGTACACATTAGGAATTCAGCCTAGGGACGCAAGGGGGAAAATGAACGGTCCAGATGTTTATTTTGCCTTGTTGTCTTTAATACAGTGTAAATTAGTTGTTGCTTTATGTTTCCCTTAAAATGTGTGTGTGTGGGTTTGGTTTTTGGTATTTTCAATGCTGATCTGTGTGAGGGATGAAAGTTGTTAAATGGACCTTAGCAAGTTGCTGCTGAGGTGTCTTTTTTTTTTTTTTAAGAACATCCCAATCATGACATTTATTTTTTGGAGATTCTGCAGGCACAGGTTTCCTTGACTCAGCTCAATTTCACAGGATGTGTGGCCATGCAGACATGCATAACTTCCCAGGCCATTAGCCCTTCGGGGCCAGTGCAGTCTCTCACTGCCCATCTGCAGAGTGCCGAACACAGTGAAGTCCTGATCTTGGTCAGTTCCTCTAGGCACTATTGTAATACAAATAAAAACTAAACAACATCATACAGAGTTGCCTTCTAATACCTCACAAATACATACCAGGAAGCCTGAGGTTGCATTCGTTATTAGAGATGTCTGTATCAATACAGGACTTTGTCTAGAGATAGGATAACCAGAGCAATCTGATTTATATCCACAACAGAAGTCTTTGACTCCCTCCAGGCTGAGAGGAACGTACCTTCCTGGGGCTACGTAAATTGGAGAGCTGTTACAAAGGAAAGGGAGATCGCCTCAAAGGATAACCTCAGGCTCTGGGAGAAAATAATTGCCTACAATACACATCTCTAACAGTGAGAGATTTTATTTGGACCGCTTTTTCAAATACAGACATCCGTATGATTCTTACTTCTCTGGAACATTCTCTGCTACGTTGTGAAGCTTTCAGCCTTAGGACATATGTATACAGTAGATTGCTGAGGAAGGCCAAATTCCTAACACCAAGCACAATGGGCGAGGGACTCTGCTCAGGGCCTCACATCAGAGCTTTGGAAATATGCCAGTCAAATACTCAGGTTCTTTTGTAGTAGCAAGGAGATACATCACAGTTCTATACCCTATGCAGGCTTTCCGCTTCTCCTTCAGGGCCTCATGCACCACTGCATTACTGTCAGTGTAACTGTTCAAAAGACGGCTTTGGTGATGCATAAGCTTTGTGTGGGATCTTTGCACAGGGGTGAGTTTTGTTCTTTAGGAATAGGAATGAGTATAAAAACTAAGATATTGGCAAGACAATTACCCTACTACAGCTTTTTGTGGCAAGAAAAGTAAGACAGGCTGGGATTTTCAAAAGAGGCTAGTGAGTTTTGAATGCCCAACTTGAGAGATCTCGAATGGTCTGGTTTGAAAAAAAATACGTCTGCAAATTGGGCTTCTTTTGGATGTTCCAAAACCAAGGTTCCTCCAATCACTAATTTCTCCTGCAAACCTGGGCCTTAACCCTTTCTCCAAGTATCACTCTACGGAGAAGTTTTAATAAAGTATCTAATCATGGATGATTTCACATATGACCAAAGTAACACCTGAAAAATGGATGGAGAGTAAAGGTGGGTGAAAGTTGTCTATAGCATCTCATACACTTTAGAATCAGAGGGGACCATCATGAGCATCTAGTCTGACCTCGTGCACACTGCAGTCCACAGAACCTCACCCACCAACTCCTGTAATTGACCCCCTAACCTCTGGCTGAGTTACTGAAATTCTCAAATCATGATCTGAGGTTTTCAAGTTACAGAGAATCCACCCTTTACACTTGCAAGTGATCCATATTCCATGCTCCAGAGGAAGATGAAAACCCCCAGGGGCTCTGCCAATTTGACACGGGAGAAAATTCTTCCCTGACACCAAAAACAGTGGACACTTAGACCCTGAGCATGTGGACAAGACCCATTAGCCAGACATCTAGGAAATAATTCCCTGTAGTAACTCAGAGTCCTCTGTGATGGTGTACCCCATAAGGCTTTATGGGGGGGTGCCTATAAGTATATGTATGACATTACTGGTTTTGCTACATATGCCATGTAACATATCTCTGTGAAGGTAATGATCCACTGGATCGGTTCATCCTTTTTGTATGTATGTGTCTGTTTTGTATTCAAAGCTATGAATATTGGCTATGTGCTTGTGTAGTTGTAAGTAGACTTTGGAAAGCAGCTGAGCAGCTCTCTGAGAAAAAAACTATTCTCAGTTAAGCCCAATGAAGAATCAATCAAGCTAACAATGAACTTTGTAGACGCCTATCCACACCCTAGCTTCTCCAGGAATGTGGCCTGGCTGGTAATGAATGGAGTCTGGTTCAAAGCTATGACTGGACCATGTGTCTAAGACTCCATTTTACAAGGGGACTCTGCATAGGAAGGAGAAGGGGGGTCTCCACCCACAAGAGGGATGTCTATATAAACCCTGGAGAGACCTCTCCATTTGGTCTACAGCTGGCTCAAAGAACAGCCCTCCACCCTGGAAGAAACTGTAACAGAGGACTGTGACTGCAGGGAGGGGTGTGAGTGATAGCTGGACCCAGGCTAACAGAGTTTAGCCTGAAAGAAGGAATTCATAGAGGTTGAGGCTTTTTACTGTAATAGTGTTAGATTTGCGTATTCTATTTTACTTTATTTGGTAATTCACTTTGTTCTGTCTGTTACTACTTGGAACCACTTAAATCCTATTTCCTGTCTTTATTAAAATCACTTTTTACTTATTAATTAACCTGGAGTATGTGTTGGTACCTGTGGGGGGGGGGGGGGGCAAACAGCTGTGCATATCTCTCTATCATTGTTATAGAGGGCGAACAATCTATGAGTTTGCCCTGTATAAGCTTTATATGGGGCAAAACAAATTTATTCAGGGTTTGACCCCATTGGGAGTTGAGCATCTAAGAGCCAGAGGTAAGAATACTTCCTGCCTGTTTCCAGGAAAGCCCACAGCTGTTAGGGGACATGGCTCAGACCTGGCAGGGTACTGAGGTCCTAAGCTGTTGAGGCAGGAAAACTGAGGCAGGAGTAGCCTTGGCACATCAGGTGGCAGCTCCTGAGGGGGTTTCTGTGATCCCAACCCGTCACATCCTCCCCATCTGGTGTCACATCACTGGCTGTTGGAGGTACTAACTGCTATCAGTCACAGATCAGCTACATGCCAGGGTAGGGAGTCTTATCCTATTATCCCCTCCATAAACATATCACGCTCCATCTTGAAGTCAGTTAGGGCTTTTTTACCCTCCAGTGCTTTTCTTGGTAGGCTGTTCCCGAACTTCACTCCTCTGGTGGTTGGAAACCTTCATCCAATTTCAAGCCTAAACTTGTTGATGGCCAATGTATATCCATTTGTTCTTGTGTCCACATTGGCGCTTAACTTAAATAACTTGTCTCCCTCCCTGGTATTTATCCCTCAGATGTATTTATAGGGAGCAATCATATTTCCCCTCCGCCTTTTCATTAAGCTAAATAAGCCACGCTCTTTGGGTCTCCTCTCGTAAGGTAGGTTTTCCTTTCCTTGGATCATCCTAGTAATCCTTCACTGCATCTGTTCCCATTTGAATTAATCTTTCTTAAAGATGGGAGGCCAAAACTGCCACAGTATTCCAGATGAGTGCCTTGTATACCGATGCTAATGTAACACCAACAGACCCCAGTCATAGTCGGGAACGATTGAACCTGGGACCTCTTGAGCTTAGTGCACGAGCCTCTACCACACAAGCTGACAGACAGTTTTATCTCTCTCTATTTACATGGTCTTGGTGCCACTAGATGGGACAGAACACCGCACCCAGAAGATGTGTGGGTTACACTAACACTGCCCTGTCTCTACTGGAAATACTTTGCCTTGATGCATCCTAGGACGGCATTAGCCTTTTTTCACAGCCACATCACATTGGCAGCTCCTAGTCATCCTGTGATCACCCAATACACGGGGGGCTTTCACCTCCTCTGTCACTTTCGACTGATAAGTCCCCCGCTTTTTTTTATCCCAATGATCATTTACCTCCGTGCCCTTCCTATTTTCTCTTTAAAATTAGTTCCAAGACCTTGCACACACTTGAGGTGAAACTAACAGGTCTGTAGTTTCCTGGATCACTTTTCTCTCCCTTTCTTAAAAACAGGAACTATATTAGACATCCTGTCATAGGGTCTGACTTCCTCCCACTCACAAGTTTACAGATTCATTAAAAAAATCCTTATTCTTGGGCTTGCAGTTTCATGTGCAGTTCCTTTAATATTCTTGGATGGAGATTATCTGCCCCTCCTCTCATTTAGTCCCATTAATCAGTTTGAGTTTGACTTCCACCTTGGATATGGTAATTTCTATCTCCATATCTTCATTGCCGTTAGCCACCCTGCCACTACCTCTAAGCTCTTCATTAGCCACATTGAAAACTGAGGGAAATATTCATTTAGGTGTTGGACGGTGCCTACATTATCTTTAATCACCTCCCCATATTCAGTGCTTAGTGGTCCCACTTCTTCTTTCCTTGTTTTCTTTATATGGCTACAGAACTTTTTAGTGCTGGTTTTAATTCTCTTTGCAAGTCTCACTTTCCCCCTGCACTTTCTGGCCTCCAATAAGTAGTTTTCCTTGCTGATCCATCCCAGTGATTATAGACTTTCTGCTTTCTTTTAGTCACCTGTTTGAAAGGCTTGCTCATCCAGCTTGCTCTGCAATATTTCCCTATGAATTTGCCCCCTTGTTTGGAATTTAGGCATCACATAGTTTCGCAACTTTCACTTACAGTCATTCCAACCCTCCGCCATATTCAGATCCTTGAGTTCTTCAGTCCAGTCCACTTCCCTAACTAATTCCTTTAATTTTTAAAGTTTCCCCTTTTGAAATCATGACCTTAATTGCAGATCTATTTTTGTTTATCGTTTCAGTTAGGTTAAACTGAATTTGCTCATGATCACTCGAACTAATGCTGTCCCACACAACCAGTTCTTCCATGTGGTCCTCGCTACTTCCCAATACCAAATCTAAACTGGTATCACCTCTTGTTGGTTTAGCACTCCCCACGCAGAGGGTCTCAAAGTTCGGGCTCCAGCCTGAGCCCAAATGTCTACACTGCAATTTTTAGCCCTGCTGCCTGAGTCTTGTGTGTTTGAGTCAGCTGACCTGAGTTCTGAACCTCAGTGCTGCTATTTTTATGAGATTTTTTTTTAAAAATCACAGTGTAGGCATACCCTAGGAGTCTTATTTCTTCTTTCACACCAGTGTAACACCAATGATTCCTGATTTACAGCAGGAGAAATATTCCTGATTTACAAAAGGAGAAATATTCCTGAAGTCATGAAATCTCTTAGGGGTATGTCTACACTTCAAGCCATAGGTATAAATTCTAGCTGGAAGAGACATACACACACTAGCTCTGCTCTCATTAGTGGGCTTTAAGAAAAAGATACCTCAAGGTGTACCTTCTAGCTCTAAGTCTAGATAAACCTATAGTGCAGCAAAGCAGAAAGGCAGGTCTTCTGTACATAGGGGAGGAGTTGAGAATGAAGTTTCCCTTTCCCTTTTTTTAAAGTGCCTATCCCTCTTACCAACCCACCTTTTTAAAGCGCATGTCTTTTATTTATAAGAAGTTCTCTGGCTGATGGTTTGTTTACATTAGCATTGTTCCTGGGTTCATTGTTTTAAAGTAGTTGTATTAGAGTTTGGGTTTACCTCAGGGTTATAGGAAAAGAGGGTGAAGGGACACGTGTTTCTTCTTTGTAACATGGCTCTGTTTTAGTTGTCTTTTAAATGATTGCATAAGGCATCTATGACAACCGTCGGGTTCTCTTACCTTTCAGCATAGAAGATCAGCATATGCCATGAACTGGACCAAGCTCATGTAAATTCTCTGTTAATTTTGTCGTGCCTTATGTTTTGAGGTGCAACATGAATAGCTTTTTTATAGTTGGTATGTGTGTGCAATCATGGTATGGATAGGTCCTAAATCTACATAGAGAGACATGGAAAGCCACATATTGACTCTGAATTCCCGCAGTAGTTGATGCCAGGTTGAAATCATTTTGACATCCTTCCCTCCCCTTCACAAGCAGAATAAAAACCACGACTACAAAGTTTGTGCTTCACCCCAAACCATCTTGCACTTTGCTTTGATGTATCTCACTGTGCCTCAACTCTGTGGCAGAATTAGGATGATGTAGAACAGTGAATGGCTGTGTGCTTGGTTACAGCAAGCAAGTCCTAGTGGCAACTAACTTGAGAACCTTTAAACCATTGGGATTGTTGTGTGTAAGCACATAAGCCACTCCCCTTATTACAAACCCTGTTTTATCCCCAAAGTCCTATGAGAAATGTTAAGGTGCCGTTGATACTATTTCAAAGACAAGAAATCCCTTGAGTGAGAGAAAAATATTTCTGTGGGTTGAGGAGGGAGGAAGGTCTTCAGCCAGGAGGGAGTGAGGAGCAGACTGTTCATCTTCATCAAGCAGTGAAAGGACAGATTAAAATGTTGGGATACAAAGGCAGAGGGGCTGGAAAACCCTAATGTCATTCTTGGACATTTTCTAGTATAGTTAAATCTAGAAAGAAACCCTAGTAACATGATGGGAGATGAGGCTAAATAAAAGATGTCTCCCTGAACCCCTCTTTCTCCCAAATACCAAGAGTTGAATTCAAACTCTGATGAATCTGTGCCCAAGAAAGGTTTTGCTTCAGATGGCAGTGTCTGAGGAAGATCAGACATTTTGCGCATCAGGAGCTACAAATGTGCTATTCCTTTCCAGAAGGGGCGGTTCACAGTCTCCCTGTGATAGCAATTCTCCTCATACCCCCAAACCCATCAACTTCCACAACAGAGATGTTGGAAGCAGGTGAGGTCAGACAGCTAGTCCAGATGTGCCAGATTTGCTGGGTGCTCAGGAAGAAGGGTTTCCAGGGTTTATGGCCCATCATGGCATGGAAGAGTTAAGGTATATGATGTTTATGAAGCATGAAACAAATCTGTTTTAGAGAGACAAGGTGAGTGAGGTAATATCTTTTATTGGACCAGCTTCTCTTGGTGAGAGAGACAAGTGTTTGAGCTGCACAGAGCAGAAGAGCTCTGTCACTATCTCTCTATCGTCTCCTCCTCTTCCTTTCTCTCAAGTATTTCTGTAAGCAGAGTCAGAATGGTGACATCTGGTGGTGAGTGGTGGAAAAGGACTTTGGGGCTAATCTCATTTGCATGGTCTCACCCACCCCGCCTAGCATGATGGGACTGTTTGCCCAAATGGTCACTTTGGCTGCTGTGGGATCCCCAATCTCTTTGTTATTAGGGCAGGATCAATAAAGAGTTGTTATCCTGGTTATCTGAATCAAGGACAGTAGAACTGTACCTAGCATGTTATGACTCGCCCTCAACTGTGTAGCACTTGCAGAACTCAGTGAATTGAGACAGGGTGAGGATGGGTATTTGTACTTTGTGGGATGGGTTTCCTGAATGCTAATTGTACCTTCTACTTCTCTCTCCACTGTGGAATATCTGACTTAATTTTGATTCTCTTAGGAGTCTGGTTACAGACTGCTGAGTTGAATTCACTTTGGGCTAGGGGTGCACAAGTGGTGGAGATCCATCACTAAACAGCCGACATCACTGAGTGATGTGTTATGGAGGAGGGGCCTGAAGGTATATTGCTGAGTGGCTGGTGGAGCAGAGCAGTTGGCAGAGTGGCTTGTGGGGTGGATGGCTGGTGGAGTGGAGTGGCTCATGGTGAAGGCTGCAGCGGCAGCCCACAGAGAGGTGGGGCAGTTGGCCTTGGACCATGTAAGGTGCCCCTTAACTCCTCCTCCCCCATTTCCACCCAGGCTGGGGGGCCAAAACTCTGCAGATGAACTTTTGAACTCTAGGGCTCCATTGACCAGAGACTTTTGGGTTGTTGGACTTTTGGATTGTGGGACTTTTGGGACTTTGGGTGACTTTTGGGGTTGCGGGACTCAAGAACCAAAGGGAAAGGACACAGCCCATTTGTTTCCGGGGGTTGGCCTTCTGGTTTATGGTTTGTTTTATGAATCCTGTTTGTGGTGTTTCCCCAACATAATGCTGCATTGTTTCTCTCTCTTATTAAAAGGGTTTTGGTACACTCAGACTCCGTGCTTGCAAGAGGGGAAGTATTGCCTCTTAGAGGCGCCCAGAGGGATGGTATGAGTCTGACCCCGGTCACTGGGTGGGGGCTCGAGCCGGTTTTGCATTGTGTTATTGGAACGGAACCCCTAGACACTGAACCCGGCCCTTGTTACTGCCAACTCTGACGGGCAGAAGGGTTACATTTTACCATACACCAGTGGAACATTAAATGAAACCAGCTGCTTTTTGGTGGCATTTCCAGCAATCCAGTTTACTGTCAGAGTAAGATCTCTCAGGCAATATCATGCATTTTTTACTTTTATCTTGGAGGAGGAGGAGAGTGGATAAGAATGGCCATACTGGGTCAGACCAAAGGTCCATCTAGCCCAGTATCCTGTCTTCCGACAGTGGCCAATGCCAGGTGCCCCAGAGGGAATGAACAGAACAGGTAATCATCAATCCATCCCCTGTCGCTCATTCCCAGCGTCTGGCAAACAGAAGAGGTGCGGTGAGCCATTCTTCTGAAGTTGTTGCCTCTGTCACTGCATGAGACAGCCAGTTGCAAGTGTATCGGGGGTAGCAGAGTATCCATAGCCAGATGGAGCCTTTCTTTTGGTGTTAGGCCAGTTATTCCATCCTCTGTCAAGGGCAATATTGCACAATAAGAGCATGGGGTGCCATGGTTATCTAGTGTTGCCAAGAAGCCACATGAAGAGCTGATGAGAGAGCAGGTGATAATAAGGACAGTGAAAGCGCGCCACTCTGAGGAGTTATTACAGTCTTAAGAGAGCTTTTACAGAAGGGGGCTGTAAAAAGATATTTCAGTAGCACATTTCAATTGTTCTCTCTTACAGCTAATAAAGAGAACAGAAGATACTGACAACCACACTGCTTGGAGCGATGAGGCTGTCAGATCTCATCCATTAAGAAAGGGTTGGACTTAGGGAGTGTGTGGCTGGTGAGCTCCAAGGAAAACCCAGGGCAGGAAGTGGCACTAGTGACAGGAGGTGGTGCCTCTCTCTTCTGGGTCTGTGCCAAATCAATCCTCTAGCCGGCTGCTAGGATGCACTGTGCTGCTGGAGCTGAGACCATAAACCTAGGCCCTGATTAGAGTGGGGGCTAGAAAGGTACAGCCCTTTATTTGAAAAAATAGGGTGCCGTTCCCTTTCTCAGTGATATTGGATGGCTGCGGTTTCACCAATTCTAGCGCTGGCCACATGGTCACGAACAGCCCGTCTCTGTGAGTGGTGTGCAACCTAGTCCCCCAAACATATTATTTCTAAAAAGTCAGGAGCCCTTAATAAATACTGGAACTACTGGCCTAGGCTCAGGCAGAGCTATGTGAGCTCTGCTGCTGCTGCTCTCCCTGGGGCCCAGCAGCAAATCAGGCCATGGAGCACCTAATGCCAGCCTGCCTTCCTGAAATTCCCTCAGTAGTTTCTGATGGCATTTCCACTCTTCTGCTGGGTAATGTTAGCTGGAGCGGAAGATGCTCCACCCAACGTGTTGTCCACAGTCTCCCTACATGCTCCATCAGGACGGAAGACGCTATACAAACGCAAGACAGTGGTATCATGATCATTTTCTCATTTATTATTATCATCGTCGTTCAGTTTGAAAAAGGAGCCTGGAGCCACGCGTGACGCTAATTGGCACATTTTGCTTTATTTTTGAAAACAAACGGGGCTTTAATTTTCCTTCGTTTGTTTGTATTTTTGTTCTCTTTAGTTCATTCCATCACATTGAAAAAGGAAGAAAAAAGAAAAATGCTTTTGTTTTTTTCATTTTTAACTCACTTGGTAAGTCTGGACTCCTCAGATGAACGGAACATTGCACACACACTTGGAACAGAGAGGGAGGGCAGGGGGAGGGAGAGAGAGAGAGAGCGCTCGCGGCGGGCAGACAAACACACGCACGCGCCAGATCAAAGAACTCTGATACAGTGCAAGAATTTTCCCAAAATGATTGGATCATCATCATTACCAAACAACTCGCCATAACAACACCAAGAAACAAAGAAATGTTTAAGCCACACTGTTCGACTGGGATTTTTCCTGCTTTTTTTTTTCTTTTTTTTTTCTTTAAATGTTTGCCACACAGAGAGAAAAAGGGTTTAAGTGGGATGGGGGAGGGACGGACAGGCCCACAGGGGCGAGCAGGAGGGAATCAAGATTGGGGTGGGCACGGGAAGAAGGATACAGGAAATGGGGGGGAGGAGGAAGGGAGGCGCAGTGGGGAGTCATTTCTTAATGTTCAGGCATTTTCTTGGTCCGCCTTGTTCTCATCTTCTTTCACCTCTTCCTGCTGGGCACTTTCAGTAGGTTTGGTTTCTTCTACAGCATCTAGCGGGAAAAGAAAGAGAGGTGAGGGTTAGTTGCCTGAGTTGTAGTGTACTTTTCACACACTTTTTTTTGCAGGGGGCCTGAATGACTCCAGGTCTTTGTTCCCAAATCAGCCAAAATCGGACAGTTCTTGTCTGGCATATGTGTGGGTGACTGTGTGAAATGAATTTATATTGTCCAGATCCTAGTGGACAGGTGTATGTTTCACACAAACCAACACTGTGATTAATTAACTAATTAACCTTCTGATTTAGGGAGCCAGAACAGAATGGCTAAAGGAGTGGATCAAACATACAAATACAATTGCAGAGAGGCAACACACTTGTTAGATCCCCAGTTTATCCTAAATCCCCATCCTATCCCTAGAGCCAGTTGCAGGTTGTTTCCTTCTAATACATTAGCTAATTCCCCACCACCACCACCACCATCTACTCTTAAATAGGCCTTGAAGAGTGAACTCTGCACTCACTCCTAAGTATTTGGAACGTTACATTATCCATATGGAAAAGTCCAATCGATTTTGATAGGGATGAGACCAAGGTTCTCGATACCCAGGATAGAGTTCTGAAGAAATTATTCTAGAACCCTATAAAATTGAATAGCAAACAGAAACCTATGACTATAGATTTTTTTTAAAAAAATACAGCTGTGACATTGCACTTGACCTGATTTTATGAAAATATGCTATTAAGTATGAATATGACATAACTGGAATATTCTTCATGCAAAAGGTCTGTTGTAAGGTATTATTACAAAGCATATAATTTACCCAGTGTGTTCATCCTATTTGTATAAATGTATCACCCTTGTATCTGAAACTAGAAATATGAAATAGAACTCTGAGGGCCTATTGTAATTATGTAAAGTGTGGGCCATTAATGGTGGCTTGGAATCTTGATGGCTCCCATCAGCTAGGACAATTGACTGTGGATGGCTCTGTTTGCAACAGGCCTTCCTGTGAGTCAGGCTGGGAGGAATGAAGGCTTGAAGTCTCACAGGACATATGACCATGTCACCTGGTACCAAACTCCATCTTAATCTTGGTGGTTTTACATTTAGAATGAAGGTTGGGGACCCAGAGGGACAAAAGATTCCCGCCTTGTGTCAAAGCCATATAAGGGGTTGGAACAGAACAAAGGGGGCCGCAGTCATGAGAAATCCCGTAGCTACCACCTGAGCTGGAGCTAACAAGTACTGTATCGGGGAAAGGATTGTGCCCAGACTAGGAAGGTGTCTAGTCTGTGAAAGAAACTTATTGAAACATCACTGAGAGTGAGATTGTGTCTGTATTTAGTTTTCTTACTGTATTAGGCTTAGACTTGCATGTTTTATTTTATTTTAATTGGTAATTCACTTTGTTTTATCTGTTATTACTTGGAACCACTTAAATACTACTTTCTGTATTTAATAAACTCACTTTTTAAATTATTAATTAACCCAGAGTATGTATTAATACCTGGGGGGGGGAAGGGCAAACAGCTGCGCATATATATCAGTGTTATAGATGGCGAACAATCTATGAGTTAACCCTTTTATAGGGTAAAACAGATTTATTTAGGGTTTGGACCCCACTGGGAATTGGGCATCTGAGTGTTAAAGACAGGACAATTCTTAAGATGTTTTCAGATTAAGCCCACAGCTGTTAGGGGATGTGGTTCAAACCTGGGTCTGGGTTTGCAACAGGCTAGCAGGTCTGGCTCAAACCAGGCAGGACACTGAAATCCCAAGCTGCCAGGGCAGGAAAGCAGGGGCAGAAGTAGTCTTGGCACATCAGTTGGCAGCCCCTACGGGGTTTTGTGATCCAACCTGTCACAACAGAATATTATAGCAAGGAGCTAATTTTCTATTAAATACTATAAGATGTTATAGATGGGTTATCATTCTCAAATCCCTCCTTCAAGACTTCTCCATAAGGATACATCTACCTGAGCTTTGCCAGTTCTGTGGCTGGAGGCCATCATACTCCAAGGCCATCAGACAACTTTCACCTACCCTCAGGTCATATGAAATGTTAAAGGAAAATTCCTTAACCAGTAACATTCTGGATACGTATTAGACAAGAGATCAGGAAACGGGAGCGAGGGATGTGAGGGGACACATGGGGAAGACAAAGTAGATTGAAGTGGAATGATTTGAGTTGGAATGGACCAGCTTTTGGGTCATCCAGGCCATTCTCCTGCAATACGGGGGTCTGACTGAACTGTCGCTAAAGCACCAGTGACACCTGAGCCTAGGGGATCGCTGGGGCTATAAAGCCAACTTTTCTCTTTTGTGGTTTGTGATGCAAAGCTGCCGTAATGCACTGGAGGATCTGGACTGCTTTGCACAGCGGTAACTGACCACACAAGACACAATAGAGTGGAGAATCAGGACCATAAATAGTGAGAACACAGCTTGAAGATTCCAGGACTTGCTGGTCATAATGGTTGACTTCAGGACTGTCCCTCAGTGTGTATAGGGTTGATTATGTTTCTTTAAAAACATTCATATTAGTGTAGTGCTGGTGAAAGGTAGTGAATTGACACCACTGCAAGCTAGAGTGCTTGGTTTAGTAGTGCAAGAGGCACAGAAAGGGCCGTGACCGGGCAAACCCTCTCCGCTCCCTCCTCTGCCCCCACGGATGTGCCTCAGCACTGAGATACATTAACCATCCTGTAAAGGGGAGTTTGGTCACATGTCACCCGTTCAGTTCTTCCACTGGACTAGGACTCCTTGCCGGGCATCAGTGTGGATGCCCCTTGGCACATGGATAGTCAGAGGAATTGGACTGAGACCAACTCACTTTTGCTAAGCTATTCAGTGCCATCAAATGGCAGATACGCATTTACTACCAACCTTGGAAAACAGCCAAGACCTCTTAACCTAGCTCGCTTAAATAATTTCCCTAACCCCATGTCCCTTAGGATAGCTTTTAAAATGTGTGCAGACCCCCTGCCTTGCGTGCCAATGCTTTTATTGCACTTACCTTGCTTGGACCCCCAGCCCAGGTGTCACAATGAGTCCCTACTGCAGTAGTCCCAAAAATATATATATCTGTTGTGTAGCACCTTGGCCCAGTAACTCTGCCTAAGTCCCTGGGACTGCAGACTTCTAGCCAGTAGAAGCACATACATGTTTGTTTTCTCCTGCTACTAAGCAACAAAATTCACCAGCTTCACAAGGCCTCCCTTGCATTAATTAGTACAACTACAACCTTCAACGGGGAGTGAAATAGGCCGTTGATTTAAATGGGCCGCATGCAGGGTTGGGGAGCCCAAACAGGTCAAGTGAGCTTAATGGTTTTACTAAACTTTCTTGCAGCTAAAACAATTTTACTTTAGTTGGGTCCCGCCCCTGCACACACATTCATCTCTAGTGCCGGCTAGCTGAGAGTATTATGATGAAGAAATGGCAGCACAAAGTAAAGATGTGATTTGCCCATCATCACGCAGTGGGAAAGGGAAATAGAACCCAGGAGTTCTAACACCCAGGGGTGAGTTTTAGCCACAGGAATTATGTTTTTATCTGCCAGTGGCTCAGATTCTGCAAGGGCTCATCTGAGCCTCCTCAAACAAAGCCATACACAGGTTTTCTTAGAGCCATACACAGAATGGGTGGGTGAGAACACACACACACACACACACACACACGGGTGGGTGAACCAGTTCAAACAAGATAAGACCTACCCCAGAAATTTTGTTCTGTATTGGAATTATGTACAGTGAAAACATATGTAGTGCTGTGCCAACATTAACTTAATCAACTCTGCAAGAGGTGGGTAAGACATAACTCGGTTTTACAGAGATAGGGAAATGGAGACATGGAATGGTTCACATGACTAGTCCAGGCTACACAGTATCAGAGCCTGGTTTAGAATTCGTATCAATCCCCCATGCTCAGTCTGCGAGGTCATGACATCTCGCTACTTACCCTAGCAATTAAGGCCCTGGTCCTGAAGCCTAGTGGGAGGGAGGTCACCTAAAAAACCTATGGGCTTCATTGACAGTTTTGGGTGGTCAAGAAACGCAATACCAGGCTCCAGATGTGGGGTACTGGCAGGCTCAGAGCAGTGCATGGAAGCTCACACTAATACTGCCATGTGCTGTTCTTGCTCAGTGGATAAACAGAAGGCTTCAAGGCACACTGTTCTGCCATACTACAGCCCCTTTGCATCGCTGTAGTCCAAAGATGGGCAAATGTTTTGGCACAAGGGCCACATCTGGGAATATAAATTGTATGGTGGGCCAAGAATGCTCACAAGATTGGTGTTGTGTGCAGGAGGGGGTAAGGGCTCTGGTTGGGGGTGCGGGCTCCAGAGTGGGGCTAGAACGTAGGAGTTCAGGATGCAGGAGGGACTCAGGGCAGGGGAGTGGGATCCGGGGGTGGGAGGGGCTCCAGTTTGGGGGTGAGAGGTCTGGGGTGGGGCTGGGGTTGAGGGGTTTTGGGTGCAGGAGGGTGCTCCAGGCTGGGATGGAGGAGTGCAGAGGGAGGAAAGGGGACTGGGGTGGGGGCATGGGGTTGGACCATGGAGAGAGGCTCAGGTGTGGAGGTTCCAGGTGGCACTTACCGCAAGCAGCTCTCAGAAGCAGTGGCATGTCCCCCCCTCCAGCTCCTACACGGAGGCGCAGCCAGGTGGCTCTGCACACTTCACCGGCCGCAGGCACCGCCCCTGCAGCTCCCATTGGAATGCCGGAAGGGGCCACTGTAGCGCATAGGAGCCAGAGCGGGGCCATGCCTTGGCTTCTGGGAGCCGCATGGAGCGGCCCCATTTCCTGTGCCCCAACTGGAGCACCAGATCTGGGCAAGCCCCAGAACCTACTCAGGAACTCAAGGGCTGGCTTAAAACGGCTGACAGGCCATAGAGTTACCATATTTGAACTTTCAAAAAAGAGGACACTCCATGGGGGGGGGGGCGTAGCCTCGCCCCCTATCCACTCCCTCCCACTTCCCACCCCCTGACTGCTCCCCCACAGAACCTCCAACCCATCCTTGTCCCCTGACCACCCCCTCCCAGGAGCCCTGCCCCTAACCACCCCCCAGAACCCCACCTCCTTTCTAAGCCTTCCTTCTCCTTGTCTCTGACTGCCCTCTCCTGAGACCCCCCCCCCCACTGTAACTGCTCCCCTAGGACACCATCCCCTACCTAGCCCCTGACTTTTCCGACCCCTCTCCACGCCCCCGCCCGCTGATATCCCCCCCCCATAACTTCCAACCCATCCAAACTCCCTGCTCTCCGTCCTTTGCCTGCCCCCTCTAGAAACACCCTGCCCCTTCTACAACCCCCCCAGCACGCTACCACAAACACGCTGCTGTGGTCCCCCACGGAGCACACAGCCTGGCCCCCGCCCCCGCAGAGCGTTGCCGGCATGGCGCTCTGGGCTGCAGAGGAGGAGGAGGGGCGGGGCTCTGGCTGCTGGAGACCCCAATGCAAGCGGCTCAATCTGGCCCAGACCCTCTGTCAGCTGCATCGCACCTCCGCATGGGGAGGGAAATCCCAGACCTTTTTAGAGTTTTACAAATCCCCCCCTCCCCCTCCGGACGCTATTTATAACCCAAAAAAGCTGGACACGTCCAGGAGAATCCGGACATGTGGTCACCCTAACAGTCCAGATCCGGCCCATGGGCCATAGTTTTCCCACCCCCTCCTCTAGTGGGACAAAGAAGCTGAAAACTGGCAGATCTCACCCCAGGTCATACTCCTGGCATAGGGTAATCCTCAGGTGGTGTGGAACTCGTGGGGTGGCTCAAAACTATGCCCCCTTCACTTCGCCCATTATCAGAGTCATAGGCAGAGCCATAGGGACTTTATTGACAGCCTGGCCTCATGCTGCTCTAACTTATACTGGGACTGACCTGGGCCTGGTTGGGTCTGGAATCAGGGAGCCACAAAGGTGACATAAAGCCACCATGGTCACTCACTCGGGCCCTGCACCAAGCACAGCTCAGCTGGACAAGGGAATCAAGGTTTCAATCACCAGGCACCTTTCACCAGCACTGAGTTCACATAAATAAACAAGGAACCTGCTCCATGAAGAGGGCTGGCAAGCGCTAGATTTAGTTATCTGCTGTTCTCTTGCTTCGAGCTGAGCAGGGAGAATCTGGGAGGGGTGTAATTTGCCTATCAGCAACACAAGCGGTGGCATTTGACACCTACCTTGTACTCTCATTGTATAGGCATAAATAGTGATACAAGATGCAAAGCAAGGGAGAATCAGGCCCATTCAGCTGAAATTTTCCTTCTCTTTTTCAAAACTGAAATGTACCAGATGCAGCTCCTTTTGGGTGGCCAACTTTCCACCCCTGCAGAAGCTGCCACACCTACTCCTGCCAGGTTTGCTAAGATTCAGTGCATTGACATTACAAGACCTTCTCCCATGACCCCACCACTCCATTTTTGTGGGCAGAGTAGGAACAGGCTTTGGTTTATTTGGAAACAGGCTGGTGGGTCTGAGATCCGTGGCTCAGGAGAAGCTCAGATAGCTAGAGATGTAGCAGGAGAGGCCATCAGCTGGAGCAGAAGGGGCTGGCTATGTACAGACAGCAAATGGAGTCCCAGAATCCAGACAATGAAAGGAGGGGCCCTGGAGTATGCCAGAACATGGAATAGGAGGCGCCAGGAGATTGAGAAGAAATGGGAAGGGCAGTGACAAGAAGCTGAAGGGGCTTGGGATATGCAAAAGAATAAAGCAAGGGAGGCCAAAGGACAAAGAAGGCATGGCCTTTCGGATCCTTCCCATATGTGTGGTGATTCTGGGATAGGGACAAATGTCAGACTCAAGATTTAGCTGAGATGCAACCACTCCCATTCGTATCCTGGATTCTGGAGGAGAAAACCTGGTTCAGAAACCTCCTGGGCCACCTCCGAGCCCTCGCATGATGCATTAAATTGACCCGGTGCATTGGCACCGGTATTAAACTATGGAGCTGTTTGGTAGAGTGAATCTGAAGTATATTTTTGTGCCCTCCTGGAGTGGACTTTGGGCCTGATTCTGCGTGGGGCTGAGAACCTACATCCCTATTAACTTCAGCTGGCAGTGGTAAGTGCTCATCACCCCTCTGGATTAGGCCCCCCAGGGACTGTGCCAGGTAGTGTAAGGCATGGAATTGAACTACAGAACTCTGCTGAAATAAACTTGGTAAAATCTCCTGCCTTTCAGTGCTCCATTTATTTCTTGGAAAGGGTGAGAACTGGGTCTGAGACCCCCCACTGGATAGTGAGCGCCTTGAACATATGCAGCAACCGTTGCGATAAAGCTGAGCGAGGCAGGCAGCAGTTTCATTGGATGGTGGCACTTCCAGCTGCTTTCGCCTACTCCACGTTCTAATGGCTGAGCTTACAGGCCCGGCTCCAAGTCCCTCCACTGCCCTACATTAGTGAAATTAGGTTGAGTGGATTTCTGGGTAAACGTTGCCTCTTGGGACCTGCCTAGCTCCATTTGACTTGCCAAGATTAATTAAATTGGAGCAGACCTCAGCACGTGACCATAGTAGTAGTAACCTCTCCACTGATCTTTTTTTGTGTGTGTGTGGCTGGTGGCTTTGGTTTTGTTTTCCTTTTCCTTTCTGTTCTCTTACAGATCGTTAAATTGTCACAGACGACACCAAGAGAAATGAAATTACACAAACACTTTAAGTTCAACACAGCTGACTTAAGACAGCTTTGTCGGTTTTCTATGGTTGTCAGAATTACTGCTCATAGTCCTCGCTCAGTAACTATTGTCCCATTCCTTATATTACAGTATTCCACACTCAACGAGCCTGCATTCACCTTGACCTGTGCTGTGGCCCCAGCCACGGGGAGCCACACTAGTGGTTTACCTTTCCCCCCATCCCTGGAGTCGTCCACTGCTTTCAAGTGTTGTGCAGGGCTGTACTGCACTGCTATCGGCAGCCATGTTCCACCCCAGAGGCAGCTCTCGTTCAGTGATATTTTTTCAGAACTTTGGAAGCTCTGGATTAGAGATGGGTCCCAGTCAAAACCCAGGCTCTCAGCCGCTCCAAGCTGTGCTGATGTTTGGATCCAGAGCTGAACTTCTCAGCTTGGATCCATCTACTCAAATCCAGCCATCCATCGATCCAGCCATTCAAAACCTGATTCCAGGCAGAGTATGGTAAGTCTGAGACTGTTGAAATGGAACCTCTATTTCAGGCTCAGAGCCACTGCAGATCCCATTCTCTCTTCCCTATCTCTGTCTAAAATACATCCTTGCCCCAGTCCTCCTCCACTGAAATGCCTCCTACATCATGTAACAGGTTAAGAGGTTCATGGAAACCACTCTCCCTTAGAGGGCCCAGTCTACTTCACTGAGTGACCTTTGCAGGCCTGTTGACTACCGGAGAGAGGGGAAACCGAGTCTTTCATGGGTCTCTCCTCCATGGGGAGTGTCTCCTGCTATTCTTCACAATTGTCTGATGAGTCACTCACTACAGTCAGATTAGGAGCTGGCCCACAGCACACCCAGAGCGCCTTCTCAGTTGAAAAGAGACAATAAAGCAGCTTTTTTTTGAGGGAAGTGCCTGTCCATTGTATAGAGGGCTCCTTTCCTATGAACAGATGTACGTAAGTTTACTGTTTACTCACACTATTCCTTTCGTGTAACCTCACACTTATAAATGAAGGGAAAGGTGTGTGGGGCTGGTAGCTCTTCACAGTGCCCTCTGCAGCTCCATCTTGGCTCTGGCTCCCCTCAGGTGTAGTGTGAGCTCACCTCCACCCAGGGACCCAGGTGACATCAAAGAGCCAGTGAGCTCAGAGCATCCCTAGGGACCACATGGGGGGGGGGGGAGGGAGGGCTTGGTCTCCTGGCACACGCAGCAGATGGCAGTGGTGCCCAGATACCCCAGAAGACATCAGAGAGAAGTGGATGGGGGAGTAGAAAATTGCAGCTCCCTGAATTCTTAGAAGATTTCACAGGTAAGGGGGTCATGGAGCATGCTGGGGGAGGGAGTCCCAGAGAAAGGATCGGGGGTAAGGGGGGAGACGTCGGTCTTCAGGGAAGGTAGCAATCAGTCACATATCACTAATATTCATTCCACTTTGGGTCTCCCAATCCTGATTCTCCTCTCCGTGTTGTGTTCAGCCCCATATCAGCCGAAACCCTGAGCTGGGCAGGGAGAAGAAAGGGGAAATGCTGTTGGTCCTAGCATACCAAATTGTCTCCTGCCTCATATGGTCTGACCCAGCCAAATCCTCTGAGGACAGTCAGATCTATGGCTGTTACCACAGCTGCCTTCTTGCTTCATCAAACTGGGGAGAAGGTGGCTTTGGGATTCTCCACACACACCCCGCAGCTGGTGGAAAGGAAACTCCATTCCACTGCTGGGCATTCATGTGTGCAGTAAATGGAAAGGGAAAGTGTGGAAGGGGCGGGGTAGGGTTGAGGGGAGCTAGAATCGCAGCTCAATTGCAAGGCATCTCTCACAGTGTCTAGACATCAGCTGCCTGGTTGCCATGGAAACCCTCCAACTTTGGCTGATGGGCATCTCTCCAGAGAGATGAGGAGAGGGGAAGGGGAGGGGGGAAAAGGAGAGATGCTCTTTGTGAATGTGTGGCGTTAACCCTGATACAACCACATTTACAAACACTCTGCCTCCTTGGGAAAGGGAAGAACCAACTCCCCTCATTCCCTCCACCGCCACCCCTCCCAAGTGCACGTATATGGCACTACACCCAACAGCTGAGGAGCACTGGCTAAGCTATTGCTGGCAGGTTGCTTTTTTACTCCTATCTACTGCTCTGTGTTGTCGGGGTGTTCGCTCGCCCTCAACAAATCAACACATTCTGCACTGAAACAGGGATCACAACTGAGCCAATCAAGCCCACCAGGGAGGGGGCTACAGAGCCTGTTATTGCTTTCCGGGCAGCAAGGCCTCCCTTATCACTGGGGAGTCTCCTCCCACACCCTTTCCTATAGGCAGCTGCAGCCTCTGGGAAGGTAGCACCTTCCTCAGCTGGAAGATCAGCAATGAGGCTTGTTTCAGGGATGCTTTATATTGTACTTGGAAGAGGAGACCGGGGGGCTCACTGTCTTGGGAAGCGATAGGGGAACAGCTTTCAAGTAAGAAGGCGCACTGAGGAACAGAAACCTTGTGCAGCTGCAGAGTTGGCCACTGTCGTCTGGCTGTAACACGGCTGCCTTCGGTGCATTTATGCCGAGGAAGAGTCTGTCCCACAGAGCCTGACCAAGGCATCATGGTCTCAAGGTACAAGTACAGTTTGTACCCCACATAGAACAGGCCTAATGATACCGGACCACCTCACTGAGGGAATCAGACTGCAGGTTCCGGGAGCTTCATTCAGTAGATCTGAATACTTTAAGAATACATCAGCTGGCAAGGGCTACAGATGCCAAGGGATGGTTATTAACTCAATTTACTGTATTGTCCAGGACAGATTCCCTTGCCCGTGGCACACACAGCCACATAGCCATGCTCTGTAGAGGTGTGTGTGTGTATATAAAGTACTTTGCTCTTTGGGGGGACGGGGAGGAGAGAGTGACTGTAGTGCTCGTGCAAGACGGCAGCCTGGCAGCCCTGGTTCAGGCTAACGGGTCCTACCCATAGAAAAAGTGCTGCACGGAGAGCAGCCAGCAAGCTTCCCCCACGTTGGTCCATAGCCAGCTGCTGTGGCCCAGTTCTCATATGCTTCATTCTGGGCTCTGGGACAATGCAGTTCTCAAAAGGAGCCGAGCTGTTGGGGTAGCTCAGGGACTGGAATTCAATCTCTGATGCAGCTGGGGCTCGATCAATTAATTGCTTTGAAAATTAGGACCAAGGCCTTAAAGTGCTTTGGAAAATGACTGGGTGCCAGGGAAGGGGGCCTGAGCCATGGAGAAGGCAGGCAGCTGCATTCTGAACCAGCTGGTGCTAGCACACCATCTTCACATTCAGCGTCAGGTACAACGAGTGTCAGAAATACAGCCTGGAGGGGACAAACGCGTGGATCCGTGTGTCCAGGTCCTTGTACAAAAAGGGACAACGGTTCCTAGTTAGCTGTAAGAGGGACAAGGCGTTTTTAGATACCGGTGCTACCTGATCATCTAGACTTAGTGAGGAGTCAACAGACCCCAAAGGCTTCACGCCACTTTGACGAATGGGGGCTGTCTGCCGTCAGCAAGAGATGAAGACAAGGGTGTCAAAGTGTTTTTCCTTCCAGTCAACATCTCTTCAGTCCTGCCTGGGTTCAGCATGATCCAGCTGGTCTTTATCCAATAGCTTATTTCCGGTAGACATTCTAGTAGCATCCTCTAGTCATTCTTGTGGCTCTTCTCGGAACCCTCCCCAATTTATCAATACGCTTCTTGAATTGTAGGCACCAGAACTGGACACAGTATTGCAGCAGAGATCATACCAGTGCCAAATATAGACATAAAATAACCTCTCTATTCCTTGTTGCACGCTGTATCAAAGCTGCAGAGAGCTCCATCAGTATGAGCATGGAGATTTTACCTGTGTCCATGACATACATCATTGTTTGGGGGCGTGGATGGCTTAGAGCCAGTGGTAGTGGACAATAGATGACTGTATTGCTGCACTAACTCATTGACACGTTGGCCTTGTAGTTGGGTCTCTTGTTCTCCTAGGGTGAGATGAGAACCAAGGGAGTTAGCTCATGAGTCTTTGGGGGCGGGAGCGGGTGGACTAGCTACTGTCCTGGCAGGAAAAAGGGACGGCTCTAATCTCTGCTTGGAGGAGGCAATAATGAGACCAAGGAAGTGGCATGCTGGTGACCTCTCCAAAATCCAGTCACAGACTGAAGATAATGTCCAGCATATGAGAGGTTGCATGTCTGGATCCAGAAACTGCCTAGCAGAATCCCGGATAAGCCATGAGATCAAATACGGTTGTATCAGTAGCCCTGTCTATGTGGAGGATGAGATCACCGAGGACAAGGAATCTGGGGGATTCCAGTACTCTGCTAGTCAGCAGCTCTGCAAGTTCCTCCAGTAAGTTGGCAGGGTTTCCAACTGGAGGCCTGTACTCTACTAGGAGCCCTAGGTTCCTCTTGTCCTTTGCCTCAGAGGCCATATGCATGCACTCAAATATTTCTGTTTCCAGACTGAAACTTCTTCTGTATCCTAGGCTGGAGGCAACAGGACTGTTGCTGTACTTCTTTGCTGTTCCTGGTGCATTTGGGGGTCTGTCTTTGTTTTTGAGATATGGAAAGTCCTGTGAGAACCCTGTGAGGGTTGCAGGCGGCATTGAACCATGTCCCAGTGATGCCAGCAAGGCCAGGTCCTTCATCCAAAAGGAGATCCTGGACGGTGCTGGTTCTGTTGATGGGTGACCTTGCATTCAGCATCAGGAATTTCAGGTTCTTATTTTCTTCTTCTCCATTGTTTAACTGTGTTACCAGTCAAGCAGTGGGCTTCCTTCCAGTGCCTGGTTTTTGAATTTTTTCCTAGTGCACGGTGTTTTCAGGGGATGTTGTGACCGTCTGAGCAATTTCCTGCAGTATCCTTAAAAAACTGTATTGAACTAAGTTTAAGTATCTTTGTAGTCCATTGTATTAAAATGCAAAGTTTATGTAACTTCTTTGAGGGGGAAACAATGCAAACCTTGGGAATGAATTGAGCTTCAAATGACTGTTTTAAACGAGAAGGAATTTTTGGGATAAACAAAAGTTAAGTGTGTTTCCTAGGAAATACCTGGGGGAAGGTGATGTAAGTTTCCACCTCCGGACCCAACCATTTGCAGCTATGCCTTGAGGAGAGAACCATTGTCTGCTGATGACCAGTTCCTGGAATATGAAGATCAAAGGCCCAAGTTATATAAAGGACATACTGACTTATTCATGTATGTTCTTGCTCTGAGGAAAAGCATGTGTGTAAATTCTTTTATTGTTTTAATATATTTTCTCTGTAATGCTTTCACCTTAAGAATAAATGTGCTTGCTCAGAAAGAGTTGTGTGATAACTTATAATGGTTCATAGCCTCAGAGGAGAAAGCACAGCAGAGACAAAGACCAGTTTATTTTGTCTGCCTTGCTGGGAATATCATAGCATAGACATGATAGTGGGGTTTGGAGAGTATGGGGTTTGAGACCCTTTGAAGGTGCTGGTGTTCCTGTTCTCCAGATCCTGAAGGCCTGGCCAAGAACATCTGCACAATGGTCCTTAAACAGGTTTATCAGATGAAGGCTGATCTTGAAGCAGTGGATTGTAGCATGAGTAGTAGAGGAAATTTGTCCCTCCTGAAGCATTTTGAAAATCTCAAAGCATTTTACAACCATTAATTCTTACAGCCACCTCTGTGAGGTTAAAAAGTATCATTATCCCCATTTTACAGATGGAGAAATTGAGGAATGGAAAGAAGAAATTACTTGACAAGTTCACCCATAGTGTTAGTGGCAAAGCTGGAATGGACTTCACAAGATCTGATCCAACTCCCAATCCCCTGCTATATCCACTGTCTATGGGGAAAAAAGCAGCCAGCAACTTTTGGCCACACTCTGAGCTGGATTTAAAGTGGTAACAGCTCCCATTAATCACTTTCCTAACCCAGCTAGGCCCCCAGAGGATGTTATTCCACAGTACCACAGGCAATTGTAATACTGGCATTTATTCATTTTCAGCTGCTTGACTTTGCAACCTTAAGTTTAATATAGTGTTTTAGTATGTTTTATATAACACACACACACACACACACACACAAAACAAACGCTGACCTTTGTGGCGCCTGCATTATGACCTACCCGGATAGTAACCATTTCTCTGATCTATTCCAAACAACAACTCTGGGGTGTAAGCAAGTGCCATCAGCCCCATTTGTAGACAGGGAACAGAGGCACAACACTGAGTAACTTGACCAAGGTTACATAGGCAGTTTATGACAGAACCAGAAATTGAACTTATGCCTCCACAGTCCACTACCTTACCCATTAGACCATCCATCCTGACCTCGGTGGTACTTTCACTGTTGGAGTACCCATGGCCTTGGCAGCAAAAGCTACTGCAGAGCCAAGAGTCTGGAGAGGGATTTAGAGCCTGAGAAATTCCACAAAAGCCCTGTCATAGGCTAAAACCTGAGGTTGGGCAAGCTTGCTAATGGCCCACTTCTTCAGAACTAGCACCAGGACAAGGGGTGGTATGGCGGGTCATGACCTGATTGGCTCCCAAGCAGGGGGACCGAAGGAAAGGCCATTCACAATCTATTTTCTGATCTCTTTCTCTTCCAAAAGATCTTGTTAGGTACCCTACAAACCGTAAAACCTGCTCCTCCTCCTCCTCCTGAGCAATACTTTGACGTGTGGACAGGTTTTCTTCCAACTGTGGAATGTGACATTGGACAGTGGTAGGAAACTCCTGTTGGCACACAGACTGGAAAAGATGTCCCCATCCCATTTAGCAGTGCCCCTCTGTGCAACGTATCTCTGCCCTATTTCTGGGGATTCTTCAATCTCTAGAAGATGCTCTAGGAGATGTGTGTGGGAGCTTGTGTCAAGGCAGCTCAGTGGTTGGAGTGTCCAGTTTTCTTCAGCCTGTCATCCAGGAAGAAGATGCAGTAAAGACATTAGAGAAGGCTTGAGAGTATAAGGAACTGAAAGGCCCAGTAGAGACCATGGGAATTACTCAAATGCATAAGGAGATTGGCTGTACAAGCAGGTCGATCTTAGCCAACAAGTTCATGAGGCTGAGGGTACAGCAGTTAAAGGGGCACTGTATTGGAGAGGCCAAGCAGGTGCTGGGGAGCTGTGATGAAAGCTACATAGACAGGCGGGATCCTCACATGCATATTTATCTGCTGCAGCTCCAATGGGAGGGTTTGTAGCTGCATGCTAGCTGTGCAAAGGTGAAGAGGCAGGCTATGGGTGAGAGAAAGGCTGGCAAATCAGAGCCAAGGCTGACTTTAAAAAGAGGTAGTAGCACCAGTGGGAGCGCTGTAACCCACTGATAGTGAGCCAGGGGAAAAGCATTAAGACCAGGCGAGGAGTGCACAAAATTGTAGGGTCCATGTGCTCTCACTGGGCTGATCCAGTTGTGTATACAACTTCCTCCTTGTCATAATGGACAAGCCTTGTCACCACAACATGAGGCGCAGGCCTTGCGTGTGCTCTTCTCCCCAGCTGGACATGGGGAAAATTGTGTTCCCTGTTTGCAGCAAAGAGCTCTGGAAATTCTTCTGGTGCCTTCTGAACTGATGGCAGCCCTGTGCCACACACAGACACGCCACTCCTCCCTCATCTCCTATTGACAAAAGAACAAATTGCTTCAGCCTTACTATACAACCCCACGCCCACCTCCCCTCCCCCAGTCCAACGGATGCATACCATTCAGGATCCGCCTCACTGCCCAGCGTCCATTAATATACACTCTACAAGGCTGATAAATTGGGGATTCACAAAACCTGCAAGCCTTCCACTAAGACAGATTGCCATGGAAACTAGGGGTAGCCTCCAACCTAGATATTCTCTAGGAATTAGAGCTGCTTTAAGCACGCGTGGAGCATGGCTCCATCCCACAATACTCTGGGTAACCCACTTATCTCTATCACAACCACTTTACTATAGTTTGTATCTCAGAAAGGTGAGTTGACACCATCCGCAGTTTGTACCTTCTGGGAATGATTCTCTTTTACGCCTCCGACAAAAATTATTTTGCCCAGGACAAGGATAATTGAAGGACATTCTGTGCCCTGTGTTGTGCAGGAAGTCAGATTAGCTGATCTAATGGTCTCTTCCAGGTTTCACGTGCTATGAATCTATGAATCCATGTTACACTTGCTCAGAAATCACTTTACACTGGTGGAAATGAATGCAGCTGGGGTCTGGCAGCTGGTACTCCAGGGTATAGAACAGGGTAGGAATGAGAAAGCAGGAGGAAGGCTTGTCTGAAAAGTCTTACCCATGCTGACTAACCAATATTTGCACTGGCATTCTTTTCCATTAAGATGGCTGCCAGTGGCATAAAGAATTCCAGTTTTAATTAGAATCTGAGCAAACTACCTCTCACAGTTTGTACCCTGCAGGAGGGACTTTCCACTCTCTGAACTTTCTGAATGCTGAACTCAGCAAATCAGGGGCAGCTGCCTTTCAATAGCTGCCTTGTTTTAATTGGCTGATAAGCTTTTTACAATAAGACTTCAATTACCTGGTTAATGAATTCAGGCTCAATGAGAGACCATCCCCTACTAGCCGGCTATAAAAACAGCTCTAGATTGGGTGACCAGAAGGCAAGTGTGAAAAATCGGGACAGCGGGTGGGAGGTGATAGGTGCATATATAAGAAAAAGACCCAAAAACTGGCACTGTCCCTATAAAATCGGGACATCTGGTCACCCTAGCTCAGGGGTTCTCAAACTGAGGGTCGGGACCCCTCAGGGGGTCACAAAGTTATTACATGGGGGGGGGGGGTTGCAAGCTGTCAGCCTCCACCCCAACCCCCGCGTTGCCTTCAGCATTTATAATGTTGTTAAATATATAAACAGGTGTTTTTAATTTGGGGGGGGATTTGCACTCAGAGGCTTGTTGTGTGAAAGGGGTCACCAGTACAATTGTTTGAGAACCACTGCCCTAGCTCTAGATGACCGGCGTGCAGTGGTAAGCCTGGCTCTTTAATTCCCCAATCAGCCCACATACAGGCAAGTCGCATCTTACGCGCATTTAACATGCGCGATTTCAGCTTTACGAGATTGGCAAAGAAAAAGAAAAAAGGGGGGGGGGGGAGAGAAAAAAGAAAAAACACCCACCATTAAACTCAATGGGTTTTGGCTATACGCAATTTCCGCTTTACGCGGTAATCACGGAACCTAATCCTCTTGTAACAGGCGACATGCCTGTATTGAAAAATACAAGGCTTCTCCATTGTTGCCCGGTGCAGTGCAGATCTCTGGACAGCAGAGAGCACTGGTGTAATTCTCTTTCTAGCTGTGGCTTGAGTGTGCATAACAACTCAACTGAGCTCTGATAATGTTGGGAGGCTTGATCTAGGTGGGGGTGGGGGTGGGGGGCTCCAGTGCCCCAAGCAACCCAAATGAAGAGTCCAACAAGCAGACATAGGCCAGTGGAGGCGCTCTTTGCTGCTAAAGTTGATGGACAGACTCTAAAATTAACTTTATCCGTGAGCAGAACACTAGAATGCCCGCTGGGTCTGGTTCACCTCTCACACTGGGGTAAATCAGGAGTAACTGCACTGGAGTCAGTGGAGCTGCAGTGTTGTGACACTCATGTGAGAGGGAAATCAAGATGCGTGCGTGTTCCGACACCCAAGACTGGAACAGGAAGCCCTGTAGCATTATAATAAACTCCTCCTTCTATATAAAAACTACCTGTATTTCTTAGTACAGGAAATAATTTCTGGATTGTGCTGCCTATAATCCTTGAGGGGTAAGTGGCTGATCTATACTTGCAGAGTGACCAACAAGGCCCAGAAGATTGGTAGTAGTGAAGATTACGGTCTCCCTGTTTCTCTTATGGAAAAATATCCCACATGTGCACATAGTATGACAATAGACCTCAACTGGTTGACCTTGAAACGGTCTCTTTCCCTAGCCAAGAAAAAGGCAATTAAGGAAATCCAGTCATTCTTTGCAGCAGCGACTCTGTCAGGGCTGGCTGTAGATTGCATTAGCAAGCTAGGAAAATGTGTGATTGACTGTCTTCACCTAATTGGCCCCAGCTCATTTCTTCCCTTTAGCCACTTACTGTGTTATTTCCTCCACACAAATACTGTCTTTGTTTCCACTGATCAGTGTGGCGGGTGACTTTACGTTCCAGACTTCTTGTCTCTGGCTACAGCAGTGATTTACAGGAGATGACCTAAAGGCTTCTGATAGGCGTTTCGGACCCCCCAATTGCATGGAAACAGAAACCTGAGTGAGCAAGCAATTCAGGATTGGTCACTGACCACAGCAGAAATCCCCTTACCCAAAGAAATTGCCTACTGATCTTCCCGTATGTTTCACTCTTTCAAGGTTCCAGTATGCTTCCCTGGATTATCGGGCACATAGGGACCAGAAATGTAGATATCTCATGGAATATCCATGTGTCTTATCAGTGCTGCTTCCTGACACCAGGACCTGACTACAGCACCAGTCCTTTTGGCTAGTGAAGGGTCATCGCCTGTACCAGGTCGAGTAACTGAGACCACCGACCAGGGAAATAACCCACCCCCTCCCTTCCCTGACAAACAGAGGGACACCCCCCCACCCATGTACTTATCGCCTACACTGCTACTGACTTGGACTCTTAATACATTCCATGGGTGGCGTACCTGAGCCCATTTATCCACTAATGCTTTAAAACTCCCACACTCCAGTCTGGATCTATGCTGGTTATGTGATATGTATGTACCTCGTGAACCTTGTATCTGTTACTTGAAATCCCCCATAACCCAAGTCTGACTCCAGATGTCCAGTACCTTACTTCTTAACTTGTGTATAGTTTCATTTTAAACATTAGCTTTAATTTTAAAATTTCCCATTAGCAATGAATAATATAGTGCACTAGCAGTTCCTTCCATGACTGCTTTGTCCCAGCTAGGACTTAATAGACCCCGTGTGGTCAGCACAGGTTGTGTTAGTCATTCGAAGCGCTACAAAGCCAGACAGAAGCACAGGGTCTATCGGTGTCCAGTAGCTTTGGTAACAAGTCTCCTATCAATTCACTACAACTTAGTCCTGTGTCTTCCACAAGAAACACTGCAGGCAAAAATATATAACAGGTCCATGTAGTGTAAGTCCCTGAATATACAGACAGATGCATTTTATACAGGCTGCATATCTCCATCGAATGCCAGCCAGGCTGGGTGAATGTCAAACTCAGCATTTCCATATGGTAGCCCCTCAAAGTATCACTCCCTAGCGAGGCTGGCACTTTGCCCATTTCTACAAGCACAAGTGTGGAAGGGAGATTTGGTAGAGAAAAGGGTGGTAGGGTTGTCTTCTCCATCACTCAGGATTGGCTGGCACTTTCCCCTTAGTCCCTATGGTAAAAATCAGTGATCCATCCATCTTTCTCACAGTCATTCGGCTGTATACCCTGTGGCTGAGGGGTTTGGAGAGCATAGGGGGCTGTAGGCTGGGGCAGGGGATCGGAGGTGAGGAGTCTGGCTGGGGGTGCAAACTTGGGTGGGGTGGGGAGGAGGGGTTTGGGTGTAGGAGAGTGCTCTGAGGCTGGGACTGAGGGGTTTGGAGGGCAGGAGAGGGATCAGGGCTGGGACAGAGGGTTGGAGCATGAGAGGAGGTCAGGGGTACAGGTTATGGGTGGCATTTATCTCAAGCAGCTCCTGGAAATAGCAGCATGTTCCCCCCTCCAGCTCCTACATGGAGGCATGGCCAGGTGGCTCTGCGCACTGCCCCATTCGAAGATGCCATCCCCACAGCTCTCAATAGCCAAGATTCCCAGTCAATGGGAGCTGCAGAGCCAGTGGTTGAGGCATGGGCAGCGTGTGGAGATCCCTGGCTGATCCTACATGTAGGAGCAGCGGGGGGGGGGGGGGGGAAATGCCACTACTTCTTGAAGCTGCACGGAGCCATGGCAGGCAGGAAACCTGCCTTAACCCCACTGCGCTTCTGACCGGACTTTTAATGGGCCAATAAACGGTGCCAACAGGTCCCTTTTTGAACGGGCATTCTGGTCGAAAACCAGACCATGAGGCAACCCCACAGCAGTGATGTGTGTTTCCTCATGCTGCCCTGGCGTTGGGTCTCACCCCTGTCCTAGAAGAGCACCTCTATGGGCATAGAGTGACCAGCCAGCAAGTGTGAAAAATCGGGACAGGGGATGCGGGGTAATAGGAGCGAATATAAGAATAAGACCCCAAAAATGGGACTTTCCCTATAAAATTGGGACATCTAGTCACCCTATACGGGCAACAGTGGGGTTCAATCTCCATGGCCCATGCACAGTGGCTGCCCTGCTGAGACTGCCCATGAAGGATGATAGTGGTGGTGGGTTTTGTGATGTGGACCTCAGTTCACTGAGAACTAAACAGAGTCCCCCCCGCATACACACACTCATTTCACATACCCAGAATGAGAAGAGAAGGTGGAGCTGATAGCTGTGGCTACCACAAAGGAGCATCAATAAAGAGGAATTTTAAGGCATGTATGAAAAACTGCTTACGCGATTTAAGGGTCCGTCGTTGACCCAAAATTCTGATTGTACTCCAGAGCCTGCAAATTCCATGCATGCAGAACTTCTATTACCATTGATGGGTGTGCCACCTGGGGAGGCCACAGGACTCAGTGGGCAGGTCACTGGACTGAGCATCAGGAGAACTGGAGTGTAGTCCTAGCTCTGTCACTGAATCACTGGTTAGCAGTGAATAAGTCATTTCACCTCTCCGTGCCTCAGAGTCTCCAGTTCTGAAGTGAGAATAATGATCCTTCCCCTACCCCATAAGTGCTTTGAGAGCTACAGCTGCAAAGTGCTACGTACATGATAACCGTTGGTAGTTTAATATTACCATTTGAGCTTGCAGTGCACAAATGATGTAGGATGGGCCCTAATATCCCAACGCATCAATGGAATATACCTGCAGATAAAGGGCCAGTCCCCTCAATTAGTTTAAACCAGCATAGCTCCACTGAAGCCAGCTGAGAATGTGGCCCATAAATAAATACCTTATAAAATAGTTGAACATTTGTTCAAGGCAAGTAAGTAAGTTGCCTCCTTACTTACTTGCCTTGAACTGAATTCAGAATTCATTCCTCTCCCCTCCCCCTCCCCCCCCCGCTACAGTCGCATCTTGGGAGTTCCAGCGCCAAAGAAGTTCCTGTCCTGCAGAGCTTTGATTCTCCACAAGAGCAGGTGCTCTACCCCAGCAGGACTCATCACTGCAACGGCCTGCTCTGAAAGCATCCTGCTCCTTTTTTTTTGCTCTCTTTAGCCCCTGGCCCACCCTACAGCCAGTCATGTGGCTCAATACAAGATTTATGCAGCATTTTTACAAAAGGAAGAAGGATCAAGTGAGGAAAGGGACCTGGACATCACTATAGAGAGCTCAATAAAGACCTCATCACAGTGAGCAGCTGCAGTAAAAAAAAAAGAAAACACGTTTTTAGGATGCACGTGGAATAGAATGGAGAGCAATATAGAAGATATGAAAATGCCATTATATAAATCTGTGATGCGGCCTCCTCTGGAACACTGTGTGCAGTACTGATCACCCCGTGTCAAAAAGCCTGGACCGGAGAGTGCTTAGGAAAGAATTACTTGAATGATCAAGAACCTGAAAAAAACTCTCATATGAAAAGACTGGGACTGTTTCTCTTAGAAAGGAGATGAATAAGAGGCGACATGATCAAAATGAGAAGGTAGATTGGGAGCTTCTGTTATCCCTGTCTCATAATACAAGAACAGGGAGGCATTCAATGTAATTAAAGTGTGGCAAATTTCACACAACAGGTGATTAAACTGTGGAACTCACTGCCACAGGAAGGTGTTGAGGCCAAGAATTTAGCACGTTTCAGAAAGGGTGTGACTTTGCACTCTATATGATGTTATGAAAATATGTTGATGAGTGTGAATATAACGTAACTAAAATGTGCTTCATGAAAAAGGTCTCTTGCAAGGTATCATTACAAAGCTTATGCTCTAATGAGTGTTGTCATCCTATTTGTATAAATGTATCACTCTTGTATATGAAACTGGAACTATGAAATAGAACTCTGAGGGACTATTGTAATTATGCAAAGTGTGAACCATTAAAGGTGGCTTGGAAGCTTGATGGCACCTCATCTATCAGGACAAGTGACTGTGGCTGGCTCTGTTTGCAGGCAGGCCTTCCTGTGAGTCAGGCTGGGAGTAATAAAGGCTTGGAGTCTCACAGGACAAGGTACTGAAATCCATCTTAAACTTAAACTTGGTGCTTTTCTATTTAGAATGAAAGGGGGGGGGGGGGGCGGAAATCCAGAGAGACACAAGATTCCCGCCTTGTGCCAAAGCCATATAAGGGGGTGGAACAGAACAAAGTGGGCTGCAGCCATGAGAAAACTCCTAGCTACCACCTGAGCTGTAACAAGGGCTGTACCAGGGGAAAGAATTGTGCTCAGACTAGGAAGGCGTCCAGTCTGTGAAAGAAACTTATTGAAACATCTCTGAGGGTGAGAATTGATCTGTATTCAGTTTTATTATTGTATTAGATATAGAAATGTGTGCTTTATTTTATTTTACTTGGTAATTCACTTTGTTCTGTCGGCTACTTGGAATCACTTAAATCCTACTTTCTGTATTTAATAAAATCACTTTTTACTTATTAATTAACCTGAAGTATGTATTAGTACTGGGGGGGGGGGGGGAGACAGTTGTGCATATCTCTCTGGCAGTGTTATAGAGGGCGAACAATCTATGAGTTTACCCTGCATAAGCTTTACACAGGGTAAAATTGATTTATTTGGGGTTTGGACCCCACTGGGAGTTGAGCATCTGAGTGTTAAAGGCAGGAACATTTCTTAAGCTGTTTTCAATTAAGCCCACAGCTGTTAGGAGACGTGGTTCAGACTTGGGTCTGGTTCTGAAGCAGGCTAGGGAGTGTGACTCAAACCAGGTAGGGCTCTGAAATCCCACGCTTCCAGGGCAGGAAAGGAAGGGCAGAAGTAGTCTTGGCATATCAGTTGGCAACCCCAAGGGGGTTTCTGTGATCCAAGCCATCACAGTTCAGGAAGGTGTTGAGGCCAAGTTTCAGAAAGGGATTTATATGTATATGGCTATCAAGAATATAATATGATATACAGCAGAAATGTTTGAAGGGATATTAAATCTCCTGCTTCAAGGTTTAAGTCAATGTCTAGCTCTCAGAGATCAGGATGAGCCCTAATATAGGGGGCAGATTAACCCACATCTGCCTGCTGTGGGGTTCTTGCACCTTCCTTTGACACATCTGGTGCAAGCCACTGAGAGGCTGGATACTGGACATGATGGATTTTGGCTGTAATGCAGCTTGGCAATTCCTATGTTCCTATGCAGCCATTTGCAAGGTCGCATAATTTCAGAGTGCATAGGTCCACCTTAGCCAAATCCATGGAGTTGCTGCATGGATTGGAAGTGATCACTGTAGTGCCACTAATTTTTCTTGGCTCTAATTGCAGCAATTATAAAGCACTCAAGGCATGTTCAGCTAATCAGATCACACGGACTGGGTGGAATTTGCCTAAGCCTATCATTTTATGGAGGAATTACTGCTCTCACCTTAAAGGAGTTGCAGCACAAAGTGCAGCGCTGTCTAACCCTGACGACGCTCTTGGATTTGCCCCTGTGACTAATGAATCCCAACTGATATTTGATATTCTTCATGTTTAGCTGCAACATTCAGCCGAGCAGCTCATGGTCTACAGAGAATCCATGACTGCAATGCCCTGCATGGCCATGACTGTATGGCATGCAGCAGCTAGTTACCCTTCAGAGTGATCACTCCATCTGCCTAGCATTCATTTTATATTGCCAACACCCCCTAAGTATGTGAGTGCCTGCCATTTAAAATCAATAGCAATAGTGAAGTGCGTGGGGGACTTTATGGAATCTCTGGCATTTTTCCCTTTTGGGGGGCAATACTCTGCCTGGACTAGGGGGGTTTGTTTTGTTTCTGGTTGGTAGGAATAAAAGGGAGGTGCTTGTAGTGTGAGCATCACAGGCGAAAGGCTTTCTCAGCAATAGCGAGGCTCTTGATTCACCTGATCTCATTAGGAAGATTGATCCATAGTATTACTAAACACAGTTATTATCATGAATATCAGCAGGGCTTGAGCTCAGGTCCTTCGCTCCAAACATACAACGCCAACACGCATTGCGTAAGGAGAACCTCAGTCAGTGATAGTTTAGGGCATTGGAGCAGGTAGGACGCGCCAGCCTGTAAAGGAGAAGCAGGGGCCACATAGAGCTCATGTACTCTGGAAAATTGTGGTGTGCTGCATATTGGCTCCTAGTACGCCACAAATTTGCTAGAAACCTGGAGATGTGGTGTCTGATGTTCCCTTGCTCGGCACCTTGTGTAGTCATTTGCAGCATATGCAAAATGTGTTCATAAGCATTTTACATCCACTTTGCACTGATGCAAATGACTACAGTGCCCGGGCCAAGCCAGGGACGCAAATGATCCAACCAGCAAACCAAATCCGGTGATGAATCCTGGTCACATGCCACCTGAGGCACATTGCGCATATGCTAAAAAGAAGGCTACAATGCAACAGAAAATCAGGCTCAGGCTTTAGAGTGCGGGGGCAAGCTAGGAGCATGTTTGTTCTTAACTTGTAATGATAGAGCACTGTGGTAGATAAGAAGTGCTGGCAAACTAGCCTGAAGGTTACAATTACACCACTGTTCCCTGGGGGGAAATGTACTTCCATCACTTTCCTATGCTGCTTTGTGTAGATGCAGGGATAAGTGCAATTGAAAAATGCATGCTAGTAAAGGTTCTCTGTATCGGTCCAGTGATGCACAGACCAACGCTATCATTTCAGTTACACACACTAATCCTCCGGTGTAGGTCAGACCATACACACTAGCAAGTACATTACAATAGACAGTACTTCCCCATGGCCAATCTTTATACAGGCAATGCTCTCTAGGGTGTCCCTGGGTCAATATTCTGATACAACTCAAAACAAAGCTTTTAAGTCTTGAAAAGTGTCCCTGGAGACTTGCATTCTCCAAGGAAGTGAGCGGAAGTGGTGACTGCCAGTGTGCCTGGCTCCTGGGATGTGGAGCCCTCTGGGAACTGTAGAACCTGCCAGACTTGTAAAGTGATTGTAGGCTGACTGATTATTCCATTGCAGCGGGGAGACGGTTCCATTTTAAGGCTATTTCACCAAGCAGGAGAGCATTCTTCAGTTCTGTACAAAGGAAGATCAATTTGCTTCCTTAGGTACATTTGCTAGCTGAGATTGCTGTGCTTCACTGCCTTCTTACCTGATATTCTAAGAGTGCTCTTGATGTGAGACTGAGCCAAATTCAGAAGTGAGTTTAGGAAAGACAAAAGGAAGTCTAAATTGGTGTGACTCACCCAGTCTCCTGCACCCCACCAATTGCATGTTACACCAGCTAACGTAGACTCCCTCACACCAACCAGACTGGAGTCGATCTTTCTTTACACCAGTCTAAATCTGGAGTAAATCCACTGACTTCAATAGAGACACTCCAGATTTAAACCAATGCAACTGAGAATAGCATATGGCTCGCTTACTTAGTCCATGTCCACACTGCAAACTTTGGTTGACACACGGTATATTAATATGCAGACGCCAAAGTTTTTATGTCACCAAGGCATAAGCATACTTCACTGCTTGTGTCAGTGATGTGTGTACTCACCAGAAGGGCATGTGTTGATGCAAAGTAGGTATCCCAGCATACCACGTTCCGCCATCCAGCACAATATATTTTGGGACATTTTCACAGTGTTTTGTGGGATAATAATAACTTGCCCAGAGAACTCTGGGAGATAGAGATCAAATTCCCAGCATGCAATTTTCTCCATCCCTTAGTTTTTAAAACAATCCCACAATCCCATGCAGCACTTTTCGGTCTCTGCCATCTTTAAGAGAATCATGGTGCCCACAGAGCTCTGCATTATTCTCCTGAATGTTGCAAATACACAAAGCATGAGTCTCCTGTATTTGCAGATCCTCAGGAAGTAATACTACAATCAGGGACATGAGGATTTCTTCAAGGACCGTTTGCGGTGGGACATAGCGAAAACCCATTCAAGGTCGGTGGTGGTGTTCACAGAGCAGCTGGCAGCTTCTGGGCTTGAGCAATGAGCATTCACTGGTGGGATAGCATCATAATGCAGGTTTGGGACGATGAGCATTGGCTGCTGAACTTTCAGATGTGAAAAGCCGCGTTCCTGGATCTGTGTGCTGAGCGTGGCCTGCCCTCCAGCTCAGGGACACCAGAACGAGAGCTGCATTGACAGTGGAGAAGCAAGTGTCAGTCGCACTCTGGAAGCTTGCAACGCTGGATTGTTACTGGTCAGTGGGAAATAACTGTGGCATTGAAAAATCCACACTGGGTGCCATTGTCATGCAGATGATCGGGGCCCATTAATCGTCTCCTGCTATGCAGGAATGTGCAGGAAAGAGCGGATGGATTTGCAGAGATAGAGTTATCCAACTGCAGTGGGGCAATCGCGGCATCTCTATTTTGGCACCAGAGCCATAGAGTACATTTAGAGAAAGGGCTACTTCTATGGTTATGCAAGCATTGGTTGATCACTGGGGACACTTCGCCAGCATCAGTGTTGCCTGATTCAGGGAAGGTGCCTGGTGCTCTCATCTTTAAGAACACAGGGCTGTTCAGAAAGCTGCAATTAGGGACATTCTTTTCCAACTGGCAGATTACCACTGGTGATACTGAAATGCCAATAGTGATTCCTGGGGAGCCAGCCTACCCCCTTGCTCCCCAGCTCAGGAAGCTGGCCACTGGCCACCTCCACAGCACCAAAGAAAGATCTGTGAGTCAAAGGGGGGGGGGGGGAAGCCGCCGTCAGCGTGGAGGCCGGAGGAGCAGTGACTGCTGACTTTGAACAGCCAGACCCGAGGGCTATCACGAGAGCCAGACTTGGAGCTGTGTGGTTGTGGAAGGCTTTGAAAGAGCATTTTAACTATCAGCCACCGTAGTATTTTCTGCCAGAGTGTTCTTTGGGGCTGGAACTTTGCGTGCTGCTAAGAACTGGGTAGTGCTCCCTGTATATCAATAAATGTGACAGGGTGTTTTCCTTAAGCCACGAATTCTGTGGTGCTTGGGGTGCATTTACAAGTGCTGTTTGCTTTGGGTGCCACTATGCATTCCGCAGTGTGTGTTGTGAGTTAATAAAGATAATTTGGTTGTCCCAAAATTGAACTTTATTGAGTGGAAAAAAACAGTGCAGAAAATCTGCGGGCAAAGAAACCATAGGCAATGTTATACACATTCTTAACATAACTTAATGGGGTGAAAAAATAGAAATGTAAAGGAAATAAATATTTATGTCCATGTGAGTAAATAAATGTAGTCCATTGTGGCTCCGCATACACTATTCGTGGTGCTCACGGGTCAGTGTGTGTGAAGCTGTGGGTTTCCTTGCTGTATCCTGGAGTGGCGTGTAGTAGGGATGAGGCCATGTGGTATGTTGGGCGGTTAGGGAGCAGTGGAGTTCTCCAAGCACTGAAAAAAAGTGGAGAGTCTGGGATTTGGGGACCTGTAGGTCAGTCAGGGTCAGCAGCATTTGGGTCTGGTGCCTGAGAAGACTCATTACGTCCTGCTGCATTTCTCACTCTAACACCTGCTGAGACTCCTGGACCTTTCCTCCCTGTCTCTCTCCATACTATCAGTCACATTGGCCTCCCAGACCCTTCCTTCATGGGATGATGCAGCATGGCTTGTGGGAACTTGCTGAACGTGTTCTCCTTAGTGCTCTTCTCTTTCTGACTCATCGGGGCCAGGCATTCAGCGGTGTGGCCGGGGCATTCCTCCAGGCCGCTGTGCCAGAAGCTGCTGATAAAAACAGAGAGATGTACCAGTGGATTCACAGCCACATGGGAAAGGGGAAAAGATACATTCCAAAACATCCTTCCCTGATTCCCACCAACACTTTGAATGAGAAATGTCTATTGACACTTCAGCTTTGGAGCACCTCTGCACAGCACAGCTCTCCAGCCCCAGCCAGGGTGAGTATGGCCCACCAGGGGCGATGGGAGCGGGCAAGGATTTTCTGTTGCATGAAGCTATAACATTTCAGTCCCTATTCGATGGGTCTGAGTATAGGACAATGGCACTGGATATTGGCACCATTGTCGACAGCCAGTGGTGATTTTAGCTGGTATCTCGCTCCTGATGGTCACAAAGGCACAAAAGAGCACAGCTGCTGCTGGCATCCCGAAGGTGCCCAAGTCTGTATGCTGCTAGCCCGTACAGTGGTGTCAGCTGAGCTCATCGTGGAGTGGCGTGGGAAAGTGTCCGACCATGCAGGAAGAAATAAGGCCGCCATCCCTAGAAACCTTCAGGAGCGGATTGCACAGTACCTCCATGCAACTTTCATGGAGACCTCTCAGGAAGATATAAGGGACATACACCCCTATATAAGGGACTTAAACAGAGAGTTCAGTATGAACACACTCACCCCGCCGCCCAGTCCAATAGGGGTATGAAAAGCGGAGGACAACTCTACCTCTGTTTATTGTACCACTACCTCTTCTCATATGAGTCAAACAATGGAAAGTAGATACCTGTGTCTTAGTTACTTGGGGATGGGCCGGGCGCCATCTTTAAATGTCAACATTTTAAGGAAAAATGCATGCACACACTTACCTGAGTTCCCTTCCCCTTCATCAGGCTCACCCGCACTTGCTTGGCGGGACTGGCTACACTGTGGCAGAATTTCAAATGGGTCCTGGTTCACAGCATGGCTGGAGTTTCCAGCCACGTCCCCCTCCTCCTTCTCTTCCTCCTCACTCTTCACGGCAGGGGTCATTGTCTTGGGCTTCTCCAAGGTTCCACAGTGTTCTTCTGGGTGCCCATGGAGTCTCTGCCAAGCACGGCACATGCAGTTCATTGCAGCAGCAGGTCTCCAGTGCCAGGCCAGATCTCTTGCATTCCCTGGCCTTGTGGCAGGCCAGATCTCTTGCATTCCCTGGCCTTGTGGCAGGCCAGATCTCTTGCATTCCCTGGCCTTGTGGTATCCCTGGTAAAACGCCTTCTGCTGATCCCTGTTGTACCCCTTTCCCTGTATCCCCCTGCATTCTGCTCACAGATGTCCACATTTCTATGGGTGGCCCATAGTTGTGCTTCACAGCCTCTTCTCCCAACAGGCCAGGAGATCCAGTACTTCCAGTGTGGTCCAGACAGGAGTGCATCCAGTATTTCTCGGTGTGCGTGGAGCCGGCATGATTGGTTGGGCGCTTGTTGCACTCAGCAAAGATGCGCCGCTTACGAGGGGGGCAATCAAGAAAAGGCATTTCAAAAATATGCAGGGGGCTTTAAGGGGGAGGGAGGTGGGTAGCTTCTGGTCTCTGTGACACTTGGACTGCGGAGTTTACAACTGTGTCCAAAGCAATCACTGTCTCAGGGAATGGGGCATTATGGAGGATGGTTAGGTTCGACACAGGGGTCTACACTTGCACTGCATTGCCCTCAGTAGATTGACAATGTTTCCATGCTGTATGCAGAAGCCGTTTTACTGTGTCATTGTAACAGGCACTTACATCTACGGGAGACAATCCGAGTGCAGACGTGCACATATAGGTGAATGCGAGGCGGCTTATGTTGACCTAACTTTGTAGTATAGAATAGGCCTTAGATATGCACCTCCTTACCAATACGTAATGTACATACTCCTTACACTTCCCCCCTGACTTTGTCCCACTGAGTAGGACAGTGTTTAAGGGTCAAGAAGCCAGGAATGTGGCAAGAAAAGTAAGAAACAGGAGAGTGTGAGGAAGTGTAAATTTAAGTAGGCCACCTCCTATCTTAACTTACATCTTCTCCCAGCTCCTCAGCTTGTAATAACATCAGTGTACACCTACTCACAGGGAAGGGAGTGTGAGAGGGTATAGGGGCATGCCTAGGATTCTAACTTAGGTCAGCCTCTGAATTTGGCCCCGTGTCTCATTCGCACTTTATCCTGGGTAGAACCCCACATCTTTGCTTTATGGTCCAGCAGCCCTAATCAGAGTTATTTAGAAGGGGCTTTATAAGAAAGATTCAGGGAACCCGGAGGTACCAATAAACTAATACTAGACACAGGATTGCTTGGTTAAAGCCAGTTTCCGAAGCAGTTACCTAAAAGACAAGATTAATACAGTATCTAGGGTGAACAGTTGTGGGATGATGAGTGTGTTAGTGCAGTAAATACTGTTCTGGAGGAGCTGCCCCACTTCCAGTCTGCTGCAGAAATGTTTAATTTTAAGCACTCCAGGTAACACAATTTGGTTAATTGATTAGTTCATTCATTCATTCATTCATTCATTCATTCATTCATTCATTCATTCTGTCTCTCCTTTTCTTTCTTTCACTCAGATGCAGAGGCAAACTATCACCCAAGGATGTAGGTCAAATGTCCTCATCCACTGCTAGTGGTACCCCAGGCACATACCCATAGATGAGGTGATGAGTGAGGTAAAAGTCTACCCAAATGAATAACACCACACAAATGTAGAATGACCTGCACTTATTCTTCATAGTAGTAGCAGCCAAGCGTGCTATGGCAATGAGCCAACCAACGATGCTGGCCAGTAGCCAATTTGATGTATTTATTTTTGGCAGCCTCACACTGCATAGTTCTGTGCTAGTCTTCGACCACAGAAATGATAAAAGATGAACTGTGAAAGCCAAGCGAATGACTTCAGGGAGAAATAGCCTGATAGAGCTGAAAGAGTAGATTTTGAGAAAAGCTGGAGATATCGGTCCCTGGACTGGCAGAGTGCTGGAGTGACAGATGTTTAGTAGTCCTCGCTCTTTCATGGATGACCAAGCCACCACAGCAGTGCTGGAAGTTGGCAGGATAATGCATAACTAAATGATGACAGGAGGGACATGGTCACTGTCTATGAGTCTAGGAAGGGAGTAAACGCCAAGGAAGGACAAGCATTCTTTAGAGGGACTCAGGGGAGTGATCGGATGCAATTAGGAAAAGAAAAATGTAGGCTGTGTATCAGGGAACATTTCCTAGCTGTGAGATCTAGGAAACATTGGAAGATCCATTTTGGTAGGCCTAAGTAGTGAAAGCCCTTCACAACGAGACTAGGCAAAGTACTGTGGAACATATTTAGACTTGGAAGGATTAGAAAACGTCGATTTCACCTTATGCACACAAACAGATGAAAAAATATTTCCATCAATAATCATCAAATATGACAGATAGGCAGAATAAGAACAATGCCGCTTGAGAACTTAAAGTTTGATTTAAGGCTATTTGCTCTGTATATTTTGACATGTGATGTTGACAATTTGTGTTTTTATGCTTATAAAGCCTTAACTTTTTGAATTTCAGTAGCTACTATCATTAACTAATTATCTGACACCCCCACCCCCACACACACACATAATTTCTCACAACTGTGAACACTTACATTCATAAAAACAATGTAAAGGGCTTACAATAAACATAATATTGACCATCAAAATTATAAAAAAATTAAAATCAAATTCTGCCACGCCTAAATACATATTACAAGGAACAATCCCACATGAGAGAAATGGATAAAAAGATGTATTGTATCTTTTTTTTCCCCCCAATCTCTAACTTCTATGATCCTAGGACACACCACTTGTGTGAGTTTGTGACTGGCAAAGCTGATCATATAGTGGAAAGGGGATTTTGTTACCAATATTCATGAGCATTTCAAAGGGAATTTTGTTTTGACCGTGATCACAAACCTTCTGCATTTGCTTTCTGAAAACACCCAAGAGCTTGAGTTCCACTAGCAAGAATATCGAATGAATATGAATAAAAAGCAAATGTTGTGCTTGAATATTCAAATATTCATTGAAAGCTAATTTTAAGAAGTGTATATTTAATGGTGAAATTTACAACTCACTCTGTGTTGGCAAGCTAAGCTATTTACTTATGTTAGAGTGTGAACTGCAAATTGTATATTCAATTGTAATGTTCACAGTTCCAATGATTTGCAGGCCAAGAAACATTTACTGAAAAAATTTGCAAATAATTTAGAATACCAATTAAATGCAAAAATATTGTAAGCAGTTTACTGACAACCTGTGCATAAAATAGGTGAGAATAATAAAATGAATATCTGCTGTAATAAATTACTTTGTTCTGGTCATTATAATGGAGCTGGGGCATGTATGACCTCACTATTAAAGGGGATGATAACATCCAAATGAAAGGGACATTACACCTGTGCCAAATGACTGCAGCATGGGTGTAAAATTTTACCAAATCAAGATTGGTTGCTCACACCAGTGATGGCATTTTACGCCCACTTTGCACCGGTATAAGTGTTGCCACAAAGGGCAAAACAGTGGAGAATCAGGCCCTAAAAGAATCAAAGTTGAGAATATGAATTCAGGGGGTTGTTTCTGGGCAGGCCCAAGGTAAATGAGGTTAAAAAAAATCCCTTCACAGTCTGCTTGCACCACAGATCTGGATTCAGACTCTCATTACACTAAAAAGATTCCCTACACTGGAGTCCGTCTCCTCCCCCACCATTTAGAGAGAGCCCTGCTCCCTGACGTCCACTTACCTGTCTTCTCTTCGGTTTGGCTGCTCTCCGCCGTCTCCGCTTGCGCTGTTGCCTTAGCAGTAGCATCCTCTGCAGCAGTGGTGGTGACAGCAGCAGGCACATCGGCTTGTTTAGGCTCCTCTTTGTCTTGGGCTTCATCAGCCTTCAAGGACGGCGAGTTATCAGTGGAAGCTTTAGTGGCACTTTCCGTTTCAGCGGCAGTGGGAATGGGTTTCTCGGAGGAGGAGGAGGCGGGAGTGGCTGGCTGCGGGGCTGGCTGCTCCGAGCCAGCGTCAGCAGTGCCTTCCCCCTGCTTCTCCTCCGAGGGAGCGCTGCCATCTTTGCTGCCCTCTGCAGGCGGGGCGCTGTCAGACGGAGCGGCTTCTGTGGCGGCGGGAGCGTCGCTCTCTTTGTTCTTTGCCACACCATCAGACGGGGCCTCATCCTTCTTCTCAGCAGCCTCAGCATCGGCCGCTTGGACATCTCCCTTCTTCTCCCCCTTGAGCTTTTTCCTTGTTATGTGTCCGCGGAAGCTGGCCTGGATTTTGGTGGCTGCCTTATGGGCTTTATCTTCTGGTTTGATGCCATCTTGATCGATCTTTTGGTCAAGGTCATCATTTTTTTCAACCTTTAAGGAGAAGGGGGGAAGGAGTTAGATAAAGGATTTTCCACATGCAGTGATGGCTCATTTCATTGATGGCATCTCACCCAACCTTCACTAGGCTGGGCAAGGCCTGTCAAGAGTAGAGCATGGGCTAACGCAGCACCATTATCTCCATGTGGCAGCAATGTGGCAAAACTACCACATCGTTATTTATATGCATGTGTGTGTTATTTTGCACATTCCCTTCATACAGCAGGCCAGATCCTGTCCTTCAATTTAGCAACTTCACATCAGACCCCAGAACAAAGTTGTTTTAATATGGTGGATTCAGGCTCACGAGGTTCTCCCCTACACAGGAAGCTTCTTCAGTGGTATCCAGCTAGGTCTGCACAAAAAATGTTGAATTCTTTTCTGTGGAAAATCGCCAACGAAATAAAACTGTATTTCCCTTGACATTTCCCCCCAAAACATCCCCACTGTTTGATGTAATGATTTGAAACGAACGTTCGTTTGGAACGGATTTGAAACCAATAAAAAGAATTTTGATTTGATTTGAAGCACCTTTAACTAGGGTTTACTTATTTATTTGGGGGGTTTTCAGATGGAGAAGAAAAACTTTTTTTGGTTTAGATTCAATTTGATTGAAACTGGGTTTTTTTTTTCTTATTTTGAGTCATTTCACTGAAAAATCAGAAAATGTAAATCTGTATGAAAATGTTTGTGAAACCGCAGGTATTATTCAAAAAGTCATTTTTTTTGGTTGAAAAACCTTTTTACAAAAATGCAGTGACTAGTCCTATATACATCACTTGCAATGGTACCAGAACCACCCCCCTTACCTAAGCATAGGGGCATGGCCAGGAAAAAAGGGGTTTAGGGATAACCCAACACCCTAAAAATATCTGGCCACAAGTGTGTCTCCTTGGAGTTACGCAAAGGTGATTCAAAGACACTTTTTCAGCCAATCCTCCGTGCCAAGTGCTCTTTGGCTGCAGCGGCAGACCTGAACTAACTTGTTTGCCTCTCTCTAATTTCATGTGACTCCCCCCCCCCCCCCGTTAATTTGTAATATTTCCAGATATTTGCTGTCATTTAGAAATATTCGTTCTCTATTTATTTTTACTGACTCTTCAAATCCACCACCCCTTCACCCTAAAAAAAAACCCGCACTGCTTTCAGGGTGGCTTTGTGTAAGGCCTTAGTGCTAGCAGTGTTGAATTTGGTGTCACTGGTGTTTTTTGCCCTGGAGGAATCCCACTGAAGGGTTATACTACGGGATGCTCCACCATAGATGAGACACAAATACTCCCTCTCACACACATGCTCACGCACTATATGCCTCGCAAATGCCCCATCCATAACCACCCTGTCTTGCCCCTATTCTCATCTGTGTGTGCTTTCAAAGCCAGGTTCATTGAAAGGAAAATAAGTAGATACTGATAATTCATCCAGTGTTATGAGATAATTGGTATCTCTATTAATCCCCCTTGAGTAGAGGGCCACACACACCGCTTATGTTGTAATCCCTATGTTGACGTCTTAAGAAGAATACAATGCCATACAGGCCTCATGCTGGTCTCATACATCAGGGTAGATTTTACCCTTTAATGTCTCCTTTCACTGTATGATACATACTGTACTTCTATTGATAATTTACCAGCACTTGAGTAGGTAACAGCTCAACTGCATATTGACAAGGAGATAATTTTCCATCAATATTCTAATCCGGTAGTTATCAAAAGAGCTACTAAAGAGCAGAGACAAGCTAGTAATGCAATGGCCTCTATACCCTCAACACATGTATTCAAATACCAGGGCCTGGGCTACACTTAAAGCTTAGGTCAACATCACAACCGAGCTCAGAGGTGTGAAAATTCCACATCCATGATGGCCACTTGTGTCCACCTAAATCCCGGTGTAGCTGGAGCTAGGTCAACAGAAAGGTATATCAGTGCATGAGCATGAGCCTGCAGACAGATTGCACCCACACGAATGTGTGAGAGTGGGTATGGGGAGTGGCCACGCCCACATGAATACGTGACAGTGAGCACAGGCTGAGCACCTACCTTAATATCATCCGCATCCACGTAAGAGTGAGCATGAGGAGGGACCACGCCCACATCAATGTGAGCGAATAAGTGTGGGGCCTGCCCATACAATATCGCTGTGTCAGAGAATATGTCCACACCACAAGCAGTAGCATAGCTGGGGGGAGGGGGGGGGTGGAGCCGGGGGAGCAGATGCTTCCCCTGAGGCCAGATTCATGGAAGTGGTGCCTTTTTTACTCAGCGGATGGCTGGTGCAGGGGGAACTCTAGGAGCTGTTGCCGAAACGCCACCTCCAAACAAAGCGAGGAACCAGTTCTGTCTGCCGAAATGCCACCAAAAGTGCTCCACTTCTTTTGGCAGCATTTCGGCAGACATACCTGCTTCACTGGTTTGTCCTGCTCCATCAGGTAAGTTTCTTCGTTTGCCAGTGGAAGTGCAAGAGGCACCTTTTTTTTTTTTTTTTTGGCTGGTGCCTTTTTTTCGGTACTCGCACCCCCTGCTGCTCAAACCTGGCTATGCCCCTGACCACAAGCCCCTACAGCTGCACATTCCTCCATCAGCCTAGCTGCATCAACAGGAGGGGGGAGGTCATCTAGGTAACTACATTACACCGGACATGAAATTTTTCACTGCCCTGAGCCATGCAGCTAGGTTGACTTAAGTTTTAGATCGCCTGGAACGGACATGACTTAGATATTATCTTTCATTGGACCAACTTCTATTGATGAGAGAAACAAGCTTTCAAGTCTCACACACACAGCTTTTCTCTCTCACCATCAGCAGTCGGTCCAATAAAAGATATTACGTCACCCACCTTGTCTCTCTAAGTTTTAGGTGTAAATCAGGCCAATGTGAGTGTGGGAAGTAACCACGCCCACAGCAACATGTGCAAGTGAGCATGGGGCCTGACTACACCCACACAGATGTGTGCTAGTGAGCATGGGAATGGAGCATCCCCACACAGTGTGCAAGTGAGCAGGGGGACAGGTCACGCCTGCACTAATGTGTGCAAGTATGGGAACAGACCATACTCACCCCAATGCGTGTGAGTGATGATGGGGATGGACCACAATCACACCAATGTGTACAAGTGAGCACGGGAACAGACCATGTCCACAACAATATGAGCAGATGAGGTTGTGGATGCTCACAGACCATTTTTGCAGATCGGATGCGGATACAAATTTTGTATCCCCACAGGGCTCTAACCATGTCCATATCAATGTGAAAATGAGGCTGGGACTGACCATGCCCACAGTGAGTTGTGAACATGAATGTGGAAAATGACCCTACACACATCAGCGTGGGCATTGGGTGACCAGGCCCACACCAGTGTGTGACAGCAAACATGGGGAGAACCCATGCAGACACCAAGGTGAGTGTGAATGGGACCTGACTGCACCCACATCAGGGAGAGTGCGCCTGGGAAGTGACCATGCCACAGCAATATGACGGTGAAGGTGGGGAGCAACAGTACCCACATCAGTGTGTGTGAGTGAGCATGGGGAGCGACCACATCCACAGCTAAGTCAATGAGCGAGCCTACAGACTGACCACACCCACACGTACGTCCGAGTGAGCAAGGGGACTGACCCCCAACCCCAATCCATGTGTCAGAACAGTGTGGGGACTGATCACATCCACATCAATTTGTGAGCGGGAGGAAGCATGTTCAGATCCATCTGTGAGAGTGAGCATTTGGAGTAGCCACTCACACGCTAATGTAAACTCGATCTGACCACACCCACAGCATGTGAGTGAGCAGGGGGACTTGCCACACCCGCATCAATGTGAGAGTCAGTGAGGGGATGGACTGTGCAGGGTGACCACGCTCACATCAGTGAGTGCGAGTGAGCATGGGGACTGACCACACCCACATGCATATGTGAGTGAGCCGAGGGACGGAAGACGCTCCTGTGAATGTGTGAGAGTTTGCACAGGCCGTGACCACACCTATATCACTCAGAGTGAACATGAGGGCTGACCATGTCCAATCAATATCAGAGTGATCCTGGGGTGTGACTATGCCCCCAAAATCTATTGAATGGGTACAATGATGCCTATTGTGTTGTGAGGGGGTGAATCTATGTTTACTGATTTTTCCAGAGTTCATTAAGTGCCTCAGATGCAAAGTGCGATAGGGCCACAAACTTTCAGCGAGCGGTAAGACCAGCCTGCCAGGTGACATGGTGTCAACAGGGCCATGGAGTCTACGAGCCTGTTAACCTGTTATGCCAGCTGCTGTGAGCATCAAACGAGTGCCTGCATTTGCAAAGCTGCCTGTGTCCGTGTGGTGTTAGATACCTAGGGTCATGCCTTTCAGCCCTACTTACATCTCCCTCTGGGCACAAAGGAGTTTAAAGCTTCCTCAAGCAGTCTGGGAAAAACCTCAGCTGGCGTCGAGCCATCTCATCCCCACACAGGCACACTAGAGGCAGGAAAGCACAAAGGCACCGCACAGTGTTCCAGCCGATGGAGAGGGCTCTGTGTGCGACCGCTCCAGGCGAAGTCAAGACTAGAAACCATGTCAGCTCCCTGACGGCCCCAGTATCCCCAGGGGAATGGAAGGGCGGCTTAAGGCCAGCTGAATTGAACATAACCACAGTTAAGCATCCAGCTGCTCCCACACTCATCAACTCTTGAATAAAAAGGACGCATGAAGAGGAAAGGGTTAATCATTGTGCTCCCCACTTCTGTCCTCTGACCACCATATTACATGGGCCCTGCATGGAGTACTGCATCCCTTTTCCATCTCAGACACCCTCAGATAGTCATCATCACACACACCGAAGCTAGCGTATACCAAGTGTTTGTCTAATATCTCCCCAGCTCTATTAACCAGTTATTTACAACTAGTGTAAAAGCCCGTGGACACGGGCCAACAGTAACGGCCCCCCCGCCCAGCCCCCCCGCCCACCCCTCCACTCCAAGCGCACCCCCCACTCAGCCCCCCCTCTCCAAGCGCACCCCCCACACAGCCCCCCCACTCCAAGGCCCCCCCGCTCAGCCCCCCGCTCGTTCAGCCTCCCCTCCCCTCCCCCCCACGCCTCCCCCCAGTCATTCAGCCTCCCCTCCCCCCCACTCGTTCAGTCCCCCTCCCCCCTATGCCCCCCACACTCGTTCAGCCTCCCCTCCCCCCCACAACCCCACCGCTCGCTCAGCCCCCCTCCCACCCACTCCAAGGCCCCAGCTAGGCTGGGCGCAGCTGGCCGTGCCATGCCCGGGCACCTCTGCCCCGCCGGCTCAGCGCCCCCTTCCCGCGCCCCGCCTGGCCAGAGCCCCCTGCCTGCGCCTATTGCGCCCAGCCACCCTCCTACCCTAGGCCCCTGATCCAGACCCTGCTTCCCTCTCAGCGGCGTACGCGCGGCAGCCATGTTGTGCTGGCAAACTACACCTCCCAGTATGCTACACCTCCCAGCATGCCGTTAGTCCGGGCCATCTCTATTGCGCATGACGGCTTCACACAAACTTTTCTAGCCAATTATTAAATAGGAGGATATGCAATCCCTCCCTCCCCCCCCCCCAACTAATGCAATTACATTCCTTGTCTCCCTTGGCAGTCCTAGCCAAGGTCATAGAGACTGACCTCTCCTCTTGGCCCCCCCGCTGAGGAGAGTCCTTTCAGGTCTGTGATTGAGGCTTATTTGCAGGGCTTGCCTGGTTGCGGACCATGCTGTATCTGCCCTGTGGCTAAAAAGAGAACGCTAGTTCAGAGCCTTGCCTGCCTCGCCAGCACTTCAAGCGAACTGCTGTCATAATGACATCACACCCTTAGCCCTGCTGGGATGACATCATTTCCACATTGCCATGATTTGCTCACAGAGATGAAAGGGCCACCACTGCAACTCGTGTTACACAGACGTGCTTTTGGTATCATTTCATATGTGAAATGAAAGGAGGTCTTTGGCAGAGAGTGGCAGGAGGTAAAGCATGGGAGGGATTTCAGGTCAGTGTGTGGGGAGGGGAATCCAATAATAATAATAATAATAATAATAATTAGACCACTTCCAGCACAGAAGTACAGTGATTCAAACACGGCTCTTGTGATTTGTAATATCACTAGAGCCACTCAATAATAAGTGTTGCATTTCTATAGCATCTATCCTGGAAGCCACTAAGATTAACATGTTACATTTCCATACCCCTTTACTCCTGGAGCATGCCAAAGTACTTCACAAACCATGTATGTACAGCACTGTTGGAATGCAGTGACTTCTGGGGTGGAACACAGCTGCTAACTGGTGCATGTGTCATGCTGCATATACCACTGGGGCAGGGAGGCATTTTGGCCCAGGAAAACCTCTGCTGTGAGGAAAAGAGGCATTGGATCTTCATCATTGAGTTTTACACACACTGCAAAAAAATACCTTATTTATGAAGGTTGGGTCAGAAATAACCTATACATGGTGAACGTCCCAGAACACAATTTATCTTCCTTGGAAGAATGAAGAGGTGAGTCAGTCCATCCAAGACATGAATGTGGTTCTGAGGAATCCCAGTGGAAAAGGGAAATCTATCATTCTATCTGTCTGTCTACATTCATGATATTTGAGTGCTATTTTCATAGCTTCTTATATACTATTATTAATAATAATTATTTGTACAGTGACAATGCTTAGAGGCTCCGATTGGGAATCAGGGCCCTACAGTGCTAGGTGCTGTACACATGCTTACATATTCTGTAGAGTCATAGACATTATTTAAACAATGTGGAAATTAACCAAATGTGCAAGTTATGCACTGACATCATCATTCTGCACAGAGTAGGTGTTCTCTAACCCTAATCCTAGACATTACCATGGAAAAGTCAGAAATACTGACCCATCTATTGATAGTCATCGAAAACAATGGGACTTTGGCAGGAATAAAGTGTGCAGGATTTTGAAAGCTCTTCATGAAGCACACAGCTAAGCTGGTTTGGCTCCAAGTACACAGCACAGAGGCTGTCTTCTGTACAGATCTTGTTCTGCAACTCTGCCTCTGTCTGACACTCCCCAAGCTCAAATGATAGGCTTCCCTTTTCAGGCAGGCAGCTCCTGTCAGAGTTTCCCTCTCAGAGGTAGCTGGGGAGCAGGAGGCAAGAAGATAAATTATCCCAACATAGGAGAAGTGTCCATCAGCTGGAAAGAGCCAGCAGCCTGAAGAATTCCAGGCATGCAAAAACACATCGGCCCTTGACCCCAGTAAGGTTTCCCCTCTCGCTCACAGAGCTGAGTTGGCCACTACCACCATTCCCTCCTGCCTCCCAAAAACTTGTAGAGGGGGCAAATTACTGCTAGGTATGAAGAAGGTGCCACCAGACCTTCCAGACCCATTTAAATGTCCCATACCCTGTCACTGGAGGGGGCATGTGACGGGGATCACATCACTCCATTTATAAAGAGCATTGACTGATTTGCCTCCGCTCCATTTTATGACACTCTCCAGAACCCCTTCTGCCCCACATCGGGAGGGGCCGCTTCTCTACCTCTCCCACCAGAGCCCTCTCTACCCAACACCGCCTTGCAAGGGACTGTTTTCCTACCTGTCACCCCCAGAGACAACCCTGTCATATACCCAGAGGCATTACTCTCCCTTTCCTTTCCTTTCTATCCTTGGACTGTATGCATTGAAGCTATGATTCCTAGCTCCTTGGTCCCTGGATTCAGGTGTATTACCCAGACATCCTGGGTTTATTAAGCTTTCAAGTATTACCAGAAGAGAAAACAAAACACATTAGATGGACCAGAGTCAGTACCATGGAAAGGGTGGCAGAGGCTGATGGGGGTCAGCATCCCTTCTGGAAGTTGGGAGCGGGTGTCCTTCATTTTAGCCTCCCCTTTTCCATACCCTCCTTCCCTTGCCAAAGGTACAGAGCCTAATGTGACAGGGGAATCTTCCTCATTCTATCCTCGTCGCTCCTCTGCACCAGGATATTAGGGACTTCCCTCATTGATCTGGATGGTTGCCACTCAGAAAGCTAATCCAGGGGCAGCTGTTTGCCTGTGGTATCTGGAGGGCTCCTGAGGGCATCTCCCTAGGGGTTTTCCATGTACCCTACTCCTGACTGGAGCACACAGTAAGGTAGGCCTTGGTGCCATTAGGGGCACTCCCTCCAGGTGAGTGATTTTCCTTTGTCTTTTTCATTTGTAGTCAAGTCAGCCATTGCTCCTCCATTTCCTCCCCATTCTTGTTCAGCTACTGTGATAAGCCCATAACTCTCACATACCTACTCACTCTGGTTTCCTTCCCAACTCTCCATCTTCCTTTCTTCTTGGGAGCCAAAGGCATTCCTCCTGACCTCTGACTTGAAGGACAAAGGCACTCAGTGAGTTGCAGGCCAATGGGGGTGGCATTAGTGGTGCCCCAAAAAGTAGATGAGCTGGCGCCTGAGTGTTAGGGCAGAAAGGAAGGAGCTGTGTTATGGGAAAAGCCAAAAGTTTGTCTGAGACCCAGCAGCTGAGGAGAGAAAAGACTGCACCAGCTGTCTCCGCAGAAGGAGCGAAGCGTGAATGCAGGAGAGATAGAAAAGACTTTCACGCCTTCTGAAGTGAGGAAGCAATTTAGCACTGAGAACAGCTTTGCTTAACCCAGTTAAATGGTGTGAAGACACCAGGATAGAGGATTGCTCCTCCCTGCTCAACCTGTCTGCAGTGTGAGGAAACAAGAACGATTCCTTTTTCCAGAGTGTGTATTGCTATTACAGTCAAAACATAATTTAGAGAGGGAAAAGACCTGTTAGTTCATGTAGCTCACCTGCCCCTGGGGCCGGTGACAGATACTTCTCTATTGTATTTTTAACAGGATAGTGTCCCATCTAGCCTCAAATGCCCCCAAGCAATGAGGCTTCTATCCCTTCCCCTGAGAGACTATTCTACAGCCTAATGGATCTCAGGGTTAGAACTTTCTAGATTGATTAGATTAGATCGATTAGATAGGTAGATAGATAGATAGATAGATAGATAGATTAGGTTAGATAGTTCACACTCCTTTAATATTTTCAGATTATCATCTGTCTGATCTCTCCTCTGTCCATTACTGACTACAGCTAGACATATTTAGCTTCTTAATCACTCCCAAATCAGTCCCTCTGACCCCCTCATCCATTTTATCTCTCTCCTCTGAACTCCTTTCAGTTTGTCAGTATTTCTGTTAATATGTTGGTCAAATGTTATATCCTCCCATGTCAAGACCCTTAGAGCTGCTCTGGGTAAGTGAAGAAAGGTACCTAAATATGCCAAGCTAGCTGATTATCAAGGCTAGATGAAAATTTTCCTTTGACACTGTTGTTGACAGAAAATTGGGTTTCCGCATAAACAAAAATGTTCATTGAAAGTGTCTGTTTCCTTGAAATTTTCATTTTTTTGCTGAAAAACCAAAAACCCAAACTCTTCAGTTTTTGGCTGGAAATAGTTCAATTTACAGCAGTTTGTGGCTGGATTTTTATTTTATTTTCAGCAGCTTTTGGCCAAAAAAAAATTGGATTTTCAATTAAAAGAGAAAATTTTCCACTGAAAATTTCAATAACACTTTTTTTTTGGTTTTCATTTTCATCAAAGTTTCCTGTGTTATTGTTGTTTCCCTTTTCCACCCGGCTTTCCTGACCTTATTACAAGTACTGCCAATACCAGAGACTGTGTGCATGTTCCCTGTTGGATAAAACACAGGGCAGTGGCTGTTGGAATGCCCAAGACATCACATGTGGATTGCTCAATACGGCTTGTCCTCACTACGGCAGGGAAGCATCGATTTTTTGGCGATCAATTTATCGCGTCTCGTTAAGACGCGATAAATCGATCGCCAGCGGCTCCCCCGTCGACTCCGGAAGTCCAGCTCGTCAAGAGGCGCAAGCTGGAGTTGACGGGGGACCGCGCCGGTGCCCACCGCCGCCGTGAGGACGGGAGGTAAGTCGGCTGTAGAGACGTCGATTTCAGCTACGTTATTAACGTAGCTGAAATTGCGTATCTACAGTTGATTTCCCCCCTTAGTGGAGACCAGCCCTATGGGACCCTTGTACCCTCACACAGTACGGAATAGAATGGTTGTGTCAGACAACAGTCTCCTGGCACAACGGCATAAAAGGCCCAAGCAGAAAGTGTGCATGACCCTGTGGGCAGACCTGAAGAAGAGCCCTAGGTGCGTTTGAAAGCATCTCTCTCTCACCAACAGAAGTTGGTCCAATAATAGATATTACCTCACCTATCTTGTCCCTTTGTGCATTTGCAATATGCAACTGAAAACAATTTGGTGGCAGAAGAAGGAAGGGCTTAAACACCAGAGAGACTGCCCTCAGCCAATGTCGTGCTTAAAGTGGCTGCCTGTCTTAAATTGCCTCAGGTTGTCCTGCACTGAGGAAGGCCAGCTCACTGGATGCTGGGACTCCTAAATGTACTTTGTGCCCTTCTCTTCACCAGCTGAGTGATGAATGGAATTTCAGATGACTTCACCTGAAGATAGGCTCTGATCAAATCCTGGATCACTAAACTTTGGGGAAATTCGAAGCCGGATCCAAATGCTGTGGCTTGGGCCTGTAGAGTGTCCAGTACTTCAGAGCAGAGTCTGTGTTCTCCTATGTGTTTGGATAGTTCTTAGTGCATTCAGACCCTTTGTTGATGTCACGATAGAAATGATTATTATTAATAACCCCTGAAACATAAATCCCTGCAGACTCTGGTGATTCTGGCCTGCATTTTACTTTTGCAAGGAAACTCAAAATTCAGTGACTTTATCTAGTTTTGGGTCTCACTATGGAGGCTCCACACAAACGCTGTGAGTGGGCGATTCTCATTTCCAGCAGTCCAGAACTATTATTCCCATGAGATCTGGGTGTCCCTGCTTCCAGCTCCAGCCAAGACCAAGGGCCAGAGGACAGGTGCTAGACAATGCTTAATGCTTCCTTCAGATACGATGCTGCCAGTCAGTGAGCTTCCACAAAGGCCATGGTGTTGTGACCATTCTGGAACTCTTTTTTAAAAAGGAAGCAGTTTCTGTCCCACTTGCTTTCACCCATTCCCCTCTCTCTGAATGTACCGCCGCATTCACGGCGCTGGAGGGGAAAGGCCTGCAGCCAACCATCCGGTTCCTCAATCCTCTTTTTAAACTGCCTGTTAACCCTGAATTTACTCAGATGCCCCTGCAGACAGAGAGATGCCACTGCGGTGAAACAGTTCAGCCTAATGATCAGAGAGAGATGAGCAGCTCTCTGCATCTTCCACACTGGGCTGTGTGAGCGTGGGGCTGTGGTTGCTCTATTATTATTATTTTTTCATTTATATAATTGGAAATAGGGGCAATTATCTTCCCACAAAGCATTTACAGGTTCGTTAAAATCAAACAAACATCCCGAGCAATTAGGGAAAGCGAGGCGCGGATTAATTCCCAGTGGTTTGGGAAGCAGCTAGAGAGCAGGCTCCGCCAATGCAGCTGGTTCTCTGCTCCTGCCGCAGCACCAGCCGCCGCCGCTGCCTGGGGGCGAGTCTCCCCTCCCAGCACAGACACAGACAGGTGCCACACCCTTTCTGCCTTCTGTCTGGAGAAGCCGCCAGGAGCTAAGCCGAGCCTGAAAGAGGATTAGAGTCACCCAGGCTGAAAACAGCAAAGGACAGAGCAGGGACCAGGGGCAGCTGGAGAGGGAAGAGGGGGAGAGAGAAATGAAAAGGGGGAGCTGCAGGGGAAGAAGATAAGAAATGAGATGAGAGAAGAAGGGAAGAGAGAAGGGCAGGAACAAAGGAACGAGAGACAATCGTTAGAGGAGAAAAGGAGAGACAGGGATGGAGAGAGAGAGAAACTGGCCAAAATCAAGAGCCAGAATCGGAAACAAACAAAGGAAAAAAGAGAAAGAGGCAGGTTGAGAAAGGCACATGGAGAGATGTAGAGTGAGAGACAGGCAGACAAAAGAGTAACTGATGCTTTTCTGACTTGCATGAGAGAGAGGCCATGAAAAGAAGGAGAGCGAATAGCTGGACAGGGTCAGCAGAAGCAGACCCGTGTGAACAGAAGACGATTGTTGCTGCAACTCAGGCACCACTTGCTGATCTTTCCATGGCACGCCCCGTCTCGCTGCACTGATCCCTGAACACCATCTGCAATGCACTGGTTGCAGGGACCCCCGGGTGAGCATTTCCCCAGCAACACCAGGGTTATTCCTGCAAGCGTGGCTGGCGGCAGTGCCCCTCTGGGGAATTAGCCTTGTCAGGAAGGATATTGATTTGGCCACTGATGTGTTAATGTGTGGCAGCTTTGGGCATTGCTGCTCCCTTCCCTTCCCCACTTCAGAGAACAGATATGGGTGGCAAACCGCACTAGCCGGTCATGGGGCTCTTTTCTTGGAAGAGAGGGGAGAGAAAAAGAAGGCAGTCTGCTGTCCAGTGAAGCGAACTTAGATCATCTATAAAACGTTTTCTATGCCAAATTATGACGAAGGGACAGAAATGAGCTAGATACGAGTGCTAGGAGAGCATAGGAATACGTTGCAGCCATTCCATGCTCTGTAGTAGCTCTCACACAGTCTGAGGCCATGTCTACATTACCACTTTTGTTGGTATAATGTATGTCTCTCAGGGGGTGTGGAAAAAACACACCCCAGCGGAACATAATTTACACCAACAGAAGCGCCAGTGTGGAGAATGCTATGTCGGTGGGAGAGCTTCTCCCACTGGCATAGCTACTGCCACTTGTGGAGGTGGTTTTATTCTGTTAATAGGAGAGCTCTCTCCCGCTGGCATAGAGCAGCTATACGAGAGATCTTACAATGGAGCAGCTACATCACTACAGCTACATCGCTAGTGTAGCCATGGCCTCAGATGTTAGACCTTGCTTTGTAAAAGGAGTAGTGGCCAGAGCAGCAGGTTTATTAGCCCCTTTCTGTGCTCAAAGCGTGCCACGGGATATTTGAAGAACATACCAGAAAGAAGCAAAGGGGAATGTCAAGGTTTGTTTGCTTGGGTGGTATCTACTGAAATTCCCCATTCAAACCTTGGCCTTTCTCCCTCCTCTCATTGAAGACGGTTAGCACCGCTGTGGGGTGGGCTGAAGCAGGATGGGCTAAACTGACACATAGCACCCCTGCAGTGACAGTTACCACTAGGAAGGTGCCAGACAGAGCAGCAGTGAGAGCCATGAGACCTGAATCCTATTCCCAGCTCTGTCACTGACAGTTGGTGGGGCCTTGGTCAAGACCCTTTCCCTCTTTGTGTCTCAGTTTCTCTACTTGTAAAATGGTTATAGTGATACTTATCTTTGTAAAGCATCTTGAGATCTATAGATGAAAAGTGCTTTGCAAGTGCAAAATATTATCACAAGTATATTATTATTATTACACAACTAGGGCATCACACAGACCATGCTTCGCATGTGTCAGCTGGAGCCTGGTGGAGAGCAATTTCATGGTTACACAAGTGTCTCCAGTGCATTGCTTCGCTGCTGAACTAGACCACATCGTTCTGACACACCAATAATGCAGGAAGTGGTATCCATCACTGCTCCCAGGAACAGAGGATTAGAATAATGAATCGGTACATTTCTGCAATACCTTTCCTCCCAAAGTACTTTACAGACATTACAGATACAAAAACTGCCTCACCCATGCCTGAAATGCAGCCACTTCTGTGGTTAACCACACAGCAGCTGCTTAACAATCCATAGCAACTCTACACCACAGTTTCAGACAGGAAGTGAAGAAGGCCACTGCATCCAATTAAAATTGCAGGGGGAACTGAAGGAGGCAAACTGTAATTACTCAGACTGAAATTTGGCCAGGACACCAAGGTTCCCATCTTTTTTCTTCTGTGGGATTTTTAGTTATATCCCGTGGCCGGCGCCATAGTTTCCCTTCTCTTTTTAAAGCACCTCTCTGGGGCACGGGTGTCTGTACTGACTCAGAGAGAAGCGCACCCTCCCCACACACTGAAGCACCTAGGTACAACCTGCACCTCTCCCATCCAAATGCAGGCGAGGGCCAAGCCTGCTTAGCTTATGATAGCCCCTCCCCAGATCTGAATCCCTTCATTCACTAAGAGATCACCCTCATTTTCTCTCTGAACAGTTGATGTGCATGTGCTTTGAAATCCTGCAGCAGATCCTGTTGGGCTTGCACCAACGGATTCTGCTCCCTGAGGCACCTGGCTGGTACCCTTCATATGGACCCCAGCTCCCTATGGGGCCTGCCGGGGTCTTTGGGCAGCCTCTGGCTATTGCAGGGGGGACCAAGCCTCCCAGCCTGGGTAAAGAGACTTGCACTACTGGGACTCAGACCTGTCAAACCCAAGTCCCCTCCAGAGTCACAACATCCACACAGCTATTTTTAGCTCGCTAGCTTGAGTGAAGCTAACATGAGTCTATCTACCAGGGTTGGGAGGCTCGCTCCCAGCTGCAGTGTAGATATACCCTTTGAGCACAGGCTCTGCTGCCTCCCTATTGGTCAGGGCTGGCCTAGCTGGCCTAGCTTCTAGCCTGGGGGCCTGGTTAGCTCAGTTGGCACCAGCTCTGGATCCTGCGGACTAGGGGCTGGTCTTGTTGGTACAAGTTCGGGATGCTGGTGCCAAAGTGTCCTCAAGAGCTTAGGTTCTGATTCCTGGGGACTGATAGGGCAGCTGGCATCCCCGGTTCATGTTCTGGCTCCCGGTGCCCAGCTGGCCCTGAAATGACGCAGAGATGGGCTCCATGTTCACACACACTCTTATGCATATTGCTTGACCCAGCAGATCCCAGGACCTGCTCTGGTTACAGAAGACTTCCCCTGCAGGTCTCCAGACACGGTGGTAGAAAGGGCGTTCATTCAACACAGCACTTGAATAAAGTCCCTGTGAGCAGGGAGGGCAGGACACAACCCTCTCTGAAGTATTCGATTTCTCCCCAGCAGCAGCATGTCTGGGATGCCAGAGTCCCATATGCCACCATTTTTGTGAAATCATTCTCGGCCTACACTTCTGATGTTTTTAATTGCAAGTGGAGGGAAAATATCCCCCTGTTCCCCACTACCTTCCAATCCCTCAACTCTGTCCAGGAAGTGAAGGAGGGCTGTAGACCCCAAATATCCTCTCGGCTTGGTCACCAGTGTGTGGGAGAAAGATGGGAGTAAAATCTACTCTAGGTATCCAGGATATTCGATGTTTAAGTGATCATGGCTCCTGGTCCCTAGCAGTGGCAGAGCTCCTGCAATAACTCTCTCATTGGAAAGCATAGCCCTTTAAGAGAGTTAAGAATGGGAGACTACACTCTTTGCTACCTGATTTCATGATTGTGTGGCAAAGAGAGAAGCTCCTTGCTCCCAAGATGTGCAGACACACACTACTGCGATCTGTTGGGTAAAGCTCACCCAACTGGAGAACTGAAGTTGAAAAGGTTTTTGAGTGGCGCCCACACACCTTTTGCCCCAAAAGTTGTGCAAATAAAATGGAGACTTTCATTTGAGAAGCAGCTGTGTCCATGTGCTACTGGAGAGTCAGGGCTAAATTCAACATTGGCTGGTGTTAAGTGGGTGCATCTCCATTTATTTCGATGCCCTTTTTATCCACTGGAGAGCCTGTAGCTCCCTAGTGGCCGGTTGCTCCCAAACAATTTGGAAAGGGCACAGCAATTCTCATTCCTTTACTAACGGGGGGACACAAAGCACAAGCTAAATGAGCACCTCACCTACATGGCCTTGGCTCCACTAGTAGTGGCCGGATAGCATCAGGGCATCCTTGGCCTCTGCTTTCAGCACCTTCCCACCCCCACCAACCGCATCCTTGTGGTATTCCCCTTTGTGATGTCTGGCAATGAGGCAAATGACGGCAACTATGGAAGCTAATGGGATGAAAATATGAACAGCCATCTGAGCAGGATACAAACCTGTAGAGAAAAGGGCACTCAAATACTGTGGATGTTGATGCAGTATAAGAAGTGTGGCAGGGCGCTGGCCAGGAGTGCCTGAGCCAGCCCTGCCGGCCCTTTAAGAGGGAGCAGAAGCCTGCAAACCTCCCTTGCAGAAAGGCTAATCAGCCACCTGGGCTGCAGGGCAATTAGCCTTGAGGGGTTGCACCTGGCAGCCTCCTCAGGGGGATAAAAGGCCTGCGAGAAGGCAAGCCCAGTGTGGTGGGGATGGTATAGAGTGTGGTGTGGTTTGAGTGATTCAGAGCTGTGGGTTTGAGCTATTCAAGAGTTGCAAACTGTAAGCTGGAGTATACAGAGTAAGTGGAGCTGTGAGTTGTATACTGAAGGACTGGACAAGCTGTATGTATTGGTGGTGGGGCCTGCACTGTGAATAAAGAGCACTGTTTGGAGCAGAGAAGGGTTTCCTGCCTGTGTTCCTGAGAGGGGTGAGAGAGCGGTCTGTCACAGAAGCTATCAGAATAGAATAGACCGCATGACAGAGTCTGGTTTTTGGTTCAAATTTAGAAAGGAAACAAAACAAACACTGGTTATTAAAGATTCCATTTAATGGCAAAGGAATGATGAGATCTAGCCACAGGTGTCTGCATTAACATTAGAGGAACAGAGTCATAAATTCAGGGCTACGTATTCTCAAGAACTTTCCTGAAAGAACCAAGATGAGACTGAGCCGGGATGATGAGAACAAAACTGATTCTGCTAGCTCCTCGTGCATTCTGCCACCGTTTAACCAGAAAACCCTGAGATCACACAACCTGTTTCTGCCTCCCAGCATTCACCAATCGGACTGAGAATGGTTTTGTAGTTATGGTAAAGAACTTGGAGTCACAAGACCTAGGTGCTAATTCCTGGCTCTGCCATGGACATCCTGAGTGACCTTGACAAAGTCACTTTGCTCCTCTCTGCCTCTGCTGTCCCATCCTTTCTCATAGTGGGACTCTAAAGTTAGACTCCTTAATGCTTGTTGAGGACTTTGAGATCCTTAAATGGAATGTGCTGTACCAGGGCAACATGGAGTACAATACTCAAGATGGCCCTCTCCAGCCCCTTTCCTGCTTATCAGTGCATCAGGGTATGAAATCACTGAGAGGAGGCATGTTTGTAAGATCTATGTCTCCAATAAGGACTTTGAAAGGGCCAAAATAGGACAGCATCCCCCCCACTAAAGAATCCATCATGGGTTATTCACAAGAACCAGGGCTTGATTGTCTGTTGCCCCTTAGCTAGTTTATGCTGCTCCGGTGTTTTAAAGGGACCATGAAACTGGTGAACCTGGCTATCTGCTGCAGGGGTAATCCCTGAGGGCAGGGAACCAGTGTGACAGTATTATGCCGTGCCCCCTCATAGCCCTGTATGTAGAGGGGACAGCCAGAGGAAAGCAGGGGTTGGCCCAAGTACAGCAGAGCTCTGTCTATTCTTAGCTGCTAATACCCTTTGTGGCCATAGGCAGCTGAATGCGAGTTCAAAGAGCCTCAGGACTGACCCTGGAATATGGGAAAATGCAAATGTGCCTTTAAGCCATCCTTGCTCCCACTCTGTGCCTGCACGGAGCACGCAGCTCAGCCAAAAATGCTAACTGGGCCTGCAGTGTATGCTGGGACAGGACACTTTGGTGGCTCTGCAAAGTCAGATATAAAGGCAGGTGTTAAATAAAGCAGTTAGTGAAAGGACCTGAAGTATATTAATTTAAGGCTCACTGTGGCCTGGTGCACATCAGACTATCTCTAACCACTGCTACACTCTTCCAGACATTCCTCCTAAGCTCCCTGCCCACTGCCTCTTTGCTCTCTACTTTTTCAGCTCTTTGCTCACGGGGCTTCCACCTCCAAACTGTTATTAAAACAGGGCTTGAGTTGGCTCTGAATACCTCAGGCCTAAACTCAAGACTCCTGGCTTTTGTCCAGCCTCCAATCAGCAAGCATTATAGTAGCTTCAATGTGAGTTCTACTGCCATGTGTTTTTCCTGGACAGATTAGATAGATAGATAGAAGAACTAGGGGCCACCAAATGAAATTAATGGGAAACAGGTTTAAAACAAACAAAAGAAAGTTCTTCATACAGCGAATAGTCAATCTGTGGAACTCCTTGCCTGAGGAGGTTGTGAAGGCTAGGAATATAACAGGGTTTAAAAGAGAACTGGATACACTCATGGAAGTTAAGTCCATTAATGGCTATTAGCCAGGATGGGTAAGGAATGGTGCCCTTAGCCTCTGTTTGTCAGAGGGTGGTGATGGATGGCAGGAGAGAGATCGCTTGATCATTACCTGTTAGGTTCACTCACTCCGGGGCACCTGGCATTGGGCACTGTCGGTAGACAGGATACTGGGCTGGATGGACCTTTGGTCTGACCCAATAGGGCCATTCTTATGTTCTTATGTTACAGAGATCCAGCTGATGCATTCATAAAACACCCATCACTGAAGTATATAGGCACCATCAAAACAGTCCCTTTAGTGTGCTTTGTGCAGCATCTCTTGCTGAGTTAGCAGAAAAAAACAGGCAAGGGGGCTCTCTGGATGGAACAAGTGTATGGTGTAGGAGATGTGATGCATGACACTTTGAAACTTTTTCCATTTCTTTCTAGTATATTTTGGAGGCACGTTTTCATCTTGACCAAGCAGAAGGTGTGGGGTTTGGAAAGAGGATCTTTCTCTACCTGAGATCCAGCACAAAGCCACAAAGAGAAAATGCCAAGAGGGGTGAACAAGAATATCACTCTTTAGAAGCTGCAGTAATTGACTTGGGAGCAACTGCTAGTGAAGTACTGACTCACACCACAGACTGTACGGTCAGTGAACAACTATTGTAGATACTCTTGGGTTGGAATGGACTCTTTTTGGGGGTCATCCAGAACAGATTTCTTTGCTCTTAAACACTCCCTGATAGATGAGTATCCCATCTCAATCTTGGGGCTCCCCAGAAATGGTGATTCCACAGCTTCCTGGGGCAGCTTTTTTCATTGCTGAAGTAAATATACCCAGCTGCACCTTAAGCCTGTCCATTCCTTCTTGTTCTGCCCTAGATACCTAGTGAGAACAATTGATCTCTGCCCTCTTGGTAATGTCCCTTCAATGATCTATAGCCCTCATGTCTCACATCAGTCTTCTCTCCTCCCCCTGCTCCCATAACCACAGCTCTTTTTTTGTTTCCTGGAGTCACATTTGTTCTACTGAGAAATGACTAAATGTCTTCCCAGTTTCCATGAATAGCAAAACACACCATAATTACAATAATAATAATTAGCCATGTAGCTAAAAATAAACCAGTGTGTGGAACTGACTCTCAAGGGCAGCCAGGGAAGCTGCAACCATGAACATAGATGGTGAAGAAATTTGCTAAGCACCTGGAGAGAAAAGATTTCAGAGAAGTCAAAAAGTGGATGACCATCTCTCCTCATTGTCACGGGAGAGTCCTGAGTTTGACTGACCTGTGTCTTGTCTGCTGTCCAGCCTCCTCAAAGCTATTCAGAACATTAAGGAGCTTTCTGAGGACATTAAACGTGAGGATGGCTCAACAAGGCTAGGTTAAATAAGATCTGGGGGAAGGAAGTCAACCATTTTTCTGAGGTTCCAATATGTCTGATTAACTGTTTGCGCCAGGGTCCTCCTATCTTTAATTTTCACATGGTTCTGAGCTTTCAGGTCCAGACAGAAGGAGATTAATGTGAGATAGGCCAAACTTGTGCTGATTTATCGTGTTGGAGTTATGACTGGTGTTATTACTATTACATCTTGGTAACATTAACCTGGTGACATCTGGAGATGAAGCAATGAAACAAGCAATGGCAACTGGAAAAGCCAATGGGATGGTGTGGGACACAAAAACAAACTGCCTGAGCAGGATAGAAGATTGCAGAGGAAAAGGCATTCACATACCCCAGAGGTCGACCTGGCTTATTTATGTATTAATTATTAATTACATGTATTATTATTAATTATTATTATTATTATGGTAGCACTCACAATGTGCTAGATACTTTCCAAACAGAAATGAAAAGTTCCTGCTCTAACTTCTGCACTCAGAGGTAGCATCAGGACAAAAATGGTCTTACCACCCCAATTTTGTTGACTCAAGAGAATAACAATACCTAATACATTCCCAGACAAATTACCTGAGTTGAATAAATAATTGGTAGAGCTAGTCAAATGATGCAAATTTGTGACTTATAAATAAATATGCATGCCTTCATCACTATTATTTGTCCTGGACATATTATTAGTTGTATGCCAATATTTCGATAACCAACAATTTGTCCATGAATATGCTTATAAATACCACAAATATCATACATTTTAACACAAATGATTATTTATCTGAAAATTTGCATAGGAAAGTGCACAATTTGTTACTTCCTATTAGCCATTCTTTATCCACCATTCTCCTATCCACTCAATAATCAGAAATAATGCCATGTGAGTGTCACGAACCAAACACCACTAACAGTGAATATTACTAAAAGTGAACAATTTGCAAGCAACCCATAGCCTGACATCTGTCTGCATAAACAATTTGCTGAATACTTATGAATAATGAAATCAGGGTTGATTTGCAAACAGGAAAAAAAAACTAAATTCACCAAGTATCACTTGATCAGTTCCAGTGTGAGCAAGGAACATGTTCATGAATTCTTTTAGAATTCTTTCAAACAAGCATCTTCCTCAGTGATTTTGGATATTGAGTAACCATAACTGGTATCTATGAAGAGTTAAAGCAAACTTGGAGGAAAAAACCCTTGTTGATATTTTAAGTTAAGTAACAATTTGATCTCTGTAGAATTAAGATGAGCGTTCACTTGCTTTTTTGTTTTGGTTACAGAAGCCATTGTTGATTTGAAGGCACAAGGAAATGTAACAATCGTCTGCATTGCTATGCCCTCTTCCATTCCAACTGTGATTCTCAAAGGATTTAACAAACATAAATCAGTTGCTTATAACTTTACCCAACTTTAAGTGTCCAGGCTGAAGTTTTGCATCCCAGGTGTCTGACTCAAGGCTGAATACATTTGGAAAATTTTCAGCCAAAAGTGTTGAGCTGTTTCTGAGAACAAGGTAAAGGGAAAAGATGTTATTTTGCCCACCTTAAAAAAAAAATCTGGTGACCTTTTATTTGAGAAGCTCTAATGCCTCCATGCTTTGGAGAAGGGACTTGAAATTTGGTGGAAGGGAGTGGCCTTTGTGGCAGGACTGTGCCTTTTGCAGCTCCTGTGAAAATCATTCCAAATGTGGTCTAATTATAAAACACTGAAAAATCACAGTTCACTCACATTCATGCACATGCTCATTAGAGAACTGTTAGAACTTTGAAACTAAATTCCCCCAAGATTCCTTCTGCACTGGGCACACCTCAGCCAGGGATACAAAGACTTCCCCTGCAACTGCAACTCTGGGCTGTTGTGGGCAGAGGTGGATTTAGTTTAGTGGGACCTTAGGCCAGGACTAGTGGGGGGGGGGGGGCTCCCACCGCTTCTGCCTGCAGTCCCCCACCTCACTCCCTGCACTCCTGCGAGGGAAAAGGGGTTGGGGCATGGGTGCTTGCCACTCCGCCTGCTCAGTGCTCCTGCTGGGGAATGGGGTCAGGCTGCAGGGGCTTGCCCTACTCCCCCCACCCAGCCCCCCAATTGGCCAGGTCCCTGGGCATGGACCCCATTGGTCCAGTGACTAATCTGCCACTGGTTGTGGTCTGGGCTGGTGTCAGGCATTGGAACTGAGAGCAGGGCACCTGTTTCTTCTGTGGTGTCTCTCCAGCGTGGAGGAGAAAGCTTCCTGATTCAATTGCAGAGGGGAGTAGAGCCTGGAGGTGGAACAGAGGGAGCAGATTCGGACAGGGAGCATGTCAGTGAGACTGGGAGTGGAGGCAGGTAGAGGCAGGAGGGAGGGGAAAACAGGAACTGGGGAAGGGGGAGACTGGAACTGTCTGGGCAAGGAGACTGGGAATGGAAAGAGATGCATGAAGAGTGGAGACTGGGACTGGCTTAGAGAGAAGAATTGGACTGGAATGAAGAACCAGGGGTGGGAAGAGCCAGGACTGGAGCAGATTGGAGAGGATGGAGAAGATGGGGTCAAGCTTGTGGATACAGGAAGAAGAATCTGCTCCAAGGGAAACACTCCCCACCAGAGCCTGGAGTGGAATCCAGATTCCTGATTCTCCCTGTTGCTCTGCTGTCAGCAAATATCTGTGAAACCCACTGGTGAAGTAGATGTATTGTTGCTGGTCCCCATAGAGGATGAAGACATACTACTGCTATCAGTTATGCTATTAGCTCAAGTGGCAGATTGGGGTTGGCTTTTAGAGCTTGCCTACATGAATTCATCTGTGGCAAGCTTGGGTGTGAATCTAGCCTGCCACTCACTAACTGTCCACACGGACTCTGCTGCCATTGACTAACAGTTTCCAAGCATGCTTTAATCTACTCTCACTTCAAAGTGAGGTGGATCAAAGCACACTAGGGAACTGTTAGGGCACCCACATGGAGAGCTAGTGCTTGGCAAGCTAGGGAGGGGTAGATTTTCATCCCAGTTTGCCACAAACTACATGTTCACGTAGACAGCCTTAAAGGTTCCAACCTTGCTGATGACCCATGTGGGAAAATATGATGCCACATGATGGAATTTGTTTGTTTTTTTTTTTTCCTGTTTTTGTAATACCTAGGAAATTACATACACAAAAACTAGGTTAAATGAACATTATTACGACTGCAAAGTGAAGCACTCAGAAGCTAGGAAATGCCACAGTTAAGGATGCCCATCTGACTTTAATTTGGACCCCTTGTATATCTGGATTATATTCAGAGCTGTGCAGAGAATGGAAATTCCCTCTTGTGCAGGATTTTGAAGTTTGGTTTTGACTCGATTAGGAACTAACCCTAAACATTTTGAAATTCTCCATAGTTTGGAGCGACCAAAATGTTTTGTTTTGACAACATCAAAAACACTACATTTTGGTTTTGTCTATATTATAATACATAACACATTTAAAAAAATCAAAATGAAAAGTTGTTTTGAAATGAAAAATTAAAATCTTGGAATTCAGAAAATGTCAGAACAGGATGGAACTGTATTTTCTGACAGAAAACTGTTTCATCAAAGTTTTCCGAACCAGCTCTAATTAGGATACAGTCTTTAATTACATGACCACACACTGTTTTGGCCACAAGACCCCTGCCTCATGAAATGCTCAGAACAGGCATGCTCTGGGAATGAATCAGGTTTCTGGAGGCTGGTGTCTGTTGGACCCTTGCTTCACTTGTTGCAGAAGTTGGGAGATTTGGGCTATTGGATGGGTGGAGCTATACCCACCCGGAACTAAAGGTCCGCCCCCTCAACCAAGGGAGAGGAACCACTGAACCGAGGCCACAACTGAAATCTGGGGCAACAAAGGATAAAAACAGGAACACAGGTGAAAGTAAAAGGTTAAAAATCAGGGAACCAGAAGGAGACACCAAGCAGAGAAACCATGACAACACCCATGGTTTCTCAAAGGCTGTAAGGGTCAGTGGACACCACGTAGAGGAACTGTGCTCAGAGGCGTGACTTAACAAGGGACTGGAAATAAGCCCCACAGTCACAGGGTGCTCCCTACTGGCCAGCTTCCTCCTCCTGGTATGAAGGATGGCTGTCTTCACCAGCACCAGGAGGAGTTTGACAAGGTGGTCTAGCAACTTTGGGGGCCATGGATGTTGTGGGTGTGTAAATGAGGAAGTGTGGGGAAAAGTGCAGCCAGACCTCAGTAAGTGGTTCTAGAGGAGCTGGAAGAGGGGCTGCAGCCTGGTGCATTCTAAGCATTCCTTTCACTGCCGAAAGGACAAGTGTCAAGGGATTCTGTGAACCGTGCCAGATATATGGCCATGCTCATACCTCCATGCGGAGCCACCTATTGATAGCCCTGGTGGGTCGTGGAACCAGAGTGGAGTACAAACTGGCCCACTGGACCTCCCCACCCTCCAGAGGTGGCAACAAGACCCACCACTTGGTATCAGGATGGGACATCAGGACAAGGAAGTGGATGATGTGAAGCATGAGCATGTGCAGATGTTGTTGCCGTGTGGTTCAGAGCAGATAGCTGAATGTCATGCACAGGTGGCGTGTTGAGGGTGGGTGTGGAGGCTCATGGAGCAGGGACCCAGCGATGAGTCGCAGAAGGCTAGGGCTCAGGGATGGAGATTTAAGACCTGCTGGTTATATCGGAGCCCTTAGACACAGTGGCAGAAAGTGTGTACCCAATGCTCCATGCTTGACTATATTGTACTATCTGTGGATCTGGGACAAGCAGATCTGGGCCAGCTGAAAACTAAAGTCCTGCCCCTCAGCCAAGTGGGAGGAACAGCTAAGTCTAGGCCAAAAGTTAGAATGTGAGGCAACAAATTAAGAAGAACAGGAACAGGAGTGAGGCCAAAGGTTGGAAAATCAGGGAACCATAAGGACACATCAAGCAGAGAAACCCAGACTTTGCCCACCACTCCTCAAAAGTGTCCAATGAGTGTGTTCCTCATTTTCTGGCTGCCTGATTTAAGACCATGGAGTCTGATTTGCAGAAGCACTGAGCACCCACAGCTGCAACTGAAGTCTATGGGAGTTGTGCTCAGAAGTGGTATAAAACTAAAAGAACTCTGAAAAATCATGTCCTAGGCATCTCAAATGGGGCACCCGAAATGCATGGATACTTTTGACCTTAATCTCTCTGTGCCGCAATTTCCCATTTGTAAAACTGGAATAATTCGCACATGCTGGAGGTCAGGAGTGAGGAGCATTGGCAGAGCTGTGAGAGAAGGCAGGTGGAACGCTGAAGAGCACCTGTCTGTTCTTCATATAACTAAATTTAATACTATTTTACATCCATTATTTCCAAATTTATCTCCTGTTTTAAAACAAAATGCATTAAAAATCTTCTCTCTTATTCATTCAGTTGTGATCAGTTTCTCCCAGCCATTTCTGTCCTGCTCAAAGGTCCCAGAAACTAGTTCTCAAAGAGCAGTCTGTTTGCGTGGCACCTCTGTTTGGTACTCAGTGGAGTCCAGTATGGAAGATGCTCTTGGCTGTGCCTGAAACCAGGAAGTGCTTGGAGCCAAATACCTAGAAGAGGGTCTACAGTCTGGTGGTTCAATGGCCGTGCTTCTACTCTGAGTGCAGGCTGAGGCGCAAGGACACATGTGCGAGACTTTGGAGACTAGGGAACTAGATCTGGGAGGGAAAGTGTCAAAGAGTGAGTCTCTCTGTCAGTAGAGACAGGTTCAAACCATACCACAGAGCAGAGGAAGAGCAGCAAGGTGAACCCTAGTAGGAGACACAGCGCATAGTAGTTGGCACAAGGGAAAGACTGAGAGTGCACCGAGAAGGCCCTCCAGGGTGTGGAGTGGACACATAGCTGCACTGCCATGCTACTGGTGCCTCAGGGCTACTGTCGCCTCGCTATGGTCTGTGTACTTCCCACTAGTGGGGAAAAACAGTCACTGGATCCATGTAATTGTGGATTGCCTAATCCCACTGTTCTTCTATCCTCTCTCTGTGCCCCCTAAAATCGCCCTCTACACTGAGGCACCAGTAAACCCTCCTGTGGTATGCAGAGGAGCAGGGTTTGCCCCAAACAGCTTACTTCAGACTCACTTTGTAACTGGGCCCCCACATTCTAAAATGACAGGCTCCCTGTTTCGATATTTAAATAGCACAGCAGAAGAACCTTTCCCTCCAAACTTGGCAGTAGATCCTCTCTTTGGGCCACCTACACCCCAACCCCTGGCTCTCATAAACATTTTACCCTACCAGTTATGTTTATTAAGTTTGGAGTAGCACAAAGGTCTGTGGGGAAAACGGTCAAGCCAGAGGTGGCCAGCTGCTTGGAATCCACGCTGCAGTCCCTGGGCCTGACGCATGCTATCCAACGTCAGCCCTTGATAATATTCAATTTTATGGAAAAATACTTTTCTCCCTGCTTCTCAGATTGCTGTTGGTACAAGATTTTGTGATCCGATACTAGAACGGCACTCTTAAGATTCCCTGAGTGCTTCATTTCCTATATAAAACAACAGTAATGAGAGTCTCTGTTATAATCCCAAATATGGGGAAATGTAATCCTTTCCCAGGCTGGATCACACTTACTGATTGAAAGAGCTTCTGAGACTTTATACCCAGTTAGACAGCATTTTTCTGTTTATACGTATGTCGGTATCTAACACAATCATTTTGGAATGCTGCATCCAATACATTTCAAACTTCCAGGGAATGTTCTACACATCAAGGAACAGATTATTGATTTGGGGGAAATTTGAAAACCGAGAGGGGGGGAAACAGTGGGCAGATGGAGCCCTGGCCATCTGATTAGCACAGCCACATCTTCAAACACCTCTGCAATGGCCTATAGATTAAACAAGTGTTTGACTGGACCCACTAATGTCTTCCAGTATAACAACACCCCATCTCAAATCTGCTCATCCTTCTAACATGTTGACATCCTGAATGATTTATCATCCAGAGAGAAAGAAGAAGAATGGTGAGGGAATGGTGAAAAGGGGGCCTACATACAGCCCCTGGAACATGGGGGAGAATAGGGGACAGGGGAATGGGATACACAGAATCCCTGGTGTGGGTGTGGGAAGTTGGGGAACCCTGGTATTGGGTGAGGGGGAAATGGGCATACATTTCTTCTAGTATGGGGTAATGGGGGGGGGGAGGAAATGGGTGGCAGACAGAGACCCTGACATGGGAGGGTAAGGGTAAGTTGGGGTAAGGTAGGTTCATATACAGCCCCTGCGATGGGGGAAGATTGGGAAACCTGGTGGGAGGGTAGGGAAAGGAGGAAATAGGGGTATATATAGAGCCCCTATCATGGGGCTAAGAATGGGAGGCTCTGAAATGGGGGAAGGGAAGCCACACAGAGCCCCTGTCAAGGAGCAGGAATTTGGGAATTGGGGAAATGGGAGACAAGGCACACAGAACTCCCAAAGAGGGGAGAGAAGGGGACCCTGGAATGGTGGAACTCAGGTTACAGGGGAGTTTGGGGAAATCTGGTGTGGGGGAAGAGGAGCCTCACAGAGCTCCTAAAAAGGAAAGGAATGGAGGGCATGGGGGGAAGTGGAAATGGGTTGCACAGGAACCACTGGTATGGGGGAGAGGAGAGGCCTGGGTATAAGAGGAGGGAATGTGGGGCACAGCCAATACCAAGGGCAGACTATGGGGGGGGGCTGTGGAGGGCTGCAATAAGTATCAGCTTACACATGCTATGAAGTGTGCCTGACCCCCTAGTTATAACAGCATCTACATTTTTCCCTAAGTAGCTCAGCGTGAACTACAGCCACTCTAAGAAAACGAGTCCAAATGGCTTCTGCTGAACTTTTCTGAAAACAAAGTCGTAAGCTCAATCAAGGAGTCAGAAGCAATAGCATCTGATTTCAGTTGTGTGACTAATCTTACCATTGACCAACACTGACATTTTTGAAGAGAAGTCCAGGTCACCACCAGAGCTATGGCAGAAGACACCAAACACAGCAGAGAGCTGGACTTGGCACACCGCATTCGCACCGTACAGAGACTGCAGCTGGGGCGGTTTGGATTCTGACCCAGACTGTTGCTAGTCAAGGTGACTGGAACTGATAAAAGGAGTGTTTGCACTGAGCGTCATTCTGATGTGATTCCTGCCTCCTCAAGGGGAGTAGGAGGTTGTCTCTGACCCAAGATACAGAGGGGATGGGGGAGGGGCAGAGCCTGGAACCTATTACTAGCCAGGGGAACGCAAACTTGACACACAATTTCAACCCACTGTAATGGGAGCTCTGCAAAATAGGAGCTAGGATATACTTGTAAGGGATATAAATCCTCATTCATGGCACAAGATAACCACAAAGTGTGTAAACCTAGGAAGAAACTTCCCCTATGAGATTCCATCATGGTCCATTATGGGGTAGTACACATTCTTCTGTGGATGACATCCAGCTCTACGCCACCTTTACATCAAACCATCTCACGTCTTTCTGAATACCTGGCTGAAATCAGCATATATATGGTAAGCAGCCTGCTCTTCTGGTAGGCAGTGGGAAGTGCTTCAAAGGGCATCTTCTCATCCCCCACTACTGAGGGTATCTGGCTTCAGAGAGTTAAGTTGGTTTGAAGCCTTTTGTGCTCCTCAATGTTACTGGAGGCCCAAAAAGATGTGGGGGTAAAGCCGCCCAGCTCCACCAGAGACTGGCCAGAAGACTGTGCCCCATAATACTGGCATACATGACTCCACAATTGATTACTGCAACTTATTTTAGCTAAGAAGGAAGCCACACATTCTGGAAAAGCTCTAGTTGGTACACAACACAACATCCAGTCTCCTCAGCAACATGAGTCACTGTGAATACACCACCCTGGTGCTCTCCTCTCTGCAATGTCTTCCCCTTGAGTCCCATTGGTGGTCTCTGGCCTCAGAGCCTCCCATGGAACAGACCCATGTCACTGAGAGATTGCCTCTCCCTTGGTTGGCCTCCAACAATGGCTGTGTTCCCAGGCAAGCATAAAACTGTCAGTGAAAAATGGGAGGCTTCTGAGTGGAGGACACGGAGCTTACACAGGACCCGGACTGTGGAATTCACTCCCCTCACAGCATGAATGGCCAGGACCTCTCCACTCTCCCATTTCTCTAACATAGCCCTCCCTCCGTAAGCTCTTCAGATGAACGATCTCACACACAAATGCCACCCACGCACCAGAACACACAGATAGAAACAGGCAAACAAATAAAAACAAAGGAACAGGCAGACAAATAAAAACAAACAAAAACAGCCTTTACACTAATCATGCTATTTCTTCTATGGGCTTGGAAGACAGAAAAAAATGCTTTTATTGTCATTTCTACTTTATGTCTTGTAAGGCACTCAGACACGAATGTGAAGGGGGCCAGAGAGAAAGACAGGGGGAGTGTCCTTAGGCAAGTAATTCCACAACTTTCTGTGCCTCTGTTTCCTCATCTGAAAGGGGGATAATATTAGTGACCTACCCCACAGGAGTGTTCTGAGGCTTATTTTGTTATGAGACTTGGCCCATTTTAGTTGAAGTCGGTGGAAGTTTTGCCAGCAATTTCCATGCCAGGGCTCTGCCTCAGTCTGAATGATCCTGGACAAGTTCAGCCAAAACAGTTCAGACATTTTCAAGAACAAGGCTAGCGGGAAAACATTTTTTATAATGTGAATAAAATTCTGGTGACCTTTCCTTTGGAAAGCACTAATGCCGCCGTGCTTTGGAGGAGATACTTGTAATTTGGGAGGCAGATGGTCTTGGTGTCAGACACGTGCCATTTGCCTTCCTTGTGTCCACCTGCCCAAACTGAGCCAACTTATGAGCCTCTGAAAAACAGAAGTTCAAACATACTCAGCCGAGACTTCCTTAACCCTAGCTAACATAATGCCTGCAGATGGTCCGGTGAACTGCGGATTCAGCGGCGTTTCTGCGGGAGGTCCACGGGTCCCGCAGCCTCATCATCCCTGCTGCCGAAATGCGGCCGAATCCGCGGCAGCCCTGGACCTCCAGCGGACCGCCCGCTGCCAGCCTGGCTGCCGCCCTGAGGGTGACCATCAGGCTATCCCCCGGGGCTTTCCGCCCCAGCCACACACTTGGAGCACAGGTACCTGGAGTTGGCCCTGACTGAGCATGTTTGAAAATCTCCTAGTACTGACCAGTCTGCACATGTGCCATCCCCACAGAGCAAGTGAGCATACAGCTCCATCCCCAAACAGCTCCTACGTGTGACCAAATTGCGTATGCACTATCCCTCCCAAGTGACAGGGCATGCTCCAAGCCAGAGCTACCAGAATGGGGGGACTCAGGAGGACTTCCCCTGTAATGATTGCTCCCAGATGCTCCAGTCCAGGGTAGGACTGGGCACTAGAACTGAGAGCAGGGGGCCTGTCTATTCTTTTGTCTCAATGACACCCCACATTGCTGACACCCAGGCAGCAGGGAGCAGAAAGCCATCTGCTTCAAATGAATAGGGGAAAAGAGCCAGACCTAGGGCATTGCAGGGCCAATATATTGCAACAAGGAGTCCGGGAGGCAAAGACTAGGACCTGAGGTTGGCAAGCTGCGGAGACTGGGACTGGAAGGGCAAGGAGGCTAGGTCAGGGAGCTGGGGATGGAAATGGCACAATGGCCAGTGGGTCAGAAAGAAATTGAGATTAGAGGAGGATCTGAGAGGGGAAACAGGGAATGGCAGGGCAAGGAGGAGACTGGGACTGGGAGCCAGTGGGGTGGGGGGAAGAAGGTGTGGGAAGGGGAGACAGACCTGACATGAAGTTGGAGGATGTGGAGAGAACTTTGACTGGCTGGGAAAAGAAACTCTGATAAGTAGTTGGGGAATGCAAGGACAGTGAGATGGAATGAGAAGCCCACAGAGAGAGACTAGGACTAGAAGCCACTGGGATGGGAAACATGGGTATGGACGGTGACTGGAGATCAGAGGGTGGAAGAGAGAGAAAGAGACAGGTCAGGGAGTGGAGGAAGGATCTTAGACTAGCAGGGCTAGAGTACTGGGGACGAGAAGCCAGGAATAGGGGGAGAACTGGATATGCTGGCCAGGAGACTGGGAGTAAGAGTGTGGGGGAGACTGGGAATGGGACAGTCTGAGACAGGGAGTCAGACAGGGACAAGGATCAGAAGCCCGAGTAGTGGAGACTGGCACTGACTAACATGGGTAGCAGGTATAATAGTCCAGGGGAGGCTAAGCTTCCCCTAATCCAGGTGTAGCTCTGCCCTGAGGCCCTGCCCTCACTCCCCCTCTTTCCTGAAGTCAGCTTTGAGCTCAAACTAGCCAGAGGCTGGGGGAAGCTCAGGCCAGCCGATGGCTCGGGCCAGTGCTCCAGCTGGCCAGCAACAGTTCAGCTAGGCCTCCTCCTGCCATGGAGGCAGGAGGGCTTGGGGCTCCAGAAGGCGAGGGGGAGAAGAGAAGGGGTGGGGTAGGAGTGGGACCTCAGGAAGAAGGGGTATGGCTGGTGAGCTAGCCTCCCCAAAGCGGGGGTTCACCCACCGCCCATGGTAGTAGAGGAGAGTAGAACTGTGAGAAGGAGCTAGTTGTGGAGTAGATATAGTACTGGGAAAGGGACAGGGCAGAAGGGATCAGAATTGGGGAGAATGGGAAGAACAGTCTGTGTCAACTAGAACAGGCTCCCCAAATCCCCGAGTCTCACTATTCCTCTAGTGTCAACAAATATCTGTGAAAACCACTTTGAAATTGTCCCATCCCCCTCTAGTGCTGGCCCTATTACTGCTCTCAGTTTCTCCGTTACCTCAAGTGGCAGGCATTTGTGTGGTGACCCTAAAGTTTCCAAGTGTATCGATGAGGCATGTGTGTGTCAATATGATGCCACATGATGGAATTTTTCTGTTTGCTTTATTGAAAACCCAGGAAATTACACACAAAAAGCTATGCTAAAAAGAACATTAAGGTTTCAAAGTCAAGCACTCAACACTTACAAAATACCAGAATTAAGGTACTTCATGCAACCTTAATTTGTTCCCACTGTGCAAATGCTACCCTGGAGAATTGGATGCTATCCCTGCCTCAAGTTGGGCACCCAGAAAATAAGGAACACACAGTGGACGCCTGAGAAAATGTGGTTAAATATTTGCCCTACAGTCACATATAGACGCTGTGGTAGAGGCAGGCATAGAATCCAGTTCTCCAGGGCAGTGTTCAACTGCGTTAATCATGAGACCATCCTTTTCCTTACTGCAGTCCCCTTCCTTATTCATTACACACCTTGCAATTTCTTCAATAAATGAGGCAGGGGTCCAACAGACAACAGCCCCCTCTGCTATACAACTCTGACTCACTCCTGAGGGTGGTCCATCCTTATCTCCTTTTTTTGTGTGTAATTTCCCCACCATAAATAAACATTAAAAACCCAGACTAAACAGAAATTTCAGTACGTGGAACCCCATTGAATCTCAGTGGGTCATCAGCAGGGTGACCTAGTCTGGTAGCAGTAGTAGGCTCTTATCCTCTGTGTGGAACTACCACTAACTATTTTAAGATTAGCAGCCGTGTTAGTCTGTATCTGTAAATAAGGCGAGTAGACTTTGAGACTAACCAGTTACGGTGCTACAAAGTCTTCCTCATCTTATTCACTATCTGTTAGTCTTTAAGGTGCCACCAGACTCCTTGTTGTTTTTGTGGATACAGACTAACATGGACTATCCCCTGATATTTACCGCCATAGAGGAATAAGACACAAACTTTCTCAATGGATTTTGCAACCATTTGAAGGCAGAAGAAGAAAGCTGGGATTCAAGAATCCTTGGTTCAAATCCAGGTTGACGAAAGGAGTATGCAGACAGACAGTTCTGCTTCTGACCCTCCCTGCCTTGCCTCTTCTGTGCATGTTTTTATCTCTACCCTTCCCCCACCCCAACCTGTCACCTGCTGTCCCTGATCCACCTGCTCTTAGTCTTCTCCATTCCTTTCCCATCAGGCTGCATCCCTAGCTTCCCATGTCTCCTTCCCCTCAAAACTTCCCTTGCTTGCTCTGGTGTCCCCGTCTGTATTCCAGTGAGGCTGCATCCTCCTTCTCTTCCACACTGCTAGGCCACCAGCCGAGATAGCACTGAAAGCACAGGAGAGACAGTACTCTTGCCCTTGCCCTCAGTTCCAGAACCAAAGCAGTTCCTGGTAGCCAGTGGGGGGAGCAATTGTTGTGAAAGTCCTGCTGAGCCCCTGCAGGCCTGAACTTGGAAGCATGTTCCTTATAGAGGGAATATTTGGAGATTTTAGCTGCCAGCCTTTAACAACCCTCTCCTAAGCATGTGCAAACTGCACATTTCAGAGCCTTGTCACTTGATCAGATCTGGGCATATTTGCACAGGGAGAGTAGAAGAAAATTCTCCAGACTCAGTGTGACCCACCAGGAAAATGTCAAATGCCCATTACAAAGCACAAAGAGCTTCTCAAAGAAATGGTTCTAATAACTTTTGAACACAGGCAAAACAACACATTGTCCTCTGATCTTGTTCTCAGAAAGAACTGAACATTTTTTACTTAAATTTTCAACAACAAAAAAACACATAAAATCTGCCTGAGGCAGACACCCACCGTGGAAATTTTCGGCCTCAACATATAAAGTTTGGCAAACTTATAAGCATTTGTAAACAGGATCTTATAATAGAAAGTGTTAATCAACCTTTACTATAGGTAGCGCTGCTGCCCCACCTAGTATGTTCAATAAAGGTCACCATCTAGGCCAGGATTTTGGAATTACCGAGGAAGAAACATATCTCTAGGTTTTACACAGGAAACAGAGTATGAGAGAGAACATTGCCAGCCACATGAGCTGTGTATCCAGTAAAGCAGCTGCCTCTTTAAATTTTATACTATGTCTTATTATGTTTAGTTTAAGGTTCCCAGAAACTGTGGTGGCATAATTTTGTTATAATGAGGAAAAAGTGATTAATGAGCCAAAGGGATTAAGAATCTCAGGTCAATTGCAAGAGGGGCACAAAACTCCAATGGAAATTTCTGAATTACTATCATATATAACAACCTGAGGAAGTATCAGCCAGGTTGAGGAAGTCCTCAGGCTGGTAAAGCCCTTATAACAATCCACCACCCTGATGATCAAAAGGAAATCTTGGTATGCAGTTCCATGTATCTGCCCCAACAAACACCCCTATTTTGAAGACAGACCTTTGGTCACTAGAGAAAAGTTAACTACAGAGAACTGAAGCTTCGAAGCTTCTGGAACCAAAACTGTAATGAATTGAGACAACAAATCATCCAGGATGAAATCCAGCCAACGGAGGATGATCCCACAGGAGGCTCTCCCTGACAGAACTATTGTGGGTTAAGATAAACAGGAACAAGGCATTCTTGTTCTGGAATAAGAGTGTCCACACATGGAGTTATTCAGGAATAGCTCCATGTGTAGAAAAGCCCTGAGACCTGATTCTGCCCCATTGAAGTTAATGTCCCAACTCTTATAGATTTCAAGGGCTTCCTCACTGGATTATAAAATCTTATTGGCAGGTATTCGGCTAGGATTTTCAAAGGAGCCTAAGGGATTTAGGAACCCAATTCACATTCCATTTAGACTCCCTTAAGTCCCTTCAAAAAGCTCCACCTCTGTAAAGTAACAGGCACGTGTATAGAGTAATTAATAAAATAAACAAAATAATATAATAATAAATACTAGTAATAATAATAATAAACTGAAGCCTCCAAAAAGTTACTTTGACTTGGTTTTGCACCGCCTTTGCACTTCTGGGTTCTGACCAGACAGGAAGCCTTGATTTACCATGTTATGGGCTCCTCTCACAAGGTTTCTGGCTAGGCCTCCAGTCTAAAGCATAAGAAATGGTATAAGAAAGTGCATTCTCTTTGTTATACCCAGACCAGTTTTAGAGAACCATGTGGTTCAGGAAGATCTGAAGACTATGTCTACATTTTGAGAGGGGTTCTCTGATCCAAAACTCCTTGAATCTTTTTGGGCACAATTGTTGCTAACGTACAATTTCCTTTCTTTCCTCATCTGCATACTCTGGTCCAATGGCACAGAAATGGGAAGATCCTTTTTGTCATGTATCTAGTTCTAACACATAAAATGGAATTTCCTCTCTTATTTATCCAAATTCAACCTTTGATGGCTGCCTTTTGGGCACAATGCATGTTCTACTTATTTCCTCGGAATTCTCTTTAACTTTTCACCTCTTCTTTTGTTCTGGGGGGCAGTGAGGCAGGTTGTTTTTCCTAGTCACTCTTCCTCTTATGTTCTTTCACTTTGGGGATCTTTTTCTTCCAGTTGTTAACCTGGCTGCCCTGTGGTTATGAAGGGATGTTCTTTTATCAGCCCCTACGGTTCTAGTTGGGCCAGTTGTTTCTTCATTTAGATCTTGTTATAGGTTTGTTATGGTGCCTTGAAAGGACTTGCCTCCACCAAACAACATCCTTTGCTATGGACAGCTGTTCTCAGAGTCTCAAGCTGGTATGCAGCCTTGGGGTTCTTCTGGACTCCACACTGCCAATGAATACACAGGTAGCTATGGCTGAACAAAACGTCCTCTTCCACCTTTGGCTGGCCTAGAGATTGCCCCATCCCATCAGATTCCAACTTGGCTACTAAGAATCAGAGAGGTAGCCATGTTAGTCTGGAATTGCAGAAGTGACAAAGAGTCCTGTGGCACCTTAAAGACTAACTAAAGTATTGAAGCATAGGCTTTCATGGGCTAATACCCACTTCGTTGGATGCATCCGACAAAGTGGGTATTAGCCCACGAAAGCTTATGCTTCAATACTTTAGTTAGTCTTTAAGGTGCCACAGGACTCTTTGTCAACTTGGCTACTGTGACCCACGCATTTGTAACCTATGGCTTGAGCATTGCAGCGCAATGAAATAGGAAGGAAAATGCTGACCCTGAAAAAGCTCCAGTTGGTTCAGAATACAGAGGGCCATCTACAGAACAAAAAAAGTTGACAAGAGCACTTTCTTCCAGTGCTCCACTCTGTACTGTCTCCTTATTGAATACAAAGGTATGTTCATTGTTACAATACAGCTATTAAAATACAGCCCCAGTCTGGTCTGAGCTACCTATATAGCTCTCAGTCTGTGAATATGATCTCCCATAAGAGCCATGTTTATCAGGGACAAAGAAACAGTCAGTCTCACCAATGAAGCTAACGAAAGCAGAAAAACAGAGCTTTCTTGGGAAGCTGACCACAACTGCGGAACTCACTTCTGCAAGAGATCAAAATAACTACTAATCAAACGGCCACCAGAGCAAAATGCAAAGCTCATTTCTTTAGGCTCCACTTTGCAGCAATAAAATAATAAAAGGAAAATGACATAAATGCATCATTCAAAAAGAATTTACTCCTTAAGAGTGAGTTGGGGAAATGGAAGAGCAAGTGAGAAGAACAGAGATCCTGGGCCTAATTTGCTGCTGTTAGATCAGAATGGTAATGTTTCATGCCCAATTCCACTGGAGTAAATGACTGCAGATGATGACGGCCAATGGACAAACAGCCCCTCCCCTCCCTTGTCCCCAAATTTATAGCATTGAGAATTTGTAAGGTGCCTGGAGCATGCAATAAATGAATTAGATTTCATTAGACAGAGAGGGATAGATGTTTGTTGATAAGGAACTTGTTAATTACTTGAATAAAATAAATTCTAAATAAATAATTCCAGAGAAACTGATAGGCCCAAAACACAAAGTACAGGGGATCTTGATCCTAGAGTTTTGGTTTAAACTTATTAGGGAGGAGTGAGGGAAAAGCCAGCTGCAGAGTTTGGGTCTGGATCCAATAACCCTCCAAATTCAGGGGATATTCAAAGGGGGGGGGGTGGACTCAGGTCCTACTAACTCTACTAATTACCAGACTTGTGCCCCTGGAGAAAGGCAGCTCCTATAGAGAGGACAGTTCAATATTGTGAGACATGCCGGCTTTCTATAAATAGAGATGTACAGTGATTATCACTGGAATTAATTCAAGGAAATTCCAGAAGTAGATGAGTAATGAATGGGGCTGACATTTATTGGTTATAATTTGAAGGAGATAAGTATCTCCTCGCTTCCCTTTCTAGGAATCTAGCCCAGTGAACCCTAGACGGGGAGGAGAACCCCTCTTAGGCCAACAAGAGAGTAAGAGGGCTGTCTGCAACCACTACAATGAGATGAGTAGAGGAGGTGGCCCCAGCAGATTTGGCAGGAAAATGGGGGGGAAGGTTAGTTATTGCTCTGCATCACACACCCTGTCCTGCCATAGGACTGCTTCAGAATATTTGTCCTCCCCTCCCCTCTCCGCCCCCAGCACAGGGATAATGCTAGTGGGAGCCTGCAGATATAGCCCATACCAACATCAGGGATCTATAGGGGGGAAACTGCAGTTACTGCCCCTCTATCATCATGGGAAACTGCTGAGACATTATGAGGTTGGAGAGGTTATCACCCTGCCTGGCAGCAGGAATATATAGACATGGATAGATAGCACTCTGTCCCCCTTGAGAGGTGACTGTTTCCAAATGCTTTTATAGGCATCCACACAAAGAGGCACCTGGAGGCCTGTAAAAGCAACTGGAAACAAGGCGGAGGAGCCATCTGAGCTGCCTCTTCTGCGGGCTGTTGATGTAAAGTGGAGGATGAGAGGAAGTAGAAGTTGCCATCAGTGACCAGAGCTGTCCTTAGGAGAGGAATGTCCTAGGGAACACTGGAGAAGGAAAGCAGAATAAAGGAAGACTAGGCATGTGCAAGAGAGAGGACCACATGACAGGGAAGTATGTGCACACGTTGGGGAGGAAGACTTGGCATCTGGGAAGCACGTGCAAGAGAGCAGGGGGAGATCAAGGAGCAGAGCAGATGGAAAGAGGAGATGAGATGAAGAACAGACGGAGGTAGTGTAATTTAGCTTCATTTTAAAAGGACAAACTCCTTGGTGCACTACGAGAAGCTAAAAATACATCACTACTTTCTTAACGTTGTTTTTCCATGCAAGCAACTGCTATGGGTTGCAACATGTCTGTTGTATGATCACAGATGAGAAGGGAAGTGGTTGGTGTGACAGCAAATGGAAGGAAAAGCTCCATGATGCCAATGCTCTGGTAAGGTGTGGCCCACACTAAGAACAAGTCTGATAAACCTTGAATTAGATGGGTTGTGTCAGGCAACTCAAGTAGGTGATAAACATTTTAGGGCTCCACATATGATCTAGAATGGAGAATAGAACCCTTTGCCTATTAACAGCGCCTTCCATCTAAGGGTCTCAAAACACTTTACAAATGTTAACTAATTTAGTCTCTGAAGCCTTCTCTGAAGTAGGAAAGTGTTATCCCTGTCTCTCAGAGAGATACTGATAGGCAAACAGCCTGCCCCTGGCTCCAGTTAAAGGGCAGAGCTGAGAATTGAACCCAATTCTTTTGATATCCATTCCTATACATCAACCTCAGAGCTCTATGTTATCAGCATGAGCCCACAGGAGTCCTGAGAGTGTATGTAATCTCCCAGGATGTTCAGGAGGACTCCTGGGGCAAAACATGAAATGAATGTGGATGGGTTTCAGGATCAGAGTTTAGATGATAGCTGGTGAAGGGGATTGGATGTTGGGATCCCTTACATTTAATCCCACACTACGCCTCAGTTTCCAAATCCTTCTTCATAGTATCCCAATAAAACCGCACTCCATTCGGAAAGAGATGACACAGCACCCTCCTTGGGCCTTCCCTACTGTGGCTTCAGAACAATGGATCCAGTTGCCAGACTCAGCGGGTCAGGAATCTTCTATGCTGAGTCCTGGGCTATAGCTGCTGCATTAGAATATGCTCACTGGGACTTTTCTACTCAGAGGTGCCCAAGTGCACACGGTCTGACAAATATCCCCTGGGGAGGATACTTCACCTCACAGAAAAGGGAAGAACCAGGCAACGCACTCCCAGGTATCCCTGAGCACAGAGTAAACAAGCTCAAATGCAGAGATGGCAGCGGCAGCAGACTGGACCTATGACCAGATCCATCACCCGTTCTGAAATCCAGGTAAGGTGGAGAGAAAGCCCAGAGGGATGCAAGAGAAGCAAGAGGGATGTAAAGTGCAGGGAGTCACTGGGAGGAGGGGACAGAGGTAGAGTTAAAGAGGAATAGATACAGTGTGGAGGAAAGCATGAACTAAGTGACTGCTAGCCAACTTATGCACACCCAGCCAGCGTGGAGCAGACTGGGGTCTTGGGTTACATACACTTTCTAAGTTTGGGACCAGAATAATCATCAGTTTATATGCCATTTCAGCATGGGGAAAACCCGCAAAAAAAATAATAATCCAGAAATGGGGCTTGTTTTTGGCTTAACTGGCCTGTGAGTTGCTTGTTGGCTAGTTTTTGGCTTGTAACTTGTTGCTGCTGCTGCTGCTGCTTCTTCTTCTTTTTTATCAGCTCCCAGCAAATGGGATGTGGGGGGCAAGCAGGGGCAAGGGAGGAGAGAGTCAGGGATGTCCAGTGGACCCTCCACAGCCCCAGACGGCACACCAGGGGGAATCTAGCCATATAGAGTGTTGGGGTTCTTAGGGATTGGCTTCTTTTGGCCTTGTTTTGAAATGGGATTAGCTTGATTTCTGGCTTATTGTGAAAGTCAGGGTGCTTAGTTACTACGTGAAAGTTGGCAACTGTGTCTGCATGGCATCTTAGCTTGAAACTCATGCATCCCTTATAATACATGAGTCAATCAGCACAGGGCTGGCAGAGCCCTTAGGTTACAAACAACCTCAAACAGGTTATACACACCCTTGCAATATGGGCCAGTCGGAGCCTACAGGTTGCAGCTATGGCTGCCTGGGAAACCCCTCTGCATGGGATATCCCAGGGTGATGTAGCAGCATGGCTGGGGAAAAGAGCATGGTTGAAATGTCTCCATAGTTTGACTATTTCCAGGTCCTGGAATGGCCCCGTGGATCCACAGAAAGATGTGCAATTAGAGGAGCCCTGAGGTTACTCTAATAAGATGGTATAAAACCACATTTAACCTGCCTCTTTGGGTCTTCTTCTGAGCACAGCTCAGCCCAAACCATCATGTTCTACACAGCACGTTCCGCAGAGCCACCCTGAGAAAGGACTTGGCTTGCACATGTGTGCCCAGTGTGAGACAGAGGCAGCCATGCGGGTGTAACCTACGTACACTGCACCCTGTCAGGGTGATGCACATGTTGCCCTGGGGTTATTCACATCTTCTCATCATAGGAGATGTGGGAGGCCTCTGGTTATACAGCCTGCCTTGGCATGGGACAGGCACTGCCATGGGGTTCTGAGGCAGAAGGAGCTTACAGATGATTCTGACTCTTTCAGCATGAGGCTGAAAGAGCCCTGAGTTGTATACACGCTCTCAGTGTGAGAGACCAGGAGTTCCCAGGCTGAACACCCCCTCTCAACCTCAGACAAGGAGGTGACATGGCTCCTATAGACCTCCATGAATATGGTGGATAACTGAATGCTCTTTCATCTGTTATGGCCTCTATGCACCTGGGAGTGGTGACAGGAAACTTAGATTGGCAGTTAGACTGGTGTCTCGTCCACTAAGCATTATGTTGTATTTTCCCCTCTGGAAGCGCTGCCTGCAATTAATTCCCCAAGGGAGCTCACATGTGCCAGCCAGCGTGGTTACGTTACGTGATTTAGGATAAATCAATTTCTCTCACAGTAAGGAGCTCACTGAAGGCAGCAGAGGATGAGGTGGGGAAGGGTATGTCTGTGGAGACTTTCAATTCAGAAGAAATCCCCACAGGCACTAGCCAAGGAAGGAAAATAGGAGCCATAAGAACTTTAAGCAATGAACCTCCCATGCAGAAATCAGTAACCAAAAGAAACAAGAGCCCGATCCTCAGCTGGTATAAACCAGCATCTCTCCTTTGAAGTCAGTGGCTCTACAACAATTGACATCAACTGGCAGCCTGGCTCAGAAGCTTTTTTTAAGAAGGAAAAATATATCTGTCTTTCTGTGCTAGCATTTAAAGACACCAACAAGCCTTGCAAGTTTTGCAGCATCTGCATCATGCGGCATAATTAAGTTATTCTAAATGAGGTCTGAGACATTTTAATATCCTGAAGCAATAAAATCTCAGGTTGATGTTCTCCCCCCCCCCACCCACCCACCATCTTTTCCCTTCTCCCTCTTCACCTCTGTGGCTCCCAGTGTGAGAAGACACCGAGCTGGTTGGCTGTAATTGCTGGAACAGTCCCCTAATGCTTGCTTCCTCTCCAATTGCATTAAACTGCATCTTTATAGATACAACCCTGTTTATTCATGCTGCTCATGTGGAAGAGGCAAGAAATGCAGACTCTCTCTGCCTCCTCCTCCTCCTGCCTTTCATTTCATGGGTGTGGCAGGGTTCAAACCTTTGCAGTCTCTCACAGGCACAAGTGTGATGAACAGAGGACAGTACTGGAGGGAAAGCCATAAAACACGGCTGGCGATGAATGAAAATCATTTCACCCACAAGTGGGAAACCGGCTTGTTTAGTTATCATTTAATCATTCTTGCAATTTAGTCCTGAGCACTTTCCCCGCTAATGTCCATCCATTCTAGTGTAGGTATATGGAATACTCTCCTATCTATCTATCTATGCTATGCTCTCAAGAGATACAGTAGATAGCACAGTATATTTCCAAGTAGTTAGTATTAAATAAACTTTAGGGCAAATTTCAAAGGTTTTTCAACCCAGTCTCTCATTTTGCATCTGTTTAGCTTTAGATTTTGTGGGTATAAATTTGCAGGTGCAATCAGTTGGTACAGATGATCAAATTTAGACATCTAGGTCTCTCATCTGCAGGTGCAGTCAGTCAGCTACTTAATTCTCCCCCCCCCCCCCCCCCCCGTCTTCTCCTCCCACAAATATCTATGTATATGTGCACACACTTTCTCTAGAGGTGTGTGTATATACACACCCACCCCTGTAATTATGTATATGAATTTTAAGAGATTTCTCTGAATCCATATTTGTAATTTCAGCACTTGGCGCTTTTTCAATCAGAAAGGCAGGATGATGGGAGCTTCCCCAGAAAAATGCCCTGAAAGAGGAAAGCTGACTTTATTTTGGAAGGAAGCTCCTGTTTCCTTATGAAGAACCTGATCTGATTTCTTTCCATTTGCGAAAGGTTGGGGCTGGGAGAGAGGAACACAGGCTGAAAACCATGATCTGCCCCCCTCCCCACCCCATTAAAGCTTCTTTTGGATTATCATCAGCTCTGCTTTCCAAAGTTTTACATCGTCAATGTAGCAATTTTGTGTGTGTGAATTGTATGAATGCATGTATGAGCGTAGGAGTATGAATGGGTGTGTCTGGCTGTGTGTGGGTGGGTGTGGTTGTATTGGGGCTGGAAGCGCTGGATGTGTGTATGTGAATGTACAGGGAGGATGAAGGGGTGTGTCTGGATGGGTGACTGAATTTAGGGGTATTGTATGTGTATACGCATGATCTAGTAATCTGTGTACCATACGTTTATAAATATGTTGTAATAATAATGATAATACAGACAGGAAGCACATATATAGATTTAAAGAATGGGTAAAACTGGGTATTAACCATGTGTGCTAAAGCCCAGCCTATTAAAGTATGGTGAAAAATACCCCCTGTGGTTCTTCCTAGCTTATTGCCTCCAAAAAAAACCCCCAGAGACTGCTATTTTATTTTAAAATTTGCTGTGCCTCTCCACCCACTGCTCTGTCATTCTGCCTCTCCGTCTGCCTTCCTCCTCCTCTCTTTTCATCCCACACTGGCCGACTAAACGTGCTCTGCTGGCTGGTTGCAACGTGTTCCCCCTCCCACCCTTCTCCAGGTTTCAGTGACCGTATCATTAATTGTAGAGCATCTGAAACCTGCATAGGAAAAATATTTAATGCTGGGTCTCTTTCTATCCCATTCACCTGCCCCTTCCAATTATTCTACAATAGGACTCCTTGGCTTGGGAGCACCCACACTAAGGCACAGAAATGCACCTTAACCTTGATTGTAATTACATACCCTATTCTACCGTAATTGTCCAAATCTCTACAGCTTCCAGCAATGGGTTGGGCTATTACTGTAGAGTATTGCAGCAATATACACTGTATATTGCAGTAATAGACTCTGTGAGGTATATATAATGGAGGTGCCAGTTGCAGCTCTGTAGTTATAAGACTGAGGCAAGATTTTAATTTAAAGCAGGAATCCCACCTCTTTGTTATTATCCCTATAAAGAAAGTTGTCATAATACCTTTGAAATGCACCAAGGGCCAAATCCTGCCCCGATTGGTGGAAATCTGGAGTAATTCCAACAGAAGGAGTTAAACCTAGATAACTGAGAGCTGATTTTGGCTTTCAAGTGAACAGTTTGAAATGGAAGGGGGGGCGGGGGAGAGACGAGCTAGCTTTTTTATTTCATCATTATTTTTGGCTTGTCATGTTTTATTGTTGAAAATTAGCTCTCTCCTCGCCCCTCTTGCCGCCCCCATCAAGGAAAGCCATGTGGCACCAGTAGAGAGAATGAACTGGTTTCCAACAGGTTCATACCGTTCATCTCTCTCATCCCATCGGAGCTCAGAGCTAATAGAGGCGTGGTCCTCTGTCTCTTTACCAGCTGGTGCACAGTTGTCTAACTGGTCGTACTATGAAAGGGTTTGCAAAGAGGGCTGGGTTTTTTCCCCTCGACTTCATGGCCAATTCCTTTTGCTATTAATTAATTGTATCTGATATTATTAAAACAAAAAAAGGAAATAACCAGTTTATTTTTGTTCACACTATTTTAACTAAATGCGCCTGTCCCCCTTGTCATCTCAAAAGCACATGCACATAAAGCAGCTTTCATCTCTCAGAGCAAAGAGCAACAGAGAGCTGGCATCCTGATCCTGGATCACAGTTCACAGAGTATGTTTTTATTTATTTATTTTGGTGGCAAAAGATGAAGAACTGCTTCCCCCATCTTTGAGGTAGAGCCACCTCTCATCACATTTCCCTCCTCCCCCTTCCACATCCACACCCTCAGACTCAGAGACAGAAAACCCTATGCAACGCATCTGCCCACAGTTAAAAAAAAAAAAAGGGAGGGGGATCCTTGTTTCTCCCCAAACATGAAGACAGGCCACCCTCTCCCCACATCACCAGCACTAGAAAGACAAACAGTCACCAGGAGGGGTGTGAAAAGAGCCTTCAATTGCAAGATGCTAAAGAATTGCAAAGAAGACATCTGCTTAGAAGCAGTTACAAATTCCTTCCCCCCCCCCCCCCTTACACACACACACACACACATCCAACAGCCTGGGAATTTCTCCACAGAAAGAAGTATAAAATTGTCAGCTCTACCTGTTTTGTTCTTCTCATACAGCACAGCATGATTGTATTGTCCCCTTCCTTCCTTCTTCTTCCTTCCTTCTCCTCTCTCCTTTTTCCTCCTCTCTCTCTTATCTCTCCCCCCCACCCTCTCCACTCCCTCCCTCCCGCTCTCTCTCTCTCTCTCACTCACACACACACACACACCAGGGCAGTTAGCTGCAACTGTAAGGTCCACAGCTATTGCTCATCACACATGCACACGCTGGCTGTCTCTCCCTCTCCCCCTCTCCCTCCCTCCCTCTCTCTCTCTCTCTCTCTCTCTCTCTCTCCCCGTATCTTTCCCAGAATTGTTCACTAGCTCTCAATGACTAGTCACCTCCCCACCCCACCCCCCACTACAATCCAGGCAGCCACCCCCTCCCAGTCCCCTGCCAGCCTCATGAATATTTAAAGATCTCCAATCTGGACCCAATTACCCAACGACTTTCCCACTGTACTGAGACTAGCAGGAAAGGGAACATTATAGATTGTTGAGGGGGTGGGGTGAGGTGTGTCTGGGGGGGCTTGGGAACGGGAAGTGGGTGAGGGCTTACATTTTTCTGCCACTGTTTTTCCGCATTCGCAGGGGAGTGGTGAAAGCAGAGAGCCCAGGGCCCCAGCCAAGAGAGGATTTGTGTGTTAAGAAAACTAGTGGGGTTATTTCCATGGCATTTCATGCACAGGTGACGATGCTGTAGGTGGGAACTGTCGTAGGTGGGAAATAACAATATAAGTATGAATGTCTGTGGAATTTCTCCTTTTCCCCTCACATGCATAGTCACACACAGAGATGCACATACATACATGGGAAGATATGCCCATATACCTACACACGTGCCCCAGATGGAAATGTCCTATAGAGTGTAATGGAACATAACTTTTCCATAGGTTTCTGTGGAATTTAATAAAAAAATATTTTCCTGCCATAGTTATATAGAGTAGTTTTAGAAGCAACCTATAGAAAGCATGTTGTTCTCTATTGTCTTTCTCTATTTATTTTTTAAATATTTTTGTAGAAAATCCCATTGATTTTTTTCTTTATTAATTGCTATAAAACTTGCCATAAGGGACCCAGGCACAATCACCTGCCCACAAACACTAACATACCCACACTTGCACCCAAACACACATGTATCGGATGCTATAACATTGTGCTTTCTCAGAATTTATAGCAGGGTGACTATGCCTGATAATATGGGAAAGCGAATCTAGGCAATGCATGGATTTCAGCCAAAATATGACAGTGATGAATACCCTAGAAAGGAAAAGATAGATATAATCTATCTAACGAAATTAGAATTAAGCCTCCTTTATTTACTAAGAGCCAGATTCTGATCTCTGTTACACCAGTGTAAATCAGGGAGTACCATCACTGAAATACCGCATTGATCTAATTCTGATTTATGGGAAACCAGCCTAAGAGCAGAATGTAGCCCCAAGTAATTATTAAGGCTTTTACTTTTTAAATATATGTAATATGTGGTTACTGGAATATCCTCAGAGCAGATTCCGTCCTAGGCATATTCAGTTGCTATGACATCACTGTAGTTCCCAGTAGGACTTTTTTTTGGAAAAAAGAAAGTAAATAGAAAGGCTTTCAAACATAATCTATCTAGCTATCTTTATGTACGTAGTTTAGGGGAACTTTCTTGTGTGGTACAGCAGGTACAGTGGTAGGTCTGGGTTTGTGATCTGGAAGGGGGGGATATAGCATGATAAAAAAATTCACAGCAATGCTGAACTGGGAAGAGTTGCAACCACCAGCCAACAAAGATGAACAGTACATAGAGACCAAAGGGTTAAATAACACAATGAGATTCAGCTTGGAAAACTGCATCCAGGGGGAAAGAATCCAAAATATGTATAATTAAGAGAAGTAAGAAACCTGAGAAGTGATGCTGCAGAAAACAACCAAGGGTTAATAGAGGGTATCAAATTAGATATAGATTTGCACAGTGGCTGCACATGCCAAAGACATCACATCCGGGAGAAGAAAAGGAAAGGGTAACATTTTCAAAAGTGCCTAAGTGATTTAGGAGTCAAAGTTCCACTTTCAAGAGTGACATAGGGCCAGAATTTTAAAGGTATTTAGATATCTAATCCTTACTGGTGTTTAAATAACTTTAAAAATCCGGTCTCGTTAAAATAAACATGACTTAGACTCCTAAGTCCCTTAGGCACATCTGAACATTTTTACCTTTAGGCACATTGGAACCAAAGTTGGACTCTCTACAGAATTGACTGGATAAAATGTAAGGGCCTGTGAGGTACAGAAGGTCAGCCTAGATCAGTGGGATTCATGAACCCCTGGGGGTTGACGAAATGTTACAGGGGGTTCTCAGGAAAAAAATCCCTAATGGCAGACAGAGCTGTCTCTAGGGACCCAGCCCGGGGCCAGCAGCCCAGAGCCCCTGGACTTCCAAGAGCTAAATAGATCAAAGCAAGCATCTCTAGCACAATGAGGAGATTTAAACTTTAAAACTTCTTATAAGAAATGGAGAGGGAGGTGGATATTTCTTGATGTTTTCAAAATTAAATAGGCAGCTGGTATTGTTTGTAAAATTATTACGAAGACAAAGTTTAAGTTTTGTTGTAACGTGTGTTGTTTGCCTGGACTGCTCTAGACCTGAATGCTTGTGTAGGAGGAACTCTTTCGGTTGGCTTCTTAAATACCTCGATGCTGTTTCACATCTCATACTCCTTGATGTAACATAGGAGCCTTGTCTTATAACAAGGCTTATTCACAGTGATACAAGCTACAAAACAAAGTGAGATCTTGGAAGAGTGTTGCTGTTTTCATAATGTAATAAAAATACTGTAATGATAAATAACAATAAATAGTGTGTAATAAGCATGTCAAAAAACAAATTTTAGAATTCCAAGATCACTGCTTTTATAGTTTATATTCAAGTAAAGGACAAAATCCCTGGAATTTTTTTAGGAGGGGGTTCACAAGTCTTGGCATTTTAATGAAAGGGATTCAAGGGTTGTTAAAGTTTGGGAACCACTGGCCTAGATGATGTAATGGTCCCTTCTGGCCTTAAACTCTATGAATCTATTCTGATAAAACGGAGGGAGTTTACAAAGAGGAACAAAAATTGAGGGGGTGGGGGGCTGGTAGGATGGGATGGGTGATGAAGAAAGATTAAAACAGCTAAATCTGTGAAGCTTGACTAAATGACAGCTAAGGTCCAAGGAAGGAGAGGAACTATTCAATGTGATACCGTACTCACTGTTCAGTGTGTGTTACATCTCCCTCTCTAAGTAGTCCACAGAGTACATCTAGTAGCTACTCAGAGTTACTCCTTTACATGAAGTGGAAGAGTCTCTAGCCTTAGAGAGCCCTGGTTCAATCCCACTAGGGATGCCACCAGTTGGTGGTTGTTACATGATACACTGGGCTGTAACTAGGAGAAATGAGAGGAAACCAAGAAAGGGGAAATTGAGGCTGATTAGGAGGAAGATGTCCTGATAGTGAGGTGTATTAGGCTGTGGAATAGTCTCCGAGGGGAAGTGGTTTGGAAGTCCCACCATTTGGGATGTTTAAAGTTAGAATAGAAAAAAATATTGAAGTGATTAATGCTACATTGGCTTGGAGAAGGACAGGGTGATCTCATGATTTATATATTATGGACATATGTGATAGCCTTTCCTTTTTAAGGTTATAGTCATGTTCCATGATGAAGTCATTGAACCATATTTGAAAAGTATGTCGATGAGTAACCTGCATCGATGCTTTCGAAAATGCTACAAGGTATCTATTTGCCTCTTTACCTTTGCAAATCTGGCCCAATGTACCTAGATTCATTTTGCACCTGGGGTAACTGAAGAGGAAAGGGTTCAAGTAACTTGCCAGAGGTCACATAGATCTTGTCTACACAAGAAAGTTGCCATGATTTAACTTTGTGACCCATGAAACTGAACTCCCCCCCCCCCCAAGTGTCCATGTGGGGCTTTGCACCAATTTAAAGCAGGACTTGTCTACACAGCAACTGGGAGGTACAAGCACTGGAGTTACTCCTCCTTATTGCTGTGTAGACAAACCCTAAATGGCTTTAAACACACCTTTCAATAAACCAGGGAACTTTCCTGTGCAAGCAAAGGGTTTAACTGCCCATTGGAAGAATGCTCTAACCCACCCCGTACTATTAATGACTGGCTGGCAGCTTATGCTCAGAAACTCAATACACATCTGTTGCCATTATACTATTCTAGGTAATTTTTGCAGGTGTTTTACATTTATTCACTATCATTTTTCTCTTCTTCTGAGCCCTGTACAGTTTAACTTGGTAACTAAGGCACCGGGTGCCAGGGATAGAGATACAAGAAAGGACCCTAATAATATTTTTTAAATTTCTCAAAAACATTTCTGTAACATGTGTGGCTTTCCTGTGGCACCGAATACGGGATAGTGGATGTGGGAGAAAGATTTTAGCAATCATGGAAGGCGGCCTACATAACTCACAAGTCATTATTTATTATTATTCAGCCTCAGCATTCTCAACAATTTAAATGTTTACTACAATTAAATTCCAGCATAGTATAGTGCTTAGAAACCATAATCCTTCAATAAAATTAAAATCTTGTCTTCTTATCTATCATGAAGTTAAATGTCACAACAGAAATCAGACCGGAGATGTCACGTTAGCTATTATTATTAATGTATCTAGTTAGTGCAATTGGGTGCATGGCAGTTTACAATGCACGTTTGATATAGGTTCCTGCTCCAAGGACCTTGCGATCTGTGGTCTTAATCCTGCAATCTTGCAAGCTGACCTCTGAGTCTGTGTGGAGCACCATAGAAGCAGTGGATCGGAGTTTGATTTCCAGCAAAGCTTTAATATCGTCCTGCTCTCTTTAAAGCGTGCAGCCTTTCTGTAGGCCTCCTTCCCCTTCCCTTCTCAAGGAATGGCATTGAGATTTGCTGACCAGACAGCTCATACAATGAGTCCTCGATGTTTTTAACATTTAAGTGTTAAATGTATCTTAATACGTTTCGTGACCATCCATTGAATCAAGAGGAATGACGGAGGCTGGGGGAGAAAGCAGGTTGCACTGATGGGGTGTGGTGGCAACATCAGCAGTCTTTGAAATGCACAGAGCTGTAGGTAGGTAAGTCATGACTCCTGAGGGCTAGCAGGAAGTTCACAAGCAGAGAAATCTTGAATGTTTGCACAAGCCAAATCTAACTCGGGAAGAATTGGAGGTTTGGGCTTTTTATAAGCTTTCTTGTTGTGGGAATCAGCTGTCCTGATTCTAACTTATTTTAGGTTCGAAGAGAGTGGAAGCTCCATGTTCATCAATCACTCAGACAACTATGACATGTGTTTCCCATTGACTTCATTGATAGTTGAGATTTCTCTTTAGGAAATGGGGAAATTTTCCCCTAGTGGAATCCTCAAACTTCCTGTCATAGCCTTTAGAATACCCATTGTCCTCCAGATTTGGGCACAGTGGTGGAGGATCAAAGAAAGGGTGGGGTGAGCTACCCAGCCCAAGAAGGGCTGCTCAGCCCAAGATCCAGGCTCAGATTTGAAGATGGCCCATGGCAAGGGCCTGGGCTTGATATAGCTAAAATCTCATGCAATTTCTTTCTGTTTTTTCTGGCTGAATCCCAACAGGAAGCAGAAAATGGGCTCATTGTGGCTTTTGATCCAGCCCAGAAACAGAATTGTAGGGGATCTGAAGAGTCAAACTGCAAGCCCCTTGAAATATGAACGATTCTGGAGTTGGCCCATACATTTTATTGTATTCAGTCTGGTAATTCATCATGAAGGTTTTCTGTGAACCGTAAACTTCCCCTTCCCCCTCACCACTGTGCCCTTGTATTTACAGGGGCATGATAGCACATGATCTGGAGATAATATACTGATCCGGCAGTGTTCTTTCAGGAACCTTCTGCTGCAATTCAATGAAAGTCACTATAGTGGTACTGAAAAACCCTGCAGTACAGATGGAATTGTAAGGATCCATGACAATGTATATGCAGAAATATCCAGTTCATGCATCTAAAGTTACAGAAGAGGGGCCTACTTAGACCCAGATCCACAGTTTATCTGTACCGAATTTCTTGCTGGTCAGTATTAGCCCTTTGGACAGTGCAACGTTTAATACCTGGGAGACTGGCTAGTTTCCAAAGGGCTTGTGAAGGCACTGGGGAGCAGGGATGGTTTCTGGGTGACAGGACTTGGAGCAGGTTCTCTTCTAGTCAGGTTCTTATACAGCCCACATCATTATCATATTTGGGTTCCTTCCAGAACTGCATTAAGTGACAAGACTAGAATCTGTCACGTGTGCATGGTAACGGGACACTTGTGAGAAGCCAGTCCTGCTATATTCCTACTAAGAACCCTTCCATCAAACCCAACCTGTGCTCCCAACAGGTCCCAACAGGTCCTCCATGGCATGACCTTCAGCCCAGAGGTGCTGGTGCACTCAGTATAGGAGTTGAGGTAAATCACATGAGCTGAGGTCAGGGAGGGAGAAAGACTGTGAAGAAGGCAGTGAGGTGTAGTAAATAAGGGAGGCCCAATAGCAGAAAGGACATGAAGTTTTCTACCTACTCAGGTGATGGCAGGAGGAATCTGGAGCTCAGCAGAAGGGATTTGGGTGGTGCAATGATCTTCCATAGCTTGAGAGAGGAGGAAAGAATTGATTTAGCTTATACAGCAGAGAGGATGAGTACACTTAGTCTTCACATTTTTATGTTTTCTCCAGTGTGTTCAGTCTCACTGTGAAAGGCATGGACATTTATTTTAAAAAGCATAGTCTGTCAACCATACTCCTGCCACCCTAATTTATGCAACTCCTACCCACTGGTAGTCATGAAAGTGAAGCACTGGTGAGAAAACTGCTGTGTCTTTGTATTGTACTATATGACATTGTTCAGTGAAAAATTATGAATTTGACAATCTGCTTACCCGGTGTTGAGTGAACATGTAATGAAAGATCCCATTGTGCAAGATGGCAGAACTATAGCCGCTGTAGGAACATAATTCTGAGTTTTCCTCATTTTGGAGCTATTCCAATCACAGGGACAGGGTTGTAGTTACATGGGTTTTTCACAGAATTTCCTTGGATTTTGTTTGATGTTATGATGTGAAAAATCCTTTTAATTTTTTTTTAAGATGAGGCACATCTGTGTCTAATCATCTCAGTGTTATGCACAGCACAAAGCTAAGGAGAAACTTACCTTTTCATTCATTAGGAGTCCCAACTAAGGCCAAAATCTTTAGATGGCATTAGGCGCCTCCCTGTCAAGAGAAATGGCTAAAAAGTGTCCAGCGAATACAATAGCAAGTGATAAGACAATACCAACCACAAAGAAATAATCCTACAGAGCACCAGATTCCTAAGTATTTAGACACTCCAAACAGGTTGCATAGCTTGTAACAGCATAGGTTGAACAGAGCAGCATGGCCTTTCTTGTTTAAGCATCTGGCTACTGTTTCTGGAATCTGTGAAAACAGCCATTCATTCAAGGAAGTGCATATATCTCTAATACGGTTATGCCGTTAACTTTAAAATTGTATATACTGGTGGATTGGTAACAAAGGGTTGTAGGGTTATTGTTGTAGGGTTGATGGCAGGGCTCACCTTGGAGTATCTTCTACTTAAAGGGTATATAACTGTGCTGTACGGAGCTGAAAAAGCACTTCTGCCCTTTTCCAGTGTCATTTCAAATAACTCTATTACATTTGATTTTGGGATCTATTCCTGGCTACCGCACATACCGCACATGACTCATTCTGTGACCTTGGGCAACTTAATTTCTCTCCTCTTCCTCCATCTGTAAAATGGGGATAATAATATTTATCTACCTTTGAAATATTTATCTACCTTTGAAAGGGACTATACCAAGCATAAAATAATGCATTATTTTTAATCACACTTAAGTGTGTTTTTTCCACCATTCACCTCTTCATAGATCACAATTCATCCACATGGCATCTTGCTGCATGTTTAAGACAAACATACTCTACATGATGACAGCACTTTCTAAACCATCCATAGCTTGGTCATTTTGAAACCATGTGAGGCAAAGCTCATGTTTCTCATTTAGGGCCGTGTACATTCCAAGTCTGAAGTTTTAAGGATGGGCTGTTATGAAATTATCTGAGCACAAAAGAATTTTTTAAAAACGGAAAAATGTCTTAAAAGCTGAGCACCCATATATTTTGTTCATATTCGAATAATTCCAGGGTAGTTTGAACAGATTTTTTAAAAATGAAACTTTCCACAATAATTTGATTTTGGGCTCAGATCAAATGTGAAAAAATCTCTGCCAGAAAGGTAACAAAGTCCTGTGGCACCTTAAAGACTAACTATAAAGTTTTGAAGCATAAGCTTTCATGGGCTAATACCCACTTCATCGGATGCAAGCAGTGGAAGGAATTTTGGGAGAAAAGTTATAAGTAACTGGAAAAAAAATCAGGATTTTGAATGGTAACACAGTTATGGTCAAAGATCTGTATACTTTGAGACAAGGTCTGTGGCAATTTCATTTACATTAAAAAAAATCAGGAATAAAATACGAAAACCGAATAATACAATCAATCCAATGGCGTTTGTTATTGATTTTGATATTGAATTCAGCTGGTTTTATGTTTTCCTCACATATTCAGTTTTCAGTGTGCCACAGATTTTAATATTTATTAGATATAATTATATCATAGAAATTGTCAGGGGATAAATCTGGAGGTTTTGGCAGCTGGAGCTTTTTATACTTAAAGTGCTATGGGAGGCAGGTAGAGTTTATGGGCAAAGGGTATTGGCTGGATATTTCTGCTAAAATAATTGTCAGTGAAATCGTTAATGTTAATAAGTCATTGTTATGTTTCAGAGTTAACACCCCATTGAGATGAATGAGGCAGTTCACATCTCTGTTATTATTACAAGTGTCTGTAGACTCAGGAAGGCAAGGTGGCAATGGTTTACAATGTCACTTTTTTCCAGTTTTTTTAAAAATCATAGAATCACAGAATATCAGGGTTGGAAAGGACCTCTGGAGGTCATCTAGTCCAATCCACTGCTCAAAGCAGGACCAATCCCAACTAAGTCATCCCAGCCAAGGCTTTGTCAAGCTTGACCTTCAAAATCTCTAAGGAAGGAGATTCCACCACCTCCCTACGTAACCCATTCCAGTGCTTCACCACCCTCCTGGTGAATTCCCCCCCCCCCCCCAAATATCCAACCTAAACCTTTCCCACTGCAATTTAACACCATTACTCCTTGTTCTGTCATCTGATACCACTGAGAACAGTCTAGATCCATCCTCTTTGGAACCCCCTTTCAGGTAGTTGAAAGCTGCTCTCAGATCCCCGCTCATTCTTCTCTATTGCAGACTAAACAATCCCAGTTCCCTCACCTCTCATCATAAATCATGTACTCCAGCCTCCTAATCTAGCCAGCATTCTATCCACCTTATAGTCCATTCCTCCAGCCCATACTACTTTAACTTGCTGGCAAGAGTACTGTGGGAAACTGTATCAAAAGCTTTGCTAAAGTCAAGGAATAACACATCCACTGCTTTCCCCTCATCTACAGAGCCAGTTATCTCATCATAGAAGGCAATTAGATGAATCAGGCATGACTTGCTCTTGGTGAATCCATGCTGACTGTTCCTGATCACTTTCCTCTCCTTTAAGTGCTTCAGAATTGATTCCTTGTGGACCTGCTCCATGATTTTTCCAGGGACTGAGGTGAGGCTGACTGGCCTGTAGTTTCCCGGATCCTTCTTCTCTTTTTTCAAGATGGGCACTACATTAGCCTTTTTCCAGTCATCGGGACCTCCCCCGATTTCCATGAATTTTCAAAGATAATGGCCAATGGCTCTGCAATTACATCCGCCAACTCCTTTAGCTCTCTTGGATGCAGTGCATCAAGCCCCATAGACTTGTGTTCATCCAGTTTTTCTAAATAGTCCTGAACCACTTCTTTCTCCACAGAGGGCTGGTCATCTCCTCCCCACGCGGTGCAGTAGTCTGGAAGTTGATCTTGTTCATGAAGACAGAGGCAAAAAAGCATTGAGTACATTAGCTTTTTCCACATCATCTGTCATTATGTTGCCTCCCTCATTCAGTAAGGGGCCCACACTTTCCCTGACTTTCTTCTTGTTGCTAACATACCTGAAGAACCCCTTCTTGTTACTCTTAACATCTCTTGCTAGTTGCAACTCCAAGTGTGATTTGGCCTTCCTGATTTCACTGCTGCATGCCTGAACAATATTTTTATTCCCCTCCCTGGTTGTTTGTCCAATCTTCCACTTTTTGCAAGCCTCTTTTTTGTGTTTAAGATCAGTAAGGATTTCACTGTTAAACCAAGCTGGTCACCTGCCATATTTACTATTCTTTCTACACATCAGTACGAAAGCTAGGACTTTGTGGTTACCAATATTTTTCACACCATACGCATGGAACAGTTTAATACAAAAGCACAAGCCCCCTTCCACCTGAGCTGAAGGAGAATCTCCTTGAGCTGTAGCAGTAGTAAGGCTAAACTCACAATTTTGGACGAGGCTGATTCCACCCAGAAGGACGCAGCAGTACTTGCGCCCACTAGCTAGAAAGTTACAGGTTGATCATTCCTGACTAGAATGTCAGAGTCATGCCCTTCACTTTGGGTAAATACCAAGTCTAGAGCTAAGCTCCCATAGCAGCCATTCAAGAAAACTCCATGTTCCTCTGGCAGAGTGATGGTCCTAGCACCCCACTGTTTGAATCGAGCCATGCATTTAGTATAAGATTGCAGCTGCCACTTATTTATTTCTCCAGTGTAGTCACTTTTTCTGTCCGATCTACAGGAGCCTTTTGAGTGACAAGCAAGCAGCAGACACTAAAAGGCAGGCAGTGGGCAGGGAAAAGAGCAGCCAAAGAAGCAATTGCACAAGGCTTATTACAAAGGGCAACCAAGTGATTCATCAGCCCCCTTCCTTGCAAACCACATCTTGTAAATATTAGTTTGAAATTATCCTTGTGGCATAAGCTGGCTTGGTGGTGGTGGTGTGTGCATGTGAAATGTTCTGTCTCTCCCAGAAGGAAGATTTCCCTCCTCCTCCCTCTACAACAGCATGGTGAATGGTTTCAGCCCAATTTACAATCCTTGGCCCTGGGCTATTTCTACAATCGAACATAACCTGCTTTGGTGTAATAGAATTAGCAAGATTTTCACTCACCAGCGTAGACCTGGCACACTGGCTTGTGCTTTTATGGCCTCGCAGGATAAAGAAGGGAGGTTAGCTGTAGCAAAACCAACCGTAGTTGTTAATGGAGACAAGCACTGGAGTCACTGTGTGTGTGTGCATGCATGCATTTGACCCTTCTCCTTTAGCTAACTCTGTAGTCTAATTGCTCAGTGTGCCCTGTAGCTCCACACAATCAAACACATTGTCCAAATATCCTGCTTGCTCTGAAGTCTAAAATAATCAGTTTTGTTTCTGTAAATGGGCTTGATGCTTTGCATGCACCCCATCATGGCCTAGGGTCATACCACAGGCAGCCTGCCTCAGTTTCCCCTCTCGGACTGTTGAAATAAACTTCACCCAGGCTTTTTTGTGATCAAAAATACCCCTCCTCGGGGACTGAGCTCATTAATGTAAAATAAACTCCAACTAAAACTCAAAATCCCCAACACAAAGTCCATACACAACAAAGGTTTCTCTTCCTCCTCCCAGGCCTTCCTTTGGCAGTCCCTACCTGGCTGGAGTCTCAGGTCTGATTCTCTGGTAGGCCCTGATATCTCTCTCACACACCCAAAACACTTGCACTCAAAGCTTTTCCCCCTTTTGCTGCAGCTACATTGTGCTCTTTATAGGTCAAGCACCTGATTGTTGCCAGGTGTCTCCTCAGTGAACAGGAGTGGCTGGCCCCAGATCTTCCAGCCTTTATCGGCATGCCAACATGTTATATTGTCCTAGGTAACTGGAGGAAAGGAAACACAAGTAACCTGCCAGCACTGGCTGGCATAGGGGCTTACTCTGGGCTCAGTTTGGGTCCTCTCTTTGTCTTCTTTCTGCATGTCGCTGCACTGATCCCAGAACAACACACTATAAAAATAGTTACAGTTTAAAAAAGGAAAAGAAAACTCTGGCCCCACAGATGTTATGGGTTTCAGCTTTCTGCACGTGATCCTTTAATTGTTCTTTCTGATGAGAGTAATTTGATGCTTAGCTTTACTGCTTCCTGGATGAGCAGATCTCACTGGGACAAGGTCCCACTCATTTGGAAAAAAAGTAGATCCTGGGAAAGCATCTTTCAAGCTTTCCCAGAGAGTTCCTCATTGACCTCAGTGGATGTGTGATGTCACAGAGGCACCTCAGGAATGAGGAGGTGGAGGGGCCCTTGATGATATTGCAGTGTTCCGTACAATTCTTGTGTACGAGAATGAGAGGCCAAGGGTTCACAGATAGCATCAAAGTGTTCTGTTTTGCATCCTAAAGAGGGAACTGAAGATTGCAATGATGTCACAGTGGATGTCACAGATTCATATTGGGTATGAGGAGGCGTGGCAGAGGATATTCCAGTGACATTGCTGTTTCCTGTATGGTGTCACACAGACTTGTCTGGTGTGAGGAAAAGAGCTGAGGCTCCCTCTTTATAGCACTATTGACACCAGAATGCCACAAATATCCCACCTGCAGGTTCTTGTGAGTCCCTTTGTGGTACCAAGGCTTGTGTGTCACCCTGTACCACCCAACTGAAGATATGTGATGATCAGTTCAAAGGTCCCATTTTCAGGTACTTGGAGCCTCTTCAGAGCAGTTGGAACACTTGGGCTGGTTTAGAGTCCTGTGCTTCTCCCCTGCCTCCCCCAAAATGTGTGTCTCCTTTGAGGCACGTAGGGCCCATAGATCTTCCTGCAACCCCCATTCTCAGATACCTGGGGAGCCCTTTGGTGCGCATAGAGCCCCATGATGAGCCTGCACCCAGATCACTCAGTGACCGCTTCATGGCACAGAAGCCCGTACTCTGCCATGGCTTCTAGTCAGAGCTATGTCAAAGGGGAGTTTGGGTCTTTAGTATATGTGCAAATAACAGAGAATGGGGGTCAGCAAAGCAGTGCAGGGGGACTGTTAAATATCTTTTAAAATATTTCAATGTATTCCATCCAGCTTGTGGGACAAGAAAGGGAAATGGGCTTTCTATACGGAGATGTTTGGGAGGCCTAGTCTTAAATTCATCATTTCTTGCCTAAGAAGAAACTGTTCCTGTTTGGAAATCCCCATGGACATTGTGAATGCTGTTGGAAGGAACTGGGCCCTAGGCTGGGAGAACAAAGTTAAAAAGACTCTGAAAAAAGAAGACAAACCCCTCTTATCAAAATAATACCAATACTGTACTGTGACACTGGCAGAGCACGTACCAGCTCATGCCAAGGCCCCTAGGCCTCAGTGAACGCGGACAAATGCAAAGCTAGAAACCAGTCTGGCTCATCTGTGTGCTAGTATTGTTAAATAGGTATCAGATGTCTAATAGTGTGTTTAGTTATTTAGACTTCATGAAATGCTTGTGAGTTGCTGCATGCATTTATCTCACTTGTATTATGTGTATTTCTATAAGGTAGTTTTTAGGTGTTTGCTCTGAAACTATAAGGCAACCCCAACCCCAACCCCCCCCCCCCCCCCCCAACACACTATCAGGAGAGAAGCATTATCAAGTCTGAAATACTAGTTTTCCACAAGAGGTGTCATCTCCTGCCCAACCAAAGAAGGCCCATAAACACCATACAAGCCATTGTGGAACATCAGAGGACAAAAGACTTTGCTGATTGCTTCTCCCAAACCCATGAATGGGAGTTGTGCAGAAAGACTGATCCCATCAGCTTGAACTCTGGGAACAGGCAATAAAAATCCCTGACAATAAGGAACTGGGTCTTTATGGTGCTTGGCCTGGGTTAGCCCTCGAGGACATATAGAGCTTGTATATTACAGCAGCTTCTATCACCCTTTGGAACCTAAGACTAACTCACTGGTGTGTGTAAGTCTACCTGCTTTAACCTTGTAAATAACCCTCATTTCTTTTTCCTAATTAATACATCTTAAGTTAATTTATTATAGGGTTGGCTAAAAGTGTAGTCTTTGATATAGGATCTAAGGTGCAACTGAGCTGGGGTAAATGACTGGTCCTTTGTGACTGGGAGTAACCTGAATATTGTTGAAGTGACAGAGTCCTGTGGCACCTTAAAGACTAACTAAAGTATTGAAGCATAAGCTTTCGTGGGCTAATACCCACTTCATCCGTGCATCCGACGAAGTGGGTATTAGCCCACAAAAGTTTACGCTTCAATACTTTAGTTAGTCTTTAAGGTGCCACAGGACTCTTTGTCACTTCTGCAATTCCAGACTAACACAGCTACCTCTCTGATTCTGAATATTGTTGTGATTTATGGTATAAAGGTCCATCTATCTCAAAGACTATCTTACCCGAGAGGCAAGACACTGGAGTACCCAAAGGGACTTTTTGTGACTCCACATTAAGGCTGCTATAGCACTTGAGGAGTTCACACTTGACACTTGGTTGGTGAAATCTACATATAGAACTCACGACTAGTTTGGGGTTTGGGCCCTGGTTCCTAACAGTCTGCCCTGAGGTTAGTACTAGCACTCATGATACTTGTCCTTCTGTAGTACTCAACAGCCAAACATTTCATAGATCACCAAATTTAGCCTCACCCCCTGCCTTCACCCTAGAGAAGCATAAGCATCATCCACATTTTATGAATAAGGAAACTGAGGCACTAAAAGGAGATATGACTTTTCAAGAATGGACAAGAACCCACGAGTCCCAATTCCCAGTCCTGTGCATTGCCCATAAATAAGTCTTCCTCTTTGACGATGAGCCACTGGGGAAACACTCTGCTAGACCTGGAACACTAATGCAGCACACCTGAATGGGTGGGGGAAAGAGGCAGTGTGGAGGCTCCAGTCTTCACTTAGAAGTCACTGAGTAAAGGCCTCAGGATTTGGCCCTAAAAGCCTTTTATAGTCCTTACCAGCTTTGTCACTTTGAGCTGATATAGTTAACAAGGCTTCTGGATCTTACGACTCAGTGTCATGGTGTATGCGTGATGAAAAAACAGCCAAATTAACACCTATCTAGCTAAAAATAAAAGTGTGACCTCCGAGGTTGGGCCCATAGTGCATGGTGAGAGTGGAGAGGTGGGATTGGCAGAGCTGTGCGTCCATCACGGCTGTCACCACGGCACACCCACGCCAACATCTCCACGGAGACACAGCACATTGCAAGCTCTTGCATCACCAACTTGTTGCCAGGGAAACAGGAGGATGCAAAAAAAAATCTCAATGACATTCAATTTTGTGACAGTCAAGAAACCCCTGAAAGGGATTTAAAAGGCACTTGGATACGAAGCGGAAATTGGGCTTCTAATTACAGATTCTCAACCAACTCCTTTTTTTATTCCCTGGTTATTCTGTCTGCTCACGTCACTGTCTTCCTGCCTTTCTCTGTCTTCCAAAGCACAAACACCAGACACCATGAAAAGAGAATGAGAAAGAGCTTTCCTGGAGTGAGGGAAGACAGGATTGGGAGATTAGGGGAGGTAGTTACTCAGTCAAAGCAGAAGTAGAAGTCGAGCTCCCATTGCACAATAAAGAATATGGGTATAATTTGCAGAAAGAAGTGTGTGGAAACAATACAAAGTGGGGGTGAATGCTGTTGTAAGAAGCATGTGTAAGGGGACTGTTATCCCCTCTACTGAGATTCAGTGGGGTGTTTTGATTGTTGGCTCCCAAGACCAAAAGGGGAAAGGTCAATGGGAAATTAGGGCCCTGAGACTGACAGTCCCCAGGGGCAATGGGGAGAGGCCAGTACTCCAAGTCTGCCTGATTGACAGGGTTGGCAGGCTAATCAAGGAGTGAGGAAGTCGGGGTGGGTCCCGTCCTCCTGTGAGCTGGAATTGCCTGGGCCAGACAGAGTGGGGCCAAGGTAAGGAGAGCAGGGGCCAGAGCTGAGCTGGAGACTAGAGCTGGGCCAGATCCAGAGGGGCCAGGAAAGCAGCCCAGAGAGACAGACCCTGTGCTGGGAGCAGAGCTGCAGCCCCAAAGCCAGAACACAGCCCAGAGAGACAGTCCTGCCCTGGAAGCAGCTGCAGGAACCAGAGGCAGAGAGGCCAGGAAAGCAACCCATGAAGCAGGTCAGTGCTGGGGGCAGAGATACAGGAGCTGCCTGCAGAGCAGACCTGTCCTGGGAGCAGAGCTGAAGCAACCAGAGCCAAAGGGGCCAGAGCAGCAGCCATGGAGGCAGAGCAGCAGCAGCAGCCGTGCTGAGGCAGAGTGGAGCTGAGACAGAGGGTGGAACTGGGCTGGAGCCATCCAGAGGCGGAGAGCGTGTGGCCATCACCAGAGGAAGCGTCCAAGTCACAGCAACCCTGCAGCACAGCTGAGAAGGAGGCCTGAGCCCTACAAGGAACAGACTGTGAAGTGTCCTGACACTCCAGAGACATTGTGTGTGATGCTCCCTGCCACGGAGCAGGGTGATGTGTTTTCCCTAACCGTTCTATTTCTTCCTTGTCCATTTTAAGATAAATTGTTCATTAAATAATTTGCATTTGCTTCAAGTTTTATGTAATGATCAGTGGGCCAGGGAAGTGCCCAGTGCAGAGGGAGCACCCCAGAGTGGGGACACCCTAGCCTCTGACCTAGGTAACCACATCACGGTTTGTGGTTAAGCCCCCCAGGAATCCTGGGCCCAGCCTAGTTGGGGTTATAAGGACTCCACCAGACAGGAGAGTGGAAGGGGAGGCCTCAAGGTCAGGGAGGGCTCTGGGTAAAGGAAGTGGGAGCGAGGACTCAGATCCTTCCGCTAGCCCATTTCACCGGGGTAGTGCAGAAGGCAGGAGAGTTCCCCACAACAGCGGGACTATTCCCCCGCTTACACATGTACATGTGCGGGGATACGGCTAAACCACCCTGTACACGCCCAATCCCATCTGATCTCAGAAGCTAAGCAGGGTCAAGCCTGGCTAGTACTTGGATGGGAGACCTCCTGGGAATACCAGGCTTAACACCTGGCAGTAGGTATGAAATGCCTCCAACGACAGATGGAACAACGCATCAGTTGGAGTATACCCCAGTCGTTTCACTGGTTGTGTCCAGTCTAAGCGGACCCTGCCATAGTGCAGGAATAATGCTAGGAAAAACATGTACATGTGTGCATCTCTGTAGGCAGGAGTGTGTGTGAAAGAAAGAGAGCACAATGTTTCGATATTTGCATGTGGGCTGGCAAATATTTGGGTATGCACCCAAAGGTGCATCAGTGAAGCATCCATATGTGAGTATAACCAGAAATGCATGAATGAGGGAATGCACTGTTGGCAACCCCAAGTGGTCAAAAGTTGAGTTGGGCCCTAAGAAATCACAAGGTTGTCTTAAAATTCATGGGATTTTAAAATAAGAATACTAATAATTGCAGGGTTCTTTTTATTTAGCTTCTGGGTTTTGAGCCATTCGGACTCATATTTCCAGGCTTTTCTCCTCAACCACAAGGCCTAGAAACGTAAGGCTTGACTACACAGGAAAAAGTCCAGAATAGCTACTAAGAGTGCCTTTGTGCAGTTTAACTTTATCCACTTTGGAAGTGGATTAACCTGAACCACAAAAAGATACTCCTGATATGGAATTAGGATGTCCACATGGGAAGCTGGCATGGGATAGTTTTCATTTTAAATTCATATCCTAGCTATTTTGCACTAACTTTCACATGAATTCCCCATGTTTTTTAAATGAAAGCTGAGAGTCTCATGTAATCATCTGACTCCAGGAGCTGGAGTAGGATGGCCAGAGAACAAGTGTGAAAAATCGGGACGGGGGTGGGGGGTAATAAGAACCTATATAAGAAAAAGACCCAAAATCGGGACTGTCCCTATAAAATCAGGACATCTGGTCACCCTAAGCTGGAGCATTAAAAAAAAACCCCATCAAATGTTGTGAAACTCAAAATAAAATCATGGGAGATTAAAACAGTGCACGTGTGTGAATGGATGAGTGTGTATAGCCCGGTGTATGAGTGCCAACAACTGTGTGTTTGTGAATGAGTGGACACGTGAGTACTTGCAGGCTATTTCAGTTCCATTCAATGAGATTTTATTGGCACTACACACTATGCAAGTGCTGCCAAAGGGTATCTGTCAGAGATATTTACCATCCACCCAGCAAAGAGCTACATGCATGCATCTTTTCGGGTGTGCATGAGCATGGAGAGGAGTGAGCATTTGCGTGTGTGGACAAATGGATGTCGACCAGAGAATGTGCATTTGTTTAAATCCACCAGCTGCAAACAATAGGCACAATTACTACCTAAATCAATCTCTCTCTGTTACACACACCCTTCAAAACTGGGACTAGCAACTTCATCTCCAAAAATTACAGCCCTGTACCCTTGAGCTAAAGGGGATCACCATTAGATTGCACTGGTACTAAATCTGTCATACTCTCTGGGGACTAGCTTCTGGCAACATTGCTCACTCACTCCCACCTCCCTAACAGCAGGCATATCTGGGGAATCAGCTTGCTACTGTCCACTCCCCATCTGGCAGTCACTCAGCCTGTTACCTAGGTCACTCGCTCTGCGGGACCTTTTCTGCTGGTCTGGAGCTGCAGTGCCTACCCTTCATGGCATAGTCCTCCGGCCAAATCACCATCGTCCTCCCCTTCCAGGGTATTATCAAAGTCTCCTTCCTCAAAGTCTCAGGTAGTCTCCATCTCCACTGTGCTGACTGTACCCCATTCCTGCAGTGGCTGGTATGGGAATCCAGGTTCCAGTTCAGAGACCCTCAAACCAGCAGTTCAGGTCTATCCCTCTCAGGCCTTACTGCTCCTTCCCTAGACTGCTTCCAGTCTTGCCTTTCTCAGGCTCCTACTCTCCCCGCCCCCCCATATCAGGGAGTGTCACAGCAGTCTCACCTCACTGCAACTTCTGCTCTAGCCTCAGCTTCTAGGCTTTATAGAAGTCCCACATGTTCCTGCCCAAGTGAGCTTCATTCTCAATCAGTGTCATTGCCCCTTAGCTCCCCAGAAGGTGCATCTTAAGTCTAATTGGCCTCTCTTGTTATTTTAACCCCATCTGTGCTGGTGTGGGTTGAACACACCATCATAGAAGCTTTTTATATCTGATCACACAAGTGGTACTGGGGAAACAAGGCCGGGTTTGCGTGTGTGTGTAATATGCCGTCAGCTGGCTGACTGATGACCAGAAGTGGTAAAAGCCTTCGTTTCACAGCTCATCTGAAAGACAACACCTCCAGCAACACTGTGGAGGGAAGGAGGGAGGGAAGGGAAGAACTCTGTCTTCTCATTCACAGAGATCACCTGGGTTTTCCTTGAAGATCTTCCTATCCTAGAGCTCACCAGGTCTAACCCTGCTTCATCTTCTGGGCTTCATCAGTGGTAGCCAGTGGTGGTGATACAACCATAGGCCAGAGACAGACATATAGGCCAATAGCAATTACCACTACATTGCAATGGGGGTCCTATAGAATGACCCAGGGGCATCCACATTAATGCCAAGAGAGTTCATCCAGGCTGAATCTTGACTCAATTCATGATTTTATGCCATTGACAGTAATAAGCTGCCGGCGTTGAGGTTTGGACTCCAACCCAGATGGAGAAGAACCATTGGTATCCAAATAAGAATGTCACTGTGTCTCTCTTCCTCTGTCCCATGGGAATTCCCCAAATGAACAACAGGACCTGATGACTTCCCTTTTTCCTACCCAGTTCTGTTGGAGGCAGTTGTGAAGAAGGGTAACAAGCGTGCTTTTCCAACATCTTTCCTAGAATACTATGCAGCACCAGCAGTGTTGGCAGGGTGACAATCTGTCCCAGGGTTGCCATGTTCCAGTGGAAGCCATTACAAGTGTTGACCCCCGACCGTTGACCTGATCTTGGCGGTTCTGTGGTTGTGGGTAAAATGTAACCTAGCTGCTAAGCATGTTTTTAGAAATCATAAGGGAAGTTAGCAAAGCTGGAACAGCAATTAGAAGAACCAAAATATGTGTATTAAAAATTAGCTTGGCTATAGATCTTTAGCATTAAGTGTGAAGGACTTAGTGAAACCAGGTAGCAGTTGGCAGTTGGCCTGAGTATTATGTGCTTAACCAAATCTCATGAAATGATATGTGCTTAACCTAAGGTTATAAAATTAAGCAATATCTATCTAGTTATAGTTCAGCAATGCATCTTGTGATAGAGACAGGTAAACCACAAACAGATGGTAGCATCTTAGGAGCTTTTTGCAATAAGAGCTAACTATTGACATATCAAAACTATTGGGAAAGGGAATTATGCGAGTGATTGGGTTAACTGTTGGAAACATAAGTATGGGCAACTGGAATACCACATATTGACACCTGTACCGATGAAATTTGCTCTCCCAGAATATCAAATATGAATAGGGGTTGAGACTTAAACAGATATGGTCCCAGACATCTGTAGTGGAATGGAATGTACAAGTCGAACGCATCCTAGATCAGGACAATCTGGGGCAACTGTTTCTAAATGGTCTCTATAAGGTTATAAGTATGCACAATGTCACATTGTAGGTATGGACAATTCAGGAAACCACTTTGCTGTACTTATCTCGTTCTTATACCTATGTATATTGATTTTTCTATTATTTCAATTATACGTGTCTGTATTAAGTAAAGCTCAAAGTTTCTGTGTGTGCTTCACTAATGTCATCTTTTTAATTAACTCTACGAGCTGTCTGAACAAGGAACCTGTAATTTGTGACCCTAAATTAATCCCAGCCAAATGGGAATGGCATCAGAGCAGTGAGCATTAAAACTGTTTAGGTGTTGTTGTGGAGAATGCCAGGCTAGATGCAGACGCCGTTCTTATGTAAGAATAAACAACTCCTGACCTACCGGTTCTGCACTGCTTCATGCGGGATTGGAAGTCAGAACATATCTCCCTCCAAGCTCCATTATTAAGGGGGATCTTCTCTCACACATACACAGCAGAATGAAAACATTGGGAACAAATAGCCTGACCAATGCCACCAAAACCAGGTTAGGACAATCTCAGACTGTACACACGTCCCTACACAGAGCCCTCCATAGACCCACCCACATGCTGTGACCCAGCCTCTGTTTGGGGTGGTAATAACAGAGACTACCAACACAAAAACCCTCTGTTGGACTGGTGTGGAGGCCACCACAGCTTCTTTTGGGGCAGGCTAGGACTTCCCTCTTCCTAGGAATACAGCTCCCTATCTTCAGGAGGGCTGTGTTCCATCCCAGAGGGCTCAGTATTCAACCACCCAAGCAAAACTATTGGCGGGTGCCACTGCAGACACCACTCCAGAAGAGGCATGATGTCATCGGATCCCTGAATTTGAGAGTAAAACTCAGGTGAGAGATGGGAAAATAGGAGCTGCTGGAATGATGCAAGGGAGGTCTGAGTCAGTGAGCAGAGCATATATTTCTCTCCCGCTCTCTAATGTATACAGTGTAAATCTTATTACTCTCTCTGTAAAACATGCACACAACCCTACCAACCCCCATCATGTGCAAAATCTTAACCTTCTCCCTCATACACACACACACACACACCACTAAGGTGACTATATTGCAAAATAAAAAAGCAGGATGTTTTTATGCCAACAGTTTTAGAGCACTAAAATGTGTACAAAAGCAAAATGTACACCCTTTTCAAAAACATGTGGTTGGTGTCACTGTTTCCAGCTTCTGACTCAACAGTGACACGTGGATATTTCTCAGAGTGGAGGAGGTTTTCCAGTAATGTAAGTGCTCTGAATGAGTTTATCATGAACCTCTAACAGCTACCATGGACATTCACTTTGGGCACTAGCTTTGATTGTGTCTACACCCATTTGACTTTTCTCTTCACCCCAACCACTGATCATCACACTGAGCGCTCCTTGCTGTGGGCTGGTAAATGCAGAGCACATTCCACTAGGTGTCACAGTGCATCTCGAACAAACTTTTTTTTTTCAAGTATTTTTTTCAAATATTCCAAATGGTTTAAGTTTCATGAATAAAAACAATGGACATTTCATGTGTTGGGGTTCCTTGCTGGGACTCTCAAACACACACACAATGTGATCTACCTCCCTTTAGCACACATGGTGTAATCTTTCTCTCTCTAATACATACAAATGTACACACACACATAATGTAATCTCTTCCTAACATACACACACTGTAGTCTCTCTAACACAGATGCACAAAAACACAATGTTCTAACACTCCCACATCATAATCTCTCTTTCTAAAACAATGTAATGTCTATCAAACAACACACAATCACGCATGCACAGAGTCATTTTAAAACAAACTCACATATGTGCACGATGTCACTCGTTCACATAACTATGGTATCTACAGTAGGAGCAAGAGAAAGGCAGAGGAAAGGATGATCTACTTGGCAGGAAAGAAGAGCTAATAATGGGCAGGATTAAAAATATTCGGGTGTTTAATGCTTATTCTGCACCAGTTTTCAGTTAAAAAAAAAGTAAATTGTGACAAGATATTTATCCCAATTAATACTAATAGCTAGAGGAATGGAACACAAGCCAAAACAGGGAAAGAACAAGTTAAAGACTATTTGGATAAGTTAAATGTATTCAAGTCAGCAGAACCTGATGGAAGTCACTCCAGGTACATAAGGGACTAGCTGAAGCAATGTCAGAACTGTTAGTGATTATCTCTGAGAACTCATGAAGGATCAGTGAGGTCCAAGAGGATTGAAGAAGGGCAAACATAGCACCTATCTTTAAAAAGAGGAACAAAGAGGACCTGGGAATTATAGACCAGTCAGCCTAACTTCAATACCTGGAAAGAGACTAGAACAAATTATTAAATAATCAATTTGTAAGCACCTAGAGATAACAGGGTGATAAGTAACAGCCAACACGGAATCGTCAAAAACAAATTATGCCAAACCAAACTAAGTTTCTTCTTTGACAGGCTTATTGGCCTAGTGGATGGGGGGGAAGCTGTAGATGTGATATATCTTGACTTTAGTAAATGAATTTAGGGAAATGTAATCTAGATTAAATTTCTATAAAGTGTGTGCAAAACTGGTTGAAAGGTACTCAAAGAGTAGTTATCAATGGTTCACTATCAAAGTGGGGGGGGGGGATGTATCTAGTGGAATCTCCCAGGGGTTAGTCCTGGATCTGGCAGTAGTCAATGTTTTTATTAAAGCCTTGGCTAATGAAGTAATGAATATGCTTATAAAATACGCAGATGTTACCCAAATGGGAGGGATTACAAGCACTCTGGAGGACAGCAGTAGAATTCAAAACAACCCGTGACAAATTGAAGAATTGGTCTGAAATCAGTAAGATGATATTCAATACTGATGTGCAAAGTACTACATATAGGAAGAAAAAAATCAAAAATACAATTACAGAATGGGGACTAGCTGGCTAGCAGGTAGTACAGCAGCAAAGGACTGAAGGGTTATAGTGGATCAAAAATTGAATATGAGTCACCAATGTGATACAGGTGTGAAAGAGGCTAATATAATTTTGCAGTATATTAACAGCAGTGTCATATGTAATTGTCCCACTCTCCCCAGCACTGGTAAGACTTCAGATGCGGTGTTCTCTCCTGTTCTGGGCAGCATACTTTAAGGGAGATGTGGAAAAAATTGAAGAGTTCAGTGGAGAGCAACAAAAATGACAAAAGGTTTAGAAACCCTGATCTGTGAGAAAAGATTTTAAAAGTCACCAAATTTGACTCCCTCAGACTGTTCCCCACGTTGAAGGAAGATCTTAGTGGGAAGAGTTTCAAATAGGATAATGAGGTGATTGATGCAGGGATACTGGTGGTGTGGGTGCAGCAGCACCTGGTGTGAAGTGGTTCCTCTCATATACAGGGTTTACTGTTTGGTTCAACGGTTTTCAGCATCCCCAATATAAAAATTGTTCCAGCACCACTTCAAGGAGTTACTGGACATACAGGACAAGGATTTCTACAAGACAGGTATAGCCAAGCTGCTCCTGTGCCAACCAAGTGCATCAAAGTCAAGGGGGATTATATTGAAAAATAAATAAACTATTGAACTCATAATGGGGTTTTGTCTGTCAGACTATAAACTTTCTGAATGCCCCTCATACACTGATAACTCATAAATAATGAGACTCAGCTGCTTGATACAAATGTGAGAGCTTATACAAAAATAGAATATTGGCTATATTATTATCATTGTCAAACATTGTATTGATATGTTTCACGATATGTACTACAAGCAAATTATAATATGCAGTTACGCCGGTATCTCCTGTGACATATAATGTGCCATAAACCCTGAGAATTCAAAAGCAGAAGAGAAAAATGTATAGAGGAGGTTCCACCTCCACTTAAGCTATTATTTCAACAACAAAAGTCTATGGTTAGCTTGACTGTATTACTAGGATGATATAAATTGTTCTAGTTCTCTAACTGGAATAATGGAACCACTGCTTTTCGGAGCACAAGTCTGTAACATAACAGGGGCAGGATAGCTCAGGAAATGGGGTACAGAACATTTCACCTCTGGGTCACTGGTTTAAATCTGATCCAGGCCGAAAGTAAGTTAATGGCTTCAGTCCAATTTGTAGCAGGCCAATGTCCCCACCAAAACCCCCCGCCCAAGCATCTCAGATGGTCTTTCCTGAGCAGTCTCAGTAGCACTGTATAGGCCATGGAGCCTGAACTATCCTTTCTTGCCTAAAAATGGTGCTTCTAGGTCAGACTTTCAGTACAATACCTCTTCTGTTCTGACACTGAAGGAACTCCTCTCCAGAGATACCAATCTGGCTTCTGTAGACACTAAATAAGTCAATGAAACCAGGCATGTGGCAAAACTAGAATCCTTCAGACCACCTTTGACAAGAGAAAAATTGACTAAAATCTACAGTAGAAAAGTGCATCACCACTGACCTTGAGAAATCCCTGGAATCGATGCTAGCATTGGCCTCTATTTCTCCACAGAATTGATACCGCAGAGCCCCAATATGCATCCTCTCCTCTGACCCTGTGAAAGGGAAGTTGCATCTCATGGCCCATTCAACAATGACATAACACTTATACATACCATCTTCTACTTGAGGATTTGAGAGCATTTTACAAACTTTAACCTGCAAGCCCTCTCCTTACCCTGAGAGGCTGATAAGCATCGTTATCCCTGTTTTACAGATGGGGGAACTGACTGACTTACAGCATGTCAGTAACAGAGCTAGGAATAGAGCACGGATTTCCCTGAGCCTAGGTCGGTGCTCTAGCCACTTGGCTATATTGCCTCTCTTGCCCTCTGTGCTAAGACTACTGATAATATGGAAACCTGTCCAACAGAAATTGCTAACTAATAAACAGACTGGGACATGAACAGAAGTATCTTAAGCCACTCCAGGCTTGTTTATTTTTCCTGGCATTTGGGATCCTTCAATGATCTTCATGAATAATAGTTTTAGATCATTCCTGGTTGACTCCTGATGAGTATTTATGGAGGGGAAGGGAAGGAGACTTGGGGAGGAAGCGTCTCTTTCTTCCCTCTGTTCTGCCAATTAAAGGTCTGACAGTGCACCCCATAAGGCTTTATGGGGAGGTGCTTATAAATGTATATATGATATAACTAGAAAATGTTTTATGATACATATGCCATGTAACATATCTATGTAAAGGTTATGATCTACTGAATATATTCCTTCTATTTGTATGTATGTATCATTTTTGTGTTCGAGGTTGTGAATATTGGCTGTGTAATTACTGGATTTCTAAATGGCCTTGGTAACAGTATTTGGTCAGCTTTCTGAGGAAAGGCTATTCTCATTAAGTGCCCAATCAAGAACCACTTAAGCCAACAATGAATTTGGAGACACCAATCCACATTTGAGCTTTCCCAGGAGTGTGGCTTGGTTGGTAAGGAACTCAGTTTTGCAGGGACATGTGATTTGCCCATGTGACTCCAAATCTTCATTTTGTAACTGGATTCTACACAGGGGGAAGGGAGGGGTATCCACATAGAGGAGAAAGTCTATAAAAATCCGTGGGAGACCCCTGCATTTTGTCTTCAGCTGGTTTAAGAGACAGCCTCTCCACCCCCAAGGATACTTGAAAGAAATTGGAACAAAGGACAGTGACTACAGGGGGTGTGAGTGATTGCTGGACCCAGGCTAGAGGGAGTCTGGTCTGTAAAAGGAAGCTCACTGGTGAGGTTTTTTATCTGTATTCAGTTTTTATCACTGTATTAGAGATAGATTTGCATGCTTTATTTTATTTTATTTGGTAATTCACTTTGTTCTGTCTGTTACTACTTAGAATCACTTAAATCCTACTTTCTGTACTTAATACAATCATTTTTACTTATTAATTAACCTGGATTATGTATTAGTACCTGGAGGGGGGGCAAACAGCTGTGCATATCTCTCTATAAGTGTTATAGAGGGCGAACAATCTATGAGTTTACCCTGTATAAGCTTTATGCGGAAACTTAGAATTTCCGTTTCCTGTGGAAGGGTTGAGTGGGGAGCTGAGCAAACTTCCAGGATTGGGCTGTGCACTGGTCAGTTACCAAGCTGTAGTCAGGAGGTAGGTTTAGGATCAATAGCCATCCTATTAAAGAACTAGTATCAAACATGTCAGGATATTTCCCATTGTGAGACATGGTAGTGGGATGTGTGCAGGTGGGAATGATGATTTCCAGCAAAGGATACGCTGGAGGAATGGTCCCCATGAGCAGTGTATATGATCAGTTTGGAGCTTAGCATAATGCTGGGATAGTTGCTTTCAGATCTCAGCGTGAATTGTTTGGAGGGAAAAAACCCAAGGACATATTTAATCGAGGGCAGCCCTTTTTGAACTTTTTCCAACTAAATCCCAACATTCTGGGATGAGTTGGTCAGATATGAGTGTTATGTTGGCCAGACTCAAAGTCCATGCTCCAAGAGCTGTACCTTCCCCGGAGAGTGGGGGGAAAGGGAAACAGGAGCTGGCTGTGGGAAGAAGCATCCGGTCTTGCGGCGTGTGTTTTCAAGGAGCCCTTTCCAAAGCTCAGGAAGAAGGAAGAAGCTGGCCACATTGGGAAGCACACGGCCAAGAAGTCCCTGTGAACTTTGAACCAATTCTAGGCATTTGGGAAAAGACAAGAGCTGGATACACAAGAAAGCTGCTGGTTCAAAGGAATATTATGCTTCAGAAGGCCATCCCTTGGCTGTCGAGTGGGGAATGTGCATTTCAGCTGTAACATTATTGCAGTATTGCCAACCCCAACCACTCAATATTAATGACTGAGGCCCTCAAAAATCATGAGATTTTTAATATAATACATGGCGGGTTCTTTTTATTTTCCTTTTGGCTTTTGAGACGTTGGGTGTGCTTGGCTCATGTTTTCAAGCTTTTGTTTGCAAACAAATCTCGGGGGTGGGGGGGAGGTTTAAATGAAAGCTCAGTCTCCTCTAATCACATGACTCCAAGAGCTGGGGTTTTAAGAGACATATCCAACATTGCAAGACCCATGATTGACTCATGAAAGTTGGCAACATGTCCCTAAGAGAGGCATGTTGTCTTGCTGTCCCCATGTTAAATCAGCCACACGTACATGGTTCACAACTGTTTTTCTGCCTTTGGGTTTGTGGAACTTCTCAGCCATAACCCCATGATCAAGGCCCCATGTAAGTCAGACCTCAACTGGTGGCCAGGCTTCTTTCCCACAAGGCAGCCTATCACAGTGACTCACAACCTTTCTAGACTATTGTGCCTCTTTCAAGAATCAGATTTGTCTTGCGTGCCCTCAGGTTTCACCTCCCTTAAAAATCACTTGCTTACAGAATCAGACATAAAACTACAAAAGGGGCACAGCACATAATTACTGAAAAATTGCTTACATTCTCATTTTAACATATAATTATGGAATAAAGCAACTGGAATATAAATATTGTATTTACATTCCAGGGTATGGGATATAGAGCTGTATAAACAAGTCATTGTCTGTATGAAATTTTTGTTTGTACTGACTTTGCTAATGCTTTCTATGTAGCCTGCTGTAAAACTAGGCAAATATTTAGATGAGTCGATGTACCCCCCGGAAGACTTGCTACGCCTACCCCTGGTTCAGAACCACTGGCCTAGTGGATTGGGAAAGCAGTGGAAGCTGCACCCACTATAGAGCTCACACTGGGGTCTTTATCCAAGCCAATGCTTTCTGCTAATGCAGAGTCCACATCTCATTGGAATACTCCGAGGGCAGTTGTTCCCAGTAATCCATATCACGGAGTCCTTGTTTGTTTCCCCCAGGTCTTCCCAAGGGGGCTGAGTGCTGCACCCCAGCCTCCAAGGGTCTGTCTCTCTCCCTTCATCTTTACTGAGAGGCAGGACTTTACATCCCTCTCCAACTCTTAAGACTCAGGCTAGCAAGACTATCAGTGTACATAGGGCCACACCCTCCGCCCCCATTGACCTCTGATCATTCACCAGTGGTGCCTCTGGCTTTTTCAGGAACAACACTCAATGAAGTGCAATGAGCTGTTGCCCTGATGCAGGTGGCTTGGAGATGAGAAAGAGAGTACAAAGTATGAAACTAGGGTGAGCCTAGCAGCTTGGAGAGTTGGAGAACCACAAGCCCATGGGCACAATGCCTCCCATCCCCACCCCACTGCTTCTAGAGAGTGAGGTTGCATGGCAAGTTTGTATGCAATAGCCCTATCTTGGCTGACATACCAGCCATGGAACTGGAGACCTTTAGACCTGAAAACATGAGCTGTTACTTACTGAGCTAAAAATTCAACATTCTGGAGTGTGAGGGGCTGTAACAGACTCATATCTTCTGTGGATTGCTCGGAGGGGGACCCAAAACACACACACAGACCAGAGTACTACATGTGCATTCCCCAGGTGTTTCTCATGGGGAATGTCTCTGATTCTCCTATGGATCCTGAGTGCTTGGGACACAAACAAAAGATGAAAGGGCCCAGCATCATGCCATCATTATGGCCTTATGAGAGCTCAAGGGTCACTTGTTATTACAAAAGGAGATTACACAAGTATGTTAGGGAGTTCCAGACTCAGGCTCTCTACAGGGAATGGCAGGGCAGCCCCTTCCCCTTCCCCAAGGTGGGCAGAAGTTCAAAGACCAGCCAGCAGGCTGCACAATGAAACTCTCCCCAGAACATGTTCTCCCCACAGCCAGTAGAATGCAGAAGGCAATTGCTAGGAAGGAGGCAGGCTAGCTCTCCGGTGTGAAAGTCCTGCTCCTCAAAGTCAATTAAGTGGATTACAGATGAGCTCATTCCCAGCTGTAGGTCACATTCCATTAGAGGCAGGCTTGGTGCCAAGTAGAGTCAGCAGTGCCGGGATGGCAGTGCGGATCGAAGCCATCCTGCCACTTACCGTCTCTGCCTGCATTCTCACCGATTTGCCAGAACCTGCAGGATTTCCCACCTCACTCCCTGTCATGCTGTAGCAGACCCATCCATCATCCTGGCTAACTCTCCTAGTGAGATAATAGAGGTCAGCATTAGGTTGGCCTGAGGGGTCACAGGCGCTGCTACCCTCTCTGTGAAGGCCCAATGCTGCTATCTTTAATGCTGAGAGAACAGCCTGATGGTGGGGAAGGAGGAGAAAAATTGATGAGAGCAGTGGGATTTGATGAGAGCAGGAAGAACAAGAAGAAAGGTTTCATGGGGGATATTCAAGCTGAGGGCCCATGTGGGATGGAAATAGCTGGCACTGTGAACTGTGCCAACCTTATCTCATGTGGAGGGCAGCCAGGGAGGGAGCTCAGGGCTTTCCACTCTCCACTGCCAGGGGTCCCTCCTCCCCCAAAAACAGATGTGATCTCAGAGCATGTGTGCTACCTCCAAAAATTGTGCGTAAACCCCAGAGGTGTCTGCGTTTATGTGAGCGTGGGTTTGCTTGGAGGAAATGAACAAGTGTTTCAGGAGTGGATATAGGTGTTTGTGGTGTGAAACAGCGGGTCTGTATGTTTGAAAGAGAGAGAGGAAAAGTAGGGTGGATGATTTTGCGAGAGGTGAATGTGTGTGTTTGGGGGACAGAGATACGGGTGAATGAGTGTGTGTGTCATACACATGTTAGCGTTGGTCAAACGGTGTAAGCACCTGTGAGCATTTTGCCAAATTAGCGACCAGATTCTGCTTTGTTCATCCAACTTTTTTCTGCATTGTTTGCAAATATACCTAACAGCACAGTTTTATTCATAGACACAGGCAGCCAGTGCAGAGAGCCAAGTGTGAATGAAACTGATTGAGGAAGAGGAGGTTTATGGACATAGTCAAGTCCAAGAGTCTTTGCACCATTGAGAACTTGTATACTGAGTCCCACGTGAAGGTCTACAAGTGAGATCATTCATCCATTTCCCCATACCTCATGCAGAAAAAAACCCATCTGCTCAGCCAGGGAGTAACACGTGCAGTCTGGACAATGGTTCATATGGTACATGAGGCCTGCACAGCCTAGGTATCTGCCATCCTGGTCATGAGACCTTCTCCCCTTGTCTTTCCTTCTTCTTCACACCTACTCTTTATTTCTGTCTCTCTCTGTTTATTTGGTACCACCATCTTCTCCGTCCCTGCCCGCAATTTGGCTACTTTGCTGCAAGTGCCTTCTCCTCCCCAGAACATCCTTACTGCATCTCCCCGTCTCACTGACCCTTCTCTTTTCCTGGCTGGAAGTGTATTCTGTGTTCTTGCCTATGCTCTGACTTGTATATCAGCTGATCCTTCTGCTTCACCATCACCATACACAAACAGCGATGAGCATATAGATTGACACCTTCTCTCTGTGGCCAGAAGGGAGAAGATGTGTTTCCCATCTAACAAACCCCTTTTCCAGGCAAGAAGAGGAGAGAGAGCAGCAGGTGCTGCCTGGAACGTCAATGCAGGATGGAATGGAGAAAGCCACTTTCATATTGACTTGTGCATACAATGACTTTCACGGAAGCTGATTTGAAATGTTGGTGGAAATGTCTCAGTGACTCTTTATATATGGTATCTTTTCTCCTTCGTAATCCCTCTCTCCTTCTGCTATTAACTCTGTGACTCTATTTCTTTCAGTCAAGCATGGTAGGACGCAACTTCTGTGAAAAATCCTTTGCAAAATACAGCCCTTGAAATCCCTTGAAATGAGCCTGCCACAGCACAGACAGCAAAACTTGCTGCTTGCGTTTAATTACACTGAGAGTTAAATTAATGTGGTTGAGGCCACTGCTGTTCTTTGCTTTGGAATTGACTCTTCTGATAGGCAGCCAGGCAATCCTGCTGCTGCTGCTAGTTCTACGCTGCCTCAGGAGGAGAGACCGGGAAGGAGACATTCTAATGGGCTAGCAATGGCTCAGTCCTCTGAGTCAGATGTATCCCGGGGTGTTCTGATCTTCCAACACACATTAGCTTTTGCAATATGAACAAGTTTTATTGTGCAGGACTTTCGGGCCCATCCATATTCACTAAGTGTTCCTGTTACCTCCTTCTTAAGGCTTTGTCCCAACTCCCATTAGAGTCAATAGCATGACTCCTCCTGACTTTAGTGTGCATGGGGACAGGGGCTTAATCCACTTTCCTCTTTCTAGAGCTTCACATTCTTTAGCACCACCAGTCTAAGAACTAGAGTGAAACCTCTAGCCCCGTGGTTCCCAAAGTTTAACAACTTGTTTAAACTTGTGAACCCCTTTCACTAAAATGAATATTTCCAGGGATTTTCTCCTTTACCTGAGTATAAGTTATAAAAGAAGTGATCTTGGAAATATAAAATTAGTTTTCATGACATGCTTATTGCACACTATTATTAATTATTATTTATCATTACAATATTTTTACTACATTATGCAAATGGAAACACTCTTCCATGATCTCACCTTCATAGCTTGTATCACTTTGAATAAGCCTGTTATAAGACAAGGCTCTTATGTTTCATCAAGGAGTATCAGATGTGAAGCAGCATGAAGGTATTTAAGACACCAGCTCAAAGAGTTCCTCCTACACAAGCAGTCAGGTCTAGATCAGTCCAGGCAAACAATACACGTTACAACAAAGCTTAAACTTGTTCTTCATAATTATTTTACAAACAATACCAGCTTCCTATTTAATTTTAAAAACAGCAAAAAATATCCACCTCCCTCTCCATTTCTTATAAGGAGTCTTGAAGTTTAAATCTCCTCAGTGTGATAGATATACTTGCTTTGTTCTGCTTAGCTCTTGGAAGTCCAGGGGCTCTGGGCTGCTGGCCGTGTGCTGTCCGGGGTTCCTAGGGTCAGCTCTGTCCATCAATAGGGATTTTTTTCCCAAGAACCCTCTGTAACAAACCCCAGTTGGGAACCATTGATCTAGTCTGTGTCTCCCAACACTGTCTCTTGGGCCATGCAGGTCATCCCACTTTGCCTCTAACTCTGGATCATTTATTGGCCTCAATCTTGGCAGTCACATAGGATTTGAATTTTCAACAAGAATTTCCAGGATATTTGAAGGCTCCTTAGGCTTGTTAAGGTGAGTGAGCAAGTATATGGCTTCAGGCAAACAACGGGCTGGCATGGATGCTTCAGGCCTGATTCATACTGCCTTGAGTCTTGGGTTGTCATTTATACTTGCATAAAACGGGTGTACAATATGATGACATTTTCCATCCACTTTGCATGCGTAAATGTCTACACAACATGCAAGGCCCTTGAAGATTTTGAGATCTGTTCCCCCATACCGAAACAATCCTGACATGCGACACCATCTATCCTTCCAGTACTCTGCTAGCTCTGCTGATGCACCTCACTCTGACCTGCTGCCCCCTGCCATTCCAGTCCTGAGCTCCCCTCACACAGCTCTGCCACTTCCCCTCAATCCTGACTTGCAGCCCCCCTGCTATTCAGCCCTAAGCTTCCCACCCACACCTCACTCATGAGCTTCCTGCTGCTGTCCCAGTCCCTCTCTTCAGAAGAGACTGATAACCTTGCCACTCTATGCTGTGGTTTTGGTCTATATGGCTATCAAGTGGAGACTTGGCCCTGCTCAACTGGTTCAATTCATTTTTTCCATACAATACTGTAACACAGATTGTAATCCCAGAGCCTCCAGAGCTGAAAGGCTGGTGCATTAACCCAGTAGGCCACTTGCAGTAGACCCCTGAAATTGTCAGTTTACATTTCATAGAGGGCACTGCTTTTCTACATCCCCATGGTCATTTTCCCGCGCACGCTAGAAATCATTCAAAACTCTGCAGTGAGGACGAACGCCACAAATTATTCCCTGGTTTATTTTCTCCCGGGTGTGAATACCTACATGATGGGGTGTCCACCCCACAGAAATCCTGAGCGAGTTAATGTGGGCCAGAAAGGGCCAATTAGCCTTTTATGCTACTCCTAGCGGGGAACCCAGGATTGATAAACACTAATTGCCAGTGAAGCCCACCTGGGGGTGGGGGAAAGGCTAGGCTAAGTGAATAGTAAAGCCAGGGAGTGAGAGCAGGAAGAGGTTGTAAGGAGAAGGTCTGCAGTCACTCCCTAGAGGGAAAGGGAGTTGGCTAGGGACAGGGAGAAGATCCAGGGGCTGGCAGGGAGTTTTAAAAGGGGCCTAGGGGGTGAAGTAGCCGTGGAGAGTGGAGGAATCTTCAGCAGTAAACCCAGAGATAGGCATGGAGATAGAGGTTCTCAAACTGTGGGTCAGGACCCCAAAGTAGGTTGCGAATTCATTTTAATGGGGCTGCTAGGGCCGGTTTTAGACTCACTGGGGCCCAGGGAAGAAAGCCTAAGCCCGACCCCAAGCACAGGACTGAAGCCTGAGCTCGGGAGGGACGAAGCCCTCAGGTTTTGACTTCCGCTCTGCATGGTGGAGCTTGGGAATGGGCTTTCTGCCCTGGTCCCCAGCGAGTCTAATGCCAGCTTTGCCAAGCCCTGAGCCCTGTCACCTGGGGTTGAAGCTCATGCCTGAGCAACTTAGCTTCATGGGAAAGTAATAGTAATTTTTGTTGTTAGAAGGGGAGTCACAGTGCAGTGAAGTTTGAGAACCACTGAGATAGAGGGATGGGGTAGAAAGGAGTCCTGGGAAACAGCAGGAGGGTCTGAGGCTCAGCAGAACTAGGTGGTTAATCATAGGGCCCCTGGGCTGGAACCCAGAGTACTAGCTAGGGCCTGGGTTCACCTACCAAGCACAGGGAAAGTGGCACAGGACCTGGAGTTGGTCTAGAAGACTACCTGATATGGTATATGGAAACCTGGTCCAGCGGGACTTGATACCCTGGAAGGGGTGAGCAGATGAAGTACATAGTGAAGTGGCTGGGGGGCTGTGAAGCGAGAGAGGAGTGACAGAGTGAGTAACTGAGGGCAGGTGCTGGCAGCTGGGACAAGATTGGATACCCAGCCCCAGCCACAAGTAGGTGCACCTGGGGTGTGGGGACCCTTTTGCACCTTATCCTGGAATTCCTAAATCTGTGAGACTTTTGTCTTCGCAAAACACCTTCTTCTGTCCTGTAATCTAACACAACAGAAGTGCTGAGATGAACTAACCATCCCCCAAGAGCTGCTGGGGTTGCAGCTGTGGGCTTCAACCGGGCTGACCTGCTAAATGTTTGACGGGAGAAGGGCCGGTGTCTCTAACGAGATTCCTGACACAGAGCTCCTTGGAGGGCGCAGCTGCTGAGATGCATTTAACATTCATTGGGCCAGACCTCTATTAGAGCTAATGTAATCTGCAGCCTGCTGCAGTGGAATCCCAACCCTCTCTTCTTCTTCCTCCTCCTCCTCCTCCTTCTTCCTGCATGCCCAGCCACCTCACAGAAGGCTCTGCCAATCAATGAACTGAGATCCAGACACTAGCCAATTATTCTCTCAGGGGGTCGAAGGCTAGGAAAACTGCTGTTATGGGCATGGTGGGCACAGCTGTCTTGCCCCCTACCACTTGATGGAAATGTGGCACACTGGGATAAAGATAAAAGCACATCCTGAGGGGAAGAAGGGGTAGGGGGTCCTGGAAAGGATCCACTTGTTTGTGTCACCTTGGAATAAGGCACATTTTCTACAATATGTTTCTCAGGCATGAAACAAACACAATCCTTTATTCTCCCCCCCCCCCCCCCCGACTTATGACAGTATTTAAGAATCTGAGCATTTGCACAGCAAAGGGTTAACTCCCTCTGCCTTTTCCTCCCTCCCTCTCTCTCCATTTCCTCCCTCCCCCACTATCTCTTATTTAAATACAAATATCTCCCCCCCTTGTCTTTCCTCCCACAATCTCCCCCCATTTTACATCATGCTCGAATCACCATGGAAACCGGAACACTAGCAGCTGGCTGCTGCTGCTGAGACAGCCAAGAATTCACAGATAAAGGCAACAGCAGCAGCAAAGAGGTGTGAGACCTTTCTGAGGAGATGCCATTTTCCTTCATCACTGAGACATTGACGGGTCTGGAGAGGGAAGTGTGGCTAGTGCGGAGGAGGGGGGTCAACACCAGCCACCTCCTTTACAGAGCAAAAGGAATGGAGGCAGGATGATGAAACCTGCCCCCTGCCCCGGAGAGGACCCCCGGAGAGCGGAATTCAGTCCCGGCTTCTTTCCACGCTGCTTTACCTAGGGATGCGTCAGCTCTAACCTGGAGTTTTCTCTCTCCTGAGTTTCTAAATTAATCCAATCTCTGTGTCCATTCACAACATCCAGCAATGGAACCTGCAAGGTCTCCAGGCTCTCGGGAGCTGGGAGGAATAGTCTGTCTGGGCTACTTTATGCTACTATTGTTAGGAGTAAAGACACAGCTTTAATGGGGCACATGTGCATCAGGCAGGTTCTTTTTTTTCTGGATCTGTAGTCAGAAGTATGGCAGGGATGCCGGTGTGAATTCAGGGATCCATTTCACCTTTTGCTCCTTTCCAGAAGGAAATCCAAATGGACTTCCAATAGCCAAACCCTCCTGAAATACAGCAGGTTAGCTTCAATCTCCCCTTGGATAAATGACTCTCCAGCTCAGACATTCCACTGAAACTAAGAGGTGCATCTCTGGAGACCCCCCTTCTAGTGAGGGTATGTCTCCACTGCAGAGTTATCCCAGGATCTAACTCGGATATTGCCCCAACATGCCACCCATCCACACACAACACCCTCTCACTCAAGTGTACTGGTGATTTCTGCACAGATTAGCTGGCCCATCCTGGGCGAGAGGCTAAAACCCAGGTGCTGCTTTCACTCAGACTGGTAACCTGTCCACTTTGCAGCGAGGACACAGGCTAAACCATTTGAGTGCTGATGGACCTCTAAAGCCCCACAAATCCTCATGTACCCAAAAGGACAAACAAGCTCTCCCACAATCCACCACGAAAGATTCATAGAGCAGCTCAGTTTACTGCCACACAAAGAAGCGGGGCCTATGGCCCCAGAAATCCTAGTACTACATATGGGGAGCACAGTAACTCAGATATGACTTTGAAGTGTGGCAGTTCACACCTGGCCTATGCTAACCCACATGTTCATCCACCCAGCTTAACTCAGCAGTGAAGACATAGCCAAAGGGATGTCTTTAAACTAAATTAAAGGAGAGTGTGGAATGGGGCTTTGCCTTCCTACCATTCACACTGGCCCCTATTTTACCCCATGCTCATACCCCATTATCCCATGACTGGCAAAATACTGTCCCCAAGAATATCTCAGAGACTCATTAGACCTACCCTGATGTAAGGCTGCAATTGTGTCCCAGCCCTGGCCTTAACCCTGATCTTACCCTTGCCACTGACCCTAAACCTCTCCCTTGCCTAATCATAGATCTCATTCCAGCCCAGCCCTAATCCCAACTCTCTCTCTTACCTTAGCCTTTGCCCTGACCCCAAACCTCTCGCTGATGGTAAACCTGTCCCTATCCCTCTCTGACCAGGTCTCATTCTGCCCAGTCTGTGTGTAACGCTGCATTGTGCCCCTAATCCTTGGCTGTAGGTAAGTGCCAAAGAGCAATAATAGCTTCTCTCCCCACCCTCAGGCTTCCTCTGAGACTAAGATTTTGACTGTGGATGAGATAAATGCCTATTCTCAAACTGGAGTCTGCTGCTTGAAGGTCACCAGCTACCTTCCCCCCTCACTTCTGCAGGTCACAGCTCCTCCCTTAGCTTTCTGAATCAGTTCCTTCTTCCCCTTTGCTCTCTACAACCTGGATCAGTCCCTAATACATGGTAACACAGGTACTGCTGTTGCTGTTTGATGTCATGCAGGAAACATCTATCACTCAATGCCTTTAGTTAATTATAAGATCTGATGCAACCTAATAGATATGGCTATTAGATGTGAACCGTCTCAGTTGAAAAGCATCAGGTGTGAGAGCTGACAGCTCTGTATAAACCACTCCCATTCTCTTTTATGTGTGTCTGACATACTCTTTATTATGCCAAATAAATGTAAACTCCCCTACTAGAGTCACCCACCTACCAGCCATGCACACCCCCCCACACACACACACACACATAGGTATTCAGGGCACTCCAGTAATATATATGCATGGAATGTTAAGGTTGTGATTTAATCACATAAGAGTCTAGGGAATTCAAGCCGCATTATGTGATGATAGACCAGTTTTTTAACTCTACCATTAATAGAGGGTGTAAGAATGAGCACAGATCAGAGGGATACACATTTTAGGTGTCATGCTGGGCATCCCACTACTCCTGGATATACAGATTGCTTCTGAGATGTGAATGATTTCATCTTCCTTTGCCCAGGAGGATCCGTGCAGTTGTGACATCCAAGGCTTCACTACTGCAATGAGCTTGATAAACTCCAGCCAGTTCAACACGCAGCACTAGCCACTGCGGGTCACAAATCACAAGTACACATTACACCAGTGCTCGGCTTTTTGTACTCATTCCCCATTGAATAAAGAATCTAGCTGAAAGGTTTTAGTTCTTGTCTTTAAAGTCCTCCATGGCATTTGCCCTAATCATCTGAGATATCACCTCCCACTACATGATTAAACCCTTCCATAACATCTACATCCCTTTGGAACAATGGAATAGCCAACTTCAACAATAAAATTAATGAATGCAGCAGCTGGTGCACAACCATTCCACAAGTGAGTAAAATGACCATGGAGCTTAACACTTCCAGAACCTCATGCAAAACTCTCTTCTTCAGACCCCACTTTGCAATAAAACAAACAAACAAAAGGGAGAGGAAGGGAAGCAGAGGGTTTTTTAATCAATGTCTTTTCAGAATTTGTCAGGAGCTCAGATACCATCAAGATGAGTGTGGTGCAGGAGGGCAGACATAGGTAGAAAGAAAATAAACCAATAAGAGGAGGTAAGAAAGTAAAGTAGTCTCCCTCCACTTTAGCTGACACTTTCTGATACCTTCTTCTAGCCCCTTGGAGCATAAGGTACACCATCTTAGGTCCCCTTAGGCTCATTTGCCAATGTATAACTCATACAGCCTAACATAACAGTCCTGAATTTGTAGTCACCTGGACCTTTGGCACCTCAGTTCCTTCACGTGGTCATTAACTGCCATGAAATGCCCTTCCTGTTGATCAACATAGCTTTCTTAATCATAAACTGAGTGGACTGTTGAGAAATGTTCAAGTCATTTGCTTGGTTAATGTGCAGGGCCCTAATTCTTTAGAGATGCCCTGCACATGCCAATGAAACATCATCACCTTGTGACAGGGTCCTGGGACCCTGTTTGTATGCTGTCAGACAAGGAGTTAAATTGTAGCTTAGGCCTCACCCAAGGCTGTAGACATGAGGCAAGGAAGCAGACCCAAAGCAAGCAGAAACTAAAGTGACTGTTTAGCTTATGCACATATATCCAGAGCTTTATCCTGTTAGCTTGTCAGTTATGAACATGAAAGTGGTCCTTTTATTCTTCTTTTCTTTCACCTGAGGAACTTACATTTAAAAATGCTTTTTAGGGCTGCATGTGTTAAATCTCAAAAAATAATGCCAGGCAATGAATAAATATAGGCTTCTCCAGTAGTGTCACCTTGGACATCCTGTCCATGGTAGACATATAATGACACTCGGGGAGATTCACACACACACACACACACACACACACACACACACACACACACACGGACTCTGCAAACCTGGCAAAGGGGTCAGAGCAGCATCAAGGGCCTCTAAAAGCCATACGCTGTCTTCTGAGGACCCGAACAAGCCCTAATGATGAGGGACTATCATGGGCATGATTGGGGGTGGTAGAAGGATGTTGGGGGCAGGGCTGCAGCACATAGCACTGCGGAAACTTTGGGCACCGCTGAGGCCCATTGTCAAGAAGGGACTTATTGCCATAACCTAGCTCCCTCCCCTCCAGTCTGTCTTGGTTACCCCTGGGGCTGCTTTGGCTCCTCCAGCTTACTCCACTGTCTCGGTTACCCCACTGGGCTGCAAGCACAGAGTCTCACCTGTAAAGAGTGATATACTGAGATACATATTTAACAAGGATAAGGCAACAGAATATACATCATAGACCAAATTTTTCTCTCAGCTATGCCTGTGCAATGATGCTTGTGTGGAAATGAGGACAAAAGGAGGTCCAAGTTAACATTGGCATAGGAACCTTCTTCACCCCACTTCCTAACATTTTTAGATTTAAGTCATACCTCCTTGAGAGTGAATAAGTGTAACTTTTCCCATTGTCATTATAGTATAGTAATTAACCCATCTTGAGTCATCAGCCCAGAGAGAAAACAGGATCTTCATTCAGCACAAGTTCCTACCATTGAGGCTAAATGCCTTGAGTAACAGACTCTTATCTTCCGTGTGGACCAGCCATTGTAGGGAAACTCCATCCCATAAATGTAGCCAGCATGATTTGTTTTTACGTTATATTGTGTGGCCTCCTGCCATTTTGCTGAACCATATGTCTCAGTGTTGGATGGTCACGTAATGAGCCCCTCTTGTAATGTGTATGAACAAGGGGACAGAGATATGATTGCTATGGGAGCCTTAGCTCTAAATTGCTCTGATTTTCATGAGATTAAAATCTCAGCCTTAATGCTTCATGAACATAGGCTCTCCTCTCCTCTACCTTTTTCTATCATTTTCTGTAGAAGGAAGCCTGTCAATTGTTGCTCAGTTCCTGGTCTATTCAGAGGAAGCACCATGACCTACATGTCTGCCCCTGACCTTTAGCCTGATCAATAAAACTACAAATTGGTCTTTTCTTATCCTCGGCACTTTAGTCATAAAATCTCCATTGAGATGGAATGAGACTTTGAACTTTATCTCTACAAGTCAGGAATATACTTGGAGTGGGGGTGGGAGAGATTGGCACCACTTCAGCCACCAAATTTAAGGAGCCTCTCTCTCTTGGTGCGGCATCCTCATAGTTTATATTCAATCCCTATAGCACATCTTATCATCTCTATATTCAGACAGGTTCTCATCACTTCCTGAACTGACAGAGCCTCTGGTGTCTTTCAGCAGTGCTGCTGCTTCCCATAATCCTCCTCTCTGAGTCTTGTCCCTGTTCATATGCACAGAGATACTGGGCTTTTCTGAGGCTTGGTGACCAGATTCCACTTCCCCCTGAATGCTCCCTTCTTGGCTACAACAATGTATAGTAGTAGGGAAAACAACACTGACAAGAAGTCCTAGGAACCAACTTTGTCCTCCGTGCATCAGCAGCTGGGGATGAAAGATGTGGATATGGCATAAATACACTCTTGCTTGAGTGCCTAGTAATAAATACCATGTTTCAGTACAGAGCACAACCTAGCAGGGTGGAAAGAGCAGAAATTGCTTTGTGGGTTACAAAGATGAGAGTTTAACTTAATGGGAGACTGATGAGTGAGTTGGAGACTTCCCCTCACAGTGTGGGTGTTGAGTATTCAGATACTAAAGAGTTAAACAGTGTTATTCTGCGTCCATAACTCAGAGACAAGCTTTCTCCCTGCTACTCTCAGAGGCCTGTGTTAGCAGCAGACAATACAGCAGACACAAAAAGCAAGTCGCTCCCTATGCGCGTTTCCAATTATTCCTGAGCCATAATCACTATACTAGGCCACAGGAGACGACGGTGGGAGAGGCACAGAGACAGCCCCTCCCCAGTGTGGGGCTGAATGAGCTGTGATAGAAAGAGAGATATTCCAAAAGAACAACAGTGGTGGAGCTGAATTATAATTCACCTGCAAAGTGAATTGGGCTGAATGTATTACTCCTGCTACTACTCCGAAGATGACGATGGTGATGATACATTTAATTGTATCAGAGGCTCCCATGACATTGTGCTAGGCATCATACAACACACAGCGAGGAACAGTTCCTGGACCTGATCTTCATTTACACCGAGTCTCTTTACCACAGCTCTGGCAGCGTAAAGAGGATTAAAGCAGGTGTAACTAATTAAACATAATGACATTTACAACCATCGCAGTGTAAAGGGGCTTTAATGGGAAAGAGCATCTGGCACCGACAGTCTTATTTAAGATGATACACATTGAGACACAAGTGTGGTGACTGATAGTTGGAAATGGTTACATAGGGTAGGTATATGCACAACTGGAAGGATTTATTACACCCACCCTAGAGTGAATTTCCTGGTGATGAAGTCATGTTACTCCTCCACGCTGACAGAAGAGAGTGTAGCAAGTGCATGGTGCCGTTATTGAAAGGCTGAAAAACTATAGGTTTTCACTCGGCTCTACAGCCAAGAGCCTCTTGGGAGGGGCCCTGAATATCCTCTCGCTTCACTTGAGGGCATTTAGCTTAAGCACTGAAGAAATGAAACACAGCTGTGAATAAGAGGAAAAAAATCTCAGCAGGTTCTCTTCAAATTCCCTTCAGATAGTCAGCCACCTCCACACACCTGAAACACACGGTGTCCCATCCGGCCAGAAAGCCAGCCTCAAGCCATTGCTCCCTGCTGGAAGGACTGGAAACCTGTCAGATACTTGCTAGTCCAAGAGGAGTGGTGGGAAACTAACTCTGCTTCCTGTGTCTGTAGCATGCTGTATCATGAATGGGACAGATGCGTGTTCCATATCCTGCTGAGTACACAGATGTGCCTTCCCACACCTCTGCTCAGCTGGAATACAGCAGTTATTCTGTGTTAGCATCACAGCACAACACAAGGGTGAGACTGATTTCTCCAGCTTTACACAGCCGATAGGGAAAGCCTAGCCTTTAGAAGGGTATCACAGGGCCTTTAACAACCACATGTGGTCAGGCCCAGAGCGTTACACATCTTAAATATTTATATTGCAGGAGCACCCAGAGGATACCACAAAGAACAGGGCCTGACTGTGCTGGGTGCAGTAGCAGCATAAGGTTGCCAACCCTCCAGCATTGTCCTGGCATCTCCATAAATTAAAGATTAATATTTAATTAAAGATGATATCATGTGATGAAACCTCCAGGAGTACATCCAAGCAAAAGTGGCAACCCTGTTAAAAGCAGCACATAGTAACTTCCTGTAGCAGGGCGGCACGGCTCCCCGCCGCCCGCGCCCGGAATAGCCCCTGGCCGCGGCCGGAGGGAGCCGCGGCAGCGCCGTGTGAGCCCCGCCCCCGGAGATCCAAGGGCGGGGGGAGAGACGACCCGGCCGGCAGCGGGCCGCGCGCCGCGCGCCGCGGCCAGATGGAGCCGCGTCAGCCCCAGGCCAGCCCCGCCCCCGGAGGTCCGTGGGCGGGAGAGGGGAGACGCTGCCGCCAGCGGGTCACACGCCGCGCCCGGAAGAAGCCGCGGCAGCGCCGGGCCAGCCCCGCCCCCGGAGATCCGAGGGCGGGAGAGGGGAAACGCTGCCGCCGGCAGGCCACCCACCGAGGCAGGGAGGGGTCGCGTCAGCGCCGGGTCAGCCCGGAACTCCGGGGGCGGCCCCGGCCGGATAAAATGGCGGCCGCCAGACACAGAAGGGGGAGAGCCAGCGACGAAGGAAACCCCTCAAGGGCTGCCTCCGCAGCAGAACCTCCCCGACCAGCAGCCTTCCCGCTACTGGGAAAAGCCGCCGTCTCTGCCACTTGGCCACTACCCCGAGGAGCCACTGGACCCTCGGCTGGAGGACCGGCTGAGGGCACCGACAGCCTGCTGTCCCGAGGACCGGTGGGAACCGCCGCCGGACCGCTATTGGGACCAGCCGCCAACTCTGCCGTCCGGCTACCCCCCCGAGGAGGGACCGGACGTACCGCCCAACCATCACCCCGGGGACTGGCTGCCGGCCCCGACCCCGCCGATAGCCTTCTACCCCGAGGAACCCCCGACCGAGCTAGCTGGCTTCCCAGACGATCTACCCGACCTGCCACTAGACAGTGACACGGAGGAGCCCATGACCCTCGCCGACCCCGAGGACCCCACGACCGACCAGGTACCCAGGGAGGGGGAGCCCGGAGGTAGCGGAGGAGAGGGCCCCGAACCAATGTCCGTGTGTCTCGGCCGGGACCTCCACTGACAACAGCCACACCCCGCGGCCAAGGCCCCGGACGGGACCCCCTAGAGGAAGAGTGGGGACACTACCCCACTCCGGGACCAGCCCGAGCCCAAACCCGGGTCTCCCGATTAACCCACGAGCGGGCCTGAGCCCGACGGCCCGAGGCCCAGCTGACGGCTCCTCCCCGCCCCACGAGCGGCGGGATTTCGGGTCCGCGACCCTGCTAATTCCCCTTAGGGTCGCCGACCACGGACAGGAGCGAGGCGGTTCCCGCCAGACCAGCAAGAAAGCGGCCGCGCCCCGTCGACGCGACTTCTACACTTCCCCAAACAGATTATGGTCTAAAAAGATGGACAAAGAGTGAATGTGTAAATAGAGGCACAGAGACAGGAAACACTTGCCTAATGTTGGTCAGGAGCCAAGGTAGGACAAGAGCCCAGGCCTCCTGATTCCCAGTCAAGTGCTCTATTCACTGGACCAAAAAACCTCTGTCAGCAAAGTTTCCCCTAACACCAACCATGCTGGGACACTCCACATCAAAAACCTCTCTTCTGGCCTTTTCATAGTGCTTCTTCAGCTAGTGACCTGATGTCTCTTCTCTTCATCTTTGTGTAACACCAAAAGTGTTGCTCTTAGCTAGGACCACCAATGAGAATGTGTTTGATTTTATTGTTGACTAGCTGAAATACCCAGCATTGCTCGGAGTATTTGTAATTGGAAACTGGGATGTTGCTCGGGTATTTACCTTTAATCTTCTTTGGCGTTGTTTGGCTGTTTCTGTGGCCCTGGATTGATAATTTTGTATTCTATTATTATGTAGCCGTTTCTCACATTGTTCAGAAGTCTCATTTTGTCTAATTAATTTCATTCTCTTGCATTTAGATGTGGTTTCTCTCATACATTTTTGCTTTTTACGCGGCATAATGAATGGGGTTCTTTTAAAGAAAAAACACAGTGTATTTAATTATGTTTGCACTACACAACACTAAACTCTCTGGTTATCTGTATTATTACATCATAACTATGTCACAGACAACAGCATGTGTTAACCTGCTGCCCAGATGATGTTATCTGAGCTGTGTAGTTGATGTTAATGAGCTTTAAAGAATTTCACCCCTAGGGGGTGTAAGAGGTGAGATTTTAAAAACTTTCGATTCTTACCCTGATTAGAACCCTAAAGCCTATAACTGTAGCAAATTTCAAGTATCTAGCTGAAACGGTGTGGAAGTAGTAAGGGAACATACATACACACACACATACACCATTTGATTTTTATATATATAGATTAACATTATTGTTGCTATGCCTGTCTTTATTGCAAATGTGCAATAAAGATTCTACCCTTCCCCAGTGCTTTCGATCAAAGCAACTATTTAAATGGGTGCAATGGAATGTCCTTAGGGACCACTTCAAGTTGCAAAATTCTGATCTCACTCCAAATCTCGAACACCTCCATGTCCATCAATCAGTCCAATCCTCTGTTGAATCTGTGGTTCCAACACTTCACTGGGGCCAGGATTTCGCCTTGTGTGTTTACAATGTGCTCACTGGTGCGGTCTCTGAGCATGTAACTTACACCACTCCACATGATGTACATTTAAAATATGCTCCCTACGTACAGACTTATCTTGGAGAGGATGTGGTCATTCTGACCTCTTTATACATAGGCTGAGATGTGTTAGGAATAAACATGTCTGGGACTGAGTTCAGTGAGAGTATAGATTATTGTAGACAATAAGATATTATCTTCTCCACTAGCATTACTGGAAGTTGATAGCATTTTGCAAAATGCAGAAATATTATGTGTCTTAATCTTTTGTGGGCTTATTACCATGGGTCAAATGCTGTTTTCACCTACACCCCAGCATCCCCAATGATTTCAGTAGAATCAAAAGGGATATAAATTAAATCAGAATTTGACTCCTTATAATATCTCATTAATTCCTACCAGTGGTCATATTTGTAGATGATACGTATAACCACTCTAGTTTATTATATACTGAGCCAAATTCAACCTGAGTCTAACTCCACTGAAGTCAGAGTACGCCAGGGAAGAACTTCCAGGCCAATAATTTAAGGTGATCTGTGTGACATATATTGGGATGCTTGCCCTTTTTCAAAATATATTGTTGGGTAATGCATAGGTTATATTGGGAACCTGAGATAGTAATAAAAGTACCAAGTTCATGGAAAAATAATATTAGAATTTATCTTGCATTAACTTTAAAAGGTTCTGCTGTTCTATAGCATTCAAATGTTAAACTGCATTTACTGTGTCCTAATCCAACATCAGACTGTCCGCTTGGGAGCTTCCTGTGTGAAGCTCCCAAGCATTTTTATTATCAAAATGCTCTGAGAGAGGTGTCAAACAGCTGTCAAATATGAGCTGAGACTCTGCTTGAGTCTGTAGCTACTTCAGCTTGAAACAATGACTATGAGACCTGTGATCAGCTGTGCCCTCCACTAACCTCACCGCAAGCCTAAGGCTTGCCCTTTAAATGTCACACTTAACTAGTTCATTGCTGGTCATTTAGTGGACAGAATGGAGAAAGACGGAGGAGTGATGTTGGAGGAAACTGGAAGCTGCTGCAAGGAAGGAAATGTAGATGCAACAAAGAAAGAGAGAGACAGAAAGATGAGAAACCAAAAAAAAAGGGGGGGGGGAGAGAAACAAAGGGTAGAAATCGCAATGGTCATAAATGTGAGCACATTTTCACAATGGTAAGTGTGTAGGAGCCATAAGCCCTCCTGGGCTAAGCAATGTACAAACCCAGAGATAGACTGAGGTATATCCAACTCACAGCCCCCCAACATACTTAATCCTCTTTACAAAATATATATTCCTGACTCAACTCAAAGAGTTAAAAATCCTGGAAATGAACAGGTAAGGGATCCAATCACTGCCTTGCTGCCATATAATCCCATCACCCCGCCTGACATAGAATGCCTAGCCAACTTTAACATTGTTCTCTTCCTTTTTTCTGTAATAGTGCGATGCTGTTGGAAGCATACTTTGATTTTATATATTATTTATTAAATGTGCAATAAAGATTTCAAGATGACTTTAGTCCTAGGGTACATTACATTACATTTTATATGTTTTCCTATAGGGTGATGTGTTGGAGGAGCTGAAGAACGTTTTTATGAACAGAAGAATATTGTTTAGACCTGAAATGATTGATTTATTGGGTATTTTGTAGTGTTGATTATACAGTGTTGTAGGTTTTTGTAAGTGTCTGTAGACCTTAAAAGTGTTTATTTTCACCATAATAGTAATATTGTGTAGCAATTCACATGGCAGGGTTTTTGTTTGTTTTTGTAGTGAAGAATGTAATAGGATAAGTTAGTGTTCTTGTAAATTACAACTGGATCTCTTGAATAGGAAATGTGATTTTATAATTGTCTAGTAGTTCATTCTGGGTAACATTTTCAAAAGACCCAAAGTAATTTAGGAGCTTACGTCCTATCTTTAAAAAGGACTTGGGTGCTCATGAGCCTAAATCTTATTAAAGTTAATGCGACTTGGGAACTTAAGGCACGCAGGTGCTTTTGGAATGTTACCCTTTATCCTCTGTGTGTAATTTTACAAGTTTTAGGGGGCAACATTAAGGGTAGGTGGGTGGTCTCAGAAGGATGGGGGATTGGTGGAGGATGTGTAATTTGACATAGGAAATGTCAAGACTGGGGGAGGTAGGAGGGGATTGAAAATAGAGCTTATGATCATAATGGGATGTTAGCTTCCACCTTAATAATCAAGCCACTAGTGCCACTCCATAATCCATCTATCTATCCCATACCACCCTGATCATTACAGGTCTGAGTGTTTACTCTCTGGGCCAAACCCAGCCCCTCCAAGTTAAGTGAACATTCCACTGAAGAAGGCGGACTAGGATTTTGTCAGATGATGGCTAAAGGCAAGGCATAAGTATGATCTGTGACTATCACATTCCCGGATCAACCTGGAAACCATATCCAGTGTCAGCAGCACCCCCTGCAAGTCACTCGCCCAGGCTCCTGCCCTTCACTGCACCTGCAAAATGCGCATGATTTCCTTTTTAATTGAAAACAGCTGTTGCTAAGGAACTGCTTAAAGCAAAGATGAGAGGGAGGGAGGAGAGTGGCAGTCGAAGGATGGCAGGCCAGAGGCTAAGGAGTGGGAAGGGGGCTGAGGTGGAAAAGAAATATCAAAGAGAGTGGGGTTGGAAAAGGAATTATTTTTCATTTTGCCACAGAGCAATAATTCATCATTCCTTCCAGCTCCACCTTTTCTAAAACAAATTCCCATGGACTTTTCCCACACTGCTTTCACACAACCTTTCATTTAGCTCATTTTCACATTCTACTCTTGCACTTAATTTAATTTTTTCCCCCAAGTCAGTTTTCTGTCAGTGAGAAAAATACAACCCTTTCTTCAGTCTCCCTCTATGATCACCACTCTGGGGCAGTGAAATTTATTGTGCATGTCCTGTTTTACACATTCATATTAAACCAACAGCTTACTTTCTTTCTGTCTCTCTCGTGTACTATATGTCATTTTTCCTAGAATTAGTGGGATCCTGAGAGGTGACCATGGTTGTGTGTCCAAGAATCACCTTGGGGCACATAACTACTTCCCATCCATAACCATTCAAGCTCCAGTTAAGATCTATTTTGTCCAATCCTAGGGCTTGAACCAAAGCCCACTGAAGTCAATAGGAGCCTGTCCATACTCACTCCAATGGGTTTGGCACCAGACCCTTTGTGATAATATTACAAACCACTACGTGCAACAGACTCTCCCACAAGGTCTTCAACATCAAGGGTATCACCCTGCCAGCTGCTGAATACCCTCAACTCACAATGAAGTCAGTAAACACTGAGCACCAATCAGTGCTTCCATTGCCTGCAGAAATCACTGGGGATCTTTCCAGTTACATCAATAAATGTTGTATCAGGCTTTCAGAACTTTGCCAAATCAGGGTTCAAGCTACAAATGTCAAATTCAGAAAGAGCTGGGTCATGCAAATCCTTACTGTCTTGTGTAAGCTTCACTCACACAAGGGCTTCCTAGTCACTGCAGGGCTGTAGGATTCAGCTCCAGACTTGCATGTGCCAATGTCTAGCTCAGCTTTTTCCTGAGTGTGTGAGAGTAGGAACAGATATATAGAGAGGGTGGTCTGTGTTGGGTGAATTTTAATGCTGTATACAAAGCTGGAGGGGTGGAGAGATATATTTTAAATCAAATCAATAACAGTATACATTTTTTACTAAACAAAGAAAAAAATTCCTTGCAATTTGAAAAATAATTTCATGTGGATAAAAATAAAAGGATGTGTATACATACACACACACAGACACACACACACACTCAAAGAAAATATAGCATACTAGCATACTATATGTGAAATCTCCAAACTCAACTGTGGCATAAATATCCCTAAAGGAAGTCATCACTTGTAATAAAAAATTGCTTCACATTGGTTCCAAATGCTAGAATTTACTTATGACAGGGGGATGGTGGTGAGAGAGACGCAGAATTTCGCTTCCAGGTGGCTGAGCCAAAATCAGCCCCGGTTAGCAGTTATTGAAAGTTATTAATATCTGATGGCTCTTTAGTGGAACATGTGAAAGGAGCTGGAGGTTTCAGCACACTTCTTAGTGGACAGGTGCCCATACCACAAAAACCACAGCACTCTTGGCACTCGTGTTTTTGTTGGCAGTGGCAGTGGAGAGGCGCAGGGCTGAATGAGCCTTAGAAACTTCACTCATCTTTCTGCCTCAGATGAGGTCCTCCAGCTCAGTGTTGTGGCACATTAATGGGAGTGAATGAACAAAAGTGCCCCCCTTGCTGCTGTCAATGCTGCATTTACTAGACAGAGGACTTCAGTCTTCAGTGCTCTCAGCCCCTTTCATCTCCTCGTAGGGAAAAATACTGCTGAGTCTACAGCAGCCCATTCTTTAGTGTGACCCTAGGTGAAGGATCCAAACCCCAGAGTCATGCCTGTGCTCTTGTTCCCAATTTGGCAGGCAGGTTTTGGAGAGAGAAAGCACCTTCTTGCCTCATTCTGCAGTCAAGAATCAGAGAGGTAGCAGTGTTAGTCTGGAATAGCAGAGGGAACAAAGTCCTGTGGCACCTTAAAGACTAACTAAAGCATTGAAGCATAAGCTTTCGTGAAGCACCCACTTCGTCGGATGCAAGATCATTCTGCAGTGATCCTCTTGTATGGACGGATGGAGCCACGATGCTGATTGGCAGCTCAGCACTAAGTCCAGCTATTCTCAGCCAACATGGTCATGTTGCTCGGGTGGTACTGAGGACAGAAGAAACACAATGGAAGAATGGAGATGATGTCATCCTCTGGATGTGGAGAACTCCCTACATCCCACTGCTCAGCTCCAGGGAAGATGACTGACCTCTGAAAACGAAGAATCTTTGACAAATCAGAGTTGCTCTTTCGAGGTTGTTCGCGGTGCTCCATAGCATGCATTTGTGAGTGACATTTATGTTGAACATTTTGCAGGCTTTGCTTTCACCATGTTTTCTTCCCCCATTGCTTCTCGGCAGACAAATAAATCCACCTGTCTTTTGGTGGCTGCTTGTCATGCTTCCCCTCCTCATCTCCTGGGTTCTTTTCATTTTCTTCCCTCATTGTCATTAGCTCAGAGGCACATCTGCTTTGCAGCTGTATTTATTTGTTGCATGACTTTGCAGCACCTGCCATGCAGTTCATCCTCTGAAACTGTCACAACCCCGGGGCTCTCTGTGTATTGGGTGGTTGGCTCATTAACCTCTTTCATCTTTTACATCTTTGCTGCCATATGATAAATGCACCGTAAAAGTGGCTTGCAGAGCTTGAGGGGGTGAGTCTTGATCAGCAGAGTGGGAGAGCAGGGGCGGCCACATGGGTTTGTTTTCTTCATAGTTTCCCTTGTGTGTTCAGATAGATTGTATGTCAGAAGATTCAGCAATTATCTATCTTCCATGATCCTAAGGATCCCTGAATGTTGTCATGTGCCCTGTGTTGGGTAATAGCATGAAAAGACTTTAGACGTAAAACTAAGAAAACTACTTACAGGGATGCAGCCATTATAGTTAGCATTCCAGCCATGTGCACACAGATGGAGTTCCTTGTGCATCCTCCATACTCTCCCCTCCCGCAACCTGTGCTCCTCCCACCAAGTTCCATGCAGCACTCTGTGTCATCACAACAACTATCTATACAGCCAAAGAGCACAGATTGTGGCTTTTCAAGACTGCCACTGCTGCTCCTAGCCACGCCAGAGGGAGCTACTACATATCAAATACTCCCTCCTTCTCCCCCTTTGAGTGTGCTGACTCCATTGTGTTCCCAATCCTGCCAATCCTGAAACAAAGAACAGGTGCTGAGCCTCAGACTCATCTCTACTCTACTCTCTCCAGAAGTAACATGTTGCACCTACCCTTGCACCCCTAATAAATAGCCTCCTGGCTGCTTTACTGACAAAACCCTCATCCAAAATTGCCTATCCTGATGCTGGCTCCCTTCCCCCTCCTGTTTTTTCTCCTCATTTATATTATCACCTCTCCTCTTTCTATAATCTTGGCTCTGTAGGCAAAGGTGGATCAAACCTTATGGATCAGTCAGAGACCAGAGAGCTGCTGTGATGTCTCCGCACTAATTATTGTAGAGTCAAGAGCATTCCCTGTGGATACTAAGTGCTGAGGCCAAAGTTAATGGTGCAGCAAAGTGATGTGGTGCTAAGGGCTTGTCCTCACTGGGGGGGAGGGGCAAATCGACAGCAGATACGCAACTTCAGCTACGTGAATCACATAGCTGAAGTTTGCATATCTGCCGCCAACTTACCGCTTGTCCCCACGGCGGCGGCAGTCGGTGGCGCACTCCCCCGTCGACTCCAGCTTGCGCCTCCCGGCAAGCTGGAGTTCCGGAGTCGACGGGGGAGCCGCGGGCGATCGATTTATCGCATCTTAACGAGATGCGATAAATCGATCGCCAGAAGATCGATCCGGGACCGCATTAGTGAAGACGAGCCCTAAGAGTAGCACACGGCATCCCTGGATGGTCATTAATGGTATGGCCCTTACCAATTATACTAGAGGTTGGGCTCTTCCCAGATATCTCAACTTTCTTTTCATTTTCTTAAAGGTGAATTCATTGCTGGTGAAGAGTGCCAGAGTAGCAGCCCTGAAGACCTCTGTATATCCACAAAGCAGGACTATCACTGGCAGCTAAAGTGCTAACTTCTCTCACACACTCACTGCCCATTACCAATATAGATTCCAAGACCAGAAGAGACCATTGTGATTGTCTTGTCTGACCTCTAGATAGCACAGGCCACAGCACTTCCAAAAATAATCCTTTTGAACTAGAGCATATCTTTACAAAAAAATCCAATCTTGATTTCAAAATAGGCCTCAGACCTGATTTGTAAAGACCATCTCTTGGGGCAAAAATGGAATTCATTCTCCATGGCCTGCTCCGTTTTTGGCTCCACTTGCTGTAACTACTAACCACAGCCCACTATGGATGGCGCTTTCTGTAATGTGAGTGAGTATTGGCTGCTGTCCACTAGGAACAAGGAGGAGACAACCAGCTCTTTGCCTGTGTTACATTTATACCTGTAGTATTTGCCTGAGTTGAGATGACCACAAACTAATCCAGGTTATGAAGACATGAGCCATCTAAGGCAGGGGTGGCCAACCCCTGGGGCTGGAGCTATAGATACTAATTTTCCAATGTGCCAGGAAGTGCTCAACCCCCTGCTCTGCCCTAGGCCCTGCCCCCACTCCACCCCTCCCCCTAAGCCTGCTATGCCCTCGCTCTTCCCCCCTCCCCACCAGAGCCTCCTGCACACTGCGTAACAGCTGATGGCGGCAGGCTGGAGGTGGGAGCAGGAGGCACTGATTGATGGGGCTTCCAGCGGGTAGGAGGCACTGCAGGTTGGAGTTGGGGGACCTGATGGGGGTCTGCTGACATATGAGTTTGACTCTTTGGCAATGTACATTGGTAAACTGTGGCTCCTTCTCAGGCTCTGGTTGGCTGCCCCTGATCTAAGGGCTTCTCTATATGGAGACACTAGGAGAAGTTCATCCGAATTAACTAAAGGTGTAAATTAAAAGTGGATTAGTTAACTTGCAATAAACCTCTCTGTGGATACTCATTCAGAAGTAAAGTGGCCTTAATTTGGTTTTGCACCATCATTAGAAGAGGGAAGTTAGGGAAGTTTCTGCCAGCCTCACTACATGGAAAGCCCTGCTGCTCCAGACAGTTGGGTCAATCACAGCAGACCAGGACAAGGGAGCCCAACAACCCCAGCTGAGAGGGGGAGGGGAGTCTCAGGCCCAGTTACAGTCTATCCTAAGGAGAAGGGATTGAAGCATCTCATATACTCCAGCCTGTCTCTCCAATTGACACAGATCTGCACCATTCCTGGCCTCTACCACTCCTCCCATCCCAGGTAATCTGACTACTCTCACCACCCTTACCCTAAAATCCTCTTCTCACTTCTCTGTACATTTTCCCTCTCCAGACTCACCCCATCCCACACCAGGAGAGGTCTGTGTTTCTCATTTTTCATCTCTCAGAAAGAGACTCTCTCCTTTAACCCATTTCTCCCCACACCTCATTAAGTTCCTTCTAACCCTCATCAAGAAAGTTTATGCCACTTAATTCTTTAGCAGGGAATGTTGTTTTTTTCTGTTGCACTGTAGCGTCTCATGTGAGAAGACGCTGAACTTTGGGTTTGAACTGGGAATGTGCTCTCAGATGGGGATGCCTTGGTTTCCCCCAGTTCACTGCAGAGCCCTATGATCTACAGCTGGACTTCAGCACTTCTTCCAGGCTCTTTTCCATATTCCCGTATAAGCAGAACCTTCTAGGAAACAAAACACCAATTGAACAAGGTTCTTGGGTATTTCGGAGGTCCCAAGCACCCTTGAATGGGTCGAATAGGAGCCAGAGGGGTGCTCAGCACCCATGAAAATCATCAAATCAAAATGATAAAAATGATTACATGCAGAACCAAACCCAAAAGTGTATGCTTCCAAAAGAAAAAGAATGTTCTGCGGTTCTGACTGAACAATGAGTGTCAGCAGACTTGGTTCTGATTGTATGGCCTTGTACAAGTTGTGTCACCTTTCTGAGCCTTAGTTCCCTCCTCTGCAAAGCAGGGGAAATTAGACTGGTCTGCCTCAGAGAAAGGGGGTGCGAAGCTTAATCCACTCATGGCTGTAACACACATACAAAGTACCCACAATTGGCTGACACTATTATTCAAAGAAGCATATTCAGAAAAGGCAGCATTTGGAAATTGTTTGCATATCTAGGAATGCTCTAAAAAGACACGTGCCTATGTTAACTATGTCCTTACATTTTAATGAGCACCCCAGGATCCAAAATGTTGGAGGGTTTTTTCAGTCTTTCTTTTGCCTCTTGTCTACTTCATCAGAGGCTTTTTCATTTGCATTACAAGTTAGGGAGTGTGTCTTCCGAGGTGCTCTCCATGCCCACTGACTTCAATGGATGTTGATGGAACTCAACACCTTGTAGGGCTGGCCCACAGCCCCTTGTATGTTAGAAAAGGAAGGAGGGAGAAAATGTGTGTGTGTTTGTGTGTGTGTGTGTACGTACCACTGAGTGTGTGGGTGTGCACGCACCAGAAAAAGAGAGAGTGTGAGAGCAAAAGAGACCGAAGTGTGTGTGTGCACGTGCATACATCCATGCACGCATGTATGACAGGGACTAGCATTGCCAAAATTGAAGTGATAAATCATACCTGAGATCTCCCCAGAGACCTATAAATAGGAAACTGAAAGCATTTCCTTCTATTTATTTTATAAGTGCAATAAACTTTATCAGCTTTTACTATTGGAAACTTGTGCAATATTTATGTGCTGTTTACTTTAGAAGTTATTCAGAGGTTAGTGCCAGGAGGCTAATGAAAAAGCAAACTGGGATGGTAGGGGAAAGAGGGCTTTTCCTTTCTCCCATCAGTAAATATGTACAACTGCTGAGCCATGCTGCCCTTCTGTTGCTGTCACTGGCTCGAGATGCGCTACGGATTCTCTAGTAAGCGCCTACCATAGGCCCCACAACTCCACAGAGGTCACTAGGCACCCAGGCTTTGTTACAAACGTCATGTTCTCGCTTCTGGGTTCCCACAAGGAGACAGTGGAGACAGAAGAGAAAGCTGTGCAATGAAACTGGGGGTGGGGATGGGAACTCTCTGGACAGTTCAATGTACTAGGACCCTCTGTGTATGCACCAAAATCCATGTAAACCTTCAGTTAGTCATCAACAACAGCACACGGGTAGGTCATGGAGGGAAGCTTCTGCCTTTGTTTTGTAGGCCAAAGGCGGTTATTAAGGATGGATCAACAGGGTTGGATAAAATAAGGGGCATCCTTACTCCCCACAGAATTTCACCCAAAACTCAGACCAAATGTCAAGTCTTTTTTGATGTCCAAAAATGGTTACTTTGCCCTCCTCCTCTTTCTTTTTCATTTACGGCCTTTCTACACTTCTAATTTCCAGGTGGAATTGGAAGCAGAAGCATCAAGATACCAGGACAGTAAAGGTTGTTCTCAGTACCTTCATCTATGGAAGGAAAAAAAACTCTCTGAATTTCTAGACTGTCTAAAAGAGTTTTCTACTATCTGTCAATATGGGTGCCCTTCTCTGAACAGGCTTTAGAGAGAGTTTTGATTTCAGCATAAGGAACAGTGACCATAAAGAGACTGCTGGGCATAGTTGACACCAAGAAGAGCCCTGGCAGAAGCTGTGCAAACAAGAGCACATTGAAAAACACTTAATGAGTGGAAGCAACTTCCTTCAGCTTTCCATAGTAGGAAGGCCGGCCCAGTCCACAGGTGCAGAAGGTAAAGTGGTTCAACACATCCAAGATGGCATGAGCAAAGCACAGGGATCGTGTTACCATTGCTTGGGGACACTGCATTGACCAGAGCTGTGCTTCTTCTACAAGCTAAGTGCAGAAATTGTGCTACGGGGAAACATGGAGTCCAGGCCCTTTAGCACACCTCAAGAGGACATATAGTTTATCAAAAGGAAGATGAAATGGTGACTTGATTACAGTGTATAAATACCATTCAGGAGGAAAGAAGTTAAAACCAAACACATTCAAATTAGCAATAAAGGCTCAGATTTTAAAACAGCGGGGGATCATTAACTGATGGAACAAAGTGCCATGGGTAATGGTGGATTCTCCACCCCTTGAATTCTTTATATCATAGAATCAAACAAATGTAGAGCTGGGAGGGACCTCAAGAAGTTATCCAATCCATTCCCACTCTTCTGAAGCAGGACCTAGTAAACCTAGCGCATCCCTGACAGGTGTTTGTTCAACCTGTTCTTATAAACTTCCAGTGACAGGGATTCCACTCAGCCTCCATGGGATGCCAACTCCACCGCTTAACAACCCTGATTGTTAGATCATTCTCCTAATATCCCATTTAAATCTCTCTTGCGGTGGATTAAGCCCATAAATTCTTTTCCCACCTTCAATAGAAAAGGAGAACGAATGAGCCCTGTCCTGTTTATAGCCCTTGCTGTATTTGAAGACTATTAGGTCCTGTTCAGTCTTCATATCTCAAGACTAGACATGTCCAGTTTTTTTAACCTTTCCTGATAGGTCAGGTTTTCTAAACCTTTTATCATTTTTGTTGCTCTCCTCTGGACTCTCTCTAATTTGTGCACATCATTCCTGAAGTGTGGTGCCCAGAACTGGACACAGTGCTCTAGCTAAGGCTTACCAGTGTTGAGCAGAGCAGGCTAATTACCTACAGTGTCTTACATTCAGCCCTCTCTTATTAATACACCACAGAATAATATTAGCCTTTTCCGCAAGTGCATCCCATCATTGACTCATATACAATTTGTGATCTACTGTTACCTCCAGATCCCTTTTCAACAGTACTACCACCTACTTGGTTCAAGACTGGATGTTTTTTTGGAAGATATGCTTTAGCCAAACGTAAGTTATTGGACTCAGCACAGAAATAACTGGGATTTCTATGGCCTGTGATCTGCAGGAGGTCAGACTAAACGATCTAATGGTCCCGTGTGACCTTAAAAATTTATGAATATATAAAAGAGGAACTCACTCACACCTATAAGTACAATTCACTGCATCTGCTATTTGATTACAAAGGAGCCCACCTAAGAAACTATGCCTTCCCGCTACAAGACCTTGCAGAATATGTTTGTTGCATATGGGTGATGTGGCAATATGGGGTAAAATCTTGACCCATTTAAATCAATGGGAGTTTTATCATTGACTTCTGTGAAGTCAGGATTTCACACATTGTTTCACACAATGTTCCTCAGTTTTCCTCTGAGAAATTTCAAATATTCCTCAGGAGAAATGCAGTAAAGCACCCTACATCTGTTGCTTGTCACCTGGCATCAAATGGCTTAGCAGAGCATTTTGTGAAGACATTTCAAAAGCATTAGAACAAACATTAAAGTGGAACCTTGCACTGTCATATTGCAAATTTACTGTTATTGTATAAATCAACGCTATAGTCCACCACTCAGAAAATTCCAGCAGCATTATTTTTAAACCATCATTTACAGATGAATGGTGATTTACTTATAACAGATTTAGCAATTTTTTTTTAAAGTCAGAAAAGCAACAATATTTATCTCCTTGGATTTTATATCTCAACCAGAAAGTTGGTTGTGAAATAACAGGGAGAAAAGAAGTGGGAACAAAGTGTCAGGAAGTTTACAGAACCAGTAAAAGGAAAGACATAAATGGGGAGAAAAGGAAGAAATGTGGATCAGCTTTTACAAGACAAAGTGTAAGGGCATGGTTACACTTACAGGATTATAGCGCTTTTGGTTATAGCTGTCCCCATATACAGCAATAGGTATAGCGCTATAGCATGTCCTGGCGTGGCCACATTTGTGGCACTTGCAGCGGCACAGGGAGTGGTGCATTATGGGCAGCTATCCCAGCATTCAGTTGGGTGCAACGTGCTTTTCAAACGAGGAGGGTAAGGGGGAAGGTGTTGTGTGTATGCAGACGGAGAGAGCGAGGGGATTTTCTACAGGCTGAGAGTCTTGTTAGTGGGTGTCCTTTGAAATTCAGAGTCTGCTAGTTTTCTCGGTCACACAGCTCCCTTTGTAAACATTTGCAGTGCTTATCTGCCCAGTTAAGAGAGAAACTCTGAAAAGGTACTTGCGCATTCCTCCTGTCAAGTTCAAAACAAAGCAAAGAGACATCAATTGCCTTAAATGGCTCAGAGGTGTGCCAGAGATCACTTATAGCGTAATACCCATTTACACTTGCGATAATACGCTGCAGGGAATACGCACTAGCTGTTATTCCTCAAGGAAGGGAGGATTACCAGGATCAGTATAACTGCGAGTTTATAGCGCAATACATGCCTTGCCAGTGTGGACGAGTAGGGAGTTATAGCGCTCCTGGAGGCTTTATAGTGCTATAAAGTGCCAGTGTAACCAATCCCTAAGGCTGAGGCCTTTTCCTGTAGCCATAATAAGAGAGCAGCAGCCAGGAGCCAAGAAGCAGAAAGTCACATCCTTACATTCCATCTAAATTACATTAAAGCAATGTAACATCATGCTGTTAAGAAGTCATCCTGTACTAATAGTATCCACGCTCACCAGATAAAGAAACAGATCTAAAGATGGTTAAAGAAAACATGTCTGGCAAGAAATCCCTTATCAACAGTTGTGGTTGTGAAATCCACACTTCTTTATTGTTTTGTGATTATGGTCCCACTTCCCTATTGTTTATCTGCATGGTCTCTGTCTGGTTCTTTGATTGTTTCAGTCTCTTACATAACTAATTTTGCTAGGTGTAAATCAACTAGGGTGGTGGGTATGATTGGTTAAATAACTGGTTTTCAGTATGTTGGGATTGGTTAGAAAATTGTCTAGTAATATTTTAGTAAAATGATTGGCTAAGGTACAGCTAAGCAAGACTCAAATTTCACTAAATAAACCGGGATCCAAAAGGAAGTTGGCTCTTTGGACACAGCCCCAAGATCAGAGCTACCAAACCTCAACACCCTGCAAATCACAACATGCAGAATCTGGAGTCCCTAGATGACCTGATCCTAACTACCCATCTGGAAAAGTTTATCTGCTCCCTATTGGTGCTGAGCATTGCATGCTTAGCGTGTGCAATCCGTTTTGGTGATTGCTAGTAAATAGAGGTTAAGGATATTACTGTGTAAGGCTCTTTCACTGGTAAAGGACCCCATTAACCCACAAAAGATTACATCCTGAGCCCTAGGAACTGGGTAAGGGTGGGTACCTTTTCCCCGGAGTGGGATGCCTAAGTCAACCAGGTTGCACCCATGGAAGGGTAAAGGTGGGATATCCTAGAGTGTAACAAAGGGGTTCGGAAAAGGCCCTGAAAGTGAAACTGTCACGACCATGCAACTACTGGAAGGAAATTGATTCTGCTCTTTACTGGCCTGAAGAAGATGTAAATGAAAATGTTGCTCTAGAAGGGGACTCTCGGGGTGCAGATGAGGAACCTTCCTTCTCAGAAGATAGTTTGGGCCACAGCATAAACACAGATCTGCCAGAAGACAAAACCGATAAAAGGTTTAAATATTTTCAAGAGTGGATATGTAACTGAAAGACGCTGGTGTTATTCTGTTTCCTGTTTCCATACTGAAATAGTAAAGAAGTCTCCTTGGTGTTACTGCAAGGACAGGTGTAAAGCTGATGCATTTTGTGCTTCGCTTCTGATGCAGAATATTCCAGTCAGTCACTGTCCTTTACTCTTGGGGACTTTATATTTGTTCTTTGTTTTGTATACTCTTAAATAAAATAATCTAAAGCAGAAATACCTGCACTTTTGTTTATGAGAAAACACTGCATTAGTTATTTATTTATTTCCTTCATTCTTTCAACAACAACAAAAATGCTAGGAAATTCCAATCCAAAAAACCTAAAGATAATGTTATGATTGAATGGTTAAGCACTCCAAAGGCAGGAAATGCTAAAGGTAAGGTTTTCCATGAAACTTTAACTCTGTCCCTTATGTTGATTTACCTTAAGGTTTCAACCGGACAGAAAACTTTTAAGAGACGGAGGGAGGGAGAAAATTTGCAAAATGTTCACAAAATGTTTTCAGTTTTCCACCCTGCTTTAATTATGATACAAACTTTTTTCAAAGAATACACTATATTATACATCTTTTTTTCTTCAGTTTTAGGTACACATTTAGGGCATTTTGTATTATGGTGTGCTGCTCTGTGTATGCCTGACAGTCAGAGCTCACAAAAGTAATTAATAGGAGAAGTATGTAATAAATTGTTTCTATGTAATATGCTACTGATTAAGAACAACAAGAGTACCAGGAAAAAAATGTTGCCATATGTGGTCACCTAAGTACACAGCTAAGTCAAACTCATAGTTAACTGCTTCAGCCCCAAAAATACACCCAAAGACTGAACTAAATATGTATGTAAAATTAAATTAGTTGTGTAGTTACCTGGGTGATTCCCTGAAATGCACCTAAGGAAAGTAGAGCAACTGCTTGGTAACAAATGTCCTGATTTTTAGAGGTGTTTGTAACAATAGTTCCTGTAAACTTAGAGTAATAGAATTCAAGCCCTGAAGGGACCACCAGATCAGCCAGTCTGGCTTCCTGTATATCACAGGCCACCCACGAACACCACTCAGCACCTACACACTAAACCCAACAATTGAAATTGGAGCAAGATATTACAGCCCTCAGGACACAACTATAATGTGCCACAGACACGGAATAGGAAGGACTGAGGTGTGCCAGTGCCTGATAGGGTTGCCAACTTTCTAATAACAGAAAACCAAACATCCTTGCCCTGCCTCTGCCCTTTCCCCTCCCCCTAGGATCTGCCCCTCCCTGTGCCTTTTCAGATGCCCTGTCCCCACTCACTTCATCCATTGTGCACTCTACCCCACCCTCGCTTACTCTCTCATTTTCACCAGGATGGAGCAGGGCGTTGGGGTGGGTGTGGAGTCTGGGGTGGGGTCGGGGATGAGAGGTTTGAGGTGTAGAAGGGGGCTCTGGGCTGAGGTATGGGGTTGGGGTGCAAGAGGCAGTTTGAGATGCAGCTCTGGATGGCGCTTACCTCAGGTGCCTCCCAGGAGGCACCACAATGTCTCCAACTCCCAGGTGGAGGGTCAGCCAGGTGGCTCTTTGCACCCTTGTCCACAGGTGCTGCCCCTGCAGCTCCCATTGCCCTTGGTTCCTTGCCAGCGTTTGGGGTGGGGAGAAGTGCATTGAGCCCCCTGGCTGCCCCTCTGCTTAGAAGCCCGAGGGACATGTTGCTGCTTCCCAGGAGCTGCACAGAACCAGGTAGGGAACCTGCTTTTGACGGCCTGATCAGTGGTGCTGACTGGAGTCTCCAGGGTCCCTTTTTGACCAGGTGTTCTGGTCGAAAACCAGACACCTGTCAACCCTATAGGCTCCTGCAATGGTAGGAAATTGATTAACTGAGATCTAAACACACACCCCACACCCTAAGTTACCCACACCTCACATTCCAGAGGAAGACAAGAAACTCCAAGGTTACTGCCAGTCTGATCTACTGGGAAATTTAGTGGAACTTGTGGATTTTCAGCACCTCTAAACACCTGGTTAAAATTGAGAGCCACGTAACATGGAGAGAAAGGAACTTATAATAAAAAAATCTACTCACCGTGTCTGACCAAGACACATTACAAATGAACGGGCAGTTTTTCCATGCACAAAGAGTCAGGAATTGTCAGGAATCTGGGCCTGCAGCACAGCCTGTCTCCAGGCAACCTAATGAGTGCAGCTGGCCTGTAGTAGGTTGTGTAATTGGATAAACTGCCTGATTGCATGGAAGAGTCAGTAGACCAGCTCTTAAGCCCAGCAATAGCAGCAGCAGTTCAGTGGCTACTCAAAGCATTTGCCCATGGCTATGATAGCTCCTGGCTTGTTCCCTGCCCTTGCCCTGCCCTGCCTCACTCCAGATAACGCCGTTCTGACCCTTGGCTCTGGTTTCTGACTCTGGCTGTGACATTGGTCTCCAGTTCCACTGATGCCTGCTCTAACGAGGCCTGCCCAGCCACCCACATCCCAATCACTGACAGCCATAGATTTTCAATAAAAACTGACTTTTAATTTAGATAAAGAAAAACAATAGCAAGAAAGAAAAAAACTTAATCCCCAGATGAGAGCACAGTGTTTTGGACTCCTCTGTAACAGGCTGCAGCACTTCTGAGAATAAAATGGTTGCCATTTGTGCATACAAGCAGCGGTCTAAGGAATGTAAATGTGCAAAACTCTGAAAACAAATCTGGGAGGATCTATGTCACAGTTTCAGGGTAACTGCACCGGTATTTCTCCCTCATTGGTCCACTTTTCATTAAGTCTCAAGTCTCCAGCTGTCATCTGCTGCTTTGTCCTGCTTCCTTTTGATCAGGGATTAAAAGATACACTGCCCCTTGCCATACACTGTGATATCGCCAGCAAGCCAGTCTTGCTGGGCTGGGCTGGGCTTTCTCTCTGCGGACAATGACTGTTTTTACTAGTGAGCACACAATTCTTCCAAAGAAAAATACATTTATTCTTTGGGCACAAGCTTTACAGAGAAAACATATGAACATAATACAAGTTCCAGTATGCTTACTAATAAATGAATCAGAAATCACCCATCTTCCTGGGCTGATAGGCTGATGTCCTCCCCCAACCCTTCAGCGCGGGGGTGTGGGTGTGTGTGTCTGTCTTTGGACAGAAGGTCCTGTCCATTTTCTCACTGAGAAAGAAGCCCTGTGTCTGTTTAAAGTCAAGCCTTTTATTCCAAAAGTCCTGTTTTGTCCCCCAGCCTCCTGTAAACAGGTAAAGCCAGTCCCGCTCCCTATACCTCAGGAGGTCAAGCTTCAAAGGCTGGGAATTTACTTATTCAGCTATGGGATTTTGTATTAATCAGCCCTAGTCATTCCAGATTCCACACCAGGACACCCCTTCACCCTGCAGTGATCCAGGAACACAGCAAGATCCATCACCTGTCTGGATAGAAAGGGCTCATGTACAGCTCATGCTGTCTGGCCCATTCCTATAACAGCTTTTTGAGGACTTTGTGCTTTAAACATAAAATATAACATGGTCCCCAAAGATGCTGCATGTGGCTCTCATTCAACCTCCTCAGAGGTTGGAGTCTGGGGACCCATTTGGCCTGACCTCAGTTTCTCAGTGGGGAGGGAAGAGTATTTATTCCCTACCCCATTGGGAAGCTTTTGAATCTCTATGCACTGAGTCAAGGCGATCAACAGTTCCTCCCTCACCAGGCTCCAGGTCCTTTACATTTTCACAGACCATCAGGCAGTCACAAAGTGTGGGAAGAAATTCCCCCTTCTTCCTGGCTGTAGTTACCGCTGTCATCTCCAGAGCAGGTGTGGTACATTTTATCTGGGCATTTTCCACCTTTGGGCGGATGTCACAGTTTTGGCAGTGCACTGTAGTTGCTTAGGTATTCATCACCTTGCTCTGTTATGCCCTAAATTTCCAGGTAAGGGTGGACAGAAAGCTTATTTCACTGGCCTGAGTTTCAGGGTATGTCTGCACTACAAAGTTTGGTCAACATAAATTACATCTGCCAACTTTAGTATATTGCTCAGGTACAAACACACTTAGTTGGTTGCATCATCACTGCACATCCCCACCATGAGTGGTTGTGTCACTGGAAAATGTGGTACACTATGGGTAGATATCCCAGTGTAATCCATGCCACTGCCCACTGCAATGACTTCCATGACATATGCACAGGGCTTTGTTGTCTACTATCAATTCACCCTGGGATTTCTGGGAGCAAGGGATCAATTTTCCACAATGCCACTTTCTCCATCCCATGCTTATTCCATCCCATAATTTTCACACCCTTTTAAAAACTACCACATGCTGCTTTTCAGTCTTTGCCATCTCTCTGGCAGAAGCACGAACCTGCAAAGCTCAGTGCAAGTCTAATGACTGTTGCTAAGGCCTTGGTTACACTGGCACTTTATAGAGCTATAAAGCCTCTAGGGGCACTATAACTCACTACCCATCCACACTGGCAAGGCACGTATTGCGCTATAAATCCGAGTTTATAGTGCTACTGGTAATCCACCTCCGTACGGGGAATAAGGGCTGTATGGTTATGCCCGCACTGGTGGATCATGGGGGGTGCTTCATTTATATCTGCGTGGGCTGGTCAGGAAAGGTGTAAGCCATGTATGCTTTTAACAACACAGTTCTCTTCCAAAAGCTACAAGCAAGTGCATTCTTCCCCAGCTGGTGCCTTCTACTGGTGATACTGAATTGCCAGGAGTAATTCTTAGGGACCTATCCACTTGCTCCCCTGGCTCAGGAAGCCATACACTGGAAACCTGAACAACACCAAAGTAAAGTTCAACTACCAGTTCAGCCGGTGCAGACTGGCTGTTCAGTGTGCTTTTGGTAGAATGAAAGGTCACTGGTGATGTTTACTAACTAGATTGGATCTCAGTGAAGCAAACATTCCCTTCATTATAGCTGCATGTTGCATACCGCATAATATCAGTGAAGTGCGGGGGGGGAGGGGGGGGTGTCTACTGCCAGGGTGAAGGGACCAGGTTGACTGGCTGGCTGTTGCATTCAACCAGCCAGACATATGGGCTATTAGAAGTGCCAACCGTGGATTGATACGGCTGAGGGAGGCCTTAAAAGAACATTTTAACAGTCAGGCACAGCTGTGTTGTGAAGCAGCTCTTGCTTCCTTGTGTGCATGGAGCTTAAATATGTGTGGGCTATTGACTGCTGTTATGAATTTCGTAATGTGGCATTTGTGCTTAGTGTCCATTAATAAATAGAGTCTGGGATTCAAAAAAAAGAGACATTTATTGTGTCCAGAGAAACAGGAAACAAAGGGCAAATACACAAGTCAAACAGTTTAAATGTTACCCTTCTGCCAGGTGGAGTCAGCAGCAGCCAGGGTTGGGTTCAATATCTAGGAGAATCCTTTCCATTGATCCAACACAGAACCAGCTCGAGCCCCCCAACCAACCCCCCCACCCCCCTCCATAACCTAAGAAATTTACACCTCACACCTGGATGCTCCTCAGAGGCAATACTGACCTACTCGCAAGCACAGAGTCTGAGTATCGAAAATAAACTTTTATAAAAGGAGGGAAGTAACTTGGCATTCATTTGGGAAAACACCTCAAACAGAGTTCATAAACATAAACCAGGAGTAAAAGGCCCACCTGCTTGCATCTGACGAAGTGGGTATTAGCCCACGAAAGCTTATGCTTCAAAAGTTTATCGTTAGTCTTTAAGGTGGCACAGGACTCTTTGTTACCTCTGCTATTCCAGACTAACACGGCTCCCTCTCTGATTCTTCACCCCAAGTAGGCTGGTCAGTGCCCTTTTCCCCTCAGGTTCTTTAGTCCAGCAACCCAAAAGTCCCCTTCACATGCCCGACCCTTCTATGCACCCCACAGTTGCTGCCCCTGGTCAGCACAGACCCAGAGTTGAGAGGTGCATCGGCAAAGTTCACTTCCCACCCTGGATGGGGGGTAAATCGAGGGGTAAGAGCATCATACTCACTCATCACGCCTCTCCACCACTGCCCCGCTGCCTACTTGTCACGCCTGTCTGCCGCCGCCCCACTGGCAGCTCATCGCCGGCCACCTGCTTGCTGCTCCCACTAGGCAGTATCTTTGTGATTTAAGCTCTGTGCAGGCTGGGCCGACACACAGTCCGGCCACAAGGGATTTAATCTCTGGGCAGAGACGCCGTCTCAGGAGGACTGGTTTCAGCTCTGAGTGAGCTATTTAACATAAAAAAAAACCCAGCTCCTAATGAAGCCTATTTAGCTCTATTCTTTGAACAGTGGGGAGAAAAAGGTTGAACCAGTCTTACATAGAACCCTGGTTGAGCGTGTGCAGCCTTCTGATGGAGGAGATCTGTCTATCCCACCCTCCCGCCTCTTACTTTCATACGGCTCGGACATTGGAGCCCGTGTTTTGCCTAGGTGAACTGAAAGTGACTCCTTCCTTTGTGACAGGTTAAGCACAGTCCTCCTTTTCTGTAGTCCCACAATAATTACAAACACTGGTAACCATATTTCACTACCCCCGCAATGCAGTTCTAGCATAACTGGTGACCCAACACCAGCCAAGTTGATTACAATGAGCAGAACACCGTTCCATCAACTGGATATCTAGCAAATCTAAGCAAAGCAGGAGCAAACTGTATTTACATAAACACACCCAGGGCCTCTTCCCTCCTCCCACCTAGCTGTCAGGGAAGCATTCATTAAGACCCTGCTCACATACAAATCCTGTAAGAGGGTGAAACACACTTGTAAAAATCAAGTGACCAATAACATCCATGATTACATATTAAAACATATTACAAAGTTTCATTCATGTTATAACGTAGTTCAATGTGCTTGGTGGCTGATCCTCTGGTTATCACAGGTCAGTATAGTTGTAGCAATAATTCTCCTTGTTTTCCTCTGGAGTGGAGCAGTAGGGGGTAAGGGTCCGTGCCATGTTACCACCTGTCATCTAGGGGTTATAAGGAGCAGCAACCATGGACTTTTCCATGGACTAGAAAGGCTGCTATGTCTGTAGCTCAGTAACGCTCTGCAACATGTTTCTATTTGCCAGAAGCTGGGAATGGGTGACAAGGGATGGGTCACTTGATGATTCCCTGTTCTGTTCATTCCCTCTGGGCACCTGGCATTGGCCACTGTCAGAAGATAGGATACTGGGCTAGATGGACCTTTGGTCTGACCCAGTACGGCCATTCTTTTGTTTTTTATGTTTTTAACATCCGCTGGAGCAAAGCCACATGCACTGGTGCACTTCCCACTGCCTTTCTCAGTCCCTTTGCCTCTCCTGTCCTTGATGGTGGACATTTGGTGCCTCCAGTCCCTGTGTTCATAGTCAGCAGCTGTAGAGGAGTGGAGGATCTTGCAGAACATGTTCTCCCTCATCCACTTCTTTCGTTGCCTGATCCAGGTCAGGCCTCCATTGGTGCTGGAAGAGGCACCTCTCAAGGCCACCCCTCCAGAGGCTGCTGATTAAAACAGACAGACACATCCTTAGATTTACAGTCACCCCAGAAAAGAAAGATAGGTCTCCAAACTCCCTTACATTATTCCCATAAAGACCTTTAATAAAAAATGGTAATTGTTCCTTTAGCTTGGGAACATCTCATTACAGCACTGCTCAGCAGCTCGAGCCCTGGTGAGTCCTAGCAGAGCGGGAGGATTGTTGCATGGAAGGTTTAGATGCTGAGTGTCCCTGGGTATGAGTACAGGGAAAGGGCAGTGAATACAGCCAATATTTCACCAGGCAATGGTGATTTTAGGTGATATCTCACTCCAGAGGGTGACAAAGGGCCAGAGAACTCAGCTGGCACTGGTATCCTGAGGCTACCTAAGCCCATACGCTTGTAGCCTATTTACTGCAACGATGCCAGCCGCTGAATTCATGGCATAGCTGCATGGGAATGTCTTCCATTGTTGGGGAAGAAACAGGGATGCCACACTGAGAAATGTTTGGGAGAGTATGGCAGAGTCACTTCCTGAAAGTTTCCTTGAGATAACTCAACAGAATAAAAGGACATCATATGAACACAGTATTTCCTATGGGGAGAATTGTGCTCCTGCCCTACCCTCTGCCTAGACCAACAAGCCAAAGTAAATAAACTAGATGCTGCCTCTACCTCTTCCTTCTACGTCTGTCTGAGCACAGGACAAGTGATCGGATATGGACTGTGTAATTGGGACTGCATTACTAATTTTGTTAAATTTATTTTCTAATGTTTCACAAGTAAAGTGAGCAATCAAAAGTAATGGCTTTTGTTCTCTAACCCATGGATGGGAAGGTGCCATTTTTAAAAAGGGAGGAAGGGGCAGTAGGTTTCAGACAACAAAAAGGTTTTAAAAAAATGTACAATGAATAATTTATATATCTACTTACCCGAGCTTCTTTCCCCTTCATCCCAGGATTCATCTGTGTTTGCTTGACAGGACTGATTTGACTCTGACGGAGTTTCAAACGCCTGACTTGCCACTTGGCTTGCAAGTCCCTCCAGTTCCCCCCACCCACCCCGGCTTACTCCTCGCTGTGCATTGCGGGGCTCTCCATGACAGGCTCTTGCAAAGTGTCATCAGTCACATTCAGGGTGCTGCTGGGTTGCTGCCAAGTACATCACACAGTTTGTTGCAGAAGCAGCAGGTTTGCAGGGAGTCTCCAGACCTGTTGTTGCCCTCCCTGGCCTTGCCAAAGTTCCTTCACACAGCACAGCTGTTCGTCCCTGTTGTGCCCCAGTTTTAGCATCCCTGTGCAGTCAGCATGTAGACGTCTATAGTTCTCCAGCTACTCCTGAGCTGAACTTGCACAGTCTTTTCTTCCCACAGGGTGCGGAGATCAAATGACTCGTTTCCTGCTCCAGACAAGTGTGTGTCTAGAATCTCTCTGTGTACACAGAGCCTGTATGTTCAGATGCTCACAAAAGCAGACAATCAGGAAAAGCCATTTCAAAAACATACTGGAGGTGCTGTGGGCAGAGACAGATTAAAGTTTCCTGATTTCCTGGGCCAGAGCAAGTGGGGTGCCCCTCCCCACCCTTCTCCCTGCTGTCCCGCCTACAGCCCCACCCCTTTCTGCCCCTTCCTGGGGCCTCTCCGTTCCACCCATGGTGCCACCGCATTGAAACCCCCATCCATTTGCTCCTTTCTGCCTCCCCCCCACTGCGGCCCCGAGGCTGGAGAAGCTCTGTCCCTCTGCATTGGCCTCAGGGCCGCAGGTGGGAGTGAGAGCTCTCCCAGTCCTGAGGCCCCGGCAAGGAGCGAAAGCTCCTCTAGTCCTGGGCCACAGCAGAGGTCCGGACACTGGGGCTCGCCCAGCCACCCCATGCTTCTGTGAAGGATCAGAATCAGGGCACTGGGACTTCTCCTGCCCCACCCACTGGTTCTGCTGGGCAGCAGGGTTGTGGCACAGGGGATTCCCCTGACCACCTGTTGCTTCTCCCAAGGCTCAGGGCTTCTGTCGCCCAGTGGCGAATTTCTGCTGGGGGCAGGGCACCCATTTTTCCTGGGCCTCTCCCAACTGGCCAGGGCCTCTGGGCATTGGCCCCATTGGCCTCCCGGTTCCACCCATGGTGCCACCCATTTGCTCCTTTCTGCCTCCTGCCCACTGAGGCCCCAAGGCTGGAGAAGCTCTTCCCATGATGCATCCATGTTTTCCATGCCATTCAAGATGTCATTGGATTTCCAAAACTCCTTTATACAGTGAAACCTCCATTTAACGGACTAATTTGGGCGAGGGGGTGTCCGTTAAATGAAAAAGTCCGTTATTTAATAATAAAAAAAACCCGAGCTGTTGGAGCAGCAGTCCAACCGCCACAGGGTCGGGGCAGCAGCTCCGCAGCCCGCCCGCTGCCTGGACCCGGGTGGCAGCCGGGAGCGGTCAGCCAGCCCGCCTGGGTCCCGGCTGCCAGGAACCTGCAGCCAGCCCGCCCAGGTCCCGGCTGCCGGGAGCCAGCAGCCAGCCCGCCCGCTAGCAGGACTCGGGCAGGACCCGGGAGCCGGCAGCCTGCCCGCTAGCGGGACCCGGGCGGGAGCCGGCAGCCAGCCCACCCGCCAACCAGCCCTCCCACTGCCGTGACCCGGGTGGCAGCCGGGAGCAGGCAGGCAGCCCGCCCACCAACCAGCCCTCCTGCTGCCGTGACCCGAGCGGCAGCCGGGAGCCGGCAGCCAGCCCGCCGCTGCTGTGACCTGGACGGCAGCCGGGAGCCGGCAGCCAGCCCGTGAGAAATGTATTTGGGATGCATCAGACTTGCTCAGAAATTTTGTCCGTTGCATCCGAAGTCCGTTAAATCGAGGTCCGTTAAATCGAGGGTTTAGTGTACTGGGCTTTCCTTCACCTGCCATCTCCTTAATCAGCATGGAGAACATCCTCTGTCGGTAATAAGTCCTGAAGGTGGCCATTACACCTTGGTCCACAGGCTGCAGCAACTATGTGATGTTGGATGGCAAAAATAGGACTTTGATGTTCGAGCAGAGGGCTTCATAGTCCAGCTCATGGGCACTTGTATTATCCAGCAGAAGGAAAATCTTAAAGAACAGTCCTTCTGACAGTACGCCTTAAATTCAGGGACAGGATGGTCTACAAATCACTCACAGAAAATACTGTGTCATCCAGACCTTTCTGTTCGACTTCTAAATTATGGGCAGATGAGACTTGATGTAGCCCCTCATTACTCTCGGGCAGGGGTCTCAAACTCAAATGACCACGATGGCCGCATGAGGACTAGTGCACTGGCTCGAGGGCCGCACCACTGACACACACACACCCTCGCTGCCCCGGCTGTGTCCCCACTCCACCCTTTCCATGAGGACTAGTGCACTGGCCCGAGGGCCGCACCACTGACCCCGCCCTTGCTGCCCTGGCTCCGCCCCCACTCCACCCCTTCCAAGAGGTCCCACCCCTGCCCCACCTCCTCCTCTGAGCACGCAGCTCCCCATTCCCTCCTGGAAAGCGCTAGGCACCACCAACAGCTGTTTGGCAAACAAAGCAAGAGCAATCTAGGAAGTCCAGAGCTAGAAACACACGCGGCCCAGCCAGGCAGCAGAGAAGCCTCCACTTCTGGCCCCTCCGTCCTGCAAACTGCTATGGGGGGACCCGGGGGGAGAGGGGGGCACCAGGAAGCTTGGCGGGCCGTAGGGAAGGGCTTTGCGGGCCGCATGTGGTCCCCGGGCCGCATGTTTGAGACCCCTGCTCTTGGGTTTTCACTGTGGTAGACAAACAAGGGTTTCAACTTGTAATCTCCTTCTGCATTTCCCCCAAGCAGAAGGGTTAAGCGGTCTTTTGAGGCTTTGAATCCAGGAGCAGTCTTCTCGTCACAAGGTTACAGTAGACAAGAAGCTGGATATGAGTCAACAGCATGTTGCCAAGAAGGCTAACAGCATTTCAGGCTGTATGAGTAGGAACATTGCCAGCAGATTGAGGGACGTGATTATTCCCCTCTATTTGGCATTGGTGAAGTCTCATCTGGAGTACCGTGTCCAGTTTTGGGCCCCACACTACAAGAAGGATATGGAAAAATTGGAAAGTGTCCAGCAGAGAGCAACAAAAATTATTAGGGAGCTGGAACACATGATTTACGAGGATAGGCTGAGGGGACTGGGATTATTTAATCTGCAGAAGAGAAGAATGGGATGGAGGGGATTTGATTGCTCCTTTCAACTACCTGAAAGGGGGTTCCAAAGAAGATGGATTTAGACTGTTCTCAGTGGTTCCAGATGACAGAACAAGGAGTAATGGTCTCAAGTTGCAGAGGGGGAGGTTTAGGTTGGATATTAGGAAAAAAATTTTCACTAGGAGGGTGGTGAAGCACTGGAATGGGTGACCTAGGGAGGTGCTGGAATCTCCTTCCTTAGAGGTTTTTAAGGTCAGGCTTGACAAAGCCCTGGCTGGGATGATTTAGTTGGGGATTGGTCCTGCTTTGAGCAGGGGGTTGGACTAGATGACCTCCTCAGGTCCCTTCCAACCTTGATATTCTATGATTCTATGATTCTGTAGGCTGGCACACTTCTTGAAACCTGTGGAACCACCCACAACTAGCATTGAATGTCTCCTTTTCTGCTGATGAGCTCTCTCTCACTCTCTTTCCTTTAAATGATTAGATAGGCTTTTGGCCTTCTGAATCAAGTTTAAACTCATAGCTGTTTTCTTTTCATGGAGGTCATCAATCCAATCAGCCAGCAAACATTCCATCTGCCCATTGTACTTCTTCTATGTTTCGTTACTTTCATCTATGGCAATTTTGTAGCACTTCTAGCACTTTCACAAATTCAGTCACCGCTCTTAAAAATTGAGTGGACCGTCAAAACACACAAACTGAGAAAATGAGCAACGTCGGCCGCATGCTCACCTCCTTCAATATGCTTTACAACCTCTAATTTCACTTCTAATGTTACACTTTTACTTTGCCTATTAGACACAGACCCATTCTTAACACTTTGAACGCATTTTGCATTCATGATGGCTACAGGACAGTACAGTACTCAATGTCACTCCATCCCTTTCTGCCCCCCTCCACCCATACCCTGCCTCTTTCCATACCCCCCTCCCCACCTACACTCTGTCTCTTCCCACCCAGTTCTTCCCTCTCCTCCTCCCAGCCCCTGCTCCTCCCACCCCCTACGCCTCCTGAACACTGCCTAACAGCTGACCGTGTCATGCAGGAAGGCCTTGGGAGGGCAGGGGAGGAGTTGATGCAATTACAGTACTGTACCATACAATAGGGGAACACGTTCCAATTCACATCGGTCCCAATCTGTGCAAATGGATATGTGGATCAGGACCAATGTGAATCTGAACACGTTCCCCATTCGATGAGTGACAGATGTCCGAAACAATGGATAAGGGGGAGACGTATACGGGGATCCCCTGTGTTATAGAAGGGGAAAGCAGAGAAAAAAGCACCTGTGTATTTTTGGGAAAGGAATCGCAAAAAGGAAGGCTGAGGGAAATGAGTTAAGAGCAGCTGAAGAAAAATCCGCCATGCTCCATCCAGACTGAACGCATCACTTCAGTGGAGATTGTGGACAGATCTGCAGGTTGAGCAAGAGAAGCTGCAGCTGCAGAGGGGCAGACTGCAGCTGGAAGCCCTGCGATTTGCAGACTTGGAAAGCAGTGTCAGCATAAGGAGAGAGAGAAGGAAAAAGAGCATTAGCTCAATATGAAGAGGCTGTGCCAGCAAAACCCGAACTGGTAGGTGGTGTGAGATGCCATGTATGGTACCTGTCCCAGTGAGTAGCATAGACTCCAAATTATTTCCTAACTTTAGGGACAGGGAGGAGAATGATGTATTTCTAAATGCTTCGGAAATGGAGTTTTAATTGAACAAAGTGGAGCAGCATGTTCGGTGACCAGATGTCCCAATTTTATTGGGAGATTCCCAATTTTGGGGTCTTTTTCTTATATAGACTCCTATTACCCCCTACCCCATCCCGATTTTTTGACATTTGCTGTCTGGTCACCCTAGCAGGAGGACATGGTGTAGTGTCTGACTCCACTGCTGTCAGGGAAGGCTTTAGACACTTTCACCCATATGGACAGAGATGACTAAAAAGATTAGGGCCTATGCAAATAAACTTTGTTGCAAAAAGAGTGACCCATGAACCAGAGGAGTAGGAGGAAGTTTCAGGAAGTTCAGGAAAAAGGGGACATGACCTATGCTGAGGTTTCCAACCAAACCAGGGATTACATAAGGAAGTGGCGAACTGGTTGGGGATTATTAGGGTCAATGAGGTCTATGAATTAATGAGTTTAGAACAATTCCATAAACTCTGCCACCCCAACCTAAAATCATGGTTAACAAAGATACTAGAGAAGTGTGTTTATCGGGGAAGCTGTGGACAGTGGACTTGGATTTGATAGAAACCCTAATAGTGATGGGGTAGGATCAGATACCTTGAGCAAGCCAGATTACCACAGAGTCAGAACCTGGGTGTGCTTTCTCTCTGAGGACAATGACAGTGTTATTACTAGTGACCACACAGCTCTCCTAAGCAAAATATGTGTATTCTTAAGACAAAACTCTTACAGTGCTTACTAACAAATGTACCAGAACTCACCCATCTTCCACTTGGGGAGTTTGATAGGGCAAAGACCCTCCCAAACTTTCAGCAAGGGTGAGGACCAGTCCTTGGACAGACGACCCTGTCCATTAACTCATTCAGCCTTTCATTCCAAAAGTCCTGCTTTGTCCCCCAGCCTCCTGAAAACAGGTAAATCCAGTCCCTTTCCCTATAGCTCAGGAAATCAAGCGTAAAAGGCTGGGAATTTATATATCCAGCCTTGGGATTTTGCCTTAATCACCCCCTAGTCAATCCAGATTCCACCCTTTCACACTGCAGTGATATGGTAACACATCAATACCCATCACCAGTCTGGATACAATGTACAGCTCATACTGTCTGGCTAATCTCAGTATAATGACTTTTTGAGATTTTCATGCTTTAAACATAAAATATAACACAGTACGCAAAGTTTATGAATTTTTTCAATAGGCAGCAGGTTTAAAATGAACAAAAGGAAGTATTTTTTTAAACTGTGGACCTGTGGAACTCCTTGCCAAATGATGTTGTTGTGATGGGTTCAGTCACAGAGACTCCCTTGTGACTGTCACCTGATGTGCTGAGACTTCATCTGATACCATTTTCTCTGCCAGTTTGGGCTTCCAGAACCCTGTTTTGCTGAGCCAGATATGCTAATCTGCTGCAACACAGACCCAGGGTCTGACCCATACCCCCAAAGCTACAGACTTAACTGAAAACATCTTAGCAAGTGCTCCTATCTCTAGCACCCAGATACACAGCTCCCAATGCAATTCAAACTCCAAATAAATCTATTTTACTCTGTATAAAGCTTATACAGGGTAAACTCATAACTTGTCTTCCCTCTATAACACCAATAGAGAGATATGCACAGCTGTTTGCTCCCCCAGGTATTAATTACTTACTCTGGGTTAATTAATAAGGAAAAAGTGATTTTATTAAGTATAAAAAGTAGTATTTAAGTGGTTCCAAGTAGTAACAGACAGAACAAAGTAAGTTACCAAGCAAAATAAAACAAAACATGCAAATCTAAGCCTAATAAATTAAGAAACTGAATACAGGTAAATCGCACTCTCAGAGATGTTCTAATAATTTTCTTTCACAGACTGGACTCCTTCCTAGTCTGGACCCAGTCCTTTCCCTGGTACAGTTTTGTTAGTGCCAGATCAGGTGGTGACTAGGGGACTTTTTATGCCTGAAACCTCCTTTGTTCTGTTCCACCCCCTTACATAGCTTTGGCACAAGGACAGGATCTTTTGTCTCTCTGGGTTCCCACCCCTCCTTCTAAATGGAAAATCACCAGGTTTAAGATGGATTCCAGTACCAGGTGACATGGTCACATGTCCTGTGAGACCCCAAGCCCCCATTCTTCTTCGCCTGACTCACAGGAAGACTTGCAAGTAAACAGAGCCATTTACAACTAATTGTCCTAGTCCATGGGAGCCATCAGGATTCCAAACCACCATTAATGGCCCACACTTTGCATATTTACAATAGGCCCTCAGAGTTCTATTTCATAGTTCAAGTTCCAGATACAAGAATGATACATTTATATAAATAGGATGACCACACTCAGTAGATTATAAGCTTTGTAATGATACCTTACAAGAGACATGAAGCACATTTCAGTAATATTATATTCACACTCATTAGCATATTCTCATAAAATCATATGGAGTGCAACGTCACAGTTGTGAAGGCCAACAGTATAACAGGGTTAAAAAAAAAGAAATAGATAAGTTCATGGAGGATAGGTCCATCAATGGCTCTTAGCCAGGATGGGCAGGAATGGTGTCCCTAGCCTCTCATTGCCAGAAGTTGGGAATGGACGACTGGGTCTGGATCAATTGATTTGGATCTGTTTATTTCCATTGGGGCACCTGGCATTGGCCACTGTCAGTAGACAGGATACTGGGCTAGATGGAACATTGGTCTGACCCAGTATGGCCGTTCTTATGTTGTTATGTGGTTGTGATCTCTGTTACAGCCTGGTTCTCCACAGTCCTTCATCTTGTATAGTAATTTGTAACTGTGCAAGGTGGGTGTGAAATGCCACCAAATAAGGGCTTATCCGCTTATTTTGCTTTATTTGTAAAGAACTACACAGGCACAAGACCACAGGGAATCAGGCTCACTGTGATCGGAGGAGTTGCAGTGTGGAGGTGAAGGTGGCTTTTTGAGTTGGTGACCAGCCTATAAACATCAATGGGCATTTCATTAGGCTGGGAAGGAAGGACATGTACAGACTGATAAGAGGCTCAATGCCGACAGCAGCTTCTTTGCAGCCTACGTGGCCAGCCTATGTCTGTCACAGTGCAGACTGACTGAATTCACTGCCACTGCACGGTGCTTTCATCCTTAACGTACTAGCTGAAGGCCAGCTATTTAACACTTTAGGGAATGACCATTTACCTGGCGGTTCTGTTGCAAGGTAAAGAGAGGATTTCTGGCTTGTGGGGAAGAGCCAGTCTTGTCCTGTGCACCCTGCCAGGAAACCCTCTTCTTCTGCCCTCCCAACATGATCTAATCCAGGGGTGGGCAAACTACAGCCCACGGGTGCCAGTGGCTCCACTCTCCTGGGCCAGAGCGTCTGGCCAAGTGTGGCAAGCTGCTGGCTCCTCCACGCCGTTCTCGCCCTTCTGGAGCTATGCCACCACGCACACAACTTTCTGGGGGCCAGGGCTGCGCATTCCCACAGGCCAGCATGTTTGGCCCTGCGCAGAGCCAGACACGCTCCCCGTTCCCCCGGAACCACACTGCTGAGCACCCAGTGCTTTGTGGGCCGGAGCTGTGCGCTCCCGTGGGGCAGCATAGACATGCTACCCCCTCCCCTGGGACACGCCACATGCGCAGCACTCTGGGGGGCAGGGCTGCACGCTCCCATGGGGCAGCGTGTCTGTCTTCAAGTGGAGCCAAACACACTGCTAGGAGCCTCATGGTAAGAGGGCTGGGGACGGGGGACGGGGGGTTGGATAAGGGGTGGGGGCAGTCAGGGAAGAGGGAGAAGGGTGGGTTGGATAGGGAGTGGGATTACAGTGGGGAGGTTAGATATGGGGGGCTCTGAAGGGGGCAGTCAGGGAGCAAGGGGGGTTGGATGGGGCATGAGAGTCCCGGTGTCTGACAAGGGGCAGGGACGTGGATAGGGGTTGGGGCAGTCAGGGGAAAGGGAGAATGGGGGGGTTAGATGAGAGGGGTTCTGGTGGGAAGTTAGGTTGGGGGGGTCTCTGGAGGAGGTGGTCAGGGAACAAGAAGCAGGGGGGGGTTAGATGGGTCAGGAGTTCTGAGGGGGCAGTCAGAGGGCGGGAAGTGGGTAGGGGTCGGATGGACGCGGGGCCAGGCAGTTTTGGGAGGCACAGCTTTCCCTACCTGGCCCTCCGTACAATTTTGAACCCCACTGTGGCCCTCGGGCCAAAAAGTTTGCCCACCCCAATCTAATTTCTCCTGCCCACCATCCCTTACATCTCCTTAAAGCTGGAACCATCTTTCCCCTCAGTAGAGACTGATTGTGTCCCCATCCCATCCCCTTCACTGTAGGCTCTGATTATATTCCTCCTCACCCTCTCCCTTCTGCAACCAGCCCTCTCACTGCAGGCTCTAACGTCATCCTAGACTCAGTACAGATTCTGACTATATATCCCCTCTTTTCACCACAGGCTGGGAATATTCTTCTTCCCCCCAGCACAATGCAGGCTCCCCGTGGCCCTGTAGCAGGTTTCTCTGTGATCTTCTTGCGCAGCAAAGGAGAGGCTGTGTGTGCAGCAGTCAGCTCACAATCCACCAAAGAACCTGTCACCATGAAAGGCAGCCATGCCTGAAATAAATGCAGGTGCTACAGTTTTGCCAACAGTCCCTATTTTGGAGGAAAACTCCCCCCACCCACCCACCTTTTTAAATTTAAATCAAAATTTCTCTTGCTTTTCCCTCTGCCCCTGCAGAAGGCCTTCCTGGCACAGGGCATCAATGGAGTTAAAAGGTGTGCCCTTTTCTGGGAGCCTAGTCCAGCTCTTCCCTGGCAAGCTTGACTTTGCTCTTGGTTTCTATCTCCTCTTCCTCCCTAGAGACTCTCCTCTTCCCTCCCCTTCCCACAGCTCCAGTGAGATGCTGGCTACTAATTAAAGTGCTTGTGATTCCCTACTGGAGCAGTGGCGCCATGGCCTGAGACTGTCCTGCTCCTGCATCCTCCAGAGATGGCCCAGGCAGGCTCAGACACTGTGCAGCTTCTCCTGTTCACTCCATTGGGTTTGTTATTTGTGTTTTCTCCTGGGCTAATTTCCCTCCCACATTGCAGGCAGGGAAGGGGGGGGGGCAGCAGGAGATGCAGCTGACGTGAAGATGCCACAGAGAAATGGAGAGGGAATCAGCACCTGGGGGGAGTGGCAGGATTGGAGCAAAGGCAGAGCGCTGTCCTGTGGTCTGCATCTTTCCATTTGACTCATCCCTGTTGTTTGGAGAAGCCAAATGCAGCACACAACTTGCACTAGCCAAACACAAAATACACATGCACATCCCCTGGCCATGGAGGAACATGTTACAGACTCCACACACACCTCTGTGCTACCAACACACAAATATTCCACACAGACTCGCCTCACGCAGCGCCATAAACACAACCATGACACATGTCCCATACATTTCTGCCTGCATTATCCATACCTATGCCGCATAACAATATTGCGGACCAGCTGATAGGGCGGGCATTTTGCACACTCAGTGCATAATAACACCACTTGTCAATACATGCATCAGGTAATGCACACAAACCACTGGCTCAAACTACAGATTCACATGCCTCACCCATAAATATGTCCCATATTATATAGAGTGCACATTAAACACACTGAGACCAAACTTAAACCCACTGGGCCAGGTTCCCTAGTCTGCGGAGGCCACTGAATGCTGCTCAGGTGTGAATAATGGACTCCCTGTCTATATAAAGCTGACAGAGGCTGTGTAGCTGCCTCCTGCACCAGTCACCCTCCTCTCCAGTTCCAGCACAGAGGATGCTCCAGAGGCATTGCAGAGTGCAGTGGAGCTAACCCCGTACTCAACTGGAAGAAGATCCCCCACAGGCAGTATACCAATGGTGTAAGAGAGAAACTCACGAGCTGCTCTAACACTTTCATTGGGGCCAGGTAGCACAGGTTTGGGGTACCACAAACAGCTCCCTAATGCTCCTCACTTGCCTGCACTGAGTGGAGTTCTGCTGTGGAAAAGGACGTACCCCAATATCATTCCATACATGTTACCATAGGCGCCAACTCCTTGGGAGTTCCAGGGCTGGAGCACCCATGGGGAAAAATGGAAGCCCCCTTATCAGCTCCCCCCGCCCTGCCGCAGCACCCCCAACACGCCAGCAGGCCCCACTGATCAACGCTTCCCCCTCCGTCCCCAGACCTCCTGCCCGCCGCGATCAATGGTTTTGTGGTGTGCAGAAGGCTGGAAGAGGGGTGGGAGGAGCGAGGATGCAGAGCGCTCAGGGGAAGGAGAAGAACTGACCTGGAAGAGGCAGGGGGTGGTGGAGTGGGGGTGGCAATAGGGTGGGGCCTTTGGGGAAATGGTTGAGTGGGGAGGTCTGGGGCAAAGCCAGGGGTTGGGCACCCCCAGCACTTTGGAAAGTCAGCGCCTGTGCATGTTACACCTATTTTGAACACTCCATAAAAACCCACTCTGCACATCAAACACATGAATAAGGAAATGTGAACAGTACTGATGTGCAAACTCACAGACACATAAAATACACAAGTCATATATATGCCCCACAGCCTTATATGTCACATGGACACAAACTAGAGCCATCTACATGTAAAAGATCAGCTGACTGAGGGCAAGTCCCTCCTGGCTGCCCCTGAAGTCATTTATGTCTACCTTATTATCATAAATATTGAACTACAAAAGAAAATTAATTTCATCCTATATGTTGACTCGGGGTAATATTTTCAGATGTGCCTACGTGGTTCAGGAGCCCAAGTTTCATTTCCAAAAGTAATTTGGGCCCTTACAAGCCTTAGGTCTTTAACTTTCAATGAAACAAGGCTTCTATGTGTCTAAGGCCTGGATACACAAAAGGAGTTAGGCATTGTGATACTGAGCATCACTGCACCTTACTTTTAGGCACCTAGAAAAATCACTGCAATTCACAAAGCCTCTGAGTTAGGTGCCTCTGCTTCTATACAAAGCATGGGGAAAGATAGGTGCCTAAGAATGTGATCTAGAAAACCCAGATTTCTAGGCCACTTTCTGTGGCACCTTAAAGACTGACTAAAGTATTGAGGCATAAGCTTTCATGGGCTAATACCCACTTCTTCTTCCACTATTTGCATCCGATGAAGTGGGTATTAGCCCACGAAAGCTTATGCTTATGCCTCAATACTTCAGTTAGTCTTTAAGGTGCCACAGGACTCTTTGTCACTTCTGCAATTCCAGACTAACATGGCTACCCCTCTGATTGCTGACGTTTTAACAAGAAGCTGGAGAAGGACCTTCCCCATAGGTTAGGGCACTCACCTGGGATATGGGGACCCCCATTTCAAATCCCTCCTCCGCTCTCAGAAAAGTGCTTCAACCATTGGACTACAAAATATTCTAATCTGAGGCTCCATCAATATGAAAAAAAAATCTATGTTTGTTTTACCTTCCCACCCCCTTCAAAAAAAATAATCAGTGAACATGTAAGTTGTCTCTTGAACATTCCAGTTTCAGCAAACGGCCATTATCTTTTTTTGAAATTAAGTTTTGTTGCAAGATTTTCAACCCGCTCTACCTGACAGAATGATTGAGTTAGCTAGTGAATAATTTCTGCCGGGAATTTGGCAGGAGCTCCATCACTCGGGACGTTTCAAACTAGACCTGACTGAACATTAGTAAACATACAATGGGTGCAGAACACGTAGTGGCCAGGAGAGTAGTCTGGATAAAATACTGGCAATAGGTCTTTTCCAGCTTTCACTTCTGGGATTATGTGACTCAGCAGTTTCCTACCACTGCCATCCCCCAGAACCATCAGGGGCTGAATAAGAAAGTACTCCTCTTTTTCTGTGCTCACCCTGCCCTCCCTGCTGCCCATTTCCATGAAAATCCTTGACTTCCTTTTGTGTAGACTGGGTTGGTGGGACATTATAATAAGGATTACAGGGCTTGACACTCAGCAACAGTGATGGGGAATACAATAAGTAAGGATGTGCTTCTATATAGTAAAGCATTTCTAATTCATCCATTACCATATTATCTAGGTTCCAGGTAGTGTGTATTTTGTTTTTATATTCTGGCCCAGTGGTGTTGCATACAACATATGAATGGGTGCTTGAATGGGAGTTGCTTGTGTATTTTACCATGTGATGGGATGTAGAAACCCCATACTGGGCCCAGTTAGCCCTCCTCCTCAAGACCTGCAGAGCATGCTCCATTGGAGAGGAAGCCTAAAAGACAGTAATTCAACGTGGAAGGGGAAGACTGGGGAGGAAGATAGACCTACTCTGAAGACTCCTGAACAAGGGTGCCAAAGAAGGCTCTCTGCAAGGAATAGGATTGCATGCTGAGCCAAGTTGGACCTGAAGGTTTAGTTGTCTTTTCTTTTGTCACCTTTGGAGTTGGAGCCCATGGGGAGAGACAGATGATAGCAACCCAGGGAGGGTGACTTCGAGGACACTCCGAGTGCTGGAGACTGTTGACCCTCACAGGACCCGAAGCAGCAGCCCAGTGGGGGGGTGGGACTCCCTACCAACCATCCCTGCTACGGGAGGGGCATAAGCCAAATTCCAAGCTCGCTCCCACTCTGTTAAGAAGAGGACAAGGACACTGAAAACCCAAGGAGAAGCTAAGTTCATCCTCCAGTGAGGACCTGGACTGAAAGACCTTCCCAGTGAGAGGTGATACTAGGAGTGCTATTCACAAGACTCCCTGGCTCTCCAAAGGGTCTATTACATTCTAATATATGTTTACATTTCTAGGGATATAATTTCCAGAGCTGATCAGTAAATGAGATTTCCGCTTTATGGGAAATTCTGACTTTTTTGGTTTTGTTCTCAACTGGAACAAAAAGTGAAAAAACTTTAAATCTGCTGTGAAATGGCAATTCCAATGTGTGTGTGTGTGTGTATATATATATATATATATATATATATATATGAAACAATTTGATACTATCAAAATAAAACATTTTGATGGCCCTTAATATTATATATATATATTAAGGGCCATCAAAATGTTTTGTTTTGATAGTATCAAATTGTTTCATTTCAATAATGTAAAAACATTCCACTTCAAGACATTACCATTTTGTTGAATTTCATATTGATTTGTGGATTATGTGAAAATATTAACTCTACTATATTATATATTAATATTTTAATATAATAAACATCAAAACAAAATGAAACAATACAGTAGAAATGAAGTGTTTTTATCTTACTGAAATGAAATGTTTTGATATTATCAAAACAAAATTAGTCACAATGATTAACTGAGTTTTTCCCATCAAAAATTTCATCAAAATTGACATGCTCCCACAAAAAGGTTTGATTTTAATGAAACTGCATTTTCTGCTGGAAAACTCTTTTGTGGAAAATTTTTCAACCAACTCTAATGATTTCACAGAGTGTTTGTGAACAAGTACCTGTGAATACTAATGGCTTTATGTGTGCATGAATGTATGTGTTTTTGTGGCTTCCGGTATATATGTACAGTGGTGTATGTTGGGGGGAGGGGGGCTGATACTAGTGTGTTAATGTGTGCAAGCATAGGAGTAGGTATGTGTCCAAATATTTTGGGCTGTTGCACATTCACGCTGGAGGTCTGAACACTTGATAGTAGTGTTAGTGTCATTTCCTCATTTTACAGATGGGGAAACTGTGACACAGCCATTTGCTCAAAGTCACTGTAAATCCAGACCAGAACTAGAACTCAGGTCTCTGGACTCTCTGTTTTATATTCCAACGTGCTGCCTCTCTGTAGTGACACAGGGAAACTAATGTAGACACATACTCGGATCGGCGGGTAGCGATCAATCTTTTGGTGGTCAATTTATCGCGTTTCATTAAGACGCGATAAAACGATCGCCAACAGCACCCCCGTCGACTCCAGAACTCCAACTTGCCACGAGGCACAAGCTGGAGTCGACGAGGGAGCGCACCGCCGACTGCCGCCACCATGAGGAGGGCAGGTAAGGCGGTTGAAGATACGCCGACTTCAGCTACGTTATTCACGTAGCTGAAGTTGTGTATCTTCGGTTAATCCCTCCCCCTACCGTAGACCAGCCCATAGACTTACTCATACCCTCGTGTTCACCACAGCACTATAAACATGCAGGCACACATACGCCTACCCGTATATTACACACATTACACAGCCATCTGTATGCATACATGCTACAATTCAAAGTGTGTTAGGCAGTTGCCTAACAGGGAATATCCTGACTCTCACTCCCCCTTACTCCCTTTTAATCTGGGGGCTCCTCATACTTTACATGCTGTCCTTGCTCATTTAGTCACAGACCAAGAGTACATAAGAACATAAGAACAGCTATACTGGGTCAGACCAATGGTCCATCTAATCTCAGGCCCCACCCCCACTCCATTCTGGCCCCACCCTGTCCCATTCTGCCCCCTCCCATGAGCACTCCCTACCCTCCCTCCACCTCTTCCTCCCCCCGCTCCTCCTCCCCCTCCAACGCCCCCTGCATGCTGCTGAACAGCTGATTGCAGTGGGCAGGAGGCGCTGGGAGAGGGGGGAGGAGCTAACTGGGGGGGGGGCTCATTGATAGGCTGGAGGTGCTGGGGAGGAGCTGATGGGCGGGGCCACTGGTGGGTGCTGAGCACCCTCTATTTCTTTCCCAGTTGGTGCCTATGTAGTTCAGTATCCTGTCTTCTGACAGTGGAGGGTGCCAGATGCTTCAGAGGCAGTGAACAGAAGAGGGCAAGTTATCAAATGATCCATTTCCTGTTGTCCAGTCCCAGCTTCTAGCAGTCAGAGGCCTAGGGACATCCAGAGCATGGGATTGTGTCCCTGACCATCTTGGCTAATAGCCATTGATGGACCTATCCTCCATGAACATATCTATTTCTTTTCTGAATCCAGTTGTACCTTCAGCCTTCATAACCAGGGCTGGCGACAGAAATTTGGGGGCCCCCTACTTTGATAGTTTGGGGGGCCCCCCAGCCCAGCCGCCCCCCCCAGCCCAGCCCAGCCAGCGCCCCCCCCCCCCTCCTCCCCCGGGCAGCGAGAGCTGCGTGAGCCACCCTTTCTCCCCCCCCCCCCTCCTCCCCCGGACAGCGCTGCTGCTGCCGGCGGGGCTCACAGCTCCTGCTGGGGCCAGGCTCGCTTGTCGGGGGAGAGCCGCGCCGCCTCCCCGCCCCTTCCCCGCTCTCCGGGTCTGGCGACAACGGGTACAGCTGTGTACCGGGGCCCCCCTAAAGTCGGGGGGCCCGGTACAGGTGTACCCGTAGTACCCCCCTGTCGCCGGCCCTGTTCATAACCCCAGGAAACCAGTTCCAGAGGTTAACTGTGCATTATGTGAAGAAGTATTTCTACTCAGAGAAAGAGAAAGCCCCTATCTCAGAATAGCCAAAAACCTGGAGATTAGGGCACCTATCTGGGAGATGGTAGAGGCAGGTTCCAGTCCCTGCTCTGTCTATTTCAGAGCAGGGATTGAAACCTGGTTCTCTCTAATCACTGTGCTATTGGCTATCTTGGGTTGGATCTCCCTCTCAACAAATGTCTTTGTTCCACAGTGGAACAAAAACAAACTTTTAAATCCTTTGCAAAGCAGAATTGTTATTTTCCTTCTGCTCTCAGCTATTGGGCTTTATACAGGCTCCTCCTGGTCTTGTCTAGACAGCCCTAATGTGAACCATATAAGTCCTTAAGATAATGAAACTGGACTTTCTTTTATAGGTAGCAAGGCCTTTTATATATAAAAACCCCAAACCTTGAAATGGGATCCTAGTCTTTTTGGCTACAGCCATTGAGAAAGGTGAAGGGGAGGGGGAATAACATGAAAAGGGGTTGAAAAACACAGAGAAAATTAGTTCTTTTCCCCCTTGATCCAATACACTGTGACAGACCGCTCTCTCACCCCTCTCAGGAACACAGGCAGGAAACCCTTTTTTGCTCCAACAGTGCCCTTTAATTTACAGTGCAGGACCCCACCACCAATATGTACAGCTTAAACAGTTAATTAATAAACAGCTCATTAACACACACTCAGCTCTTGATAGCTCATTAACACACACTCAGCTCTTGATAGCTCATTAATACCCAGCTCTAGGGACTCTAGATAGTCCAGCTAACAGTTAACCCAGCTCTAGGGACTCTAGATAGTCCAGCTAACAGTTAACCCAGCTCTAGGGACTCTAGATAGTCCAGCTAACAGTGATACAAACACACTCAGCTCTTGATAGCTCATGCAAAACACACACAGCTCTTGATAGCTCATGCAAACACACACAGCTCTTGATAGCTCATGCAAACACACACAGCTCTTGATAGCTCATGCAAACACACACAGCTCTTGATAGCTCATACAGCCACCACCACCACCCTGGGCTTCCTTCCTGGCAGCCTTTTAACCCCCAGAGGAGGCTGCCAGGTGCAACCCATGCAGGTTGATTGGCCTGCACCTCAGGTGGCTAATTAGCCTTCCTGCCCGGGGGTTTGCAGAGGGCTTTTCTCCCTCTTAAAGGGGCAGCAGGGCTGGCTCAGGCCCTCCTGGCCAGCACCCTGCCACACACCTCCCCCCTTAGCCTAGCCCCATTGGGCTGGCTCAGACCCTTCCAGCCTCCGCTTAGGTCTAGAAAGGCCCGCCCCTGGAGTTAACCACTCAGGGCAGACCAATACTCTGCGGAGGAGCGTGATGGGGAGGCTGAGTCCACTGCCCCCGGTTGGGACTTCCTCCCCACCCATACCCGCAGAGGGGGTGCCCCCAAACCCCAGTCCATGGGCCATCGCCCCAAATCCCGGACCCGTCATGGTCCGTCTTCTCCCCGAGGTCCCTCTGTCCCGATGTACTTCTGGTCAGGTGCACCGCAGACTTCACCGTCTCTGGCTGGTGCCTTCCGACTCCGGTACGGACAGTCTCGGGAAGGCTGAGCAAAACTGCTCCAATATCAGGGAGTCCATAATGTCCCCAAGTCCTGGGCCTCTGCCCACAAGGTACGGAGCAAGACAGAGGGCCCGGGTGGTCCGCTCCCACCCGGCTGTGGTGGCTGCCCTCTCAAAGAGTCCCGCAGTACCTTTACAGCTCCAACTGAGCCTGCTGCATCGGGTGGTTTCACTGCAAGGCGTGCATGGCCTGCTGGGTCCGCTTCTGTGGTTCCTCGAGACACTGCAGGGTTCCCTCCATCTCGGGGCCACCAGTTGTGTTGCTGGTGTAGCGATCCCACCTCTGACACCATGTGTGACAGACCGCTCTCTCACCCCTCTCAGGAACACAGGCAGGAAACCCTTTTTTGCTCCAACAGTGCCCTTTAATTTACAGTGCAGGACCCCACCACCAATATGTACAGCTTAAACAGTTAATTAATAAACAGCTCATTAACACACACTCAGCTCTTGATAGCTCATTAATACCCAGCTCTACAGACTCTATGTAGTCCAGCTAACAGTTAACACAGCTCTACGGACTCTATGTAGTCCAGCTACCAGTTAACCCAGCTCTAGGGACTCTAGATAGTCCAGCTAACAGTTAACCCAGCTCTAGGGACTCTAGATAGTCCAGCTAACAGTTAACCCAGCTCTAGGGACTCTAGATAGTCCAGCTAACAGTTAACCCAGCTCTAGGGACTCTAGATAGTCCAGCTAACAGTTAACCCAGCTCTACGGACTCTAGGTAGTCCAGCTAACAGTTAACCCAGCTCTAGGGACTCTAGGTAGTCCAGCTAACATACACAGCTCTAGGGACTCTAGATAGTCCAGCTAACAGTGATACAAACACACTCAGCTCTTGATAGCTCATACAACACACACAGCTCTTGATAGCTCATGCAAACACACACAGCTCTTGATAGCTCATACAGCCACCACCACCACCCTGGGCTTCCTTCCTGGCAGCCTTTTAACCCCCAGAGGAGGCTGCCAGGTGCAACCCATGCAGGTTGATTGGCCTGCACCTCAGGTGGCTAATTAGCCTTCCTGCCCGGGGGTTTGCAGAGGGCTTTTCTCCCTCTTAAAGGGGCAGCAGGGCTGGCTCAGGCCCTCCTGGCCAGCACCCTGCCACACAACGCAGCTCCTGTGAAATCTAGTAATAAGCACCCATGGGGAGGGAGTGACAGGGAAAGTGTATATGCTCAGGTTACGGTAACAGCATAGCAAGCTGAAGGAGGGACATAGTCCACTGGTGTGACATATACAGAGAGCACCAACTAGCTCACAGAGGGCTGAGAGGCCACCTTGCACACCACTTCTTAAAGCTTCACGTCAGCAAACCACGAGCCCAGTCTTGAAAGGTTGAAATTGCTGGGAGCTTTGTCACTGAAGTCAATGGGCACCCAAGAGCAGGCCCAAAGAGACAGTGCAGAGAAGTGCAGCTGTAATATGATCACCAGGGAAAGAGGTCAAATGCAGAGCTAGCAAGCATGACTTCCCTTTCCTGAGACCCCATCCTGTAGGGCTTGAAAGGAGACAAGTTTACTCCTGAGAGAGTCACAGGGCAAGTGTGATTGGAGCTAAAAAAAAAAGATAGATCAAACTGTTAATACAAACCAAACCAAAAGGCTAAGGGTTCTGCTTTGATTTGTGTTCTCTCCGGTGATCTGTGACCCAGTCTGACCTTCTCCTGTGACTCCTTCCCCTCTACAGTCAGGGGAAGAATTAGTCACTGTAAACAAGGACATGGACCCAAGGCTTTAGTGTGGTTTGTGAGCATCTAAACTGATTTTCTTAGGATTAGGGCCATTTAATTCCATGCACCATCGACTGCAGTTCACGGCACTGTCGTGACAGTCATCCATCTTGAGAGGCTCCCCAGGGGAGGGGCAATCTGTGGACTGGTCCCAAGGCAGAAGCACTCTCTAGCTGTTGTAGATAAATACCCACCACCCTAAGTGATCTTGATGACTTTCCCCTTTCGTCCTGCTGAAAAGGGACAGGACGGATGGGAGGTCAGACTTTGTAAGTTCACCTCTCCAGAACCACAGTTGGAAGGGTGAGAATGTGACCCCTGAGTTGCTGAAGGTGTGTAGCAGAGCCCCGTGGATTTGTTTTTACTTACAGCTGACCCTGGCTGAAATGGGACTGAGCACAGCTGTGTCTGACTGGCTGAGTTCTTATTAAACAGGGAGTTAATCTTATCAGATGCCTTCCTTAATTAAGGCTGACTGCCCTTCCTCAGGGCCTAAGCCCGTCCCGGGGGGAGAGCACAGCAGGGACGCAGAAGTAAAATGGATGTCCTGTCCCCAGCGAGGCATCCCAAGATTTGCAATTCAATTCAATAAAAGATGAGGTAGGCGGCTGTGCTGCCGCTAAAAGGGTCAGGAGGTTCCAGGGGTTGCAAGAGCAGGGGCAGTGAGGCAGGGTGCAGGAGGAAGAATGGTCGTTATTCTTCTTCATTCCAGAGTGAACCCAGCTTTGCCCCAGGGACCTGAAAAAAATCACTTCTGTGATTCAATTACAAACAAGAGCAGGAGAATAGGAAAGCATTGGGTAGCTGACACCAATTCCATTCGCTGACACATTCTCAAAGCACCAGAGCCTCCACCTAATATGAAAAGTGAGGCAGCAGTAGCTTACAGTCAAGGACTGGACAAAGGAACTGTTGGCCCCGATATCATACTGAAGAAAAGCTTTCTCCAGATGTCTGGATCCCTGTCCGACCACTGGGCTTCAAAACATCCATTGATCTTCATGACATATTCCAGCAGAGCACAACGCCTTAGTATCATGCTAATGGGTGGGTACAGAGCAGTTGAGCTTTTTTGGTGGCCTCATGATTATGTAAGGCTACATCAGCCCAGCCTAGAAATATACACAGGGATGTTTCAAGAGGCCACCTCAAGATACTGTTGTTCTTTCAAACACTTGACAGGCTGCGATACGTTGCTAGAGCATACCACTCATAAGCTATGACACCAGGGTAAGTTACCAGGCTGTTGTGGGCAGATCAGGCCAGTAAGAAGTGAGTAAAAAAGAGGGTCTGAAAACTGGTGGGAGGTAATCTAATGATTCCACAATCTAGATCTAGAGCTTTCTTAGCAGTCAGCACCTTTGTGTCCTGAAAGTTCAAGGTTTTATCATTGAGGATTACAGCAGAGTATGTACAGGAGGGATTCAAAATGGTTTCACACAACCAGAAGAAATCCCCCAGCTTGCAGTATAACCCAGTCCAATGGCACTACGTACGGAGCTCTATCTTCCCAGCAGCCATATCGCCCCTTCGGACTACACTATGGCTGCTTTGGATTGCCAGCTTTCCCTCTCACAGCTTTCAGTCCCCAGCCCTGCTTCATAGTTCCCCCCTCATACGAGGCAGAATGTAACACTATAGCATGGAGCTCCAGCAAGGGCACATCCAGCATTTTTCTAAGGAAACGTCCCAAGCTACCTGCCCAGCAGCCTCAAATTGAAGTGGTGGGGCAACTCCAGACACCAGGCGGCAATACCACTCACTCAGATTACTCCCAGCTGCCCCTCTGCCACGCCAGCAAGGAAGGAGCTTCAGTGTTACACCACTCAGTTCTAGTCGGGGGCAAAGAGGAGCCCTGGGTCTCCTGCCCCTGCCCCACTCATTGTGCCCCTGATCTCCAGGGAAGAGCTTGGCCTTTCAATTTCACTGTCAAAGATGTAATAAAATCTGATTGGTTTCCTCCTCTTAGCACCACGAAGAAACGACAAATCCCCCAGTTGCTCTTCCCCACAGGATACAAGTGACACTCGTTAAAGTCAGTGGTGGTTACTGCTTTCATGTGGGATGAGAATAGAAGGCATCCCTGAGATGGCACACACTGTTAGCTGAAGCTGAACTAGCCAATGGCATAGAATGTCTGCTCTGCTGGTTTCATACAACTCCTGCTTCCCTGAGGGAGGTGCAAATGGTACTGTCCTGTCCTGTGTCATGATGCACTGAATCATATCACGACCACCTAACATATGCCTTACCGCACCTTGCACCTGGGTTGACATAGGACAAGTGCAGGCAGCTTATCTGAGAGGTCTGATTTACATAGGTGATGTTGCTGTAGCTGTGTTGGGCCCAGGATATTGGCTATAAATTCATCCACCAGATCTGATTTACCACTTGTTTCTTTATTATAGGCAGGGCCAATAGCACAGCCAATAGTCAAGGCTGCCTGACACTTCCTGTTATTAGACTCTGTGCTCAATTGGTTATAGCTTCAATCAATACTGTTAAGGATTGGCAACATTTTCCATGCTGGGTGCCTGCCTCAGCCTACTTTCTGGAAAGTTTCAGCTAAAATGGTTCTGCTATTTCCAAGACCAAGATTAGGGCAACAATAGATTGGTTTGCCATGCCAAAAAAAATTCTTACAACTTTTTCACTGAGAAGAATCCCCGTGCTTTGGAGCAGGTGCTTGAAATTTGGCAGGGGAGTTGCTTTGGTGTCAGGGAAGTTCCGTTTGCTGAGCCTTTGAAAAATCTCAGTTCACACAGGCTCAGTAGATTTTTGCTAGGGTTTGGCAGCTACATTCTCCAAAGGTCCGATTGCAGGGGCTGAGCAAGACTTTCCTCCTGGGCTTTCAATACATCTGTCGCTGCTACCCCAGCACCATTGAAGGGGAAACAGCCTGACTCAAATGCAGAGATGATAAGAACTGGACCAGCGGGGTGAGGGTAGGGCAGCAAAGGGAGTAGACTGGGGCAGGGAACCAGAGGAGGAGAGTGGGATTGGAAGCTGAAAGAGGAGAGGGGAGAAAGAGGGGAAAAAGTGGGATTGGGAGTTGCAGGAGGAAGCTGGGCAAGGAGGCTGAGGGCCAGTTCAAGGTCAGGAAGACAGATCAGACATGGAACCGGGGCAGGAGATTGGAGGAAATTGCATGGGCAAAGAGACTGAAACTGGCATGGAGAGTTTGAAGGTTAGAGACTGAGAGAAGGACAGGCTGGAGGAGGCAGGGCCAAGAACACCAGGCTTGGGAAGAACAGGGGTAAAAGGGTCTGACCAGTAGAAAAGACTCTTCTCCAGAAGGAGAATCCAAGATACCTGAGACTTAACATCCCTCTGACAGCAAATAGCTGTGAAACCCACTGGCCAAGTGTGTCTCTGCTCCCCGTCAAATGCTATTCGCAAAGGCATGTGGGGGGACACAAGGGGTCACATGCCTCCTCCACAATTTCTGCCACGGTTTGCCACCCCATTGGGTCACATGTTGCAGCTGGGCCCCCTCCCTATGCTGCAGCTGCTAGAGCCTGTGGGCACTGAAGAGAGGAGCAGTGCTGGGGAAGGGGCAGGCTGAGCTGGGGAACGCAGGCCTGGTGACCCCCCAGGTTGTGACCTGATAGATAGGCCTAAGAAGGTTCTGGGACTAGGGAGAGGCAGCTAGCCCGAACCACCTTTCCTGTGATGACTGGCTGTTGCACTGCAGTCTGCTCCAGGGAGCAGGGGCTTGATAATAACTGACAGTAGCCTAGACTGAGGCAAGGTGGGGCTCAGAGGGTTGGAGGTTTCCCAGAGTGGGGAGACCCAGAGGCAGAGTGTGAGGGTACTGCCAGGGGGTAGCACCCCAGGTACAGGGTTCTGGGGTCCAGGGAGAGACATGGGGCCAGCGGACAGCAGGACACCAGCCTGCAAAGGGCGGTCTGTGCTGAAAACGAGCTAATTCCCAGATGACCAGCAGTGAGTCGTCGCCCCGCTACAAGAGCGCAAGATGGAATTTTGTTTTCTTCACTTTCTTTTTTAATACCTAGAAAATTACTCACAAAAACCTACATTAAGAGGGCAAAGTCAAGCTAGGAAATGCCAGACATAAGGTTGTCTGTTCAGGACTGGATGATCCTAGACACTCTACACTGACTGTCTTTCTAAAAGCTATTCTTTAGTCCAACCACAAGTGATTGGGTTTGAAGCAGGAATTACTGGGTGAGGGTCTATGGCTCACAGGAGGTGAAACCAGATGAATAGAATGGTCTCTTCTGGTCTTAGAAAGCCATGAATCTCCCAGGAGCCCCCTCTCTTTTTGCACCCTTCTTTCTTTCCCTATCACCTTTCACCCAGGAGCCTCAGCTGCTTGTTACCTTTGTGCTGCCTGAATTCAATTAGGATTTCTGCATTTTGTCTCTTTCCTCTGTGCCTTTTCCAGGACAGATTGTGGTGACAAGAAGCAGAGATACCAATTCAATTACACATGGTCTCCTAGCTCCCATTAGCCATCCCAAGCAGGTCAGTGTGGAAGGGCGGAGGAGGGGACTCAACCTCAAGTAAATAGGAGAGGGTGGCAGGAAGCAGTGCCTAAGGGTGCTGTGATGTGTCAGTTTTCCTAAACCTCTATGTGCTTATGAGGTTTCTAAGGGAGATGAAAAGAAATACAGGAAGTGTCCTTCTCAATCAACTTGGCTTAGTAGTTCCCAAAAGAGGGAGATATCTGGCACACGCCTCCTCTATATACACACTCATTGGGAGAGTGACACCACTTACTCCACCAGCATGACTTAGCAATGCCATTTCTTCTCCTCTCCATAGGCTATGCCCGACTTGCTCCAATATAGTGGGTCTTGACTGAGCCAGTCGTTCCATATGCCCCGTTCCCTCACTGTAACACCATTCACTTCTACATAATGACCAAACAGCCCTAAATCCTTTACTCAGCCCTATGCCCTTCCAGAAAAGTCTCGAATCAGTATTTGTTGGTCAGGAATCCACATTTCTAAACTATGTGAGAAAGACAATGGACTCTGCCCAGGGAAGGATTAGTACAGAACAAACATGGGGTCTGAGCATCTTTCTTCCTTTTTAACCTGTCTCCCTTCATACCTCAGCTCAGAGAGTACAAGTGAGGCGCAAATATTGTCCACTTCTATTCCCATGGCTTTAAATCTCACCTATTTCCATTTTCATGGGTTTTCATTCTCTGAGCTCTGCTTTGAGCTACAGGATTGAACAAACCCAGAAACTCAGTTGAAACTCAGCAGAAGGCAACACGTTTCAGGTAGAAATGGTGCAAAACAAAGGGGTTCTGTATGGATCAAAAGCAAAACCAGTTTTGATCACAAAGGTCAGGTGACCCTCTTAAAGAGTCTGATCTGACTTTTGCGCTTGCACAGATCATTGAAACCAGGCGAATTCCACTTGGTTTCATCTGTCTGAAATGGTGGGGACATGTCAGACAGTCATACAGAAGAAGTCTCAGATCTTGCTGAAAGCTGCTGCTAACATATGGACTCCTGTTCTTGCACAGAGCCACACTGAATAAAATGAGACTCTGCATAGGTATTGGGGTCAACCTGTAAGAGTAACTTGCTGGAATGGGTCTCCTGACTCCCAGCCTTGTTTCATATCTACCCAGAGCACAATGCCCCTGCCACAGCAGTACATTTATCCCCTGAAAGTTGATGAGACACATGCTTCTAGGTCCCTTGGATGCTTTTGAAAAATCTTCCCCCTCAGTCTTTGGGCTTGCACTTCAAAGTCTTTTTTCTCTCTAAACTAGATTCTCTGAAGCTGCACTCTAGGTGAGCTGCTCATACACTGTATATGCAATTGAAACCTCAAGAACATGGACACCACGAGGACTTACACCCACAACATAAGCTAGTCCCATTGACCCACTGTTTTGGGTTCAGTGTGTCTTGCCATCTTCACCAAGAGGCTTAGTGCTACCAACGCCAGCACTGTTGTAGTCACCCTTGTTATCAAGGCCACTACTGCCTGCAACCAGCACCAGTATTAATAACAGCACCTTTGACTTCATCATACTCATGTGTGAAGGGGTAGAAAAATGCTTGCCATCACAGATCAAGAGTACACAGACCTGTGGGGACTTTTATTTTTCTTTCCAAACTCCATACCTATTTCCTTGTCTAACGCCAGTTCCATCCTAGAGCTAGGGTGAGTGTTGACCTCAGAGTCCTGGCCAAATGGCAACTCAGGGTCCTATAAACTGCCCCAAGAGGTATCAACTGGAGAAGTTATTCTTTCCTTCCTGAATACTGTTGTGAGGTGACACTTGAGCAAACCGGCTGTGCTTCAGTGGTGGCTGATTGATACTTATGTAGTAGAGAGAGGGAAAAAGTGGAACAATTTATCTGAATTGCATGGAATTGCAGGGGGAAGGTTGGGTAAAATAGGGCCTGGTTCTAAACCAACCAGGTTTTGGTTCTGCCTAACCAAAACTTGGTTGAATACGGTTTGCAAAACAGCATGTCTACTAATTTTGCCCATCTTTAACTAAAACTTGTTTGATTGGGACACTTTTGTATAAAAGTAGCTAAAGAAATGTATATTTATTATTATAAATAGTGGTCATTATGCCCTGTTCCATAAGAGCAAATCTTAGTCTTTACAGACTTTGAGAAACAGAGGAGTATGGACTCTTAAAGCTCCATCTCAGCTGCATTTCACCCATCTCTTCCTCGACTACAGGGAATCTCATGAGGTAGGAATAAGATAGGAACAGTCCAACACATCTAATGTTAAACTTTTTTCTTTTGGATAACTTTTAGCCAATTTAAAAACAACTCAAAATATGAACGAATCCAAAGTCCAAGTCAAACTCAAATATTATTAGACTCTTCTTCTGCTTAAGAGATGTGGTGAAGAAAGGAAGAGAGTAGGAAAGTGAAAAATTAATTAAAATAGGGTGAAAACTGCAGCAGAGAGAGAGGGGGACAAATACAGAGAGAAAGAGAGTATGAAATGATGAGCCAAAAGGGTAAGAGCAAATAAAGACTCAAAATGAGCAGCAAAGATGTAAAGGAGAAAATTTTAAACATAAATACATGATAAATACAGCTGGTCAAAAATAAGTGTGCCCCCGCCCTCTCTGGGGAAAAATAACAAATGACAAAAAGTCTTAATTTTCAGCTGAAAACTGTAAATTTTCATCACAACTTGAAATTTCTTGGCCAAAAATGGACAATTATTTGGTTTTCATTTTTCTGCCAAAAATTGAAATTGTTTACTTTTCTCAAACACTTTCCTTGAAAACATTCACTGACTCAAAAACCGATTTTTCCCTCAGAAAAAAAGTTTCAACCAGCCCTACCAATTACACATTGGTTGGCTCCCTCTGAGGCAGCCTTGGTTTGGTCAGACTCTTCTATTCTTAATACCAGCTATTTCACATTTCCCTTTAGTAAGATAAAAACCCAGCCCCTGTATTTAATGTCTATTGGGGATGGCGATGGGGGTGGGGGAATCAAAGAAAGTACAAGAGGGAAAAGGATTTTTAGCCCATATCTCAAAAAGGTGTTGAAGATTCTCAAAAGCACATATTCCAGGAGATGAACACTGCTCTTACACAGCAATCTTGGTCGCAAATAACTCTCTGGATTCACTTGTGTCTTCTACAAAGCCATTAACAAAATCTTCCTTCCTATGGGTATGCCAAATGAGTTTGCTCTCCCACCGCACCAGGGACAGAGGCAATCCATCACCTGGCCCTTCCCCCACTCATTAGGCATCCAGCACCAGCCAGCCTCTTCTCAGAACATAAAAGGCTGACTTTTAAAACTTGTTTCCACCAGCAGGCAGTGCTTTTAGATTGAAATGCTTCCCTGGAATAATTGCTGTGCTTGCGTGGGTGTGGGCGGGAGATTCCAGCTTTCAAGATGCTGGTTTACAGAAAGCCCTGGTCCCCTAGGATTCTGGCTCAATAGGGTAAGCAAAGTATTCTGTTCTAAAGCAGAAAGGGGCATAAGGATGTAGGATCCAACCTCATTCTGAGCTTTCTTCTACTGCGTCTAATACTGTATGTCACCCTTAACATACTGTGCCTTTAAGACATGACAGCTTAAGTGAGCTGTCAGTCCAGAGTATGCAGTTTGCTCTTGCACAATCTACACCCTTCTCTGGCATTGTTATAATAGGACTGAAAATCCTGAAATGGAAAAAAATCAGAAGGATTTTGTCTTTGCCATCTCTGCTCAATGATCCCTTATAACAGGATCTTACTATTGACCTTACTATTTCTACACTTCTGCTGGGACTTTCCCTCCTAAAGGAGGGAGACCCAGACATCTCGGAGCAGCTGCCCCCATGTTGCTCCCGAGGAAGATGTGAAGCAATGAGATTTGAGGGGGAAGGCAGTAGTAGTAGCGTTGCCCATACATCTTTCCCATGAACCAGCCTTACCTTTTGAGTTCATTTAAAATCATTTAGTTGTGCATGTAACTAATCACTCGTTTCTGATTGTTGTGACCCAATTCCTCCTTTTCCCCTTCTTTCCAATATTACACCCACCTGCTGAGTCTTGTCGTACATCACGCTGCAAGCTCTTTGATGCAGAGATTGTTTTTACACTGGGCGTACAGCACCTAACACCGTGGGGCCTACATTCTGATTGAGACCCCTGGGCACTGTTGTAACACATCTAATAATAATAAGGAACTAGCTGTCTCTTGAAAGTGAGTGCATAACTGAATGTTCCATTGACGCTGGCATTTTCAGAAATAACCTCAGGGAATCAGGTGCCCCAGTTCTATTGAAGTTCAATAGGAGTGGAGTACTATTAGGCTTTTTTGAAAATCTCAGCCTTACTCTTCACAGAATGGAAAGGGAAATGTGATACCAACCAATGTGTTATCTTCCTGCAGGCCCATGCTCTTCATCAGAGGCACTTTAGGGGACTAAGGGACATTTCAATCTTCAGATCAGAGTCACTGAGATGCAACACAAAAATAGCCGAAACATTGCTCAGTTTGAGGTATCCCCATGTGATACCGCAATGGTAACTGGGAGCCACGCTGATAACCATTCAATTCAGAGGATATGATCATAGACACACATACACAAACACACACATCTCTAAAGAAAGCGAGGAATACTTGTAGCACCTTAGAGACTAACTAGTTTATTTCAGCATAAGCTTTCGTGAGCTATAGCTCACTTCGTCGGATGCATAGAATGGACCAGAATTAAAATGCATTTATACACACAGAAAAAAAAAGAAAAAATATTGTACATTAGTATACCAATTCTAAGAGGGCTGTTAAATGTAGATGGGTCATTATCAGTAGGAGAAAAAAAACCTTTTTGAAATGGATTTGTGTGTCAGGGAAATTAACTCAGGAAATGCAATCAATTGCTGTAATGAGCGAACCATTCGCAAGTCCTATTTAGCCCCTGGTTAATTGTATCCGATTTGAAAATTAATTCCAGTTCCTCAGTTTCTCGTTGGAGTCTGTTTTGGAAGTTTTTCTGTTTCAAAACTGAAACCATCAAATCTTTAATGGAATGGCCAGGAAGATTGATGGGTGCAGCAGGGAGCACATGCTGCCACCTTAAATGGGTGGCACAGCTCATGCTGCAAGATGTGGTCTCCAGAAGCCCAAGGAGGAAATCTGGCAGAGTCAGCTAGGCCCCTTGGAATCCCCTCCCACATCGGCCATGATTTGAAAGCTACAGTCTGAAAATCCAGCACCCATGTAGGCTTTTTGTTTACTCTTTGCACTACCTTGTGCTGGACAGTAAAAGTCAATGAATTCAGTTTATTTTTTGTTTATAGCTGCTTTCACGTCCACATTCTCAGTGGTCCCATTTTGGAGGTTACCTTACAACCACTTCAAGAAAATGTAAACAACAATTTCAGATGGAATTTAAAAAAATAAATAAAAAGTCATGGAAACATTTCTGTCAGTCTCAGATTTCGAACCGGTTGATTTTTACAAGATACAAATTTTGGGTCCAATCTGAGTCGACAAGTTCCCTTTAAAAAACAACTGGTGACCAACAAGTTGGTTTTTTTAAAATCTGCCACCCACCCCCCTCCTCCACCCCCAGGGATTTAAAAATCTATGTAGTACTTAACCCACTGTATGAACTTTCTATATGAACTATCTTATAAAAGTGCATTAGGTTTAATGAGGTAACTGGAGTCATAACAGCTATGTGGTCTGCACCTTTAAATAGCCAAGAATTTGGCTGCCTAGTAGCCATTTTGTGTTTAATTCAGTGCTGACTTACAGAAGAGACATGCAATATGATCTCTCATGTGGACTTTACTTTTGTTCTTTTTTGTTTTACTCCCATAATCCAGATCAGCAGTCAGTGTGAAAGTTTCTGTTTCATGTTGTAGGGCAGTGATGGCGAACCCGTGGCACGCGTGCCACTGCCGGCACACCGAGCTGTCTCTGTGGGCATGCCGCTCGCGAGCCAGATGTGGCTCTTTTGAGCCTGTCATCTGGCTCGCACGGCGCTCTCTGTCTGCGAGGCTGGGGGGCGGGGGAGGCGGTGTGGCGCGGCGCTCTCTGTCCGCGAGGCTGGGGGGCGGGGGAGGCGGTGTGACGCGGCGCTCTCTGACTGCGAGGCTGGGGGGCGGGGGAGGCGGTGCGGCGCGACGCTGCTGTGACCGCGAGGCTGGGGGGCGTGTCACTCCTCTCCTTCCCTCGCTGGAGTCGGGTCACAGCAGCATGACCCAGCGAACAAGTAAGCGCCGGGGGGGGGGGTAAGCGGTGTGCAAGGGGGTGTTGGGGGAAGGCTGGGCTGGGAGCGGGGGTAAGCGGTGTGGGGGAGAGACCGGGCTGGGTGGGTCAGTTGGGGGGGGTTGGAGGAAAGGAGGTTTGGGGGGGAGAGACCTGGCTGGGTGGGTCAGTTGGGGGGGGGGGGGTTGGAGGAAAGGAGGTTTGGGGGGGAGAGACCTGGCTGGGTGGGTCAGTTGGGGGGGGTTGGAGGAAAGGAGGTTTGGGGGGGAGAGACCGGGCTGGGTGGGTCAGTTGGGGGGTTGGAGGAAAGGAGGTTTGGGGGGGAGAGACTGGGCTGGGTGGGTCAGTTGGGGGGTTGGAGGAAAGGAGGTTTGGGGGGGAGAGACCGGGCTGGGTGGGTCAGTTGGGGGGTTGGAGGAAAGGAGGTTTGGGGGGGAGAGACCGGGCTGGGTGGGTCATTTGGGGGGTGGGTGGGAGGGAAGGAGGTTTTGGGGGGAGAGACCGGGCTGAGTGGGTCAGTTGGGGGGGGTGTACAGTTGTTTTTTTTTGTTTTGTTTTTTGTTTTTTTGTTTTTTTCAATAAAAAAAAATGTTTAATGGAAAGCTCTGTTATTGTGTTTTTCTTTTAAAACAAAAGCTGTTAATTAGTTTGAAAAACTGTACGAATTGTTTTTTCTAAACTAAAACCTCGTTATTCAGGTTTAATTGCAGTGTTGGCACTTTGAAAAAAACAAGTCGTTTTGGTTTGCAGTTTGGGCACTCGGGCTCAAAAAGGTTTGCCATCACTGTTGTAGGGCTAAATGGAATGCTGAATGTCCAGATGACAAGACACCAATTTAGCCCATGAAAACCCCGTGTGGTACCCAGCCAGAAAGGATGATTGTTTTCATATTTTGTTTAATTTAGGAAGTGACTTCAGTGGCTTGTGAAAGGAGCTGAATTGACACCCCTAATAACCAGAGATACCTGAATATCCAGGAAACAGGTGCAGCATTGAAAACTCCAACACACTGCTGAGCCAATGAACCCTGAACCCGATTTAGGGAGGATAATTTCTTAGAGTGAGGTTAGACTGGGGCTGTTTTAGCGCTAAAACCCCTCTTTTCCGTTTTTACTGACCTTTTAAAGCGGTACTGGTATACTTCAAAACGAGAGGAATAAAGCTTTCAGCGCTGCTGTTTTAACGCAAGGGATGCAATGTGTACTCCCCTTGCGTTATAGTGAGCCTCCGGCATCCTGGCCCAGAATCCCCATTGCATCCTCTCTGGCCATCATTTAAAACTCTTCTGTCCCGCCCTCCGGTGACCACATGTCAGAACCCTCCCCCATAGTCATATCAAATTTGGAAACCGGGCCGCTACTGCGGCAGGGCTGCCAGTTCCCCTGCCACTGTGGGCGGCAGGGCTGCCTGGTCCCCGGGTCCCCGCCGCTGCGGGCAGGGCTGCCGGGTCCCCGCCACGGCGGGCGGCAGCCCGGAGGTGCTCACAGCCCATGTCCCGGGTCCCCGCCGCTGCGGGCAGGGCTGCTGGGTCCCCGCCATGGCGGGCGGCAGCCCGGAGGCTCTCCCAGCCCCTGCCCCGGTCCCCGCCGCTGAAACCCCCCCAAATAAATGGTTAGGGAAGAGAGGTGCAGAGCCTGTCAGTTTCGGAAATGAAACTGACAGCCAGAAGTTCCCTCCCTTCCCAGTCCCCCCTCACCCCACTCCTTTGCAAAGGGGGTTGCACCCAGCTGAATGCTGGGATACCTGCCTTATCCCGCAACTGCTTCTGCCGCCAAAAGCGGGACAAAAGTGTTTGCTCTCTGCCGCTAGAGGGCTTCAATCTGGACACCCTCTACCACAACACCTGTAGCGCTAAATCGGGAAGCGCTATAAACAATAGCGCTTCCCCCTGTGGTCTAACCATACCCTTAGAGAGAAGAGGAACTCAATCTGCAGGCCCATGCAGCCCTTGGTCTCTCTGCTGAGACTGCCAACAAGAGAACTAAAATATTGCTGGTAGATTTTTGCTGTGTGGACACTTTGTGGACACTGGACTGAGACCCATCAGCAACAACTTGCAGCCCTTTTAATATTAATTGAAAGCTAGCCTGTGCTGGATTCAGATCGATGTTGGAGAAAGTGGTTAGGGGTCAAGTGGCAAAGTTAACAGAGCTCTGGATTTCCTGTCTCTTTGCATTTGTATGGGGGGGGGGGAGCATTTGAAGTTTGACTAGTCCAATCCCTCGCCTCTCTGTGTGTGTGAGAGAGAATCATCTGAATGAAGCACAGTAATTCCCACCGCTCACTTGTTCTCATTGTTGCTTTTCATCTCCATGCTGACTCTGCTCTCTAAACGTATCCAGAGAGTGCGTCTAGGAGGGAAGGTAGGAGGGCGCCAATGAAGCGGAGATGTGCTTAATGCAGACGCCATTAATAAATCACTGATAGTTAAGATATAGATTGGGTGATGGGTGGCAGATGGGAAGGAGGAATGTCAAATTGCTTTTTTCATATAGATTATTGGATTAACAAGGAAGCAGCGGGTTTGTGGCAAACCTGTGTAACAAATTACTATAATAAAAAAAAAGAAACTCATTGCAGGCTAGTAATAATGCCATGTCGGCCATTAACTCTCTGGAGAGGTTCTCAGAGCTCAAGCATACATCTTCTGGCAAAGAGACGGCCACTGGCACATTAGGCCATTGAAGGCTCACACTTGAGTCTTTTTCCCCTTTGCCAGCTCACAGCACATGCTGTTGAAACACGGTGGTAAACAGACACTGTTGTGAATAAATACTGCAACTTTTCATAAGTGCAATGAATTATTCACCTCACCTCCCTGCTTACGCACTCCCTGCTCCTGCACGCAGAATATGAGAATGAGATCAATGGCCAAACAGCAAGCTGCCAGAGTCTCTCTGTTTCAGAGCCCTGAGCCATAGTTCCCTGATCAATTTTTCCCCTGTTCTAAGTGCCAGCCACATGTTCACATCCTGGGGTTCAGGAGGTTACTTACAAGTGTTACATGTTCCTCTTTATTCCACAAATGATGATTGCCCACATGTGCAGCACAGCATGCAACAGCATGTGCCTTCCATAGGCGTTAACTCTTTCATGACTGCCAGAAACCCCACTGCTTCCCAGCCCCACCAAGGAAAAGTACTCCAGAGACTGAGGGGCTAACATAGTGGGAGAGGACTCATTATCTGAGGGAGATATAGGAAAAGTATATAGTATATTTAAAAGAAACCAATAATACAAGAAAAAGGAGAAGTTGTGAAAATGTATATAGAAAGGGGACTATAATATAAATAAATATACTCTACCATAATACATAAAATATAACTAGTAGCTGAAAGCCCATGATGTCTCATGAGTGTGGCAGTTGAGGGTAAATAATCCACCCTCTGTTCAATCTGCCTCATACAGCCAATTAAATTGTTTCCTATGAATTAGCTCAGGGGTCGGCAACCTTTCAGAAGTAGTGTGCCGAGTCTTCATTTATTCACTCTGATTTAAGGCTTCGTGTGCCAGTAATACATTTTAATGTTTTTAGAAGGTCTCTTTCTATAAGTTTTTAATACATAAATAAACTATTGTTGCATGTGAAGTTAATTAGGTTTTAAAAATGTTTAAGAAGCGTCATTTAAAATTAAATTAAAATGCAGAGCTACCCAGACTGGTAGCCAAGACCCGGGCAGTGCGAGTGCCACTAAAAATCAGCTCGTGTGCCGTCTTTGGCACCCGTGCCATAGGTTGCCTACCCCTGAATTAGCTGTAGAGAAAGGGTGCTGACTGGTTGAATTACCTCTGATATCACAATGGTCTAGGGCACTTGGGATGGGATAGATACATGCCTTATTGTAGCTGGAAGCCTGTGCTGTTGCAAAGCTGTAATTCATAAAGTCAAAATGGCTGAAAAATAAAAATTGGATGGTAACAAACCATGAATCCCAGCGATGATTGAACTTGATGATGTTTTAAACAAGAGCTCCCAACCATGCGTGTAGCTACTTCCATCACTTCACACTGACTCAGACATTTTAGGTGACAATTCTGGAATCTTAATGTAACATAACATAAAAGTAACACCCTGGCCTAGTACCCCACTGTATGGTCATCGGTCTGATGCAAGTGGACACAGTCTCTAGATCCCAAATACTTCCAAGCCAAGTGGGTCTGAGTAGAGTCTAGTCACTATTTCTAGGACTAGGATTAGGTCACACTCCTAGGCTCAGACCTCTTCTCTGAGCGTAGGGTGACCAGATAGCAAATGTGAAAAATCAGGATGGGGGAGGTAAGAGGAGCCTATAAAAGAAAAATCGGGACTATCCCTATAAAATCAGGACATCTGGTCACCCTAGGTGAGCCCCTTCCTTGGGACATGGGATGCCACCATGCAGATGCACTGTACCCTAAAACCAATGGTGCAGACCTCCTGAGTCCCCCATTTGCTTACATGTTCTCCCTCAGAGCTCCACCTAGGGTGTGGGCTCTCTGGGCTTCTAGTTAAACCTCTCTGGGGACAACAGGACAGGTAAGCAAGAAACACAGGCTTAGCAAAGGACTTTGTTAACCACAGCAACTTCACTGTTCTAGATATTTGACATAACAAATATCTTGAGATGAACACTTCCCTTGTCTGACACTGTCCCATCTGTTCGTAGGGACCCGTGTTCCATGGGAGAAGGGACATAGTTGAGCCATTCAGCATCAACAGCCCCCAATGGCTCTCGGTGATGGCGCCCAACAAGGTGTCAAACACCTTTTCTGGGCAGGGCAGCTGTGTGAAAGACAGCACCATGGGCTGCTCTACGACAAGTCTAGCCCAGGACAAAGCAGAAGTAATAATTTGATACACACATATCCCACTCTGTGACACTCAGACTAGTCCACATAATGTAATGTCCTGTGGCACCTTAAAGACTAACTATAAAGTTTTGAAGCATAAGCTTTCGTGGGCTAATACCCACTTCGTCGGATGCAAGCATCCGACGAAGTGGGTATTAGCCCACGAAAGCTTATGCTTCAAAACTTTATAGTTAGTCTTTAAGGTGCCACAGGACTTTGTTACCTCTTCTATTCCAGACTAACACGGCTACCTCTCTGATTCTTGACATAATGTAATGTGTGATCATATAATTAAAGACTGGAATACAATATGAGACTATTATAAAAGTTATATATTGTAGCATATATTATAGTATATACATATAATCCACATACATAGGGGAGCTAAAGTGAAGTTGCACAGCCAGTATTAACACCACCATTGCCTTACTTATGAGGGCTTAATTTGAAACCTTAATAGTGTTCCTTTAACATAGAATGTGTGTGTGTGTGTGTGATTTCCAAGATTTTCAAATTGCTTGTTTAAAAAACAGTATGTGGTGTCATATTGACACCCCAGCATACCCCGCTCAGCTCCTCGTCCAACCTGTCTCTCCCAGTCCCAGTCTCTTTCCCTCATCCTCATCCTCATCCAGTTTCAGTATTTGCTTCCACCCCCTTCCCACCTCTCGCTTGTTCCTTGCCCCAGACTCTTTCCCCAGCCAGTCCCCCCATTTCCCCCCCATACTCTAGCTCCTTGTCAGATCTCTCCTCTGCTCCCCTCGACCCTGCCCCTAAACCAGTTCCTAATCCCAGTCTTCATCCATCCATTCCCAGGCACCCCCTAATCCCCCCAGCTCCTTATTTTATCTCAATGCCTGCCTTCACCCAACAAACTGACTCCCAGTCACCCACCCTGAGTCCTTCACCAGGTCCCAGTTTAGCTTTCCCTTCCCTTCTCCCTGGCTTCCAGTCCCAAGCTCTTTATGTGAGTCCCAGTGCCTGGTCCCACCACAGCCATTACAGGGAAAGTCCAGTTTTGCACTGTAGCCCTGGGCTAGAGCATGGTCAGTCCCTCTGTAAGGATGCCACATGCACAGTTCAGTCACATGTAGCATCCATGAAGGCATGGAACATGCTCAGTTGCTCTGTATGGGGATTTTTCAAAGGCTTATGACTTGGCCAAATTTAGACAGATTTTCCTAGAGATGGGAAAGGGCACATCCCTGACACAAAATATGCCCCCTGCCAACTTTCAAGTCCCTGCTCCAAAGAATGGGGGTAGTAAAGCTTTTTTTCAAAGATAAGATCACCAGAATATTTTAACATGGGCAAAATAACACACTTTTCCTTTCTCCATTTCCATTCTCAGAAATGACTCAACCATTTTGGCTGAAAGTTTCCCAAACAATTCAGCATAGAAAATTTCAGTCCAAACACAATTTTTTAAAAAAAGTTATAAGCAACTGAAAACAGGGCCTTATAATGAAAAGTGTCAGGCCATCTTAATAATAGGTACAGTAGACTCTCGATTATCCAGGATTGGATTAACCAGGATGTGGATTAACCAGCATGTCAAAAAAAATACTTGCAACTCGCAAGGCCGACTCTGGCTTTGCTGCCACCCCAAGCCCACACACAAAAAAAACCCCACCAGGGCTCAGGGCAGCCAGTGACCCAACATTCCCTCCCCCCAGCGCAGGGTGGCCAGTGAACCAACCTCCCCTCCCCATATTTCTTATGGATGGTGATTATGCAAGATTTTATTAACCAGAATTATTTTTTTCCCTATCATCCTGGATAATCGAGAGTCTACTGTAGTGTGCCAGCCCTGCCAATTAATGGAAATATAATTAATATAACTAATTAACTCAAAGATGTAGCCAATTGTTTGACTACATTCGTGGTTCATACTTTAAAATGTTTGAGACTATATGACTGAACTTAGCCAAATTTATTGTCTACAGACAAAGCAATACAGTACAAAAAGGAAATATACATGCCCTCCTACAGGAAGCAAATTCTTGCAGCATATTCATCTTACAAAGAAGGTGTGATTCAAAGACATGTATTTTAGCTAGTAGTATTTATAGTATTTTGTAACTTGTAAAACCACTCTTTACATGTCACTAAAATCCAACCCACCAGCTCATAACAGTTTCTTAACTTCTTTTTTTGTTCTGTATTCTTTTATCTCTGTTTTGGATACTACATTCCAAACCAATTGGGCGAGGAGGTACATCCCAACCTGTGCTAGGCCACACCACTCGTGTATCTTAGCTTTGACAGGCTTCCTATATTCTAATGCCAAAGCTGACTTCAGCTTTGCAAAGTGTTGTGGAACACTTGACTTGGGTGAACAGAATTGTGGGGAAGCATAATACATTCAGTTAACATAACTTCCCAACACCCATATAAGTAATGTAAACGATAATGATAGAATCCAAATACAGTAAACCCTCGATTTAACGGACCTCGATTTAACGTACTTCGGATGCAACGGACAAAATTTCTAAGCAAGTCTGATGCATCCGAAATCCATTTGTCGAGGGCTGGCTGCCGGCTCCCGGCTGCCGCCCGGGTCCAGACAGCGGGCGGGCTGGCTGACGGCTCCCGGCTGCCGCCCGGGTCACAGCAGCGGGCGGGCTGGCTGACGGCTCCTCGCTGCCGCCCGGGTCCCAGCAGCAGGTGGGCTGCGGAGCTGCCGCAGTGGCCCTGTGGCGGGCGGGCTGCTGCTCCGACAGCTCGTTTTTTTATTATTATTAAATAACGGACTTTCTGATTTAACGGACACTCCCTTGCCCGAATTAGTCCGTTAAATCGAGGTTTTACTGTATGTCTCAATGATTTGGAATCATCAGGTTATAAACATTGTGAGATCTTATTACCATTATGCATCATCCTCGCTCCCCATGTTCTCTCCATTGTCGGTTGCACTCATTTTTTATATCTTGACATTGAATATACAATAGGCTTTTTGAGGCAAGGACTGTATCTTTCTACATGTTTGCACAGCATTAGGGGGCTCTGATCCTGGCTGGAGCCCTTGGTATTAATAATAATACATGTCTCATGTGTCCTGGCAGTAAACCTTCGGTGCCCCTTTCATGGCCTATCTTGGCAATGGAAATGGCAGGTGGCAAAAAGGGCTTGTCTCAGGCATGGAAGGTGGACTTAACCCTGCCAAGGGACAAGGAAAAGGACAAGGGACAAGGGACAAGGACACCACCATGGACAAGGACACCACCATGGTTGTGCCAGGAACATCCTATCATTCCAGGCAGTTTTGGGAGCTCACCCATCCCCAGTCATGTCAAGTGCATGTGAGAAGGAGGAGCTTTCCCATTTGGGGACACAATTGATACTCACAGTTGCGTTGGAAGAGGGAACAGACATGTTAGGGGGTATGTCAATGGCACACACCTGAGCTGGGAGTTGGGTTTTTGGAAAGTCATCCATTCTGGGTCATGGTGGGCACACTCATCTGTAGTGAGGTTTTGTGCCTGTCCTATTGATGAGGTGAAGATAACCAGAAGGAGCAGGTCAGCACAAGGTTCTGTTATCATGCTAACATGTTATCTCATCCAGTGGCGGATTAGGCACTGGGCCAACAGGGCCTGTGCCCCGGGGCCATGGCCAATTGAGGAGGCCCTGAAAAAATAGAGTGCCCCCATACCTCAACCCACTCCAATTGCCAAGCTCTCCTGCTGGGGTGTCGGGTTGGGGAGTGGGGACTTGCCCCACTTCCCCCACCCACCCAGCGTTCCTGTCTAGGAGCAGGGAAAGGCCCCGCGTCCCAACCCAGTTCCCCGTCGGAAACTCCGGGAGGGCAGAGGAGCCTGCAGGCCGAAGGAGTGCAGAAGAGGTCTCCACTTGCTCTGGCCCAGGGCCCCACAAACCCCAAATCCACCTCTAATCACATCACAACCTCCAAGTCTACAGGCAGCCCCAGAGCTCTCACTTCTCTCTGAACCCCTAGTTGGAACGTAGCCAGCAGTCAGAGTCCCTCTGGCAGGTTAAGTTTCCCCAACCTGGGTCTGGACTGAGGGAAATAACCTGCAGATTTACAACAGCTCAGGACAAATCCACTAGAAAACGTCTAATTAAACTACTGCCCAAATCCCCACTATTCAGGCTCTTCTGAGTCAGATGGGTGGGACAGAGAGGCATGCAATGGCCAGAAGAGGAAAAATCAGTCTGAAAGAGAAGTGTTTTTCTGTCTCAGTCCTGTTCATAGTGGTCAGCTGTCCATATCACACACCACCAGCAGTACAGCTGGCTCTCAACGACCTCCTTGTTGGTAGTGTCATCAGAAAGGCCAAGGACTGACTGGATCGCAGAGACAACCTCCCACTCACCGCAGGTCAGAGCTCAGGCAAAATGGAAATCTTGCCACTCCCATGTTATACCTAATCTGTGAATACACAGAGTTCAGTCTTCAGGGCTGTTAATCTGGCACCTCTTGCCAGCATTACATTCACATTACAGTTAAAACAAAAATTTCATAAAAAGAATGAAGTCAGATAAAACGCCAATGCCTCAGCACTGACAGGCCAACGCCAGGGCTATTATTACAGCTGGGCCACAGGCGCCATAGGCTGTGATTCTCCATGGAAACTCTAATTCCTGTGAAACCAGCTCTCCATTTGTTTTTTTAAGAAACCCACAAAAATAGTTAAGAAATGGAAAGGCTAAATAAAAACTTTGGAAACATGAGAACAGCAGACCTGTCCCTATCCCCATTTCCAACAACCATCAAGCCACCTTTTAGGGTTAAATAAATCGTACTTCCAAATATATACATCCCTCCCTCTCTCCCTCTCCTCCAACACACACCTCATTTTTTTGACTCTCCTTTGTTATTTAAACAAAGAAAAGATAGAAAATCAGGACAAGTCCACCCCAACTCCCTCCTTATATAATTTACTCTGGAGGGACAAATGGAGGTTCTGAGTAGGTAGTGAAATATTTGTCCAGAGCATGTTCAAGAGAAATACAAAGCATCAACATGTACATAAGTCTTAGTAGGAAGGACACTACATAGGACTTGGGTGTGCAATGGATCCATAAAATCCAACATCTTGATAATGTACTAATTCACTGGCCATGGATAGCTCTGATATTCACCATCTGTGTTCTGCACTGGACTGGGTTTCTAAATATACAAAACACTAAGCAATTACCTCTCAGAAAAGACAGAATTTAATTGTCTCTGTCGAGGAATCAGAGCCACAATTTCAGGGCTCAAATCGCACACTTTGGGTTTCCATTTTGGGGCATTTGCTGCTTCGCATGTAAATGTAAAGCTGAAATTCCAAACAACCTAGTCATGTTTGAGTATTTGGCTGTGTAACCTTTCTTTTACATTAGGGTTGCCACTTTAAGTTGTTTATCTCACAGGACAAACTTGCCTGTGTTGTGATGGCTGATATCATTATCACATTATGGTGCAAGGTGGTGATGTGATACCATGCTCATGCTCCATAGTAAAGCTGATTGAAAAATGGAATTTCTGTCCCATAGAAAATTCCCATATTTGTTTTCATCTTCTGAGACTCCACAGGAGCTCAGCCACAGGAATAGATCACAATGCATCATGGGAGTCTAAGCCTCTCCTAGAATGGACCACAAGAGTAGGTTCATGGACCTGCCATGGGAATAAAATGGGCCTGACCTCAGTGTGGAAGCAGGTCATTATATACCCAGGCTGGGATTTTCAAAGGGCCCAAAATGAGTTAAACATCCAAATTACATTGAATTTAAATGGGATTTGGGCACCTAATCCCCGTAGGCTCTTTTGAAAATCCCAATATCTATACCCCATGCCAGTGATCAGAACCACAGTGTGTCCCCCTGTGTACGCACAACACTGACACAAGAACTGGCCAATGCACGTGAGCACTATGTAGGCTGAAGTCTCCCTGCTCCTCCCCACAGACAATTAGTATGCTCAAGAAAAGCTCTGTGTGCATGTGATATCTGCAAATCCTGATGCAGGCTTTCTGCCAAAGCACTGATTTTCCTGATGGGTGTTATTGCCTTCTTCTAGTAATTATTGATAATGTTCTTGGATGAATTACAGACATTTGAAAATGAATTAGATTGTACGTCTGTGTCTCTTCTCTCCCCCCACAGGGTCAACATCTCTCAAATGTTGATAAGTATTCATTACAGCTTCTAAGACTTGAAAGGCATAGCTCAAAGGAGAGCTCAAATCTACAAGAATGGGAATGCTGCAGTGAAAGCAGGATTCATTGATAGCAGGGTAGTGTGTAGGTAGCATTCTAGTGGTTAGAACAGAGGAACAGCTGACTGGACAGTAGGGTTCTATCCCAAGCTCTACACTCTCTGTGAGACTTTGGACAAGGCTTTGTGTCTCAATACCCGTCTCCCCTAGAAAGCAGGCAGTACTCTGAACTATTCAGTATGAAGTATTATTCAAAATAAAGTGACATCCCAAAGAGCTGATAAGTGGATCCAACTATCACCCTGCTTCCAGTTATCAAGACAACTGAAATACCCAAAGAAACACTCTTCAGAACTAGAAGACCCGAGTACATATTAGTTGCTCTTAGCCAGAGGACTAATAACTCTGTGCCATGATTAAATCTGGTGGAGAACTAATAAATAAATGGATCCATGTTCCAGCTCAGTGCAGATTGTCAGAGGAGATGTGCACATGCACATTAATTGTGTTCTTAATGGAAACTTTTCTTCTTTCTTGATTAGTTGTGCTTTCCTTGGAAAATACAATTCTGAATGAAGTTTGGAGGAGCCTTCCTATTCCTACAGCCTGAGATGATGTGAGGAACTGCATCTGAAAGATGACTCTTGGTTTCGATAGTGGGCAGAACTGGACTCATGTATATGTATTGTGATGGAGTCAGACCAGAAGGGTATAGGAGAGTGCTGGAAGGGAAGTATATCAGCCACAGGATGAGCAGGTCCCTGTTCCCTGGCTAGCCAAACAGAGAAGGTTCTAGAAAGCAGCAGAAACAGCTAGCCTGATTGGGACACCTGAAGCCAATCAGGGGCTGGCTGAAACCACTTAAAACCCCTCCCATTTAGTCAGGTGGGTGTGAGTGTCAGGAGTTTGGGAGGCGTTGGAGCAGTGAGCGGTTTGGAGGCATTGGAGCAGAGAGCAGTTTGGAGGCATTGGAGCAGAGAGCAGTTTGGAGGCATTGGAGTGGAGGGAGTTTGGAAGGAGGCCCTGAGGTAAGGGTGAAGTGGAGTGTAAAGAAGCAGGGACTGCTGTGGGGAAGTAGCCCAGGGAATTGTATTGTGTTTGGTGGTTAAAAGGTCAGCCATCTTAGCTGATAGTATTAGGTCCCTGGGCTGGAGCCCGGAGTAGAGGGCGGGCCCAGGCTCCACCCTTCCTACCTTCCCCAATTAATCACTGAGACTAGGGAGACAACAGAGACTGTGCCAGGAAGGATAACTTCTCCTCACTGGCTTATGATGAAAATGGCTCAATAGGCTGTGACCTTGTCTCTAAAGAGAGAAGGGCTACATAGATGGTCACAGTGAGCCTCTGAGGCTAGTGAAATCCGCCAGGAAACGCAGGACCCGCAAGTATAGACTTGGAGCTTTGTTACAGTATTCACTTAGAGACCTATGTATCCAGAAGAACTGTGAGAGAACCCAGCCTCTTCTCCCAAGGCTCATAGCTTTCATATGGCTCCCTTCCTCTCTTCAGGTTTAGTTTCTTGATTGTATTTCTCCAGTGCCATATTCTTGCCAAGTCTCCTGCCAATAGGCATTTGGCTAGTAGCAGTCCCCTTAGGGGAGGACAGAAGATCACACTGACTGCAAAGACTCACAAAGAAATACTCTTTGTAAAATGGCCACATAATAATGCCTCGCATGTCATAGGAGAGTTGTAAGTCATAATCCTCATTTGCAAAGTGCATGAAATGCGCCAATGGATGGCATTACAAGTGGATAAAGCATCTGTTCGCCTTTTGCTATTTCAGGGCAATTCCAGAAACACCTCACCACGTTGCCTCTGTTGGGATACCACACTCCCTGGCCATAAAGTCACTCGGACTCTTTTCCCCATGCCCCATAACTACACCTTGTCATACTGAATGTATGTCCATTGCCACTAAAGCCCTCCAACCCCCTAAAGCCAGCTCTGAGGAGAAGGGGATCAGGAACATTTTAATACATAAGGTGAAAATGCCCAGAATGAAGTCATTGTTGTCTAGGAAACCCAGGGAGGTAAACTGGCAACCTTAAGGATTCTGCAGAGGAAATCTGTATATATTTCTCTCTCCTTCACTGATGCCCTCCCTCCCCACAGCCAGTCAATATAAAAGCTCCATCCAGCTCCCATTAAATTAATGGGAATCTTTCTATTGACTGTAATGAGAGCTGCTCTAAATTGGCCAGTCAGAGAAACAGCCATCCTCTTGTTCTATTGGATTTGCAACCGGGCTAATTTAACACCTCAGCTTCCTGATTTTCCTCAGGGAAGTAAGTAAATTCTGAGAATGAATTTGGAGAGGTCCGTGCATAACCCTAGGACTTTGATCCCTCCCCTACAACACACCAGTAATTAAAACAGCCAGGAGACTGCATCCTACCCAAGTAGCTGTGTCCATGGACAGTCAGAGACAGAGAAGGTTTGTTATGGCATTTATGCCTTCTCACCTTCCCCCTGCCAGTGTAGTGTTGTTCCCTGTATGATGACATTATGATTGAGGGGAGTGGTAAAAAGATTTGCAGCCTTTCAATACTTTTGGGTCAACAATTCAAATCTGCCCACGGGGGTGTGTGTGTGTGTGTGTGTGTGTGTGTGTGTGTGTGTGTGTGTGTGTGTGTGTGTGTGTGTGTGTGTGTGTGTGTGTGTGTGTGTGTGTGTGTGTGTGTGTGTGTGTGTGTGTGTGTGTGTGTGTGTGTGTGTGTGTGTGTGTGTGTGTGCGCGCGCACAGCTTCCTCTCCTGGGCTGAAAGCGGGACCATTCCCCTGATCTCTTGATTTTAGGGGAGCTCACCTCTCCTTCTTCCTGCCTCTTCACTAGCTGGCAAAATAAGGCTACATCACACAGGAGCATCTGAAGTGGGAGCGACAGGTGGAGCTGAAACCTGCCAGCAACATTAACCACAGAGCATAGGCTGTTTGTTGGTCCATGTGAAATGAGCTGGTGGTCCCGGTGGACTTCTATACATATCACAACCCCCTGCCATGTTTGGCACTAGCTAGGATCCATCATGCAAGTTTCAGAAGAGAAGCCAAGGCTTGAATAGGTCTGTCGAGATTTAACTCCCTTCTGAACCTTAGGTAGTTGGGGGAAGAGCTAACCTGCCCTAGTAGGGTTAAGGCATGTTGGTGGAACAGTTGGCAGGAAACTGACACCAGTGCTCTCCATGTTGGAGAGGTGGCTTTAGGGGGAGACTTTCAAAGTCAAAGGCTGTTCGGCATCCAACTGCCATTTCTACCTTTGAAAATCATGCCCTTCCTCTCCGGGGCTGTCAATCTGTCAGTCTTCACCAGCATGAAGAAGTAATATGGAAACGTCTCTCTATACCCCATGACCTACTGCAAAGGTCCACTGTGTGAATAAACTGTGACTCCAGAGTTTCACACTGACATGATACACTGTACAGGTCCTTAGAAAACCTGCTGATATATTGTTAGTGATGTGGGAATTATAGCAGTCTGCTCTGCCAGTGCGATGGATCTATCTCACTGACTGTCCCACTGAAATAAACAAGGGAAACTGATATACAAACCTCTGGGGTGTTAAAGCCAGGGAAATATCACCCCCATTCTGCCCCCTGAGTTTTGTCTTGTTTTCCCCAGAGCAGTCTGATCCTGGCACTTTCTGCCGCCATGTGCAGTGTGAAATTAAATAGCTTGTTATTAGGACAAATACGCAGCCCGCTTGGATTTTAATCAGCCCTTCAGAAATAGACATGGCAGAGAAGAAGCAACCAATAAGTAGGCAAGACCTTGCAAATATAATGGTGTCATGAATAATACAGACCTTGTGGCTGAACCTCAGCGAGTTTGTCCCACCAAATCATTTAAAGAGATTTCAAAGGAGGCTGCCCCTACTATTAATTTAGAACAGCCTCAGCTAGCACTCCCTAAGCCAGGGCTATCTTTCTAACAGTCTCCTTATCTTTTGGAGGAAGGCACTGATAACAGTCACATTAAAGCTGCCTGTCAGCAACCAAGACTATCTTGCTACAGTAACTCAAAGCCTCTGTTTTGTTTGTGATCCTTTAAGGAGCTATGGCTGTCAGAGGTGTGTCCTCACTAAGGGGTTACTCTAATAAATCTTTGCACATGTATAATTCCTTTTATTAGAGGATGTCCAAGTGGGTATTAGCCCCAGTTTATAGATGAGGAAATTGAGGCACAGAAAGGCTGGGTTTTTTTGGTTGTGATTTAAAATGATTAACATGATAACAGCAGAGATCGGGATAGAACTAGGTATACTGACTCCTATTCCTTTATTTAGCTAACTACTGCCTCTGGAAAGGCCCAACAAAGTCTTCTGTGGGCATAGCACGGTTGAGATAATATCCATGTAAGAGGGGAAGTACATGTAGCTAAAACAATAAATTACCTTAAATACCTAATTCTTCACGTTTATTAATGGGCCAGCTTCTGAGCTGGTGCAAAACCAGCATAGATCCGTTGTCTTCATTGGACCCATGCTGATGAGTGTCTGCCCCATTGTATCTTTCATCTGAATCGTGTTAGCATGTGGGTCCAATTAGTTTCAGCTGATATAAAGAGAGTAGGAGGGAACTAAGCACCTATGACAGAAGAGAACCTGTAGAGAACCCTAAAAGGGAAAAAAGGATGGGGCTTGAAACTCAGTTTGCAGTTTACATCATGTAATTGCTTTTGAATTATCAGTAAAGTCGAGCCCCAGGAAGCGGGCGAGTCTGGTCATGAACTCAGGGTCTGTGTACTCTGTGGAGGATATGGTAAGGGCTCAGCCCATCCATACATGTGTACAGTACGTTTCTAACCTGTGATTGACTTCTTTAATGATTTATCTCCTGGGTTAAATTTTACAGGAGATGGTTTCACCTGTGCAGAATGGATTCCAAACCCACTCGAATGGCGTAGGATCGAAACAGGCCTCACTAAGGAAGTGGATTTCTTGAAAGATTGCTGGCAAGCTGCTTTACAGCCCTCTTATGATGGACCTGAAATAATTATAGCCCAGGGTTCTATGTCCTTTATGTAGGTTATAAAATATCTCCCTGTAAACTGAATGGCATCCATTGTCCAATCTGCACATTTTCAGGCTGAGATGGAAGTTCATCTGCAAATTCAACACCATTAGGTCTGTACTTAATATTAGCTGTGAATGGCTCACCAATTACAAAAGCAGTTTCTTCTCTCTGGGTGTTCACACCTCCAGATCACCTGCTGGAAGTGGGCTTCACCACCACCCCTGATTGAATTTACCTTGCTTTCTTGCCTGTATATTTATACCCGCCTCTGAAGATTTCCACAACATTCGTCTGATGAAGTGGGTCTTAGCCCACGAAAGCTCATGATCCCTAAAATCTGTTAGTCTATAAGGTGCTACAAGACACTTTGTCGCTATCTCAGAGAAGGATCTTCTTAATGCATTGGGAAATAGAGATGTTTTCTTTCCTGTATATTTGTTTTTTTAAAGTTACATACCTCACCCCAAACGAGAGCTATTCATCCCAAGTACTATCAAATGAATCTCTGCAGGAGATGGGGGAGATGTCATATCATCATCAGTTTAGTAATGGCTTACAGAGCCATTCATCTGGAGTTAGCCAGGATGAATCTGGCCCACATCAACAGTGACTGCAAATTTCTACCAGTTGATTGCTATATGTCAGCCTATACGAAATGAGTCTGGAATCAGTCCAGTTCCTAGTGGAGGAGTGATCACCAGCACAATTGGCACGAACTGCCCCCCTCACTGGCCAGATCAGCAGAGAGGGTAAGAATTGAATAAGCCATGGAGCCTGAACTATCCTTTCGCCCTTAGTTATGGTAATTGTAGGTCTGCGCTGAGGCACATCAGGAGGGGCAAGGTTGGAGAAGCCTGCCCGGACACTGCCAGTACTGATCCTGTTCTGTGGAGAAAGGCCTCTGGTGCTGTCAACCTGGCACCTTTCACCAGTGTTAAATTAATGACTAGTATGAAAATCCCTGGGAAGAAGACAACGATGGAGGAAATAGAACTTTGACACTAAATAAGTCAGAGGCAGAATAAGGGGAGAGAGTGTTTGTACAGAAGAGCCCACAGAAGTCCCTGTATCTGTATTCTTAGACTGTATGAAAGGGGAGAGATGATTGCTTCACAGACCTTCAGAGATCAGTGCTCTAGTCAACTGCAGGATATAATCTGTGTGGATGCTACCCTCAGCCTGCAAGTAAGGCTGGCCCTAGTTTTTACAGGGTTCTATCTGAAGTAAGGCATACAAGATTCCAATCACTTTCCCCCTTTGTGTCTGGGATGCATCTTCCATCTCTGAATACCTGCAGCTCCTCTCTCTGATGCCTCTCTTTGCCTGCCAGCACCCAATCTGGTCATAACAAACCGCTATCCTGTGATGAGGTGTATACTTGCTATTTTCAAGACAATTCCAGGGAGGGAGGGGTAGGATCGGAAGGCAGACTTTACATGCCTGTCCTCTGGTCTGCAGCGATCCAAAGGGATGCTCAGACCTCGAGATTGTCTTGGGGCTTGTCTACACTTACCAGGGGAAATCGACACATGGTGATCGATGCATTGGCAGTCGATTTAGACTACTCCTGTACTCCACTGGATCAAGAAGAGTAAGGGGAGTCGATGGGAGAGCGTTTCCCATCAACATTGTATAGTGTGTACCCTGCAGTAAGTAGGTTTAAGGGCTTGATTACATTGGCACTTTATAGCGCTATAAAGCCACCAGGAGCGCTATAACTCACTTCCCGTCCAGAATGGCAAGGCATGTAGAGTGCTATAAGTCCACGGTTATACCACTCCTGGTAATTCTCCTTGCCAGAGGATTAACAGCTGTAGTATATTGGGTGCTACGCGTTAGCTCCAGTGTAAACGGGTAGTAACAATACTGCGCTCTGAGTGATCTCTGGAAACGCCTCTAAGCTATTTAAGGCAATTGACCACTCTTCCCTTTGTTTTGAACTGGGCTGGAGGAATGCGGAAGTACGTTTTCAGAGCTTATCTGTAACTCAGCAAATCAACAATGCAAATGTTTACTTTGTGAGTGACTGAGAAGCAGAAGAGTAGCAGGCTTTGCATTTTAAAGACAGTTTGCTGACACACACTCAGCACTCCAAAAATCCACTCACTCTCTCCCTCCGCATACACACAACATGTTCCCCCTCACCCTCCTCGTTTGAAAAGCATGTTGCACCCAGCTGAATGCTGGGACAGCTGCCCATAATGCACCACTCCCCCTGTCGTTGCAAGTGCCACAAATGTGGCGATGCCAGTGCCTTGTGGCTGTGAGTGTGGACACGCTGGAGCACTACCCCTGGAGCTGTATCCGAAGGCGGGTACAACCAAATGTGTTATAAAGCTGTAAGTGTAACCAAGCCCTATGCTATGTTGACTTGTTACGCTATTCACAGAACTCAAATTGTGCAGCTTAGATCGGATTTCCCCTGTAGTGTAGACAAGGCCTTGGAGACAGTGTATGTGACATTGATTTTCAAGGCACCAACCTGTGAATCTGAGAGGCTGTGACTGATCTATATGCCCGACCAGGGAGAATTTAAGGTGCACAAAATTGAGTGGGATTTGATAGAAATAAAACTTTGGATCTTTCTCACTCTTTCTCTCTCACACACGCACTTACTTCAGTCTCTCCTTTCAAACTGATATCTCAAACTTTACTTATTTCAGGAAGTCTTCCCTTGCAAGAAACATAAAAGTCTGAATAACAGACAAAGATCAAGTAAAATGCCTTAAGCCAGTAGACCTCCATGACCATAACTCACTGTTGAAAATGAAGACAATCCAGACTACTACACACTTCCCAGATGATCCCGTGACCAGCCACTAAAACAAACAGCTTAGAACTTATCCATTTATTGGGTTTCCATGGAAAAGAAAACCCTCAAGTCATGCAGAAGTGCTTATATAGTCTCCTAAGTCTCTGAGATCTGTCTTTTAGTTCTCAGATGTGCTATGCTTGAGGCCAACAACATGTGATACATTCTGGGCTGCTTTTTCCCCTAATTGCAAATTTAGGTATCTCAAAAATGGATAAGCACAACCCAGCTCCACTATGGGTTCTGTTAACACCTGAGGGTAGATATTTACCAGGAATGGCAAAGGTCCTCATCCCAGCTATTCAGCTGTGGAAGGAAGCAATGGTGATGAAAACGGCTGTTCATTGTAAGTTGCTTGAAGCTATATGTACAGTTGGCAACCTTGAAAAAGGAAGCTTTTGCCTGTACTGTGATCCTGAATTTATTACAGTAATTTATAGCATTGTTCTACACTTAGACTGCAGTAGCACAGTGAGGTGTTTATAGTGCAATATAAAGGGCTCCTCTTTAAGTCAGCTGACTGTAATAACCCAAGATAAAAATCATCCAAGACTAGCCAAGATCTGGCCTGGAATTTTTAAACAGATTTTAAGTGTTGGAATCTAATCTTGGAGCACACATTTGGAGATGCAGTTTAGAAATATAGGGTGAAATCCTGGGCCTATTTACATCATTGAGAATGTGATGGGTTGGATCCCCCTTCTGCGATGCCACCTGATGTACTGGGAGTTCACTAAGCACGCCTGTTTCACTAGCGTTGGCTGCCTAACCCTGTTTTGCTGAATTAGGCGCTCCGGCCAATGGCAGCACACGCACACAGGGAGGGACGCACCAGCTGTAGAATCACACAGAGTCTGCAAACAGCTCACTGTGGGAAGCCCCAGATAGGAAACTGCTCAGTACTCAAGTGCAGCTCTCCTCTGGAAAGTACACTCAAAATAATATGTCTTGCACTGTAGAGAAATCTGTACAAAGTAAGCTCATAAATATGCCCCCTCCCTCAATGTGGAGAAAGATATGCACAACTTTTTGTCTCCCCCCCCCCCCATTTACAAATTGCACAAACAGAGTTTTATCATAAACAAAAACAAAGGTATTAACGATAAAAGGCAGATTTTAAGTGATTATAAGGGATAGAAAACAGAACAAAGACGATTACTAAGGAAATAAAACAAAACATGTATACTAAGCTTAAGATATTAAAGAGACTGGTTTCAAGAAGTAATTTCTGACCCTAAAAGTTGCTTTTAGGAAGGTTGCAGAAATTCTTGAAGGTTAGCTACCCTGCTTGCATCTTAAATCTTCAGACACTGTATTCACAGACCAGATCCCTTTTCCAGTCTGGGCTCAACTCCCCCCGCCATGTCTTTTTCAGATGTCATCCTGGGTGAGGATTCAGTGAAAAGCAAAGATCAACTCATTCCCCAGACTTAAATAGAATGTACATAAGATGGGAATCTTTTGTTTCCCAATCTGACTTCCTCCTCCTTTTAGTGGAAAATCACTAGAAGTCCAAGATGGTGTTTAGTACCAGGTGACATGACCACATGACCTTGTAATGTCAAAGCAAAGTCCCAGGACGGTTCTCAGGAAGGAGAGAGATTGGTATCTTCAAATTCTTCTTATTTCTTCCTAATGGCCCATCAAGGCTAATGGCCTGCTCTCTGGTGGGTGTTTCCCAAGTACACACACAATTGCAATTGTTATATAGTCAATATTCTTAACTTTAGATACAGAAATGATACATGCATACAAATTGGATAATCACATTCTGTAAATCATAACTTTTCCAATGATACCTTACATGATCCATCTTGCATAAAACATATTAGTTTTGCCATATGGGGCAAAGGAAAGGCATAAGACTCCTACACAAATTCGACGCCACACAGAGACTGCCTCCTTTGTCAGGAGTACTCCCTGAAGGCTTGTCAGGGATACACCCTTAGCAAAGGTAAGTGGCTTCACAGTCCCAGGAACAGAGCAGGCGTAAAAGACCCATAGGGCAAGAACAGGAATTAATCCTGTTCCATACATTTGATGTATGCAATGGAGAAGTGGTCTCCTTATACACATTACTTTTCGTCTGTAGAAGTGTACTCATCACTGGCACTCCCCCTACTCGCTGCACACAATATAGCAGACTCTTTGGCTAGCTGTGGCAAAATTCTGTGGCGTGCGTTGTGCAGGAGGTCAGGCTAGATGATCATAATGGTCCCTTCTGACCTTAAAGTCCATGATTCTATCACAAGTGGTCAGAATGTGCCCAATGCAGTAGCCCTAAATCCACTTCTCTGTGCAGTTCAAGGATATGCTCTGATCAGAACTGGTGAAAAAGCAGTGCTAATTTTAGCATCTCTGGCTTTAATGCTTATTTTCTATCCCTCCAGAACACTACTGACCCACTTACTGGTTTCCTTTTCACCTGGGAAAGTTAACACACCTTTCCCCACATGTCTGTTTTCAGGTTCTCTTGCACAATCACCACCAACCTCCCCTCCACACACAGTACCACAGAAGGGAAAAGCAGTGTGAAAAGGTCAACAATTCGGCATTCCCAGAAAAGGCAATTAATTCTGATTTTCTCCGAGTTAAGGGAATCCATGCAAGGACCACTGAATCCTATGATGTAGTGCAAAGGCTTCCCATCACCAGGTGGAAAAGTGCACAGAGTTTTTGACTACTGAGCAGAGAGGAAAGGTACAGATTGAAGCATCATGCCATGGCATGGGGAAAAATAATCGTCTCCCGATATATGGTTCTGATGTAGATGAAACATTTTATTCAGTGCCGAATCCCTTGTAACCAGAAAGATATTTAGAAAAATGGAAGGAAAATTTAAAGAAGAGCAATAAATATGATCAAGTGGCTAAGGGGAAGAGTTAAAAAAAAACTTAATTGCTATGGTTTAGCTAGGAGACACCCAACGAGAGAAATTACAAGTAGATCTAGGTTACATTTTTCAGACAAAACTTTTTTTTCTACTGAAAAATGCACATAGGTCTACAGAAACATTTCACAAATTTATATTGAATTCATGAGATTTATTGGAAATTGTTTTTCAGCTGAAGCAGAGTCAAAGCATTTCTTTTTGAGGTTTTCAAAAGGAAGCCTGTCAATATTTTCATTCAAAATTGCTGTTTTCAATTTTATTTCTATTTTATTTTGAAAGGTTAAAAAAAAATTCAAAGGAAGTATTTTGTTTTGCAAAACAAAAATGAAGACATTCGTTTTGAGTTGAACTGAAGTGAATTTTTTTTAAAAAAATGGGCTTGGCCACTGAACTGAAATCAGTTATTCACCCAACTCTAATGACAAGTCTATAAAAACCTTACGGATGTAAACACAAATGACAGAGAGCAATTATTTAGTATAGCAAAGGATAGACAAGCTAGGTGTATTAAGATGAAATGGAAATAGGCAAAGTTTAGGCTGGGTATGAGTATAAATCTCATTCTCAGGAGGCTTATTAGGCTGTGGAAATCATTTACTAAAGGAAGCAATGGAAGCTCTCTCACTTGGGGCATTTGAAATGGTCTGGACAGGGCATTTATTATATGGAGAACAGCGGGTAGGCGATGTGAGCAATCATAAATCGGATCTTTCCTCCCTCGGGAGTCTAACATTCTATGTTCGAGAGAAGAGAAGTGTTCAGAGGAGAGAGTGGAGAGTATGTATCCACCTTGGCTAGGAGAGACAACAATGGGAAAAATCAAAGAGGAGCTATGACACTAAACTCGGAGGAGTGCTAGATATGCTGGAGCGTAGGGACAAGATACAGAGGGACCAAGACAAATTAGAGGATTGGGCCCAAAGAAATCTGATGAGGTTTAACAAGGACAAGTGCAGAGTCCTGCACTTAGGACGGAAGAATCCCATGCACAGCTACAGACTAGGGACTGAATGGCTAGGCAGCAGTTCTGCAGAAAAGGACCTAGGGGTTACAGTGGACAAGAAGCTGGATACGAGTCAACGGTGTGTCCTTGTTGCCAAGAAGGCTACCAGTATTTTGGGGTGTATGAGTAGGACCATTGCTAGCAGATCGAGGGACGTGATCATTCCCCTCTATTCAGCATTGGTGAGGCCTCACCTGGAGTACTGTGTCCATTTTGCAGCCCCACACTACAAGAAGGATGTGGAAAAATTGGAAAGAGTCCAGAGGAGGGCAACAGAAATTATTAGGGGCCTGGAGCACATGAGTTACGAGGAGAGGCTGAAGGATCTGAAATTGTTAAGTCTTCAGAAGAGGGCGGGGGGGATTTGATAGCTGCTTTCAACTACCTCAAAGGGGGTTCCAAAGAGGATGGATTTAGACCAGAGGTCAGCAACATCGGCACATGGGACCGCAGGGTAAGTACCCTTAGCTGGCCCCGCTGCTTTATTTACCTGCTGGCTCACCGTGCGCCACAGGAGGCGGCTCCCACTGGCTGCGGTTCGCCATCCCGGTCCAATGGGGACCGCGAGAAGCGGTGAGCCAGCAGGTAAACAAAGCAAGGGGGCCCGTGAAGGGTACTTACCCTGCAGTCCTATGTGCCGACGTTGACGACCGCAGATTTAGGGTATGTCTTCACTAACAGCCAGATCGGCGGGTAGCAATCAATCTTTTGGTGATTGATTTATCCCGTCTCATTAAGACGCAATAAATTGATTGCCAGCAGCACCCCTGTCAACTCCGGAACTCCAGCTTGCCAAGAGGCACAAGCTGGAGTCGACGGGAGAGCACGCCGCTAACCACCCCCGCCATGAGGATGGCAGGTAAGTCAGCTGAAGATACGCTGACTTCAGCTACGTTATTCATGTAGCTGAAGTTACATATGTTTGGTCGATCCCTCCCCCTAGTGTAGACCAGCCCTCAGACTGTTCTCAGTGGTAGCACATGACAGAACAAGGAGTAATTGTCTCAAGTTGCAGAGAGGGAGGTTTAGGTTGGATATTAGGAAAACCTTTTTCATTAGTAGGGTGGTGAAGCATTGGAATGGGTTATCTAGGGAAATGGTGGAATCTCCTTCCTTAGAGGTTTTTAAGGTCAGTCTTGACAAAGCCCTGGCTGGGATGATTTAGTTGGTGTTGGTCCTGCTTTGAGCAGGGGGTTGGACTAGATGATCTCCTGAGGTCCCTTCTAACCCTGAGATTCTATGATTCTATCCTAGGGTTGTTTTCTCAAGAAAGTGCCAAATCCAAAGCCAGCTGACATCAGTGGGAGTATTTCCATTGACTTCAGATCAACCCCAACAAGACAAGATGACCAGACGAGGTGCCAGGATCAGTAAGAGGAGATGGCCATGGTGTTGTTTATGCTGAGGTGATGGACAAGGAGGGATTTGCCACTGAGAGAATAAAAGCTGAGCAAGGCAAATGTGACAGGAGATGCAGGTGGTTGATGAGCAATGGAGAGGAGAGTGGGAGGCTTTCGGGGTGAGGAAAAGATGAGCTTGGGGGGAGTGCTTTGAGGCAACATGCTAGATCAGTGGTGCTCAAACTTTTTCTATTGGTGACCCCTTTTGGACACCAGGCCTCTAAGCGCGACCCCCCTTAGGGGGCAGGGGCGGGGCATGGGCAGGGCTCGGGGGGGTGCCAGCACCCCCCCGGGGCAGGGGCTGAGCTGCGGGTTTGTGGGTGTAGGGGTGCCAGCCCCCCAGAGCAGGGGCCGGGCTCTGGGGAGGGTGCCAGCAACCCCCTGGGACAGGGCCGGGATGCTGCCAGCAGCCCGCCATGGCAGGGCTTGGGTCATTGCCGACAGCCCGCTGCAGCAGGGGCCGGGGCTTGGGTAGGGTGACCAGATCGCAAGAGCAAAATATCAGGACACATTGGGCGAGCGGGGGGGGGGGGGGGGGGGGGAGGGGAGCAATGGGGGGGGGGGTGCAAGGATATTTTGGCACCCTAGGCAAAAAATTTACCTTGCACCACCTCCCCTTTTCCCAGAGCACTGCTTATTATAATTTTTTTAAATGAAAATTGGATAATGTAATGTAGCATGGGGCAGAGGGTTGGGGCATGGAGGGGGCTCTGGCTGGGATTGGGGATAAAGTGGTTGGTGTGTTGAGAGGGGCTCAGGGCTAGGGCAGAGGGTTGGGATGTGGGGGGAGGGCTCTGGCTGAGGCTGGAGATGAGGGGTTTGGAGTGGCTCAGGGCCTGAGTAGAGGGTTGGGGTGAGGTGGGGGGGTATGCTCTTGCTGGGGTGTGGGCTCTGGGGTGGGGCAGGGCTGGGGATGAGTTTGGGACGGATGCAGGCAGGCTGCTCTGGGACTGGGGCCAGAGAGGAGGACTCCCCCCCATCCCTTTCCCTGCCAGCAGCAGCAAGCTCTGGGGCAGGCCCCCCCCTTTCCTGCTCCCCCAGCAGCAAACTCACTCACCCCTGTCACTGACAGTGGAAGATGGCAGGCACTAGGACCCTGCGGTGGCAGTTGCTGCAGGGAGGCAACATGTTGCTGCAGGGAAGAGAAGGGAGGCTTCTGACTGCTCCCAGCCACGGAAGGTGTAAGGGGGCAGCAAGGGGAGGCCGGGGGACCAATGGGGGAGGCGCGGGGGGAGGGGGCAGCTGGAGCCAGGTTGCAGGGGGGGGCTCTCTGCCCTTGGTGCATGGTGGGCCCCCACCTCTGCAGCATGCCCCGGGCGGCAGAGAGCTCTCCGGCTAGGGGACGCAGTCCACCTTCCCTGACTCTGACTCTGCCAGAGGGGAGGGAGGGGAGAGGGCTTTCTGCCACCCCGCCTTCCTCTGCCGGTGCAGCAGGGGCCGGGGCTTGGGGCACTGCCGGTAGCCCGCTGCAGCAGGGGCCGGGTCGGGCTCGGGGCTCTGCTGGCAGGGGTTAGGGTCGGGGCCGGCTTCTGGCAGCAGGGGCTCACGACCCCCACATAATCGGGTCGTGACCCCTTGAGGGGACCCCCAGTTTGAGAACCAATGTGCTAGATAGTACTGAGGCTAGGATACGGCTGGAATGGATACCCGAGACAGTGGGAAGTTGCCCAGGATTGTGGAGGAGTTGACAGAAACAGAGAGAAATAGGGACACATGAAAAGGATGAAACAGAGGAAAGAGGGGGAAGGAAAGGAGAACTTTTTGGGACAACATAGACCAGGGGAGAGTAAAGCAGTGGCAGAAGAGGGAGGCAGGACACCAAAGGAAGTTGAAGGATAAATGTTATGGTAGCCAAATGCTGAGATAAGTTGGAAATTTGAAGAGGAGGTAATAGCAGGAAAACTGAATGATGGAAATCATTAGCAAATCAGGGGGTGGAAGGGGAAAGGAGTTAAATAAGTATGAAGGGTGCAGAGAGGGTCATAAGAAATAGTATGGTCTTGCCACTAAAGCTGGAGACTGGGATTCAGAAGACATCTTCCATTGATTTCCTGAGTGACTTTGGCCACTTTACTTCTTTGTGCCTCAGTTTCCTCATCTTTATAATTGGGATAATGAAACATTCCTTTATAAAGTGGTCTGGGATCTGCAGATGAAAAGAGCGTATGAATTAATTCCCATGGTGAGTGTCTGAAATCCCCTCCATCCTGAAATTTCTACGCAGCCTGAAATGTAAGGGTTGGCACCAGTAAAAAGGCATTGTAAATCACCAGAAAATAAAACCAAGGCACTTTAAACTCATTGTACAGCTGAATAAACGGCACAGCTTTCCTCCTGCTTCCACAGGTGGCCACTGAAATTCTGTGTTCCCTGATCAAAGTCCAGTGAATATGCCTTTGGTGAGACTGACAAGAAAACCTAACATTTCCCAAGGAAAGCCTTGTTCTCAGTAGCTTTGTGTATTATGTACACACACACACACACTCCTCCCTCTCCCTGGTCTGTGGTTAATACTGAGTTACAAATCACCCAGTGACAGCCCTGCAGAGACAGGCAAAGCCTGCACTACATTAAACCAGAACACAAAGCACACTGAACCAGGTTTGTCAGGAAATATCATGCTTATCTTCCCAGAGAAAAAACAGGGCTTCATAACTCATGTCAAGTGACAACTTGGGTCCAGGACATTTATGCCCTGAGTGAGCTAGTTTAGCCTTTTGTCACAGGTGTTTCTATTTTTTTGGCACAGACTGCTGGAGTGAAATGCTTCTACCACATCAGACAACATGTCACTCCCTCACCAGTCACATCAATCACAGAGTCTCTGGGAAATAAAATAACCTTGTCTTCTGCTTTCGGGGGGAAACAGGAAGTCCTTTCCCCTCACATCATTCCTCCCCTTTCTGAAGGAGCAGGAGCTTTGTTCTACTACAGGCAGAGGATGTGAAGAGGCTATCCACCACACCCAGCGGAGAGAGACTGCGTCAAAGGAGCAGTTTGAGATATTGCAGAACAACAAAGTCAGACAAGGGGAAGGTCCACACTACAGTTTTCTATTGGGTTTGCAACCAAGGTGTAAAATGGCTGACTCCATACACACTGGGTTCACACGCAATATAGGTAACACATGAGGCCAGATTCTTGCTCGTGTAAACTGGCACAGCTCTGTTGGCTTCAGTGAAACCATGCCAATTTACACCAGTAGAGAATCTAGCCTACATGCACATCTAGTTCCTAACCACGTTCATGTACCACGTTTTGATATAGATCACAGGGGTCTGCTTTTCAAGCTGTGAGTGGGGTGAAACATGGTTCTTCTGAGGTGCAGAAAAAGGAACTGCCTAACCATGCCTGTGGAAGTTCACCAGTCCTGCATCCTAACTGTCTGTGCTGGAGGACCTCCCAGAGTATGCTGCACCATGTGGCAAACACATAAGTGTGGAAATTAATGTGGAAAATTCCAAATTGTCCGATGTGGAAAAATATCCATAATCCTCTGGCCCGGACACCAGATGCTGAGGCAGTTGTCTCAGAATGCACTGATACAAACAGTTGTGCAACATGCCTGGTGCGGACTATCAATCTGGTTCTAGGCATGAAGAGAGAGTAGGAAACTGGTAATGCACAAGCAGGCCAGGGGCGGAGGGGCTCACTATAGTCAGAGCTCACTCCAGCCAAGATTTCTGAGCTGGACTTACATTACACAGCTCTCCCTTAAACTGTAGGAGCTGCTTAGTCCCCATAGTGCAGAAGCACCTGGGAATACGCCCTTGTACTATAGGTTAAGGTGAGATTTAAGGATAATGGATTCACAAAAGAGACAGAGAAAGAGCTCCAGATAGATAAGGAAGCACAAGTGAATGAGACCACCACCAGTTGCAGAAAGTCTTGGGGAGAAGAAAGAGAGGAGACCAGAAGGAGTAGACAGAACAGGCAGGAGGAATGGCAGGATACAACATCAGAAGGGCAGGTACAAAGAGAGTTTTGAAAACCAAGAGAGGGCAACATTGAATCAGAGTTGGAGATAATTCGGAAGTCAGTGAAGCTAACAGAGAACAGGGAGGATACGGTCTCACTTCTGGGAACAGGACAAGAGTCAGCATCCTGGACTCCAGGAAGTTCACAGAAAGTGGGAATTTAGGAAGACTGTAAGAGAGGGACATACAATAGTCAAGAAGGGAAATAGCCTGAAAAAAGATCTCAGCAGAAACAGGATTATAGTGAGGGGTAAGTATCACCAGTTCTGGAGGCAACAGAGACTTAAAGACAAAGAAGAAGAAAAAAGGAAGTTTAGGGCTAGAGGTGACCCCAAGATTTCTGGCCTCAGGAAGCAGCATTAAGGGCTGAGTTAAACAGGGCATAAGGGGACAGTGATGCAGGCCCAAGAACAATGTGCTTCTCTCAAGAGGAAGAGGTCTCTCTCTAGAAGGTTCAGTGGTAGGAAGTTCTGATGCAGAAGGGAGGTGACTGAGTCCAGCCGGGCCTGGAGATGGGAGATCAAAGGAAGAGTTTCCCAATAGAAGTGGTAGAAGCCCCATTTTTGTCCAGTCCAGTTTTATGTGAATTAGAAAATACACATAAGGAGCAAAGTGTACCGGTAGCAAGGAATTGACTAGACAGCGTCAAAATATCTCACCTTGTACAGCAATTTAACTGTTTATCTCTGAGTACCGCACATGACTCATGTGAACAGGAGTGTGGACTCAAAGAGAAGGCTGACCTGTCACTACAGGCCCTCAGAGAAACAGTTTGATACCTTGAGCGATATTTCTTACAGGTCAAATATTTGGGCAGCTGTTTTGAGAAGAGCTGGAAGTGTTGGATAAACATGGGAGTTTGTCACATAAAGCCAGTCATTGGACCAGATCCTCTCCTGGTGTAAATCAGCATTGAAACCAGGGGAGTTCTGCTGATTTGCCTCAAGTTGTGTTTGAAGGATGCATAGAGCTCAAATCTTAGTCTAAAGTCTTTAGCAGAGGGAGTGATTTCAGCATCTTGGTTCCTTGTGAGCAGTAGTTTCCCTGTCTTTAAAGAAAGATAAAATTTTCCCAGTATGACTTGAAGGAAAGACCTGGATTCAATTAACTGGCAGAGAAAATGATTTCTCCTGCTCCTTAAGAGAGCAGTTGGCCTTATGCACCAAGGTCACCTACAGCATGTTAGGCAGAGGAGAAATCGGGAAGTGGAATTAAGGAAGCTCATGCTGCAGCTGCTGGCACCTCAGTAACCTTCACAAACATCAATTCTGCAGAGATCTGTAACTATTTTAAATGGGTTAAAATAAAGCCAATTATTCAATTTAGTGTGCATGCTAGGAGAGTCAATATCTATCACTCTCACCTCTTCCCTCTCCCCCACCCTCAGGCCTCTAAGGGCAGAGGTTTAAGTCCCTGCTGAGGAAACAGGGCTCTCTTCATTTAGTAGCGCCACAACATGACTGGTGGAGATGTCATGCTTCTGATGAGACATTAAATCAAGGTAAACTTTAATCTCATGAGCATCCCTGTCTAAGGAGCACAGGAAAAAACATAGCTCCCATGCTTTGACCTAACACTACCGTATGGCTCTCAGCCCTGCTTATGCTACAGCACTAGTTCTTAAAGGGGAATTTTCAAGTGTTAGGCTATAAAAGGGGGGAGGAGGGGGTGTCACACCACAGCAGTACCTCCTCATGGCCACACATGGCACGGCGGCTGGATTTCACTCCTATACCCCTTGCTGACAGTCACTCCATTGCTGCAGTGTTCTCAGTGACAGGTTCAGTGACAGAGATCCCCGTGGGACAGTCACCTGATGTGCTGAAATTACCTCTGAGCCCATTTTCCCTGCCAGCTTGGGACTCCAGAACCCTGCCTTGCTGAGCCAGACACACTAGCCTGCTGCAACACAGACCCAGGGTCTGGGCCACGCCCCCAACGCTGCAGACTTTAACTAAAAACAGCTCAGCAGGTTACCTGTCTCCAGCACCCAGACCCCAGTTCCCAATGGGATCCAAACTCCAAATATATCTGTTTATTCTGTATAAAGCTTATACAAGGTAATTCTCTATATCACTGACAGAGAGATATGCACAGCTGTTTGCTCCCCCAGGTATTGATCACTTACTCTGATTTTATGAAGTATAGAAAGTAGGACTTAAGTGGTTTCAAGTAATAATAGCCAGAACAAAGTAAGTCACAAAGCAAAATAAAACAAAACATGCAAGAAAGTAATTACAGGTAATATCTCACCCTTAGAGGTGTTCCAACAAGCTTCTTTCACAGACTAGACTCCTTCCTAGTCTGGGCCCAATCCTTTCCCTGGTACAGTCTCTGTTAGTGCCAGCCAACATCTCAAGTGGTAAGCAGGGGTTTTCTGATGACTGACAGCCCCTTTTGTCCTGCTCCACCCCCTTTTATAGCTTTGACACAAGGCGGAAATCTTTTCTATGTGCTTGTCACGACCCCCACCTCATAAATGGAAAAGTACAAGGATTAAGATGGATTCCAGCATCATGTGACATAGTCACATGTCACTGTAAGACCCCCTAGACTCCATTATTCCTGGGTTGGCCCACAGGTACATAGGAAGCTTTGCATGAAAATAAACCATGTACAACCAATTGTCTGGATCAATGGGAGCCATCAAGATTCTAAACTACCATTAATGATCCACACTTTGCATAATTACAATAGAATCTCAAAGTTATACTTCATATTTTTACCTTCAGATGCAAGAATGACACATGAATACAAATATATATATGTATATATATATACACATACATACATACATATATTCAGTAGGTTATAACCTTTGTTATGATTCCTTACAAGAGACCTTTTGCATGAAGCATATTCCAGTTACACTCACAAGCGTATTTCCATAAAACATATGGAGTGCAACATCACAGTCTCTCTTCTGTAACTTGGCTCTCAGGCTGGGTCATGATATTAATGACCACCAATTTCAAGGTAACAAAGTTCAATAAACTAAAGTCCCATGACCTTGTGTTGGGTCTCTCGCCTTGTGACACTTTGCCCATGGGTGGTAAGGGAACCCAGGTTTTCCCTCTACTACACTGTGTTCAACCCAATGACTCTGTAACCAGTAGCTAAGCTTTCCACTGTTCTGCCCCTTGCTGATATTTCCCTTGGCTTCTTCCCCACAACTTCTCTAGGCTAATCTGTCTATCGTAGAATCTCAGAGGTGGAAGGTACTTTAGGAGATCATCTAGTCCAACACCCTGCTCAAAGGAGGAACAATCCTATTTTTGCCCCACATCCCTAAATAGCTGCAACAAGGATTGAACTCACAACCCCGGGTTTAGCAGACCAATGCTCAAACCACTGAGCTATCCCTCCCCCCAAGGCCCTTAGGGCAAGGGCTAACTCTTCCCCCCACAACCCAGTTTCCTCCCCACTGCCCTCTCTGCTCCCAGAGAGAGAGACTGCAGACTCTCCATCTGTGTCCCCATTGGCTACAAACGTCCTCGGTTTATACTAAGCAGCCTGTTCTGGCCTCCAGGGTGCATCCCTGGAACATGACTGGCCTCTTAGGTCCACATTAACCCATTCATGGCCTGTTTGGGGTACATATCCCATCACATGGACTTTATTTAAATAAAGAGGAGAGATTTATAAGAATGGCTTGAGGTTAAGGCACAGACACAGAATAAGAAATCTGGAAGATCCTCTCCCTGTTCTGGCACTAACTTGCTGTGAACTCTTGGGCAAGTCACTTCACCTTTCTTGTGCTGTGGTATCCTCATCAGTAGAAGGTTAATGATGATAATGCTACTAACTGAATCACAGGCCCTTGCTTAATATCTGTTAAGCTCTTTGAGACTTTCTGATGGAAGGAACCACATAAGTTAAAAGTATCACACTAAGAAAGAAACAAAGCCAACCAATACAGATCAGTTACACCATCCACAGTCTAGTTACACTATCCAAGACAAGTGGAATGCAAACGAAATCACATAAATTCATCACACACTGGGTATCGGTCAGTGGAATTCCTTGCTTCAGAAGCCCATAGACAAATGCTATATCTAGACTTAGAAAGGATACAGGTAATGTTATGACTAATAGTAACATTTGCACTTATGCCAGTGAATATATACAAGGATTAAAACTCAAATCTTAGGGCACAAAGTGGTTGTTGCAAAGGGGTCTGAAATAATTTTTTCACTATCTGCAGCATCAGAAAAAGGTGCAATTTAAGCCTGTTTTGTCTTCCTTTGATATTCGAGTTACCTGTCACTGGAAAAGGCAGGATATCAGACTATATGGGTCAATAGTCCGAACAAAATAAAATGGTCTGAACAAAAGTCAGTATCAATCGGAGTGCCCCAGGTGTCGGTCCTGGGGCTGATTTTGTTCAACACCTTTATTAACGATCTGGATAATGGGATGAATTGAGCCCTTAGCAAGTTTGTGGATGACACTAAGTTGTGGGGGAGAGGTAGATACGCTGGAGGATAGGAATAGGGTCCAGAGTGACCTAGACAAATTGGAGGATTGGGCCAAAAGAAATCTGATGAGGTTCAACAAAGTCAAGTGCAGAGTCCTGCACTTAGGAAGAAAGAATCCCAGGCATTGCTACAGGCAGGAGACCGACTAGCTAAGCAGCAGTTCTGCAGAAAATAATGGAGGATTACAGTGGATGAGAAACTGGATATGAGTCAGCAGTTTGCCCTTGTCGCAGAAGGCCAACTGCGAATTTGGGCTATATTAGTAGGAGCACTGGCAGCAGATTGAGGGAAGAGATTATTCCCTTCTATGTGGCACTGCGGAGGCCACACCTAAATATTGTGTCCAGTTTTGTTCCCGACAGAGAAAGGATGCAGACAAATTGGAGAGAATCCAGCAGAGGGCAACAAAAATGATTGAGGGGCTGGGGCACATGACTTAAAAGGAGAGGCTGAGGGAATTTGGGGTTATTTAGTCTGCAGAAGAGAAGAGTGAGGGGAGATTTGATAGCAGCCTTCAACTACCTGAAGGGGATGTCCAAAGAGGATGGAGCTAGGCTGTTCTCAGTGGTGGCAGATGACAGAACAGGGAGTAATGGTCTCAAGTTGCAGTGGGAAATGTCTAGGTTGGATATTAGGAAACACTATTTCTCTAGGATGGTGGTGAAGCACTGGAATGGGTTCCCTAGGGAGGTGGTGGGATCTCCTTCCTTAGAGGTTTTTAGGGCCCCACTTGACAAAGCACTGGCTAGGATGATTTAGTTGGTGTTGGTCCTGCTTTGAGCAGGCAATTGGACTAGATGACCTCCCGAGATCTCTACCAACCCCAATATTCTATTAAATGTAACACACACATGGAATTTAACTATATATGGTTTCTATATTGGCAGTATCTTTAAAATCTAATGGAGAGGCATGGGGCACATCAGGTCAAGACACAAATAGTCAGCCCGAACTTGAGGGGGACCTCTGTGTAGCTCATAATCTTGTCTCTCTCACCAACAGAAGTTGGTCCAATAAAAAATATGACCTCACCCACCTTGTCTCTGTCTATATGAGGTACTACCATTATCATAGTAGCTGAGCACCTCACAGTCTGTAATTTATCCTCATTTATTTATTTATCCCCAATTATTTATCCTCACAACAGCCCAAGAGGCAAAACAGAGCTATTATCTCCCTTTTACAGATAGGGAACTGAGATATAGATAAACTACGGATAAGTCTACTTTAGAAGCATTACAGCAGCACAGCTACACTGATGCAGTTGCACCGCTGTAGCGCTTCTGGTGAAGATGCTCTAGGTTGACAGGAGAGAACTCTTCTGTCGGCAGAATTACTCCAAAGCTAGGACTAGGGTAGTATTTCAACTCATTATGTCTAAGGGTTGGATATAATGCAATCCATAATGACACCAGCCCTGCAGCTCTCATACCTCTCCAGAGATCTAGAAGTGTTGGGGACACTGAAGAGGGACTGCATTTTCCATTGGGGAGGAGGGAAAGTGAATTACATATTTGAACATGTTAGAATATCATTTTAAATGGGGAACAGAGAGATCAGAGAATTCTGATACTACCACTTAATGAAAAACAATTAATCCCTCCATTTTAATCCAGTCATGTGCAATGAACATACAGAGCCATATTCAACACCACTGATTTCATTGGGTTCACACCAGCAATGGATTTCCTTCTGCACACAAGCATGCCCGCCATGTTTAAAATTTTCATCTGACTGTGTCTCTCCAACTACCTTCCCATCTCCCTCCTCCCCCATGCTTCCAAACTCTTTAAACACGCTGTACTAATTTCCTCATCCCAAAGTCTTTCCTGGATTCCTTCCAATCCACCTTCCACCCTTTCCACTCTCAGAAACTGCTCTCACCAAAGTCTGAAATGAACATTTCCTGGCTAAATCTGAAGGCCTCCCTCTTCATCCTCTTGTCTCTCTGTTACCTTTGATACTGTTGATCATTCCCATCTTGACAGTGTGTCTGTAGAGCACCTCACTATTCTGTCTTTGATTCCCTCCTCTTTTCCCTCTAGCCTTTACCCCTGAGTGATGCTCATTCACTCACAGGTGATTAACGATCACCACTATGCCAACAACTCAAATATATGTCACCACTCAGAATCTGGTCCTGAGTTTCCTTCTTACCTCTCTCTCTCTCTGACATTTACTCTGGGATGGCTTGCCAACTCTATCTCAACGTAGCCCAATCCAAACTCAAAGTTTTCCTCCAAAATCCTCTCCTCACTAACTATATCTTCCACTGCTGTTAAAGCCCCCATGCTCCTTATCAGCCAGGCCTGAAAAATGGATGTCATGTCCAGACAGTGGCCAAACACCTCCCATGTCCAGACAGTGGCCAAACCCTTTAGCTTCTTCTTCCACAACTTTGCAACAGCTAGGTCTGTTCTTCTGGACATTCACTCTCTCCCGCCTGGCCAAAACTCAACGCATATACATTGACAGGCTGTAGAACACCATGCCCTAATATCTCAAGATGATGTCTAGGAAAATGAAATTGCCAAGCAGGAGAGTCTGGATACCGGCCTTACTTTCCATCCCCTTGCTCCTAAGCCAGCCAAGCTAGGAATAAAGTAAAGAGAGAGTGCTAAACACCTGGGAGGAGGACAGTGTTATACACCTTTTTAGTGACCCCCCACTTGACTGACTGTAGAATGGCACTGAAGGGTTCCAACAGAAGTCATCCACAGCTCTCTTCAGCTGGCAGGATGCAGTAAGGGCTCTTTGATTATGATGCGGGGTACCAAAAGGGTCTAAATGGAGATACATCTCCACTCTCTGCCCCAGAATTATGCTAAGAAAATGTTGGCCTGATGATCGCTTAGTGTTGTTGAAGACACTTCTGCTATGTTTGGGAATAGCAAATCACCCCCATTTCCCTGTCTCACCCCTTGTACCACAGTACTTTTCAGGAATTTGTTGTGCTAACAGTTCCCATTGTACCATCCAATGCGGATAGGATAGAAACCACACGCTCATGAGAGCCACTCCATGACATGGACCTTTTCTCTTTATTCCCATACACGAACACAAACTCTCTCTCTTGCTCACACAGACTTCAGCACAGACTGACATATGCTTTCTCACACAATGTCTCAAACAAATTCTTACACATCATCCTTTACACATATTAATTAGACCAGGGGTTCTTAAACTGGGGGTTAGGACCCCTCAGGGGGTTGTGAGGTTATTCCATCCAGGGGTCGCGAGCTGTCAGCGTCCACCCCAAACCGCACTTTGCCTCCAGCATTTATAATGGTGTGAAATATATAAACAAGTGTTTTTAATTTATAAGGGGGGTCTCACTCAAAGGCCTGCTATGTGGAAGGGGTCACCAGTACAATGTTTGAGACCCACTGAATTAGACACACAAAGAAAAACATTCTCTCTCACACACACACACACAAACTCTGTCCCTCAAAAATGACATACCCACACCGGCCTGTTCTTTAGCTCCAAGAGGAAAGGGGCTGACTTCTCTCTTGGACGACATGTTACTGCTCTTTTGTACAAATAAATATAGATCATTTATCTGATGAGCCATTAAGGCCCGAGGCAGGGAATGCATTAATGTGCAGATTATGTGTCTGGGATTATGATGTACAGAAATGTATTTCCTCTGCAGAGTACTGGATCTGTTTCGTTACTGCAGGTTCAATACCATCTTTTATCCAGAGAATAAGGAAACGGCCTTGAAAGCTTTGTCACTGCACTGCAGCAAGGAACTAGTCAAATAGGCCTTCAGAGCCTTTTTCTGGCATTCGAAAAAAACAACAACCCTGCACCACCTCCCAAGGGCTTTGGATACTGTTGCTATGGCAACACTACATCTGAGTCAGAACTATTAAGGATCACCATGGCAACAAGTGTCTCACTTGCCATTTCCAGAAAACTGACAATGTTTGGACTGGAATCATCACACCATATAAAAAGGGGCCGGGTTGTTGCTGCACCGAGAACCTCAGCATGGGCCAAATCCTGCTCTGGTGTAATTACATTGAGATCAGTAGGCCAGACTGATCTACAAGGAGCATCCACTGAGTTTGATGGAGCTGCACAAATTGATTATTTTGGATTTGGATCTTGAATATGAATACCGACGTGCTATTTTACACTATCATTCTCAGGATTAGGGGGAGGCAAGGTTAAGAAAAGTTATGGTGAGTTCATTATTGATGTAAAGAGTTCAGTTTAGGTGGATTGTAGCCTGTAAACTGCAGACAAAAGGATAACAGTAGGTAAAACACTTGACTCTGTAGATTTCCACCCACCCCTGCACACACATTTGTCTTCATGCTCCTCTGAATATTTTGCAGAGACAGAAGTCTTCAGGGATTTGCATTTCACTCTCATCAGCAAATGAGCAGCAGGAAAAAAAGAATCACACAGACTCTAGAATGGCACCAGTCCTGATATTTGCACTGAATGTAGAGCTGTAGGGCCAGTTCAGGGGTCCCATTGTTAGGGGCAAGGAATATTCTGGGTCCCAGGATGTCGCTATTTAAAAAACAACCAATCTTCCAGCAGTCCAGGGGGAAATCCTGAAAAATCTTGGATTTTAAGAATTGAAAGATTTAAATTTGGCTACTGTGTCAGAATTTTGATGTGATTTATAATTTATATAAAGGAGGAAAACTAAACAAAAGAGAGTTCACTTGGATTTGGTGTTTAGCTCTACGATCTCTTGGGCTGGACCTCCCCACACACACAAGACACAAGTTTTTATAACCAGCTAGAGTGGTAGCTTAACACCAGAGAGTGTTTGTTGGCATGGAAAATTTGTCAATGTGGATTAAATTCAGTGACACAAAAGGTGTAGTTTGCTTGGCAAAATATATTGTATGCATATGATCATTGTTTGTTGGGTGGCATAGGACTTGCTTTGCCCCTTACCCCAGCTCTGAGATCCATCTTCAGTGCAGTGAGCAGGGCTTTAAGCAAACCCTTGAAATACACCCTTCATTCTCTAACAAGGGCCCTTTGCTCTCACTACACTGTCAAATAAAGGCTAAAACACCAGATCTGAATATGGTGATGCAGCCACAGGTAGGTGGTGGGTCTTGCACTCAGGCATATGTGAGATCATCTCTCAATATAACCTAAGTCAACAAGAGAGATGCAAACTGGGATGTGCTATCTGGCTAGCAGAAGGTATGGCGCTGTCTATGGTGGAAACTTTTGTGGCACAGGGCACACCCTGGGCTTCCTCACAAGTTATTAGTTTCTATGTGAGTCACACATTTCTGGCATCCAGGAGCATTGAATGAGACATCTGTTCCTTTACAACCAGGAAGAGTAGCCAAGCTGTCCCTTATTATCTGCAAACTCAGTAGAGCTATGTTGTACCACATACACTATCATACTGCCATCAGGCCACTGTATGTCCCACTACACTCTGGAAAGGTGAAAGAGGCTTGGTAAACCCTATTCCACTTTTAAGGCTCTTTTTTGTGGCTGCCTGTGAGGAATCATAAAGTAATGTGAGATTCTTGCTGCAGCTCATTGGCTTGTCAGTACTTGAAATACTCCTCTACCCAGGGGTGTGTGGAAGAATTTAAATTTGACTGCTTATGGAGGGGTACATTAAACACATACATTATACACATTAAGCCCTATCAACACATGCACATACATCATAGGCATAGAAATAAATAGCACCATTTCAACAAATATCCACGCTGTTTTTCTTCCCATTCTAGCACTACTGCTGAACTCTACTGTTAATCCACCGTGAATATGTAATAGGAGGAAAGTGTGCAAGCGCGTATTTGCATATTGTGGCAGGGTGGGCTTGAGCCAGCCCTGCCACCCCTTTAAGAGGGAGAAAAACCCTCTGCAAAGCTCCCTCACAGGAAGGCTAATAAGCCACCTGGGCTGCAGAGCAATCAATTGCATGAGTTGCACCTGGAAGCCTCCTCTGGGGGATATAAGGCTGCCAGGAACAAAGCCCAGGGTGGTGGTGGTGGCATGAGCTATTCAGAGCTGTGTGTTGTGTATGAGCTATCAAGAGCTGTGAGTGTGTTGAGCTATCAAGAGCTGTGAGTTTGGGCTATCAAGCTGGACTACATAGAGTCCATAGAGCTGTATAACTGTTAGCTGGACTACATAGAGTCCATAGAGCTGTATAACTGTTAGCTGGACTACATAGAGTCCATAGAGCTGTATAACTGTTAGCTGGACTATATAGAGTCCGTAGAGCTGTGTGTGTTTGAGCTATCAAGAGCTGTGAGTGTGTGTTTGAGCTATTCAGAGCTGTATATTAATGAGCTGTTTTTAAGCTGTATATATTGGTGGTGGGGTCCTGCACTGTAAATTAAAGAGCACTGTTTGGAGCAAAAAGGGTTTCCTGCCTGTTCCTGACAAGGGGTGAGAAGGCGATCTGTCACAATATCCATAAGCCTCACATTACGGGGGTACGTGTACTACGTGAGTTTGTGTGTACTCATAACTGCATGTTATGAAGAAATCCATTTTACTTCAGTTTGTGAGTGCCAGTGATAGAAAGCATAAAATGCAGTGAATTGATCCTCACATATATATATATTTTCTGATTAATACTGGTGGGAGGGCATATGCCCCTACCTCTACCTCAGAGCCGTTTCATACCAGTAGTTTTATAATGTGCAAACGTGATAGCCTCCATCTCCACAGATGAACCAGGGATTGAACTAGAGATCTCAAGAGCTAAAGCATGAGCTGCGATAGCTTGAGCTAAAAAGCCAGCTCTCGCCAACTATGGCTAAAACACACTCATAGTTTCAGTGAATCAGGCATTAAAGGTAGGGACTTCTACCAGAGGTCACACAAAAAAGCCCCTTTATAGCTGGAATATTCAAAGGGTAGCCTAAGGCAGTTACGCCCACAGCTCCATTGAATTTTTATGTCTAAGCCCTTGTCTACACTGCAGGGGTGGGATGACCTAAGGATACGGCTACACTACCATAGTGCTCGATGTATCGGGGATCAATTGATCACATCTCATCTAGACGTGAAGCCTGGTAACACTGTGCCGCCCAGATGGGCAGAGATAGTCAAGAAAGGAAAATGACATGCAGTAGCTCAGTAAAAAAGAGCAAGGGCTCGGTTTTCATCCACAAGCCCAGCAGAAGTCAACGGCAGCTGCAGGATCTCAGCCCCTTTGGAAATGAGGCCCCAAGTGTCTGGCCCTTCAGGGATAGTATTTGTGCAACCCAGGTGATGACAGGATGCTAAAGAGACATAATACAGGGCTGTTTTATCTCTCCAGACATCTACCCTATTGTAAATTCATCACTAGTGGCCAATCACGTAGCAACTTATTATGGAGCCTTGGGCTGGAAGGTTAAGCCCTGACTTCTGCTTCGGGTCTGTTCCTATTCAGCTTCTTCAGCATCAGTCCTTCGGGGTGACAAAAGAGTGTGTGTGTGTGTGGGGGGATAATGGGGAAGGAAACGGAGAAATTGCATCTGCTGCAAGCACACATAATATCACACAGTTCTCACTATAACCTTAAAATTCAGGGATACATTCAACCCTGATGCAGTTATTGGCGTCAATGGGATTCACACCCATTTACACCAGGGCTGAACCGGGCCTGTACCGTAGTTTGAGTAGCAATGAGACAAAACACTAGGTAGCCAATCACCTGCAACTACTTTAGAAGGACCCCTATACCACTCCATGACACAGCCCCGTAGTTCAGGAAGTTGTAGCCAGCCATCAGATGTCTATCTTCAACACCAGTTCCCAGTACATTTCCTTGGTATCCTGACCCAGCCATAATAGGATGCCAAGTAGACCTGGCTAGAAAATGACAATTATTTTTTGCCAGAAATTTTTGAATTCCTCTCCCCCCCCCCCCCATGAATTTCCTCCAAAAAGAATTTTCACAAAAAAACCCCAAATAAATAAAACCAAAAATTCAGCTTTTGATCATTCGTGTTTTCTGCTTCCCCACAGGCATTTGTGATTTTCCTGGTCAGAAAGCCATTTCTCATCCAAAAATAATAATAATGTGCCAATGAAAAAATATTGACTACCTGGTACCCCAAGCAATAGGGGGAATCAGAGCAGGCTGAGGGAAAGAAGGGGATTGGATCATGCTTTCCATCTCTCTGGGTGGGGAGATTGGTACATGCCTAGGAGTTTGCTCTCCCTCCAAGTTCACTCAGAGGTGGAACCGACTAGCACTTTTAAGTGTGGCTAGAATTCCTACTAGCCCACCTCCCGCCCCATAACTCCCAGCTTGCCCATACTCCAGCCTCTACCTATTCCCTCTCTTACATGTGTAGGTCCCAAAGAATAACTCTTCACAATATCCCAGGCAGGGTACTATCTTCCCCAGGCCTGGACTGCAGCAATGGCTATTCACATCCCCTCCTGGCCCCTGACTTACATTAAGTAAGGAAGCAGCTGGCCAGGGAAACAGAGAAAAAGAGAGGAAAAGGAGGAGACACCACCTTCTGCTACTCAGCATTCATTCTTTATTATTGCTACTTGATTTATTTGCATACTACTAACCAGGAACTAGGTGCTTTCCAGGCAGATATGGGGGCAAAGGGCCTGATTATGCCTCACTGTAACTCCATGGGCCCCAGTAGACCGCTGATTTACATAGGTATGAGCCAAAAATCAGGCCAAAGTCCCTGCCTCAAACAAAGCTCTAGGGGAACATTTTCAAAAGGGTCACAGTGATTCGGGAGTCTAAATCTTATTTAAAAAGAAAAGATTTGGATACTTAGGAGCCTAAGTCATGGAGGCTGAAGTTCCTAAAGCCTAAAACACCTGGGACTTGGGTACTTTGGAAAATGTCACCCTTAAATCTAGGTAGACTGATCCTTAGCAGAAGCAGGGCAAAACTATAGATCGGGGGCTGCCGTTTCCTGCAGCTCCCATTGGCCGGGAACAGTAAACCGTGGCCACTGAGAGCTGTGGAGGGCTGTGTCTGTGGACGGTCAACATAAAAAAACTGTCTCGCGGCCCACCAGTGGATTATCTGAAGGTTGCTGACCCCTGCTATAGATTAAGGAGATTTTTCCCACTCATATACTTTTCTAGGGCAAGAGGGGATGATGCCCAATGATGGCTTCTTTCTGTTCACCCATCCCCTTCCGGGCAATTTAAAGGCTCCTCCCTAGGAAGGTGGACCCAAAAACTATGAGCCAGGGAAAAGAAGGGCAGCACTGTTAAAGCAGTGCACCTTTTTGAACTGCAAACCCCCCACCCCTCCTTATTTTTTTTTTTTTTGTCTCCAGTATCTAATGCTGCATCAGGCAAAAATGGAGAAGCACATTAACTGGACGGTTTGGCTAAAATCATCAGCAGTGAAATTGTTATCAATGTTACCATTAGACTTCTGAGTGAATACCTATTGTGATGATGGATGGTTCTTTCTCTGTTATATCACCGCTGACTGAATTACTGAAGTCTTCAGATCATGGTTTAAAGACTTCAAGTTACAATGTTAGAGGAATAGCAGCTCACTTTCCTTGTGGAAGTTTAGTGCCTCCCAATAGAATTCAGGCAGCAGGGGCGGCTGAGACTAGGGAAGGATAAAATACGATGTTGGGTCAAGTCAAACTGCCTCAAACCTTTGCCCACCTCTTGAAATGAACCAGAATCTTTCTCAGGTATGAAAAATGTTGGGTTGACTCAATTAAGAGAGAGACTGAACAGCAAGACTAAGTTCTGGATTTTATATGCAACTTTGAAAGCTGACTTGAGCCCCTACTTCATGACCTCTACAGAGCTTTGCCTGCGCACAGAATAAGCCGGGTGCAAGTAGGCCCTGACCTCACTCCTCCTGTCCCTTTCCATCTTCAGCTCCCCCATGTCCAGCCCTCAGTCCACTTCAAAGGGCCCCCTGTGCCAGGGGCTGCTGCCTTACGGAGGGGCTTTCTGCACTGGGCATACTGCCCCTTGTCCATTTGAGGTTGTGTAAAGCCTCTTTTGTGTCAGCTGAACTGCTTGGAGCCTGTAGTGACCGGAAAATTATTGTAACGGCAATCAGCAGCGGGCGTAGTTACGCTTCTGAGTCAACTCCAGGAGAGGGCATAATGGTGTTATCAGTTTAAAAATGGCCTTGTTTCTGTTATCTTGTATGTGCGTTTGGGAACAGTTTCCCAGCTGTGTAAATGTTTACCCTGTCTGTGTAAAAACAAATGCGTGGGAAACTAGATGGGGAAACTGAGGCAGGACAGCGTGTAATCAACAAGTGCTAAACAGCGTGTAATCAACCAATTAGCTTGCTGCTTGCTATTCATAAAATATAAGTATGTATAAGATGCAAATAAGCATAGGTATAGCTGTGCTGGCACACCCTTGTGGGTTGGGCTTCTTCTCTAAACATCGCTTGGGTGTGTCAGATCTCCTGTATCGCGGCAGTGCTAACCGGGGCCCCCAGCACAGTAATGCCGCACCCTTCAATAAACTCAGCACTTTCCATCTAGCCACTGTGTGTAAGCCTCATTTCTCCCAGCTACAAAATAAGCACCCCGCAACAGAGCCCTAGGACAACTATCATTTGTCCCTCCTGTGTCAACTTCCCATAAGTGGGAAGGGAGAGGGAGGTAGGGGTGATGTGTTTTCCCCCTGAAATCCTGAAGACTAGACATTTCATTTAAAAAAATATAAGCGGACAGTCCCACCTGATCACATGCCTCCTGGAGCTGGGGCTTTAAGAGAAACACCAAATATCACAACACTCAGGCTAAATTCAGAACAGCTGGCAACACTTATTCTTGTTCTGTTTTCTTTCCCTCCACTCCCCCTCGTGTTCTTAAGTATGCATTGCATTTATCTCACTCCTGTTCTGCTACCAATAGATACAACAGCAGCTTAAGCAGCACTGGCCCAAGTTTAATGTTAGGAAAAAAATAATATGTGTAGACTTGTGTCACTGCAGTGCAGCCACAGACATTCCAGCAAAGTCAAAGGCGGGGGGCAGGGGGTGTACTCTTTAGCTTAAAAAAAAAAAGAAATCCCTCAGTAGTTTTGTGCTGTGAGTGCTGAAACAGAGACTCAGTGCTCCATCTCCCAGGCACATGGTGCACTGGTTGATATCAGATGTACTGAGGTCCAATCAAGAGAAATTTTCATTTGCATTGTGTTCACCCCTTTCCATTTCACTTTGTTTTCGGACTTGATGGGCAGGGGGGGCTAAGCTCAAGGCCCACATACAATTATTTCTCCTTTTCCCTGAGTGACAGTGTACCCATCAACTGCCTGCACTGCTTATTTAGAACATCAGGAGCTCACATATGCACACCCTGCCCACCTCTCTCTAACCTCAGCCCTGCCTCTGAGGGATTGACACACCCTGGGAGTAAGAAGGGAATTCAGTCTTCGTGGCCCATTTACCCGTTGGACTCTGCTGTTTTGTAAGGGAGCAATGAGCATTTATGTCCTGCTGAGATCTTGACTCTGGTGAGGCTGCTTTAGAACCATCATTTTCAGACTCTCACTTGCGGAGAGGCCACTTTTGCCCCCGCTTTTCTCACCCACACATCCCTCTCCACATCTGATGGTATTAAGACATTAGTAAGGGTGTCCTGGTCTTCTCTAACAATCTAGTCCCAGCCAATGTCAGGCTCACTCCTCTGTCTCAAGTGTATAAATATAAGTAATTTGGAAGCTTCGTGGACTTGAATGCAATGCCAAGTCAATCATTAATTTCGATGATCCTATACTGTTCAACTACACTTGGATGGAAAGACGAACAGGCCTGACTTTCAGAGGTGCTGAGCTCCTGCAGCTCCCACTGACTTCGACTGGGCCACAAGCGTTGAGCACATCTGAAGCCAATACCCAAGGGAATTGTTTTGGGGGGGAGGAAGGGGTCATTTAAACTGAGAGGTTCAGATTATTTGGATAATCTTCCACATTTTAATTACTCAAAACTGACCTGAACAACCTAACCTCTCTGGACTCATCCCGCTGAGAAACTAGCAGGGAGGGAGAGAAAGGCAGCTGCCACGGGACGTGGCAAACACTGGGAGGGTGAGGTCTGGGGGTGAGGAAGGAGGCCAGTGCAGGCAGCTGGTGCAGCTATGTGAAGGACCCAGGGGAACTTAGAGATACCGGAAGGGCTGAGACAGGCAGCTGTGGGATGTAACAGAGGAAAAAGAGAGACAGAGAGCTGACTGGGGGAAGCTAATAAAGCTTGCCTGTCAAGGGAACTATATGAAGGGCAGACAGCCAGAGGAAAAAAAGCTCACTCGAGTCCACGGACCCATAACTGGGTTATACAGCTACGTAATCCACTTAAGCTTTGGAATGATCCTGCTCCCCCTCCCCCAGCCCCTCATGCTCCTCCTCCAATATACAGAAATGTTTCCTCGAAGCCTCACAGGAAGTCTTGACAGCAGTTCAATTTGATTAGAGCTAGCTGCAGAGTTTTCCCGGTGTATCTTGGGAAATACAGCCTCCCATACACCTCAGGAGCAAGTAGGATATTGATAAATTCATACTGTGCAGAAGAGCGATTCAACAGAGAGAAACAGAGGCAGGAGAATTATTTTTACCGTATAAAGGTATTAAATGTGGATATTTAATACAGTTTATACGAGTCATTAGATGTTAGTGACGGGAATACTTGTCTTTTTCATTATCTGTCATTTTCCCCTCAGAGAGAGCATAGGAGCCTGAGATGTAAAAGGCCTCTTAGAACGTCTATTCCACTGCCCTGCAAATGAAGGATTAATTGCATTAAGGGCCACCTCTGACGTCAGTGGAATCAGGATTTGGCCTTAATTGAACAAACACAGATCCATTACAATGCTGCAGTCCAAGAGAAACTTTCTCCTCTAAGCCAAGTGCAGCTCTTAATTAAATGTCTTATCCAAATAGTTTCCCATATGCTATGCGGGGGTTGTCCAACTTTCTGATGTTTAACTCCTATTACCAGAGCACCATGTGAGTGATCAACACTGCACGGCCGTATCAAAAAGACAGGTCCCTGTCTATGAGGTTCTTATCTAATTTAGCACATGGATTGGAGCACTGAATTAACAAACTGACCAATGGGGTTGATGTTTATGGGTGTAGGATGGAGGTATACAGTAGCAAGACCTGATCCAAAGGCCACTGAAGGACTCCCACTCATTTCAGTAGGCTTGGGATCAGACCAGAGGAGAGCCAGATATGTTCTTTGCTCTGTATGCATCTTGTTAATTTCCTTTAAAATAGTTATTAGGGAGAAAAGTCACGGAAGAAGTCAGGATGAAGAGGCCCAGGAAGAAGTGAATGAGGCAGAATTTATAGGCAAACCGGATTGCATGAAAGACGATGTCAGGGAAGTGGTTTCAAGCATAAGGCAAGCTAAGAAAAGATGAAGAGACAGCAGTGGAGGTACAACTACACACTCAGAAACAAACACCTACAAGATCTCTATCAAGCATTCTTAAAACTACAATACCCACCTGGTGAAGTGAAGAAACAGATTGACAGAGCCAGAAGGGTACCCAGAAGTCATCACTATAGGATAGGCTAAACAAAGAAAGTAACAGAACGTCATTAGCCATCACCTACAGCCCCCAACTAAAACCTCTCCAATGCATCATCAAAGATCTACAACGTATCCTGAAGGACGATTCCTCACTCTCACAGATCTTGGGAGACATGCCAGTCTTGCTTACAGACAGCCCCCCCAACCTAAAGCAAATACTCACCAGCAACTACACACCACACCACAACACTAACCCAGAAACCAAAGCCTACAACAAACCCTGATGCCAACTCGGTCCACATATCTGTTCAAGAGATATCATCAGAGGACCGAAACACATCAGCCACACCATCAGGGGCTTGTTCATCTGTACATCTACCAATGTGATATATGCCATCATGTGCCAGTAATGCCCCTCTGCCATGTACATTGGCCAAACCGGACAGTCTCTATGTAAAAGAATAAATGGACACAAATCTGACATCAGGAATTATAACATTTAAAAACCAGTAGGAGAACACTTCAGTTTCCCTGGTCACTCAACAACAGATCTAAAAGTGGCAATTCTTCAACAAAAAAACTTCAAAAACAGACTCCAACGTGAAACTGCAGAATTGGAATTCATTTGCATGATAGACACCATCACATTAGGCCTGAATAAAGACTGGGAGTGGTTGAGTCATTACAAAATCTAAACCTAATTTCCCCCCCGTGTTATTCATACCTTCTTGTCAACTGTTTGAAATGGGCTGCTCTCCTTGCCATTAGAAAAGGTATCTTTCCTCCCTTGGTGTCCTACTGTTAATTGAATTGTCTAGTTAGACTGACCTACATTTGGTAAGGCAACTCCCATCTTTTCATGTATTTATACCTGCGCCTGTATTTTCCATTCCATGCACCTGATGAAGTGGGTTCTAGCTCATGAAACCTTATGCCCAAATAATTTTGTTGGTCTCTGAGGTGCCACAAAGACTTCTCGTTGTTTTTGCTGATACAGACTAACATGGCTACGACTCTGAACACTGCAATTAGGCACCCACAACTGGCCTGTGCCAGCTGGCTTGGGCTAAGGGGCTGTTTAGTCCCTCCCCCATCACAGGGTCCTAGAGCCCGAGTTCTGGGCTTCAACCAAATGTCTATACTACAGTTAAACAGCCCCTTAGCCCAAGCTGCACGAGCCCAAGTCAGCTGGCTCAGGCCAGCCATGAGTTTTTAATTCCAGTGTAGATGTACCCTAGGAGACCACCAGAGGATTAAAAAGGCTCAGTGAGCTGACAGAGTCTAGGGCATGAGCAAAGGGGTAGGGGCAGCTAGAGACGGGATATAGGTAACGACATAGCTGTGCAGGGCCTCAAGAGGAAGATACAAAGTTGGCATTTGATATGGAAAGGATGGTAGGAGCCAATGGAAGACTCCAGGAGGGGAGCATGTATTTAGAGTAACAAAGAAAGGTGACTTTAACTGTAATGGGTTGGATGGACCTACACGGTGCAGTGAGAGAACTGAGAAGGCAGGAGGTCGCAATAGTCAATGTGATAGATTCTAATGGTCTTCAATAAGGAAGAATTAAATAATGCCACAATAAAAACCAGAACATGAACCAGGTTCCAAGGAAGTCCGAAAGCCCAACTAAGGAGAAAAAAGGAAGGGGATCTTGCATTACCAAGACATAGGGGATTATTTCACCTACTGTTGTCTGTAACAAGACTATCAGTCAGCCAGGATGGGTAGTCTCTCAACAGAGTGTTTGAAGTTATTCATTCCCCAGACACAAACTGTAGCAATGTTGAGACTCACCAGCGCAGCACGTCCTGCTGGCTGTCCAGGAATTAGCTCTCCAGCACTCTGAGTACCTCCTTCTGGCCGGTGTCTTGCCTGCCACTGGCCCCCCGTGTCCCTCTCAGACCCCGGTGCCACTGAACTCTGGGTCTCCCCTCCCAGGGGACCCCCCCAATCCTCTTAATCCACCTCGCCTCAGTGGCTGCTGCCAGTCATGATCTAGCCCCCACTCACTGGGACAAACTGCAGTGTGTAATCGCCATTGGCCACTCATCATTGGCAAGGGGGTTGGACCAGCTGCCTTTGCCTATCCCCAGGCTGCACCTCTGCAATCCCAGTGCCTGTGTAGCCTTCACCAAGGTCTGCAGCTCGGGGGTTTACAAGGTTGCCCTATTCCCCAGCACTGCTCTGCTCCGGGTAACTTGCTCTCAGGCAGCCAGGTCCGTCTCTCTCTAGAGAGACTCCTTCAGCTCCTGACCCAGGGCCAGCTGTGGTCTGATTCAGCTGGTCACAACTGTGGTCATCCATGCCCTCAGCTGCTTTCACATCCAACACATTAATCCCTACCACAGCCCTCTCCTGGGATGCTTTTATCCCCTGTTCTGCAGGAGTGGGGCAACCGCCCCACTACACACAAACAATAAAGAATTGTTCTTAGAACCAAGAAGATAAGCACCATCCCCTTTGCCCCTTCAATCAAAACAGAAAGCACCACATGAAAAATATAATCCTGGGCAAGAAAAGAGGGCATTTCACGGGAGGCAGAAGAGCCCCAGAATAATGATAATGTTTGCAGACAATGCAAGGGAAGAGTGAAGCAAAACAGAAGAATAAGATCTTAAAAGACCACCACACACAAACACAACCAAGCACTCCAAGAGCCATCCCCAGGATATAATGAACTAGTTAATAAACAAAGAAGTCCTCACTGGAGACTCAACTTCAACTGAACATCAGCAAGGTGTTTAGTGTTGACAGCAGGGTACTGCGAACCAGGACGCCAAGGTTGCCATGACTTCTGTTAGCTGAACTTGAAGTAGAGCTAGTGCCAATTTCAGAAGATGTCTTCATATACTGTTGGCTGGAGATAATTAACATTAAAGATGTCTGAAGAAAACCAGGCATACCCAAATATCATGAGAACTGTGAGCAAACTGTGAGTGTTGGCATTTTCCTGAATGCTGGAAGATCTCAGCTCACATTTTTTTAAAACAAGTTTCTCGCCATCATGGTTATGTAAAAATTTGACCGTGTGACGTGATTGGAGTTGAGTGGGAGATAGGTTTCCCATCCCACAAGAATTGTCATTATTTTGAAAAATTTCCCCTTCCACATAAAGACAAAACTGAGGCCTTTCAAAACTTTTCGCAAAAATGGTTCACCCCATTATAGCTTAGTGTTAAGGGCACTCAGTTGAGATGCAGAATGCATGGGAGAACCAGCTTCAAGAATCTGCTTTGCCTAAGAGTAGGGGCTTGAACTTGTCCCTCCTACATCCCCAGTGAGTCTCCTACCCACCAGACTGTAGTCTAGACTCTAGAATACTCTTTCCCACATCATGTAAGACTGGAATTAATCAGAAAAGGAGTTATTTTCCTAAAAAAAATTTCAACAGAAATTTTAAAGAGACTGTTTGTTTATTTTCAAATATCAGAGGGATAGCTGTGTTAGTCTGGATTTGCAAAAGCGACAAATGATGCATCCGACGAAGTGGGTATTCACCCATGAAAGAGCTTATGCTCTAATACATCTGTTAGTCTATAAGGTGCCACAGGACTCTTTGTTGCTTTTATTTTCACCTTGGGGTTTTTTCAGGTTTTGAATCAAAAAATGAAAGCAGAAAAACGGTATCATTTTTCAACCAAAATGTGAAAGTTTTCTATGAGGATGGAAATGTTTTTGCCAAAAATTTCCACTTCACTGAAAAGCTGTTTTCCATCAGAAAAAAAGATTACTTGGAAAGTGTTAGAACTACTCTTATGTCAAGCTATTCTCTCGTGCCCTATTCTCTGTTTCCAGTGCACTGATTCCAATATTTTCCACACTGTGTATGTGGTAATCACATGGTATGTATTGCACATACATGATAACACAGGTGAACAGTTTGTATTCTTACCCAAAAGGAACAACTACAAATGGATCAAAATGTAGGTCTCCAGCATAACAATGCCAAATATCCTTTCAGTTCCTGTGACAGCTGGAACAGAAAGAACAAAAGAACAGTGGGATTGTATCTACACACACACAAACGCTTTAGAGTAAGTACCGATAGGCGTCATTCACTCTGCTGTTCAACACTAAACCTTTGGTGCTAGGAGGCTTCCGTGGTGCTTTGATCTTCATTCTTTTTCTCTTAATTAGTTCAGCCTAATCATTCTCATGATGTGATGCAACACTTGCAGAAGAAAGGGGTTCCTCCCTACCAGAGATAATTATTAGATTTCACTATGCATTCCCTCTTTATGGGACTGGAATGATAACCCATAACCCACATAATAAACATGTGTATACACAAATCCAATAGAGAATTTTGAATTTGAAATTGGCATTACAAGCTAGACAAGCATGACCAAGGTACAAACAGGACAAAAAGTTTCAGGGCTCTTGTCATAGATAGATGCAATAGATCAAGCATCTGTTCAGGCTGGGGCTTCCCAGGATATTTGAATTCAATCCCCCATGTCCATTTATTGTTTCTGATTCAGTGGCAAGTTGATCTGTAATGTGATCTTGTCTTTATCAACTCTCTTCTTTTTCCCAGAGCTAGGCAGTCTTCCCTCATTGCCTTTTAATGGAAAGTCTTCTCTCATTTCTAATAGTTAGGGGTCGAAAAAATCTCTCTCGCTCCCTCATTTTGGGCACACAGAAAGATTTTCTTGTTCAATTTCAACCTCTCCTCCATCAGTCTGTTTCACACTCCCTGTAGTTTATGATCACTGATTCCATATTTGGTAAGAAGATGGCAGAGTTTAGTCCATTTCATTGGGGGTGAATACATAGCGTGAAGACTTTCTGTAGGGATCTGTAGCAGCCTGGTTCATTCCTGATTTTAATCTGTTCTTCCCAGTAACACACACATTGTTGCTTTAGGTTTTTATCCAGTGTTTTGAGTACCATTCCTCTTGTTTCGGTGAGGTTATTCGCTTCATGGTCCTAGAGACTGATGTTGTTTAGCCTTGCCGTTTTAGAGGGTTGGATTATGCTTTCATTAGGTTACAGTCTCTTTTTATCATCACTGGTTCTGTGGTGGAGGGAGCATTTGCAGCATTGGTCAAGTCAACACCAGAAGCTCAGTGTTCTTTTTCAAACATTGCAAAGACATATGTGCTCTCTCCACATGCATGTCACAAGCCTATACCAATGCCTGCCCTGATGTCATATGTTTTTGTATTTTCAGTTTACTTCAGCGAGGCGCATGGAATACATCATGTGATATAGAATGAGAGGAGATAATGCCATATGAAAATCTCCCTGCAGCCAATTATGCCTACATCCCAATCTTTCTTTGAGTTCCTGTCATACAAGGTAGACTGGTGCACAGCAGAAAGTAAATGGATACTGAAGAACTACTCAGATTTTATCTTGCCACATATTAAATGGCCCGGAGCTTGTGGGAGAGATGGGCAAGGGGAGAAAAAGAAATGCCTATTTGACAGGGGCTTTGGCCTCAAAGGCCAAATCCCTTTTGCATGTGTGTATGTGATGGGGAGGGAGTATGTGTCTCTGGGCGAGATAATCTCCCTTGATTTACTTCTCCCCTCCCCCATCCCTCTTTCTGTGTGGCTGTGTGTGCACACGTGTGCCTCTCTCCAGGGAAATGACTCACACCTGCTCTTCCCTTGATATTATCATTCCCCATTAGAAGCACACAGCCACTATGATGTCAGCCCAGCTGTTCTCTGTTAGATCCCTGCATCACTTACATCTGCTCCTTACCCTGTTGGATTCAAATCTATGGAAGGAGGTAGTAGGGAGTGACCTAGTTTAGCAACTAAACATAGACCTGCAATCCAGTAACCTCTGTGTGGCATTCTGTCCCGATGTCTTCCTGGGCTTTTGAGTTCTTCAGCCTGGTGGGAAATGCATTCCACAGTGGGTCAAGAAATTGCTCCCAGAGTATTCCCATTGTTGGAGAGGGGCTACTTTCTGAGGGCCCCAGAGAAAACATTCCCCAACAATTAACATCAGAGCCTCAAATAGCTTGACGACTTCTCATTCCAAAGGACTAACTCCCTTCTTCTGCATTTACCTTCTTCCACTCGTTCTCCCACCCTACTTAAAACATACCTTTTTGCCTGTGATTCCTTTGCATTATCCTTCTCTCTAGTGCTTTCCACCCAAGGATCCCCAAAGAGTTTTGTGAACATCAAAGAACTAAAAGTCCTGACACCTCCATCAGGCAGGCAATAATTATCATACTCATTTAGAAACTGGGAAACTAAAAGCACAGGAAGGTTAAGTGTCTTACCCAAGGCTAGGTATGAAATCAGCAGCAGAGCGAGGAAGAGAACTGGACTCTCAGTTCTGAGTTTTCGTCACAAGACCACTCTTCACCTCTACCAAAAGGATGGGGGTAAGCTGGTATGGCCGTCCCTCTACATCTGTCTCTGAGGGAGGCCACGCCTCCTCCCTACAATTGGCAAACACCTAACCTTAGTTCAACTCCATGAGCGTTTGCATCCCAGAATTTCACTTGGAGTTTCAGGATCAAATGGGCCCAAGAGTGGAAATGAATTCAGTCAAGTTAAACATGCAACTCCTATATGATTCAATGTAAAACTATCTTTTCCCTCCAACTTCCTGAACCCCAGGGAAACTTCCAGAGACACTGGAGCTAAAGTCATTGAAACATGGCACAAAACAAGTTTTGGTTGTTTTCAGAGTGGTTTTGAAATTCTTTCAGAACATTTTGCCCACAGCTACTCCCTGCTATTATTTGTATAGCTGTGTTCCCAAAGTGCCCATTACTTAGGTTGACCAGATGTCCTGATTTTATAGGAACAAGCCCAACATTCAGGACTTTGTCTTATATAAGTACCGATTTTCTTTGTCCTGATTTTACACAGTTGCTATCTGGTTACTAATATCACTGCAGTACCTGGCGCTCTTTACAGTTATTACTAAGTCCAAGAATGTTTACGAAGGAGTAAGACTCATATACCCATTCAGCACTCGCCTATGTGCTTGGATAGTGTAGTTATGTTTTCTCTAGTACAGTAGACACACAGATAGCACTTACAAGCTGAAGGGTCTGATAACTCCCCTCTCTTTATGGACATTCAGCACTTGTTTATGTAGTGTACTTCCAAAGCACACATAACTACAGGATCCAAACACTTAAACAGGTACCCCTAATAACCTGAAGAGTCTGATTACAAAATGAGTCACAGTGACTTCTAGTTATGAAGATGTTTGCCTCAGGAGGGAAGTCTTGCACCATGCCCTGGAAGGTTACAAGGTTCAGGCTGATCTCCAGTGGCAGGCAATCCCACAGTGGCAGGTCCTTCCTGGAGAAAGCTCTTGCCTCTTAAAGGTCCTTGCTGGGCTCCATCAACAGGGGTGTCCCTACAAATCACAGCTGCCACTTCAGGGCTTGGGAAAGGGAAAGACTAAGCCAGCCAGCCATTGGCATGTTTGACTTTATTTTCTGAAATACTGAGCACCCACCATTGAGTGGGTTCATCGGAACGTCATGTGACCAGCACCTCTGAAAAAAGATCAAGCTCTTAGGGCTCTGTTGATGTGGACTAGAACTTAAAACTAATTAGGAGGAAAAATAGGACTTCTCCTTAACATGCAGATTTGACCAGCCTTCTACATTAAAACCACCAGCAGTTACCTGTAGAATAAAATGGAATCCATAGCTGTGTTTCTCTCTGTTTAAATTTTCCACAGAAGAGATGCTACTGAACACGTCCACCAGGCCTTACCAGTGACAGTGCTGGCAATATTTGGGGACATAGCAGAAGAAGAGCTCAGATCAGGTTTCTGAGGAGGCCCTTAAGGGTGACACAAAGCAAGTGGTATGTGCGATTTTCCTTCCAGAGTTTTTGTTCTAACCCTGTGCTTGGTTTAGTCTCTCATTGTTCCAGGTGTCAGCAGAAGGCCTAATAAAAGGCCTCTTGAATACACCACAGAGGTCTCTGCAATTCACTAGTCACCTTCGGAGTTCTTCTGCTTTCTTGTCTGTATCTCCCAGATGTTTATCTTTCTCTCCCTATCAATTTGGCTAATCTATTGCCTACCTGTCTTCCCTGGCTTCTGCAGCATGGTCAGGTCTCCTCATGACTCCCAGCCCACAATATCCACACACAGAAGCAGGTAGTACCATGCTTTTTGTCACACTATCCATCCACACTGCCTGTAAAGTTTAAAGGGCCTTTAAACAATTGCACTGATGAGGAGAGACATAGTGCTGTTACAGAGATTGCTAGGCAAGTGTTGGGTTGGCAGAACTACTGAGCACAAATACATAGTCAGACTGTGTCCTCTGGAACACAGAGGAGTCCCAGCATTTCTCAGTTACATTCATATTTTATATATTATACCAGGCCTGCACAACTCAGAAAGCAGCAAGGGCCACATTACTGCAAAACAACCAGCTGTGGGCCGAAAATCCCTGCCCTCACCCTGCCCCCATCCGCTTCCCCCAACCCCCCCACTTGGCTTGCCCCACCCCTACTCACCCCCCGCGGGCCGCACAGTGAGCCGCATGTTGTGCAGGCCTGTATTATACAGGAATCAGAGAGGTAGCCGTGTTAGTCTGGAATAGCAGCGGTAACAAAGAGTCCTGTGGCACCTTAAAGACTAACTATAAAGTTTTGAAGCATAAGCTTTCGTGGGCTAATACCCACTTCGTCGGATGCAAGCAGTGGAAGTGCTTGCATCCACTGCTTGCATCCGACGAAGTGGGTATTAGCCCACGAAAGCTTATGCTTCAAAACTTTATAGTTAGTCTTTAAGGTGCCACAGAACTCTTTGTTACCTCTGTATTATACAGTGCCACTAAGCTGTGTTGGTACACTAGACCTGCAGTATCCAAGAGCCGTACAGCCCCTTAAAACTCCAGCCTGACCCTGGCACGTTATGCTCTTGCTGTTAGATTAATCTCAGATCTGATTTCTCTGCCACGAGCACCACATCCCCAAACATTTTCCATTCTCCGCCCTCTCACTTACAGGGCCTTTAAATTTTTAATAAAATGTGATTGATTAACATTTACATGCGAAAACAAAAGCCTCTATCGAGCTGCACTTACGCGAATCAATGTTTCCAAGAAACCCAAAGCCCCAGCCCAGTGAAGATGGAGCTTTGCCTTTGACTAGCAACTTCTCATGCTGTGCCCTGTCTTCTTTGGGTTAACACCTTGTGGGTGATGTTTTAACAGGCCAGGGTTAAACACTGATCCCCCGCAGCCTCAACTTCTACCCAATATCCTCCTCCGATCCCACATGTGGAAGTGAGAAGGTGGCCTGGGTTGCTCTTTGGAAAGGTCATTCAGGGTGTCGGGAGAAGGGGAAGAAAAAAAGTCAAGCCCTCTCAGATTTGTCAGGGATGCAGAGGAAAGTAACATCTTTTCAATGTCTAGAAAACAAGGACCATAATTTCCTCTCCCGCATGAAGGCTCACGGAAGGAGAGAACGTACCTGGAAGGATCAATGACTTCTACTGAACAGCTTCATCACCTTGGCAACATAGGAGGAGGCAGAGACTTTAGACTACAAAATACCTATAGGCTGAGGCACCATTGATAATGGTGTCCAAAGACCCAGGCATCTCCAGCTAAGTGTGCATGCTTGAGAACCTGCATAGCATACCCACAAGTCTCTGGCATCCCCACACACACACACACACCAGTAAATCCCTCAAGACACCCCTTTAACTCCCATTGCATTCTGCCATCAACACCCCACTAGTAACTGCACTCAAGAGATTCCTCCCGTAGGATTTACAGGATGTGCATATATAAAGTCATTAGATTACATACAAGGTCCTCACCCTTTAGACTGCACTAATTTTCATATATTTTTTTCAAATATTTTCTCCAGGGAGTAGTTAATTTGTGTGGTTGGAAATGGAACACAGAGTTTTTCCCCTCAAGGTGACTGTTATGAATTTGGCCTAAGGCAGTAGAGGCTAAGAGTTGGTACTATCTGGTAGAGGTTTGGTGGCCTGTGAGAAATGACCTGGTGATTCTCAGGATAACATTTTCTGAAGTGTCAAAGTGATGTAAGGTGCTTAATTCCCATTTTCAAAAGTGATTTAGGCATTTAGGGGGATTGGTCCCATTTTGTGCAGGGGGTTGGACTAGATCTCTTGAGATGCCTTCCAACCCTAATGTTCTATGAATGTAGGAGCATATGTTGCAGAGACTTTCAAGAGATTTAGGAGCCTAAGTGCCTAAACCTTTTTGGAAAGAGGTCTAGTTTTTGTTTTTCCAATGGGTAAGTGTCCACGTCACAAGAACTCATTCAATATGAGTCACTTAAGTGACAGCTCCATTGAAAGGTCCAAGAAGTGAATGGATTATGAAGCCTGGACTCCCTTCTCAACTCGAGAGATAGAGTTAAGGGACATTGGTGGGATACTATGGAGCAACATGAACTGTGCTGCTGCTGGCAATGCTGTTTCAGAGATAACAAACCACCTTTAATCTCCTGGGTTGTTCATCCAGCACTTTTCATAATGCGAATTTCACCTTCTCCCCCCCAAGAAAGACATTTCTAGTATAGGGAAGCAAACACAACTAGCACAAAGTAGAGCAGAACTAATGTGTTTAGTGTAGTTGCCTATTTTATTATTCCCTGGAGATGTATTATTTTAATGGGTTTATTTATGGTACTTGAAGTTAAAGATGCCTGTGTTGTTGGAATTTAAATAAACTGTTGCAGAGTGAGATTTCGGGGTGAGGTAGGCAGCTAATCAGGTATTTGTCAAAATAACCTCACTTTAAAAAAATACCTTTTCAGCCCTATCTATATTTACTACAAAACCTCTGCTCGTATCAGACTCCATCTGAGTGGCTTAGAGGGGCCAGACCAGTATTTTGGAACAATCAGAAAAGAGACCAGCCCCAGCAAATCCATTCTGCACTTTACACCAAGACAAGCACATACTGGAGCAGCATTTGAGGGAGTTTAATAAGCACCACATGGATCCTCACACAGTGGAGATATAAATCAATAAAGTGGATCCGTCCGTACCTCATTCTTGAGGCTCTGTGGCATGAGTTAAGGACAGTTTTAGTCAGCAGACAACAGGGCTCTCAAAATTTGTTACCGGAAGTCCTCCAAAAATCAAAGGCTCTCCCCTTTCTCCCCTTCCTTTAGCACACTACAATAAAGTAATTTAAAGAGATTTGAAAGGAAACAGCTGTATGTAATACTCCTCCTGGATGTAATATACAATAACCTAGATTTTAAGCTCTACAGGGCAGGCACCATGTCTCCTATTTATCTGTAAAATGCCACCATGTGCACCCGTGGTGCTGAGAGATTTTGGGGCTTTTTTTTTTGGAACCGTAGAAATCTTAAAAATAAAAAATAAAATAACAATCCCTAAAAGGTGCTAAACACCAGCAATTCTAATGGACTTCAATGGCAGCTGTAGCAGCATAGAGCCACTCAGAATTTAGCCCAATAATAAAAATACACTTGGGACAACACTTTTTAGCCCAGAGATCTCAAAAGTACTTTGCCAAAATTAATCAATCCCCCTAAAGTCCAGGGTGGGCAGTAAGGTTGGTTTTGTCATACACAGAGAATAAGGAGTAGCTTAGAGTTTCAGGAATATTTCAGTAACACTGTATAGGTGACTACATGCTACAAGAGGAAATCATTTTTCTCACTAGCTTACAACAGCAGAACCCCTAGAGCCAGATATTATTATTCCAATTTTGCAGATAGAGAAACTGAGGCACAGACCTGAAATTATTTGCCGAACATCACCAAGTGACTCAGTAGCAGAACTGGGAGAAAAACTGTAGATGCCTCCTATGCACTTCTCGACGGTCACACTGAGACAACCTGCCTCTATTCCCTCTTGGACTGTTCAAATGAACTTAACTTCAGGCTTTTTATTGGTCAAAATACAGCCCTCCTTAGGGACTGGTTTTATTAATGTAAAACAAGCTGTGAATAAAACTCAATATCCCAAAACAATGTCCATTCATAAGTCCATACAAGCCAAGGTTTCTCTCCCTCCTCCCAGGCTTTCCTGCCTAGCATGCTTTCCTCACTCTCTGCAGATTCTACCACAGCTTCCCAAGATTTTTCCCCTTCACTACAGCTTCCTGCTCCTTTTATGTTTGAATTCCCTCAGGTGGGGCTCCTCCTGTAATCAGGGCTGGCTTAGCCCCAAGCTCTCCAGCCCAGTAGGACACCCTGTTGAAGGAACCCATGAATCCTGTCTTCCATTTCTCTACTCTTGCTACCAGAGAAACTTCCAAATACAGAATGCCACTGCCCCTTACATTCTATTAGCTGATGTTTTCTCCCCAGCTGTTACACAGAATATGCTTTTAACAGTTTCCTAGGAGAACTACTACAGCTCTCTACTGCAACCCACATTTTTCTCCTGACAGCAGGGGGAGCCTCTCTGGCTGTGCAGGGGCAGCAGCAATTCCAACAGACTAATGTGAAGGACATAATTCGATACTTTGAGCCTTTGGGGGATAGGATAGCGTCTGTGACTTTGAATGTTGCTTTTATATTGATAAACACTAAATGACAAGAATAATAAAACCTCTCTCTCTGGAGGAGTTCCCAGGGGAACTCCAATCTTTTGAAAGCATCCGTGAACATTTCCCCCCCTTTCTGCTTTATTTGCAAATCTGAACATAGGATTGGCATTTGGATGGCTCTAGGACTTGGCAATGAGCTATGGTGACTTTTACCTCCCAGACTCTGGTTTGAATCCTGTTTAAGTTCATGGTGACTCAAAGTTACTACCATAGAATACCTGCTTGGTGGCACATGAAATGAGTTTGATAGACCTCAGTCCAGGTCCTTATGGACAGATGTCTGCATCACCCTGCCCTCACAATTATAACTTATTGCCAATCTGAGCAGAGAGGCCAAGGATGGTATAAATATGGAGGAGTTACTTGGTGACCTTTTCATACTAAGCTTGATGTACATTGATGGGCAGTGAGAGGGAAGCCTGTGTTGTAAGCTTTTATTATTCTTGCCTTCAGTTTCCAGCCTTGGAGGCTGCCAATAAATTCATCAGCACAATGTTCACTCAAATAAATCAAAAGACAAAACACATGAAACTCTATCTGGGGTACTGAAAGCAACTGGTGACAATCAGTCCTTCTCCACCTCCCAGTTGCTGAACCTCCCCATAACCTCCACTATCAAAAAAACTGTCTTCTCCACCAATAATACCCTAACCCCAGTTTCCATAACCACAAGAAGCTCCCTCATAACAGAACCCATCCATATACCTCACCCAGATGCAAATGATTACACAAGGGTGCAAGGCAGTGGCATATCAAGCCCCAAGAAACTATGCAGATAAAGGATTCTATGGGGGTCTATAGAGATGTCGAAGAGCAACTCTTAAATTAATTTGGGAGCTGGCTAGTCTGAATCTCCCTTTGCTTAGAACCCAAACTTCCAGCTTCTTAACCTGCAGCTCAGGGAAGTGATATTTTCCCCTTCAGATAACACAAGAACGAGGGATCATCGATAAAATTAATAGGCAGTAGATTCAAAACAAACATACAGTCACAACACACAGTCAACCTGTGGAACTTATTGCCAGGGGATGTTCTGAAGGCCAAAAGTATAACAGGGTTCAAAAAAGAATTAGATACATTCTTGAAGGAAAGGTCCACCAATGGCTATTAGCCAAAATGGTGAGGAAGGGAGTCCCATGCTCTTGGTATCCCTAAACCTCCGATTGTCAGAAGCTTGGACTGGATGACAGGGATGGATCATGTGATCATTGCCCTGTTCTGCTCATTCCCTCTGAAGTACCTGGCACCTTCCACTGTCATAAGACAGGATACTGGGCTAGATGGATCATTGGTCTGACCCAGCATGGAGGTTCTTTGTGAAATCATTAAGTCTCACACAAAAATATTTAAATCATGGGAAACTGAGGAATTCAGGGGTCCCATTTCTTAGGGAAGATTTTACAAAGGCCATACAAAACAGTTAGCCAGCCACATTTCCATGGGAATCATGTAGTACAGTAAACCCTCGATTTAACGGACCCCGATTTAACGGACTTCGGATGCAACGGACAAAATTTCCGATGCATCCGAAATCCGTTATTGGGGGCTGACGGCTCCCGCTGCAGGGAGCCGGCTGGGTTGACAGCTCCCACCCGGCTCCCCGCAGGGGGGACCCCTGCGGGAGCTGTCAGCCGGGCGGAGGGGCTGACAGCTCCCGCCCGGCTCCCCTCTGCGGGGAGCCGGGCGGGAGCTGTCAACCCCCCCCCGCCCGGCTCCCCGCAACGGGGAGCCGGGCGGGGGAGGGGGGTGGTTTGAGAGCCCCCGCTCGGCTCCCCGCAGCGGGAAGCCGGGCGGGGGGTTTGACAGCTCCCGCCGGGCTTCCCGCTGGGGGGAGCCGAGCGGGAGCTGTCAACCCCCCCGCCCGGCTCCTCGCAGCGGGAAGCCGGGCGGGGGGTTTGACAGCTCCCGCCGGGCTTCCCGCTGGGGGGAGCCGGGTGGGAGCTGTCAACCCCCCCGCCCGGCTCCCCGCAACGGGGAGCCGGGCGGGGGGGGGGGTTGAGAGCTCCCGCCCGGCTCCCCGCTGGGGGGAGACGAGCGGGAGCTGTCAGCCCCTCCCGCCCGGCTCCCCGCAATGGGGAGCCGGGCGGGGGGGCGTTTGAGAGCCTCCGCTCGGCTCCCCGCAGCGGGAAGCCGGGCGGGGGGTTTGACAGCTCCTGCCGGGCTTCCCGCTGGGGGGAGCCGGGCGGGAGCTGTCAACCCCCCCGCCCGGCTTCTCGCAGCGGGGAGACGGACGGGGGGGGGGGGTTGAGAGCTCCCGCCCGGCTCCCCGCAGCAGGAAGCCAGGCGGGAGCTGTCAAACACCCCCCCCCCCCCCCCGCCCGGCTCCCCGCAGCGGGGAGCCGGGCGGGGGGAGGGGGTGGGCTGGGCTCACTCACGGCTCCATATAACGGACTAATTCGGGCGGGGGGTGTCCGTTGTCACCCGAAAGTCCGTTATTTAATAATTTAAAAAAATTATTAAATAACGGACTTTCGGTTTTAACGGACACGCCCGAATTAGTCCGTTATATCGAGGTTTCACTGTATTTAGCAATCGGCCCAAATCAAACCCCCAGAAATGGTCGCCTTGAACTTATTCAGATGTTGATCCAACTAAGTGGCTCAGCAACTTTTCTTGTATTAGCAGTATAAATATGCATGGTGCTATATAAAACATCTATATATATATAAAAGTCAAATGGTGTATGAGTGTATGCATGCGTGTATGTACGTTCCCTTACTCCTTCCACACCGTTTGAGCTAGAGACTTGAAATTTGGTACAGTTATAGGCCTTAGGGTCCTAATCAGGGTAAGAGTCGAAAATTTTTCAAATCTCACTTCTGACGCCCCCCAGGGGTGAAATTCTTTAAAGCCCATTCACATCAGCTGGGCAGCAGGTTAACACCTGCTGTTCTCTGTGACATAGTTATGATGTAATAATATCCCCCTCCAACGGACCCCGCACTCACTCAGCTCTCTGCCCCCACCCCCCCTCCAACGGCCCCGGCACTCGCTCAGCTCTCTCACCCCTGCCCCCCTCCAATGGACCCCACACTCGCTCAGCTCTCTTCCCCCCATCCAGGGGCCCCCACACTCGCTGAGCTCTCTCCCCCCTCAGGAAAGAATAGAAATTTTTTAAAATCTCACCCCCCTCCCTTCCTCCAACGGCCCCCGCACTCGCTCAGCTCCTCCTCCCTGCCCCCCCCCCCCAACAGACCTTGCACTCGCTGAGCTCTCTCCCCCCTCAGGTAAGAATCAAAATTTTTTAAAATCTCCCCCTCCTCCCCCCACTCCAACGCCCCCCACCCACTCGCTCAGTTCTCTTCCCCCTCCCCCCTCCAACGGACCCCACACTCGCTCAGCTCTCTGCCCCCGCCCCCCCTCCAATGGCCCCACACTCACTCAGCTCTCTTCGAGCAACGCTGGGTCCCCTTCCCCCCCTACGACGGACCCGAGCAACGCCGGGTATTTCTGCTAGTAGAATATAACAGAGCCCCTGTATGATCCAGGAACTTTCTCCAGAAAGACAGCCACCAAACTGCTGCTATTCAGGAGAGTGAGTATAAAAAAGGGTGGAGAACAGAGGTAAAGCTCTTTTGTGGACAGAATTCAATGTTACTTGGTGTACATGGTGTACAATGTACATGGTGCTTAGATACTAAGGTCAGAAATGTAGACAGATGGGCTGGGTAGACTGGAGATGTTGAATGAATAGATTAGATAACAGAGGATGGATGGATCAAAACACAGCCACACCCTTTACAATGCAGCACAGAAGTGACAAAGGGCCTGTCTTCACTACCACTTTAATTCGATGTTAACGACGTTAGGTCGAATTAAACGTGTACCTGTCTTCATATACATGCTCTTAACGTCGATGTAAAGGGCCCTCAAGAACTCCTGCCTGACGAGAGAAATAAGGCTAATTTCGACATTCCAAGCTCGACTGTGGGCTAGTGAAGACGGAACCGACATTAATAGCCTCCAGAGGCTGTCCCACAATGCTCCATTCTGACCGCTCTGGACTGCCTCACTGCTCCACTGTGACCGCTCTGCACTGCACTCTGAACTCGCTGCTCTGGCCAGGTAGATAAGACCCGGGAACATTTGAATACCATTTCCTGTTTGGTCAGCGTGGCCAGCTCACCTGAACTGCTCAGTCACCATTCAGAGCAATCAGCAGCACTAGCCGCCATGCAGAGCTCAGCATCACAAGAATCCATGCTGAGCTCATCTACCCTGGAGACCAGCCAGAGGAGAAGAGCTCCAGCATGGTCCACTCATGAGGTGCTGGATCTCATCGCTATCTGGGGAGAGGAATCCGTGATGTTGGAACTACGCAACAACAAACGGAATGCCAACACCTATGGAAGAGTCTCCAAGGCCATGCTAGAAAGGGGCCACAACAGGGACACCACACAGTGCCGCGTGAAAATTAAGGAGCTGAGGCAATCGTTCCAGAAGGCCAAGGAGGCAAACGGACGATCAGGGGGCACGCCACGGACATGCAGGTTCTACAATGAACTAAATCAGATAATGGGGGGCGCCCCCACCACCATCGCGCCGATCTGCGTGGACTCCACTGATGGGATAATCGTCAGGGAGGAGACTGATTCCGAGGAGGACGAGCATGAAGAGGAAAATCTCACGGAGCAGCAGGAGCCCAGCGGAGAACCCGTGTACCCAGAGAGCCAGGAGCTGTTTGTCACCCTGGAGCCAGTACCCTCCCAAGCCTCCCAGGGGGGTAAGTGTTTCTTTTTTAAAGGATTACATGACGCGTGATTTTGTAAAGGAAGCATTTATTAATGAGTAACTTGCCCTAAGGACTTAGCGTGCTTTCACTGCTGGTCAATTTCTACTCAAAGAGTTTGTCAATATACTCCGGGATTGACCGGAAGTCCTCCGCGGTGTGGCAAGGTGGCCCCCCGGGCACCCCAGATTCAGGTTCTCGAGCAGCTCTCTCTGGCTAAGTTTGGCTCCTCGCCTGGCTAGGGAGGGCGAACTCCCTCCTGGGAAGGGGCTCCTTCCGGCTGCTCTGCCTGCTGGCAGCCTTTCTAGGTTTGACCCTCACTCTCCCTCACTTTCTTCTGCTTCCACAAAAACTCACTCTTCTAACTCCTCCTGCCTCCAACTGCACTCCTCAACTCCCACACCCTTCTCTGGGGAGGACTCTCTTTAAAGGGCTCTGGCAGCCTCCTTAACCGGTCTCAGCTGGCCCTGCTTCTGACTGTGGCAGCTTGCTCAGCTGGACCTAATTTAGCCTGCAGTTCCCCTCTCTCCACAACCTTCTTTGGCAGTCTCTAGCCCTGGGTTTACCACAGCGGACATTTCAATGAAGCTATCCAGGAGGTAGCGATGAATCCTCCGCAGCAGATTTCTGGGGCGAGCCGCCTTATGTGGTCCCCCATGATAGGAGACCATCCCACGCCACGAAAGTAGTAAGTAGTCTGGTATCATTGTGCAGGCTAGCATTGCGGCGTATGGACCAGGACTTTGCATGGAGTCAAGGAGCATGCGCTCTCTCTCTCTCTGAGAAATTCTCAGCAAAGTGATGTCATTCATGGTTGCCTGTTTGAGATATGGACTGCAATTACTAGGGAGATAAAGATTCCCAGCTGCAAAGAACTCTTTTCTGCTGGGGACCGACCAACCGCCCCCCCCCCCCACAAACGCTGACCGCCCCCCCGCCCGTAGCGGCAGCTGGCAGGGAACAAGAGCAGTCTGCAAGCGGTTGCTTCCGCTTCAGATCCAACGCGAACCAACCCCCCGCCACCCAAGCCCGTAGCGGTAGAAGCTAGCAGGGAATCTGAGCAGTCCGCAAGCGGTCTGAAGAGCCCCCAAAAGACCTTAGCCCTTAGCGAGAGATTTTTTAGCATTTGCTTTGCAGTTTGCGGTTTCAGTGGGAGCCAGCCACGCGGTGGGGGGAAGGGGGCGGGGTCACTCTACAGTATGCAAGCGCCACTTTTAACTTACCATGGCCGGCTGCACGGTGATTTCAGAAGCCGTCTTGGGCTGAGGCACGCATATGTGTCTGAGATGCTCTGACTTTTTTGTGAGCTAGTCAGTCACTTTTAGGTGTAGAACATGACCTTGTACACAAATCATATCAGGCCTCTGAATACTGAGGTTGCAAATGGCATAATACTCCCATTGTGTACCATCCGAGACTGCATCTGCCTCCTAACCTTGAATGTATCTGTCTCATAACTTTCAAACTTTCTTTTCCCACATTCGCACACAGATGAACAATTATCTCAGAATCCCCCGGCCTGCTCCTCCCGCCGTGCACCGCAGATAAGAAAGCGTAAAAAGAAAACGCGAACGCGCGATGAGATGTTCAGTGAACTCGTGGAGAACTCGCGCGCTGAGGCAGCCCGCCAGACGGACTGGAGGGAAAGAATGAGAGAGGCAAGGGATCGAGAGAGAGAGGCAAGGGATCGAGAGAGAGAGGCAAGGAATCGAGAGAGGCAGGAATGGAGAGCCGCTGCAGAAAAGAGGGAAGAGCGCGAGGAAAGACGCATGGATGCTTTCCTCCGCATAATGGAGGAGCAGAGCGACATGCTGCGATCTCTGGTGGAGCTGCAGCATGCCCAAAGACCACCTCTGCATCCCCTGTGTAACCACCTACCCCCCTCCCCAACTCCCATAGCTTCCCCACCCAGACGCGGGGTGAGAACATGGGGGGGCAAGCTCCGTGGGCCGCTCCACTCTACCCCACAAGCCAGCAGAAGCAGCAGCAGCAGCAGCAGCAGGCTGACGTTCTAGGAAAACTTTTAAAAGCTGCTGTGTCTTGCCCACCCCTCCTCTCCCCCCTTCCCCCCCCCCCCTGTCCGCTCCTCCCCCACTGCGACTGCCGGTTTCCCTCCAGGATACCAGGACAGTGATCCCCTGTATTTGTATTTCCGATTAACCAATAAAGGAACCATGATTTTTCAAACAGTGATTTTATTTCCTCTGCAAGCATGGGGAGGGGGGAAGGGAAAGCATGGGGAGGGGGGAGGGAAAGAGGGTTCAAGGGCAGCAGGCTTAGAGCACAGCAAGGGAGCAGATTCTCAAACGCCATCTCGGCCACTCATAAAACTGTCTTTCAAGGCGTCCCTGAGGCGCAGGGCCTCACGGTGTGCTCTTCTACTTTCCCTGCTGTGTGGCTGCTCATAAGTAGCAGAAAGTAAATTTGCCTCTGCCTCCCAGCCCGCCATAAACGTTTCCCCCTTGCTCTCACAGATATTGTGGAGCACAGAGCAAGCAGCAATAACAATGGGGATATTTCTCTCGCTGATGTCTGAGCGAATTAGTAAGGAACGCCATCTCCCCTTCAGACGGCCAAATGCACACTCTACGGCCATTCTGCACTTGCTCAGCTTGTAGTTGAACAGCTCCTGACCCCTGTCCAGGGCTCCTGTGTAGGGCTTCATAAGCCAGGGCATTAGGAGGTAGGCTGGGTCCCCAATGATCACGATCGGCATTTCGACCCCCCCCCCCCACGGAAATTTTCTGGTCGGGGAACAAAGTGCCTTGCTGCAGCTGTCTAAAAACCCTAGAGTTCCTGAACACTCGAGCGTCATGAAGCTTTCCCGGCCACCCCACGTACAGGTCGGTGAAACGTCCCTTGTGGTCAACCACTGCTTGCATGACCATTGAGTAATATCCCTTCCGGTTTCTGTACTCAGCGGCCTCGTGGTCCGGTGCCAGGATAGGGATATGAGTCCCATCTATAGCCCCACCACAGTTAGGGAATCCCATGGCGGCAAAGCCATCTATTGTGGCTTGCAGGTTTCCGAGGTTTATAACCCGGTGTAGCAGCTGCTTGACGATTGCCCTGCTTACTTGCATCACAGCAAAGCCCACTGTAGACCTACCCACCCCAAACTGATTCGCCACTGACCGGTAGCTGTCTGGCGTTGCAAGCTTCCAGAGGGCTATCGCCACTCGCTTCTCAACTGTAAGGGCCGCTCTCATTTTGGTATTCCTGCGCCGGAGGGCCGGGGACAGCATGCGTGCCCTTTCGCATGCGGAAGTTTCTGAGCCACTGGGAGTCATCCCAGACCCGCAGCACTATGCGGTCCCACCAGTCCGTGCTTGTTTCCCTGGCCCAGAATCGGCGTTCCATGGCATGAGCCTGCCCCATTGCCACCAAATTTGACAGATTGTCAGTCGCCCTACTTCCAAAAACGGCAGTGTCCCTGTCGACCCTGCTGTGCACGTCCTTGTCCATCTCCTCCTCACTGTCGTCGGGTTCCAGAAAGCGCAGTTCTCCCCGGATCGCATTCCTCCTCTGCAGACGGTGCAGCATGAACTCCGCAACCGTGATCGAGGTCCTCACAACGGCCATTACTGTTTCCGTGGTGTCAGCGGGCTCCATGCTTGCAGTGCTATGGCGTTAGCACGGCGCGGAGAAAGGGCGCGAATTATGGGATGCCTACCCACAGTGCACCGCTCGTAATGGGGCTCGGCGGCGCGGAAAAAGGGCGCGAAACTTGGAAATGCCTACCCATAGTGCAGCACTCGAAATGGTGCCTGCTGGGGGATCAGGGAACTGTGGGATAGGTACCCAGAGTGCAACGCTCGCTATGTTGACGCTTGCAAAAGTTGTGCGGACAGACACTGTCGACTTGCTGTGCTTTGCTGTGCCTAGTGAAAACACACAAAATCGACTGCATACAGTCGCGTTCACAACATTGAAATAAAGGAAATCGAACTACTGCTGTAGTGAAGACATACCCAAACATTCAGGGAAGGGAAGTTGTTGGAAAGAGGAGTTAAGTGGTTGGGAGGAGTGGGGGCGGGGGGGGGAGCTAAGCGTAGTAACTTCCAGGAAATAGCTGGGTTTAAAGAGGGATTAAACAAATCCATAACTTTATTTGCAAATAATTTGATTAACCTCCTAATGAGGCAAAGGAGGCATTTGGACCCTCATCCGGAGCCCACTTCAGTCAATGAAAAGATTTAAATGGGCAGTGGCTGAGAGTGTGGGCAGACATGAGGCGGGCAGGGCATGTTCCACATGTGTCTGGAGGAAGGCTAGACTTTGTTAAACTGAGACTTGGGGGGGGGGGGGGAGAGAAATGAAGAACTGGGAGGAGAGCCTGGAGACAGACAGAGAGCAGGAAGAAGAGAAGGGAGGCAACTAAGGTGCTCAGGTACTCCATATAAAAATATACATGGAAATGAGAATAAGATTGTGCAACAGCATTATGTACAGGTGTAACAACAGTCTTTCCAACTTCACCCTGCCTTTATTGTGGAGCCTTAGAAATCAGCCATAACTGGAAATGGGAGATTAAAGGCAGTAAAGAATTGATTAAGTAATTAACTCATTTTGATTTCAGAAATTATTTACAAACTAGAAATTACTGAAATTTCCCTCCTCTTGAAAAAAAAAGTGCCACAAAATAAACTAATTGTTTAATTAGTAACTTGGGAAGTGAATCAATATTTACTTCAAAACAAGTTAACAGCATATAAACACACCCCTTTTCCTTTTCACTGCGTGGGTGGCGATTTCTAGTTATTGCTTAACCACCATGCGGGCTGTGTTTAGTAACTATTGTCAATCCTGGAGAAAGATGATGCAGACTCAGCTTGTTCCAGCATTCAGTATTATTAGCTTCAAATCTGCTAGCAGTGGCGACTGGTACAGAAACACTCATATAGTAACTGGGCGACACACACGGTCAAGTAAAAGGGGCACAGCCGTCCTGCCTTCCTCGATCAATACACAAATTAACAGACAACAGAGCCCATATTAATTAGAAGGCTGTCCCGTCACAGAGTTCTGTATGAGGCTTCTGTTACAGTATTCTTCCAGGTTCCTCTCTAAGGGACTAATATGAAGCCCATTAAAGTCAGAGGGTTCCAGATTCTCAAAGGTATGTAGGCACTTAACAGTGGGAGTTAGGCATCTAAATACCTTTAAGGATCTGGCTTAGTCTTTCCATTGACTTTTGGTTCAGGACCTAAGAGTTCTTTTTTGTAAAGTGCTAATTCCTGGTGGATCTTGGTGCCCTCAACTGTCATTGATGACATTGGTACTCAGCACCCCCAGGAGATACTCAGCACCTTACAGGGCGCTCAATCCACAACACCCAATTTTAATTTGCTTTGCAGGTGAATCTGCCAAGGCCATCTCACTCACATTTGAATAAGATTGAGAGGACAAGTAGCTGAGGCCACCCATATTCATGGCATTAATGACCACAGGGCAACCAATGATAGGGATACCTGCCTCCACATCATTGTATTCTCCTGTCAGGCAGGATTACATCACAAAGTCATTGGGAGTGACATATAGCCACAACAAATGGGTGTAATGTTAGGCAGTTTGGCTTTTACTTACTTTAGGGCCCCTAACGGCTCCTAAAAGGGTCTCTCAATTTTTAATAGGTTATATTTTAAAATAAGAGAATGAATGAAGCTTTCTGAAACTTAAAGCCGGATGCAAGCTTTAAATTACAGAATATACGCTGACTTCAAACTGAAGTGCACCCATTCATTATTTATAATCACTTATAAATTTTAAGTAATCTGCTAAGAGTTATTACCTAACACTTGCTTTTCAGTGTCCACAATATACTGACTACATACACACAGTCAACAAGCCTGCTTATAGAAGACTTCCAATGAGAAGGAGGAACCGGGCTATCCTGCATGTATTTTCAATTCCTCTCCTTTTCCACCAGTAGGGCTCATGCTGGTCATCTCTTCAAAAGGGGGTATGATGGTCAATTACCAAAAATCTTTCTTTCCTGGAAGGTAGGAGTGGAGTGACTACAATGGGTGCTTTGCCAAAAGCAAATTTAGAAGGGCACAGGTGGCCAATACACAACCCGAAGAGCTTCATGGCCATTGTCATTTATAATGGGGGGGTGCCACCCAGCCAGAGACTGGAGATCCCAGTCTGCTGTGCTCCATCTTAGTTCAAACAGGGATTGTTTGAATCAAGATGGAGCCCTGCATGCCAGGACTTTTGGGCTACATTCAATTTTCTTCATTTTTTAAACTACAACTTTAGGCACTTATTCAACCCAATGGGCTGGCATTTGCTCTATTTAAGATACATTACGGGCCATCCTCAGCCTCCGGGGACATTGCACATATGGCTTGTGGGATGAGCAAAATGCAGATATCGCCAAAAGTATGCACTGTGTGCAAAGTGCACAACTTGAGCCACACCGCCATCATTTGTGCTAACCTGAATCCTGCATCTAAAACTCTTCATGATGAGTTCAAGATACACACACAACTACTGTATGGCCAACTGGGAGTTGTCCTCAAGGAAGCTCTAACATCCACCTAGCTGCATTTTTCAGGAGCATTTTAGGCCATTTTCAACTCCTTGACTGAAGGAAAGAGAAAATCATGAGGTGTTTAGTTTTTAAGATGGCAAAACCACTTCAGATATCTAGAGAATGCTATTTTTATCCTGGTTTCCTTACCCTCTTTCACGGCATATAAGCCTTGGAATAAAAACAATATCACCTACAAAGCTGTATGGTGTCTTTGCCTTTAAAATCTATCTCCTCTGCCTCTCACACACTCTCCCTGCAATTTATTTTTGTTTCAGTCAAAAAGTTGAAAGTGTCTGAAATGCGACAGAAAGAGGCAGCTGGGCTGACGTCAGAGCCTCACTGAGAATGTCTCCTAATAGGCCTTGAAGAGGATTAAACCGTACTCTGTGACTGTAAGGGGTGTTGATTTTCAAATCCTTTTTACCCAGTATTTGCATTGGCATTTTCATGCATGTTACCTCCAAGCTAGACCAAGTATCAATTTGTTCTCACTAGCTCTCTCATTAGCATGCATGAAATAAGCATTAGCAGAGTGGACATCAGCAGTGAGTGATGGTAATCCGTTCTATGGCTTTGGGAAATGAATGGCAGGCAGTTGCACATCAGAATCTAACTTATGGGACTGAGTCAGGGTACTGCTGAACGCTCATGCATAGTATACTGTGTCACCTTTTAGAACACAGTCCGAAGCTTGAGAGGTTGCAGGTTCCTCAGGGCAAAGAGCTTGCCATCTCAAACTACTGTGAAGTACCATCCATACCTAGGAACTCTATTAACGATGACAGTGACAGAAAAATAGGAGAAGGAAATACTCTGACAACTTTGATATCCTTCTCCATCTCAAGACCTGCATTGGTGGCAATAGGGGGGGGATGTTGTTTCAGGACACTGGTGGCAGGATCCTTCCATCTCTTAGTCACTGGTTCAAATCTATCCCAGGATCAATAATAAGGACCAAACCGATACCATATTACTTTGTTGTACTACTTCATATGCACTGGCATTCATAGTTTACTTGGTTTTCCAAGATGCTGGGTGGGATTTCAGTTCTTCTCCAAACGCTTTGGGGAAGAGGCAAATCTTGCAGCACCATCTGAGAACAGCAAGGATTGGATTCTTATTGTTTTCCTATGGGAGAATGTTACATTAAGAACATAAGAACGGCCGTACTGGGTCAGACCAATGGCCCATTTAACCCAGTATCCTGTCTTCTGGCAGTGGCCAATGCCAGATGCTTCAGAAGGAATTAACAGAACAGGGCAATTATCAAGTGATCCACCCCGCTGTCCAGTCCATGCTTCTGGCAGTCAGAGGCTTAGGGGCACCTGGTGCATGGGGCTGCATCCCTGACCATCTTGGCTAATAGGTTAATGGGGGATAGGTCCATCAATGGCTCTCTCATTCTTTTGTGCACCCAGTTATACTTTTGGTCTTCACAATATCCCTTGGCAACAAATTCCACAGGATGATTGTGCATTATATAAAGAAGTACTTCCTTATGTTTGTTTTAAGCCTGCTGCCTATTAATTTCATTGGATAACCCCTGTTCTTACAGGTTTTTAAGGTCAGGCTTGACAAAGCCCTGGCTGGGATGATTTAGTTGGTGTTGGTCCTGCTTTGAGCAGGGGGTTGGACTAGATGACCTCCAGAGGTCCCTTCCAACCTTGATATTCTATGATTCTTGTGTTATGTGAAGGGGTAAACACTTTACTCTCTCCACATCATTCATCATTTTATAGACATCTATCATACCCCCTAGTCATCTCTTTTCCAAGCCGAATAGTCCCAGTCTTTATAATTTCTCCTCATATGGAAGCTGTTCCATACCCCTAATCATTTTTGTTGCCCTTCTCTGTATTTCTGTGAAATCTAATATATCTTTTTTTGAGATGGGGTGATCAGAACTGCACACAGTATTCAAGGTGTGGGTGACATTATGATATTTTCCGTCTTATTATCTATCCTTTTCCTAATGGTTCCTAATAATCTATTAGCCTTTTTGGCTGCTGATGCATATTGAGCGGATGTTTTCAGAGAACTATCCATGATGACTCCATGTCACGTTACTGGAATAATTGGGTACCATATAGATCATTGGGGTACCAAATATTATGTGAAGGGGGTCATAACAGGTGTCTATGACCAGGTTATGGAGGGCGGATTATGAATATGCCATTGATGTGTGTATCTTTGTACTTCAAGCTTATGCTTGGTTTCCGGGTGGAATCTCAGGCAAGCTGGTGTTAACTTGAATGGCCTGTCTGATGGCCCATTAAGGGCCCATTAACTGCACAATTAACTCTGTCCACACCCGAGGAGCCTCCCCAGGAATGGGACATGCCTGGGCAAAAACTGATTCATTGAGAGTCTGGGAATTGGACCATGTGGCTGTGGACCTGCAGTTTGCAACTAGACTCTGCATAAGGAGGAGGAGGGTCTTCACCCACAGGAGGAAGTCTATAAAGCCTGGAAGAACGTCCTCCATTTTTTGTCTTCTACCTTCAGCCTGTCTTGCTTCCAGCTCTGAATGGACTTTGCTACACAGGTGAACTCTGAACTAAGGTGCTGACCCATCCCTAAATGGGATGCTTTCTAAAGACTTTGATTTGAACCTGCAGTTTATTCTACCTTTGCTGCAAGCCTGAACCAAGAGATGTGCCATTACTGCATGTAATTAATTTCTTTTAACCATTCTTAACCCTCACCTATACCTTTTTCCTTGTATAATAAACCTTTAGATTTTAGATTCTAAAGGATTGGCAACAGTGTGATTTGTGGGAAGATCTGATTTGTATATTGACCTGGGTCTGGGGCCTGATACTTTGGAATTGGGGAGAACCGTTTTCTTTATTTGGGGTATTGGTTTTCATAACCATTGATCCCCAGGACAGGTGGCTGGTGGTGGTGATACTGGGAATCTGGAGCGTCTTAAGGGGATTGCTTGTGTGACTTGTGGTTAGCCAGTGGGGAGAAACCAAAGTCTTTTCTGTTTAGCTGGTTTGGTTTGCCTTAGTGTGGGAAAACCCCAGCTTTGGGCTGTAGTTGCCCCTTTGGAAGCAATCTGTCCTGATCTGACACTCACAGTTGGATCCCACCAGGAACAGCACCGTCACACTCCAAGATCTCTTTCTTAAGTGGTAACAGCTATGTTAGACCTCATCATTTTGTATGTACAATTGTGGTTGCAGAGTCTAGGACTTGCTCTTGAAAAAGATTTCCCTCAGGCTATCACAATGTGCTGAATTAGCACAGCTACCATTTTGGGTCTCAGAAGGAGAGGCAACCTCTGAGTAGAGTGTATTAAGTGTTTTGTAAATCTTTACCAGCACCTTGAAGGGGATCTGCTACTAATGGCGAAAGGGAACCAAGTCTTTGCAGGGCTAGAACATGTTTATAACACAGTTTGTTACAGCTATTCAAGCAGGACCAACCATGTTTGGATTAAAATTCAAAATGATCTAAACAAACTGGAGAAATGGTCTGAAGTAAATAGGATGAAATTCAATAAGGACAAATGCAAAGTACTCCACTTAGGAAGAAACAATCAGTTGGACACATACAAAATGGGAAATGACTGCCTAGGAAGGCGTACTGCGGAAAGGGATCTGGGGGTCATAGTGTACCACAAGCTAAATATGAGTCAACAGTGTAACACTGTTGCAAAAAAAGCAAACAGCATTCTGGGATGTATTGGCAGGTGTGTTATAAGCAAGACACAAGAAGTAATTCTTCCATTCTGTTCCATGCTGATTAGGCCTCAACTGGATTATTGTGTCCAGTTTTGGGCACCACGTTTCAGGAAAGGTGTGGACAAATTGGAGAAAGTCAAGAAGAGCAACAAAAATGATAAAAGGTCTAGAAAACATGACCCTATGATTGGGGGATTGGGAAGATTGAAAAAATTGGGTTTGTTTAGTCTGGAGAAGAGAAGACTGAGAGGGGACATGATAACAGTTTTCAAGTACATAAAAGGTTGTTACAAAGAGGAGGGCAAAGAATTGTTCTTCTTAACCTTTGAGGATAGAACAAGAAGCAATGAGCTTAAATTGCAGCAAGGGAGGTTTAAGTTGGACATTAGGGAAAACTTCCTGTCAGGGTGATTAAGCATTGGAACAAATTGCCTAGGGAGGTTGCAGAATCTCCATCATTAGAGATTTTTTAAGATCAGATTAGACAAAACACCTGTCAGAGATGGTCTAGACTCTAGATAATACTTAATCCTGCCATGAGTGAACGATGACCTCACAAAGTCCCTTCCAGTTCTATGATTCTATCATTCTATGTTATGATACACCTAGGGCACAGTTATGTTATAGTATGGGGCCCCAACACAGGAAGGGCCCAGTGTTCCCATACATAGTTTGTTCTGGCACAGGGGAGTGGAAAGTCTCTGCAGAATTTCTTCATCCTTCTATTGGGCAGGAGTTTGCACCATGGGTTGCAGTATTCTATATCCAGGGAGCCATCCGCCCCTTAATTTCTGTGGTTGTTGGAGAATCCACCCATGTGCCTTGCCTCTGGACTTCTGCCTGGCTTTCCATGACTCTCTGAAGCCCCACAACAGCCTTGTAGCCCATAGTAGCCTTGGTAGGGGAGGGAAAAAAATGGTATCCACAAGGATGAAGTGGGGTAAATTAATATAGACTCTGCAATAAATTCCACTGATGTTCATCATCACAGGATTGAGAATGGAACAATCCACAAGGGAGCAGATGACTTCCTTGGTCTGTTCCCCCCCTCCCCCTCCCCCCCCCCCCCATATCAAGATAATCACAAAGTCACTTCAAATGGGTTTGGGGGGGGGGTAAAGGGAATCATGACACAAAGATGGCTCTCCCGACACCTTCTTCTGTGCCTCCTGAGCAGGATCAGAAGGTGTCAACTCCTCTCCACTCACAGAGGCTGAACAGAGCATGGGACTCGAGGTTCTATAGGGCCTTCATCCACCCTTCCATTTACAAAAGTAGCTCGTCCAGCTCAACTGTGTGGAGAAGTCTGCTTTGTAGCTACCTGTTCCTACTCTGGGTAAAATGAGGCCAAAGCCCACAAGTCTGTCATACTGGCACCTTTGCTCAGAACGCCACCATCCCCAGAAAAAGACTATGAACAAACTCAATAAGGCAACCCCACAGGTGTGGCAGAAAGGCATAGCCTAGTTGCCACAGAGTAAGGGCATCAGCATGCCATTCATTAGGTCCTGTCTTGTAATTAAGTACAAGCTTCCCAAGGGTTGCACTGAATGTCTGTGCTCTTTGTCATTCCCTCCTGCTTTTCATTGTCAGGCACTGCGTAAGCTGAATTCTTATCACAATTCGGACAATACCACTTGGATTTTTGCTCTTGCGCTTTCAGCTGACTTGGTCAAGCCTGGATGATGAGCAAATCAGGATTGTCACAAATTTTCACAAACATGAATGCAGATGAAACCAAAAGGTGGAGAACTGGCTTCCCTCAAGCCCCTGAAAGCTACTTCTGATTTTAAAGTTGTGTTTGATGCTCTTTTCCAATGACACCATGGTTTCAGTGGGGGAAGGGAATTCCTGCGTTCAGCTGTGTTCAGCTCTATGGTTCCTGTGTTCAGCTCTATGGTACTGCCCATCTCTAACACCCAGTGGAGTAATACCAGGGATGAATCTGGCACTCTGTGTTTCACTCGTCCTGTTATATCCTGTTCAAAATGCAAAATATGTTAATACAGTGCAACACCAACTCGGTGGCACGTGTGTTTGACGTAACTGCTATGGCTGGTTCCAGAACAGCAGAAATATGGGCACATAGTGTGTTGAGCACCCTCTTCTGGTAATTCTAGCTATAGTCCTCCTTAGCATAAGAAATTGCCCATTAGATGTCACTTCCCAGAATTCTTAAGAGGGAGTTGTGTGTGTGTGTGTGTGTGTGTGTTGGAATAGTTAAACATAAAAACTAGTGGATTGTTAGATGCAAACTTCATTTTTTTTCTTTCCTTATTTTAAAAAAAATGAATCTCAGATGCACATATTAGACCACAGTTCCTGTACCTGAAATCTTGGCTGTATCACTCTCAGGTTCAAAATCCTTCTTCTAGAAAATGTTACAGGTAAAAAGGACCTGCTTGAATGTGTCTCATTCATTATTATTTGTCTAGCACACTAAATATTTATGGCATTTACAACACATGTAAATGGACTTCTCCGAGATCCTGTCAAGATTAAAAATAATATGAGTTTTACTGCTGTTTTGCTATCAGCAAAAATTAGATGCACATTGGTTCTGCCTGTGGAGGCCCAAACGCTCCACTGTTAACCTCTTTTGTCTGTCTACACACAAAACTCAAGATGAATCACAAAACTAGCTTGGTACGTTTTGCTATCCTTTTTCTAATCAGTTTCATTTTCCACTTCCTGCACATTTGCAAAATTCCATTGTGTTTAGGGAGGGCAATTCTGGATGTTTCTGGAGGTTTCATCACATGACAATCTTTAATTAAACGGTTAATCTTTAATTCCTGGAGACTCCAGGACTATGCTGGAGGGTTGGCAACCCTAACAGAGCAATTTTTCAATTAAAAACAAAACAACCTCTTTTCACTGAAATTAGAAAAAAAACTCATAACTATACTTCTTTTTGTATTAACTTTTGTAATACGCCTTTTAACAAACAGACACCCATACCAATTGGGGGCTAAACTAACTGGTGCTACTGGCCATGCCACTTTTTGCCTGAAATCTAAAATGGAGGTTCTCAGTATTAATAATCATTAGGGGCATGATCCACAAAAGTACTCAGGTGCCTAACTCCTACTTTTAGGCACCACTGCACTCCACAAAATGTGCAGCTGGCTGCTGCTGAACCTTGTAAATGCCTAAATTTCTTCCTCTGAGCATGTGCACTGCAACCTCACTCAGACACCTGGAATCATATCTCCTGCCTCAGACCCAGAGGGAGTCACAAACCAGGGGAAGTCAGACAGTGGCCACCTACGGTGCATACAGGGGCCCGAATCAGTCAGTGTGCTCAGAGACTGCCTACCAGATTGGGCCTTGGGTTGCCAACTTTCTAATTGCTGAAAACTGAAGACCCTTGCCCCATCCAGTCTCTTCCCCAAGGCTCTGCCCCTGCCCCTTCCCTGAGGCCCCGACCCTGCTCAATCTTCTCCACTCCCTTGTCTGCTCACTCCCCCCTCTCCTAGGATTCACCTGCTGCCTGCAGAGCCAGGCTGGAAGGAGCTGACACGGAATCTGCCCGCCTGCCCAATCGGGGCACGGCGGGGTTCAGTCCCCAGAACAGGTAGGTCAGTCCCTGTAGCAAGGGGCCAGGACCAAAGCAATCGGGGCACAGCGTTTGGCCAGTCTGCAGAGCAAGGGGCTGGGCTGTGGGGGGCAGAAATCGGACAGTTCCAGGCCCAGAAGCTGCTCCCTGTCTGGGCTCTCCCACACTGTGCTCTGTGAACGGAGCCCATCTACCGCATGGCTTCATCCTTGCACCACAGCTGTTGTTGTGGAGAGGGGCCTAGCAGCCTAACCCAGTGCACTGGAGGCACCTGAAGCCACTGGCCTGGCCGTGAGTGTGCCCTGTGGCTTGTCTGTGAGAAAGTACTTGCAGATCCCTCACCCCTGGGCTTAGGGCCTTGTCACTTCAGCTGGGTGGCAGATATTGAAGTGAAAAACAGAACCCCACGGGGGGAGTTCTTAACGCCTAGACTGCTGCATAGTGAGCACTGGGCTCGGACTAGCCTTAGACTGGAGGGGGGAAGGAGGGAGGGGCCTGACAGAGAGGGATCATTCGCACACAGAGGCAGAATACACATGATTTTCGACACAGTTGTGTGTGCAAAAATGGCACATTCACAATTATGGCAGTTGTATGTTCAAATAATTAGTTTGCATGCTTGATCATGATCATTGCAATTGAGATCATTGCAGATGCTTTTTGTATTATTATACTTTTTGTACGCACGCAGTTCTGCACTTAGCACTTGAAAGAGCAGACTCATGGGGAGTGAGAGTAGGTAAGGAGAGTGTGTGTTCACACTCTCTCCTTTCTCTCCTGCAAGTAGAAAGCCATCATCCTTGCTGTGGAGGGTGAAGTCTTCAGGCAAGGGCAGCACGGCCCAGAGGGAGTGGTGCTGGGATGGGATGGAGCTGGCAGCTACTACGGCCAACCAATTTGGGCCTCAGGCAAGTTCATACAAAATAGCCAGAGAGGGAAGTGGACTTCCCTAATAAGCTTTAGTTGAGTGGATAGGGTACTCACCCGGGATGTGGGAGACCCTATTTCATATCTCCCCTCATCCTTAGAGAGAGACGGGGGGGATTTGAATAGAGATCTGCCCCCTCTCAAGTGAGTCCTCTAATCACAAAACTATAGAATCATTCTAACTTTCAGCAGCCGGACTCATATTTAATTATTCAGCTATTTAATTGAAGTGGAACAACTTCAAGAAGAGAGACTGACTATCCCACAACCCAGTGGTTAGAGCAGTGGTTCTCAAACGTTTGTACTGGTGACCCCTTTCACATCACAAGCCTCTAAGTGTGACCCCCTCCCCTTATATACTAAAAACACTTTTTAATATATTTAACACCATTATAAATGTTGGAGGCAAAGTGAGTTTTGGGGTGGAGGATGACAGCTTGCAACCCGCCATGTAATAACCCCACAACCCCCTGAGAGCTCCCAATCCCCACTCTGAGAACCCCTGGGTTAGAGCATTCGCCTGAGAGGCTGCTGAGCCTGTTCAAATCCCTTCTCCTCCTCCTCACAGGGGACTTGAACTGGAGGGCTCCTAACCCTGCTTGAGTACCCACTCCTCTCCCCCAGTCTGTTGTGTTTCAGCCTCCACCTGTGACTTAGGCATTCAGCTGCCTGTCTTTCCCTTGCTCATGGATCACAAGAAGAGCCAGGCCCCTCAGTGCAGCCTGGACTAAGGGTATGTCTTCACTACCCGCCAAATTGGCGGTAGCCATCGATCTTCTGGCGATGGATTTCTCGCATCTTATGAAGACGCGAGAAATCAATCGCTTGCGGCGCCCCCGCCCGCCGCCACCATGAGGACGAGCGGTAAGTCGGCTGCAGATACGCAAACTTCAGCTACGTGATTCATGTAGCTGAAGTTGCGTATCTGCAGTCGACCTCCCCCCCCCCCCTGTAGTGAAGACCAGCCCTTCTATCTCCATGAGAGGAGTAGAGCTTAACACACCCTCTGGTTGGTATCTCCCATTGGCAAGTTTGGGCAGTTCCCCACCTGGTGTGCTGGCCTTTTGGATTGAAGTCTAAGGCTCCTATCTTTTACCATTCATGGTATAAGAGCCTAATGCAGGCTTTGTGGATCACAGTGTTGTTCCTGTTTTTTTCTAGCAATGCTTAGCATTGCAGCATCTAAGTTCCTTCACAGATCTGTTCCCATAGCCTTTTTTACTTCCAGTGTCCTAGACCAGTTTTAATGCAAGTTAATTTCAATTGGATTGAGAGTTCTTTTTTTCCCACTTTCAGACTTAGAAAATGTTGTGTACTCTTGGTTAAACATAGCTAAATAGCTTCATTCTACACCAGAGGTTCCTGCATTTCGGTGATAAATAACAGGATTCCTGTATAAGTGTATGAAAAGCTTTGAGAAAATAATATTGTAATTCATAGAATGACTATCTGCAGAAGAATAGCTGGGGAATTATGAATAGCAACAGATGAACTACCATAAAACAAGGACCCTATTTTCATGCAGATATATTTAGTGAAAGGAGATTAAAAGAGGAAACAAGATACATAAGCAACAAGGTTACTTAAGCAGACTTGTCAGATTTCATCTATTAGATGCCAGTAGCATTTTTTCCACAGAATAACTTTTCCTTGCAAACACCAAATGTCTTTAGACAGGAAACTCTATCCAGTATTCATCTCCAGGTATTCCCTAATTACAAAAGAAATCAACAGCAGAAATACAGTCCTGGGAGCTCCAATACCCAGGTCTGTCCTTTGATGACTAGACCACATGCCCTGCATAGTTGGCAGTTACCCAGTGCCTAATGTATAAGCCTGTGCATTTTGAATGTTTTGACAAAATTGTTCCTTGGGTGCATTTTGCATCCTGCCAGAAGATCATCAGGTATTAATGTTTTCCTATGGTTCCAATGCTCTCAATTCCTTTAGTGCATGCAAGAAATATAAGAAAAAAAAACACTGACCTCAACCAGTCACAGAAACGCAAATCCCCTAATTTTCCATGGGAGGCAAGCATTTGAAAGAAATCAGATGCCTCTTGCTCTGACCTTTGCCATGATCTTTACAAACATTAATTATTGGGCATGACGAGTGTCCTCCATCTTCTTGCTAAAACCAGTTAGGATCAAGGCTTTAGGTGAAGACAAGCAGCTCAATGAAGGTCTGTTCCTGCACAGTGCTGAGTATTCTCAGCTCCCACTGAAGTGCAGTGGAGGGAGCACAAATGGTACCTTGCAGTAGGTGTTCTGCATCTCACAGGATTGGACTCTAATTGCCTTCTGGCTGTCTTTTAACCAGCAGCCGCTGCTTGTGTACATCTGGCCAACAGATCAAACCAGGCTGTTCCTAAACTACTTCTTTATGGTTTCCAGTTTGTGTCTGTGGGTAGTACTGGGGTTGGCTTTGCTGTCTAATGGTCCCTATGGTTTATGTCCTGTATACGACAGAGACCAACCTCTCTCCTCATATTTTAAACCAGCAGTTGATATCCAAGGGGATATTCCAGCTGACTGCCCCAAGATCTGTTTGTCAGGGAGTTTGGTGTTTTTAGCAGAGGTCCATAGACTATGAAATATTCTCTCTTCCTTAGTCTGACCTAGGCCAAGCACATTGACATTTGTTATGCATTGCAAAGCCTAACTATTTCCCCAAGCTTTTTGAAGGCACGGGTTGAGTAGAGTGGTAACTGGGTGGAGTGTGGAGAATTAAAAGGCTTGGTAGGTTGGGAGTATTGATAATGGATCAACCTGACTTTTTTGTATGAAGATTTAAGACTTGAAGTGTACATGGAGCTCCAGGCTTAGGAGCAGTCTGATAAATAATACTCAGTGCATTATATAAGAAAATCTCCCACCTTTCCTTGGCTGTTTTAATGAATACATAGCTTATAGTGACAAAGGACATCAAGATCATTATCTCCATTTTAGAGATGGGAAAACTGAGGCATGGGACGTGATGTGCTTGGCCAATGTCATTCAACATCCCAGTGGCAGAGCCAGGAATAAAGCCCAGGTCTCATGGGCGCTAGTCCAGTGCTCTAGCCACTCAGCAAGACCATTTCTTTATGGGCCCCACTCTGGGCTTCTCAGGGCAGAGATCAGTGGAGCAGGCAAAGTGTTATTTGTATCAGAAACCCCAATGGAGAAGGCAGCTCACCTACTAAGTGTGGCCCTATATTACAAGGCAGAGTCTGACCTTTATTTCCATTGCTCCTCCTACCGCCCACATTTTTTATATTCATGCATAGGTAATGAAAAGGTATAACTTTTTAGATAATGCTTTCGTCTCCCCCTCACTACTTTTTCCTTCCCTCAACCCCACAAAAACATAAATGTATTGCTGCCCCTTGTGAAATATAGCGCTGGTGCCTTTGTTCCTCTCAGCCACCCCTATGGAGCTATCTGAAGAGGAGACTGCCACGCCTAATGGCTGGGACAAAGGCAGGGATTAGGAACCATGAGGTGGCATAGAAAGAATTCGCTTTGACTTTATTTATAGGTGTGTGATAAATTGTACCCGGCAACTCGCAGGTGTAAATCAGTTGCTATCGCTATAAACAGACACATAAAAAGGGGCTTAAAATGAATGTCTGTTCTAAAATGCCAGCTGATAGAGCATTCCCTTTCCTAGAAAGAAAGGGGTGTGTGACCAGACAGCTCCCTTCTTTTCAGCTGAGGGAGTATGCTTCCCCCCCTTGTCCAAGGAGAAGAACTGCAATTCCACCCAAGCTAGGTCCACAAAGATAGAATTCCCGCCAGTCAAAATGAAACAATAAAACCAAACCAAAGGGGCTGACTGTTTGAGATATGGCTGAGACACAATATTTGCATGCAGAGTTCAACTGCTGCGAAGTTCAAGGGTACTTGGATCTTAGGTTTTAATTTGGCCTATTACTGTATAAAGATAACAGAATCTGCAGATTCTGAAACCCCACAAAGTTTTGTGTGCTTGGACCTGGGGTTACCAATGGGGCCATTGAGGGGAAAAGTGGGTACCATTGTTAAAATGTGGTTTGGATTCTGACTCCCACCCACCTCCTTCTCCAGAACTGTCTGGGCTCCCGGTTTTGCTATGGCCCGTGACAGAGATAGGAAGTAGCTGTGAAATTCAACTCCAGAACTGGGTTATGATTACAGTAACTTATCCTTCCCAAAGTCAGGGGATGAGGGTACAGTTCTACGAGCAACATGGCCTTTTTCTTTCACGACTGATTTGTAGATTGGGTGTTCAGTCTACATACAATTTTCATACTGACTAACACTGAGCCATGCACATACTTGACTTCTATTGTGTCAGTTTATACAGAATTGTCTCCTGAGCAGGGGGTCCTGTTGATACTGAATCTCCAGGGTGAGTCTACGATGCTGCCATGCAAATCCCAGTGCTGCGTTTCCATCACTATCAGCAAGCTGCCAGGTGGATTAAACCACATTCTTTTATTCAAGTAAACTCACAAATAAGATTCTCTTCTCCTCTCTTTCCCAACTGACTCCTTCCCCTGGGCCCCCTCTAGTGTTCTTGTGTATGCATTGCATTCACTCATTACTGCTCAACTCCATTGACATTAGCTACAACGCTGCCATGACGTATTCTCATATCAAGGCATAGGAAGCTATGCAAAAACTCCCCAGGCCTCTGGAACCAAAAGTATCCCCAAATCCACATTCGAATGCTGAATATGTCATTTACTAATGCAGCAAGCACATGTTAATATGTCAATGTCGCATCTTTCATTCCAAAGGAAACCAAAGCACTATGCAAACTGCAGGATCAAGCCTGCACCATTTAAGTCAATGGGAGCTTTGTTACAAATTTCAATAGCAACAAGTTTTGGCCATGTAAGAATCACTTCCCCTACTTTTGAAATGCTGCTGACTCCAGGTTGCAACACTAGAGGCTCTCTCTTTGCCCGTCACCCCCCAGCCGGGGTATGGGCCACCAACTGGTGTTGGTGTTTCAGTAGCAATTGGTTCCCTTAGAGGGTGGAGTTGCTAGCCCCACGCCTATGTTAAGCCTACAGCACCTGGTATTCCCAGGAGGCCTTCCATCCAAGTACTAGCCAGGCCCGACCCTGCTTAGCGTCCGAGATCAGATGGGATTGGGCGTGTTCAGGTGGTTTAGAGAGGCTAGAAGCTAGCATCACCAAATAACAATTAAGAATAGGAAGTGAGGAAGAAATTCACAGCAGACAGTGAAGAGGATTTAGGGCGGCAGAATGGAATATCACAATTCAGCATGCCATCAACATTAGCAACGCTCATTTTGCAAAGGAGCCATGGGATCTGTAATGTCCACACATGGTCAGGGACTCAGTTTATGTTTCATCTGAAAGGAGGTACCTCCAACAGCACAGTACACCCTGAACGTCATGACAGGACTTTGGTTCTGTAACAATTCAAAAGGAAGACTGCCATCTAGTGTACTTCCAGCAAAACTTTATGGAGCAGCTTGCCTTTTCTTTGGATATTTCCTGTTCCAAACCTGTGGCAGCTAATATCTCAGATGTGCCGGATGGGAGGATGAACTCAATGATTTTATATTAGGTAGAAAAAAATGGTTTAACTTGCAGGTGGCCTGAAACTACCTGGAAGGGAAAAAAAATCCTATAAAACTACTTTCAATGATGTTTTTAGTCAATTTAATCCTGAATTGACAACCTTTTATGGGACGCCCTGGATTAATATAGAGAACAGATATGGCACAATCATTCCCCACACCCTGTCCCAGGGCCGGCGACAGGGGGGGACTATGGGTAGAGCTGTACTGGGCCCCAGGCTTAAGGGGGGGCCCCTTAAGTCCGGGGCCCGGTACACAGCTGTACCCGTAGTCGTCCCCCCATGTCACCGGGTCTGCTGCCTGGCGTTGGGCTCCACCCGCGGCGCCCGGCTCCGCTGCCCGCTCCGACTCAGGGCGCGTCTGGCTAGTCGGCAGCGAAGGGGGCAGGGCTGCGCTGGATGCTCAGCACGAGAAGAGGGGCCGGCCGACCGCACAGCATCCCTGTGAAAGCAGGAGCGAGCCCGAGCCGGAGCTGCAGGCGGGGGGCGCCGGGGCAGGAGCGGAGGCAGCGGGGCGCCAGGCACCTGCCTCCCTCCCTCCCATTAACCCTTCCACATCCCGGCCCCAGGGCCCGGCCCCCTTGTGTCCAACACCCCGGGGACAAAACAGCGACCCCCGCACCACAGCCCGGGCAGGGTGGCTTTTCCCTGACTGCCTGATGGCATGGGTGGGGAGGGGAGGAGGTTAGGCTGGGGGAGGAGATTAGGTTGGGTGGGCCGGGTCAGGCAGGGGGAGAAGAAGAATAGGCGGGGGGGGGTTGGGGGGACTGGGGGCCCCAAAAGATCAGAGTAGGGGGCCCCCCCAACGATCAGAGTAGGGGGCCCCAAAATTTCTGTCGCCGGCCCTGCCCTGCCCTGCCAGCATGCCTCACTTCTGATCTGCAGGGACCACCTCTGGGATTTGTAGAGCACTGGAGTCCTATTTCTGTACCCATTTGTTCCTAGATCATTCTGAGCCCATCCTCACAGTGGGACACTTGTGATGGTGCTTTTGTGATGTGGAGCCTTATCCATTGGGAATGGGACAGTGACCTCACTTCAACTCACTTCACAGATCCACACTTCTAGGCATGTGCTTGCGGACACACACACACACACACACACACACACACACACACACACACACACACACACACACACACACACACACACACACACACACACACACACACACACACACACACACACACGACTAACTATGTGCCTGTTTGTGGCTATAGATTAGGGTTGGCTGGAAAACAACAATTCTATGTTTCAAAATTTGTTTTCATTCCCAAGCAGAATGAAACTGACCTTTTGAATTTTTTTGCAAAAACATGTAAGAAACCCAGAAAAAAAGCTGAGGGACCAAACCAAAATACCTGGGGGGAAAATATCCAGTTTGATTCAAATCAAAACAAATATTTTTGTCAAAACAAACAACTCCAGAAATGAGATTTTTGCTTCATTTAAAGTCACCAAAACTTTTCAGTTGACTCAAAACAAAAGTTTTTCATTTTGATTTGGCCATTTTGCGTGATTTTCTCCCTTTTTTGTGAGTGTGGATTTTTGTTATACTTGCCAAATTTAAAATGAAAAAGCTCTATCAAATTAAAAAGTCTAAATGAAATGTTTTGATTTTTTCAAACCAATTTTTCCCCCAGCTGGAACTATTTACCAAATTATTGAACCCTGTGATGGGGTATCCATGCCATACCAGCCCTGAGACGCTTAATATGGGCAAGATGCAGTTATAATTAGCCTTATAAGTTGCACCTGGAGGGAAGCCAGGGCTTGATAAGCAACAAATGAAAATGAAACCTATCTGTGGGAGGAGCAGGGTTAGGGCTATAAAGCCAGGGGGTGAGACCTAAACTATGATTCCTAGCTTCTGATTTACATTATTGACTATCAACTTCTCCTTCTTGTTATTATATACATATACACACATTTTTATAGCTACCTTTGCTTCCCCTCTAAACCAGTTTTTTAAAAAAGTAAATACAGCATTCTTCCTCATTTGTGTTTTTTTGATCAGCTAGTAAAGTGTTCTGAAAAATTCCCAATTATCTAATTAAATTCTTCCTCCCAGCTGATTTGGCCCATATTTGTTTTCAGGATTGCAAAATTATAGAACTGGCCTGGACTGTATTCAGTTTTCACATTAGAAATGTGATCCAGTCATGACAACTTGTACCTAAGTTATCATTCATTTTTAGTTCTCAGTTCTCATTAATTTTTAGTGATCAGTTCCTCCTCTTCTGTCAAGACAAGGTCTAATACAGAATTCCCCTAACTTTTTGAATTAGGAAATTGTCATCTATAATATTTAGAAATTTCAAGGATGTTTCATTACTGACTATCATATATCAGTCAAATTGAAGTCTCCCATCATCACTCAGCTTCCCCCCCCCCTCCCCATTATAAATAGGTACAAAAGAAACTGGTCACCCTGTTCCCTAACATGATTTGGTTGTCTGTAGCAGAGTCCAACAAATAACCCATCTTGTGCTCCAGCTGTTAGGACATTGATCCATAAGCACTGAAGATCATTTGCTTCAAAAATGATCAGTGACTCAGAAACACATAATGCCTGTTAACATAGAATGCCACTTTCCCTCCCTTTTTGCTGACTTGATCCTTCCTAAATAGGTTATAACCAATGATATTAACATTCCAATCATATGACCTCCCACTAGGTTTCAGTAATACCAAGTAGGTTGAATATTTTATTCATAAATGAACAATTCCAATTCCTTTTGTTTGTTAGCCAGGCTCCTACCTTTGGTGGATAGGCAATTAAAAAAATCCCTTCTCTTCCTGTTCTTTCATTCATTAGTTAATTCTGTGCTCAGCATCTCCCTTTTTGTTCCTAGTTTAACTCTCTTGACTAGTGTAACCAGCCTGTCCTCCAAGAGATTCCACTAAAATGAAGGCAAACCAAACTATAAAGCCTATAGACAATGGACCAATGTGACACAAAACCCAAACCCTACACCACCTACCTAGCCAGGGCTTCACTTCCAGAATCTTCTACCTCACTTCACTCATGGGGCAGGGAGGATCCCATAGAAGATTGCTTGGACACTCTTCTTCTTCAGCATGTTTTTGAGTTCCCTATCTCTCTGAGGATGGATAGACAGATCATCACCAAAGTTTCCATGCATTATCACCAATTATTTTGACAAAAATAATAAATTTTAAATGAATAAAAATATTTTAAAGTCACCAAAAAAAAACCACTCTGAAGAGCAGTGGTTAAAGGAGACCAAAAGAGGAGCATGATGCAGTCTATCAGGCCTTCTCTGCCCTCCGCTGGAGACCATGACCTCCCTCCCTGCTCAAGCCACGCTATCAGCAAGACAGTCCTCCAGAGGTGTAGAAAGACCAGGAGGAGACACTGGCTTAATGGGGAACCATCAAGCCAGTTAAGAAAGCCTGTCTGCTTCTTCCTGGAGGGAGGATTGGATGGGACTAGGGCGGAAGAGGAGCTCGTTAG